>OY728139.1:1339448756-1340648756 GCA_963277665.1 Viscum album | reverse complement strand
GCCTTTTTATTACATAATTATTCATTAAATTTTACAAACAGAGGATCTTTAATGTCTAGTGTCTTAGAAATCAGGAACATAATACATGAAAACAACATAAAAAATTCGTATAAATCACTTTTAAGGCTTCATCAAATGTCAATCCTATGTAAAATTTCTGCATGTCATATCTTGGAGACATACATTAAAGTAATGGGTGAGAAGAAGGCCTAGTAAGGGTAAACAAGGGAATCAGTTTACTTTTGATATCAATAAGAACTTGATATGAAAACATAAATACATGAGTAAAGTAATTATATACATATCATAATGAAAATAACTTGAAACATAACTTGAATATATGGTTACAACATTTCATTTAGACATTAATGAACATATCACCATGGTTCATCCCCAAGGTGTCAATAAAATTATAAAGGTTATTCCCCAAGGTATCATGAAAGTTGTCATCCATACAGATTAATACTTTACCCAATGCATTGGGGCACTATCATGAAGCACGCTTAATATGTCTTTATTCTCATGTTATCCACATAGATCATAATCAAATATTTTATAAATAACCCATAGAGAAGAAAATAAATGGGTTTCATTTTAAAATTGTGACATTTTAAGAGTGCCTAACTAAAGATCATTATGTCATTTATAACCCATGAAAAGGGAATGTGGGTTATATGTATGTCAAATCCAAAATCATATATATAAGGCCCCAGCCTTAAACCTTACTTAATCTTGAGTTATTAAAAGATTACACATTGAGGATCTTTTCAGGTTTAGAGTTTTAGAGAATTAGATCATGAAACTTGCATTACATTCCACATTTAAACAAAGTGTTTACATAAAAGACAATATTCATTCTTCCCATCAACGGAAACCTATTTAAAATAAAACACAGATTCTTTCTTGACACATCCTTGACACTATCATCACATCATGTACCTTTCCCTTGACCTGTGAAAAACATTTCAAAAAACTTGGGATGAGCATAAAAAGCTCAGTAAGGGTTATAAAAATATGGAAAGGAAACATGAGTTCATATATACATAAGAATGAAATCATACTTTACCCATAAAACATAGGCATATCAAATCATGAATAAATCATAGTAAACATAAGACATAAAGGTAACTTGAGGCATTCATAACATTATTATGTAGGGAGTAACCCTCTTGGTTACGTTTGGAATACCCATCACAGTATATTCCCTAAATCTCTTCGGAGAAACCTTAACGTTTCACTCCTTCGCGTTACCCAATGCATTGGAGAGCTATATCGGGCTCACCCGCCCTTAGTTTATCACGGAACCACCCGTTTTCATAACAATGCCCAAGAACCATAACATAAATGTATCACATAAAACATGCATAAAGGAAACATAACATTTCCACATTTCAATCACAATATAACATCATAGTATATTTAAATAATGGATCCATTCAAAAAGAAACCACTTCCAAAACCATTTAAAACATTTAATAAAGAGATTTTTGAATCAAAGTGTCCCATACCACCTTGAAGCTTTTAACATTTTAAACCATTAATATCCATATAAATAAATCCTTAAAACCATTTTTAAAACATGTATATTAATAAGAACAAATCATTAAAACATTTAAAGCGATATTTTGGTTAAAGGGGTTTTACCAAAATTAGAGACACCTAAATACAATAATTGTGGAATAACATTTAGTCAGAAATTTATAATATCATGAGAATTAATGGATTCATGATATAATACTCCAAAGGACAGTATATACACCATATAAGAGTGAATTGGTGCATAACAACAATGAACCCTCAATAGAAATGTCAAATGTGATGAAATCCCTTATAAAGAAGGTATCCTTAAATTAAGAACAAATCAATCTCAAAAATATGTGAGACAAATATAAATACACCCAATATAATTGGATATTATGTGTAAAACAATAAAAGTTCATTCACACATAATCAATGGATGACATATTCAATGACTACATGTTGAACCCAAAGAAATCGAAATTGGGTTTAAAAGTTCCCTTGACAGCCTAACGGCATCACATCAAAATGAGTTGATGAGAGATAAAAAGTGTATCTCATCACTTGGACTTAAAATTTACATCAATAAGGATATATGAGAACATATCTCAACATAACAACATGTAAATTAAAAGACCCAACAAAAGAAGTCTTTTAAAAAAAGAGGAGGGTGAAAGGTTCCCTTACCGACTTGGGTATCTTTCAAAACATACACCCCATGAAAGAAGGACAATAGATCATTGATGTAAATACTCATAAACGAAATTATATTACACAAAGAGTAGAATAATTGGCAGTACATACACCAATAAATGGAATTTGTGGCAAATGTAGCATAAATCTCACGGGAATAAAAGTGAGATGAAAAATCCCTTACGAAAACTCGGCAGCCTAACGGCGCCACATAAAACATCCAAATATGGATTGATGAGATCAAATAGGGTATCTCATCACATTACAATAAAATGTACAGCAAGAGGAATATAAAATAACATCCCCCAACATTACAAAGAGGAGCCTAAAAGAAGTTACATAAAGGAGAGTACTTAAAAAGAAAGAGAGAGCTTAGATCTCTTACGAAAGTTCGGCAGCCTAACGGCGCCACTCAAAACTTCCAAAATGGATTGATGAGAGAGAATAGGGTCTCTAATCACATGAACATAAAAATTACAGTAAGTTTAATATAAAATATCATCAAAATAACAATAAATATGAGCTTTAAAAGGAATGACATAAAAGAGTGTACTTAAAAAGAAAGAGAGGTGTAGGATCCCTTACCTCGGGTCCGACTTGGCTCGATCGTTCTTTAATCTCCTGAATAGTAAACTTGAGTTAATTTATACTTCCTTAAGAACCTTTTTCAAGTTCATTATTACTTTTATACCACTTATTACCATGTCATAAACATTATGTAATCATTTAAGTTAATAATATTTGTTTTGCCGATATTTGGTTCTTAAGTCGAAAGTGGACTTCTTACAATTACATGTTGTTCGTGTGGCCAAATGTTTATTATATCCAGAATTGTATTCATTATTTAGATATCATATATGTCATATATATCCAGTACATTCATTCATTTATAACATTACATAATTATTTAGAGGTAAGAAATGAAATGCACCGTTCATGGAGACGGTAAGCCGTACGTACGCATGAACGCTACTTTCATTTCTATTTCGTATTTTATAGAATGGAATAATAATGATATAAAGATATATTATAATTACATTATAATATCATATATAATATCATATTTCCATCCTTTATAAATCCCACATATGGTATTTTAACGAATCAAATCACTTTGAGGGGGCGGTAGTCCGCACTTCCTTAAATGAAGATATCGCGTATACCCATAATGGAAGCCATAAAGGTAAGACAAAAATGAAAAATACAGAATCATAAGTAAAACATAAAAATATTATATATCATATATAAAAATAGTGACATCATAATGGCCACCTTTGAGGGTGTTAAATGAGTATTGAACAATCATCGTTTCGGGAGGCATAATTTCGCCATCCACGGAAACCGTATGTTCTTTAACCATTTGATGTAGTTGTGTGAGAGTGTAGCTCTAATAAATCTTATAACAACATCCTAGTATATTTAATATACTGGTGTTGTTACAAAATAAGTAAATAAAAAGAGATTAGGGGGTTGGAGAAGCAAAATAAAACAAATGAACATGAGAAAATGAATTACCTTTAAAAATGTAACTCCTTTTGATTTGAGCCTAAAGGCTTCCTTTGAAAGGATTCTGCCCAACGGGAATCCTCTAGGATGAGGATAGGGATGTGTAGAGAGTAAATGGGCAGGGTTTGGCCGAGCCAAAGGCTTGAGGAGTGTGTGAAATGAAGTAGAGGTGGGGGCCTTTTATAAGAGGAGAGGAGGGGCACTTTTGGAAAGTAAGAAATATTACTTTATTTGAAAATGTTTTTCGGTTTCCAAAGGTCCCACATTGATATAATTAGTGGATAAGGTGATAAGTATTCGAAATACACTCATCCAATTGGTTTTGGACATGTGTAGTTCATAGATTTTACATTATCTTTCCATTTTATTTAAATCGGAAAATAATGATGTCATCACTGCATCATTATTATGTCATAAATAATTTAATTTATTTAATGTCTAAAAATTATAAAACAAATACTATGATGTAGGAAATCTTTTTAGGTTTCCAATGAATATTTATAATCAAAATTTGGACTTGTGTAACCCTAATTAAAAATTGTTTTAGTAAAACAACTCATGTTTGGGTCAATTTAATTTTAACATTAAATAAAAATATATTATTGTCATTTTCCAACTAAAGTGGCTCCATGGGGTCCCCAAGTTGGCCCATGGCTTTTCTTGGTCGGCCATGACTCACCCAATAGGTGTAGGACAAGTGTCATGGTGTTTTCACATTCTTATAAAATCATTTTTACCTTAAATTACACTAATTACCTCTAATCGCGATTAAGAACTTAATAAGTTACTATTCACCAAAAAATTGTTATAATCTCATTGAACCACATTTTACTTCTTAATGGCAACCATGTATGTCGGATTTTTGAAATTCAAAACACAATGATGGCAAAATTTCATTTAAACGGAAAAATCAGTTTTTATAAGTACCACTTAGTGGTTTCACTATTCATCAAAAATTGAAGTTTTTCAGAAAAATCCCAAAAATTCACCCTAAGCTATATTTGATATTCCGAATTCAAAAATGAAGTCCGTTTTACAAAATTCAAAAACATATTAGTCACATTAATTAATTTAATAATTAATTCCCGCTGTCAGAGCAAATAGCGTGTTTTTATAAAACAATAAGTATCAAAAGATTGACACTAGTTTAAGTCTGATTTTAAAGTGAAATTGATTCCAACGACCACTATTGGATTTAATGGTAAAAATATTTTCTAATTTCACTTTAAAACCAATTCAAAATATAATCTAATCATATAAATAAATTAGATTAAAAAGTGGTTTTGAATTAAAACACAACATTCTACACTATTCATTAAAAAATGGTCTTTATCGGAAAAATACCAAAAAATATTACACAAAGTAAAATTTGATATCCCGATTCTTAATAAGAGTTTTATTTGGTCCAAAAGAATGTATAAGAGTGATCAAAACTATATTTAATGATAGTTCTCCATTAAAAGGCAATAAGTGAACCTTTAGTGAAAACTAGGGCATATACACCTAAAATTTAATTCTTTCCGTATTTTAAGCCTTTAGATTTTATTGGATAAATGTAAAAACATTAAAAAACATATATAATCATATTTTAGTTATTTCTATCCATTCTCTCCAATACAACGGCTACATGTTAACTACCATTTAAAATAATATTATTTTATCATTAGAGTGCAACGTAAGATTCCCAAGAAACTCGTTGTTGTGTGTTGGGTACACCATCGAGCATAGCGTCCCCTTTAAAGTCATATTAATATTTTATTCACAAATATGGATAAATATGAAAATGTCATATTCTTTATTTACCTGAGGTGTTACAATATAAGTCAATTTTTATGTCTTTTCGAATAACCCTAGAAATAAAAATAGATTTGGGTATTCAAATAAATAAAATAAGAGACTTCTTGAGAAAAAGTGAGAGAGGTTTTGAGACGAAAAAACTGTAGCATAATGACTATACAACATGGTTTTAGAAAATATTGAAAAGAGTGGCGACAAGGATCAACCACCCATAAAAATTTCATAATAAATTTTGGGTACATAATAAGATCTTGTCATGAATATTTGAATTACATACCACATAAAAAGGAAACATGAATGAAAAGAGAAGGTCCGATTGTTTTACGAAAAATTCGGCAACATAACGACGTCACTTAAAAATTATGAAAATCATTTGATGAGAGAAGAAAGGGTCTCTTATCATTTGAACATGAAATGGAATGTATTAAAGATATATAAGAACAATCCCCCACATAATTAAATGGAACTATAGGACATAACATAACGGAAGTCATGACTTAAAATAGGAGGGTGAAAGTTTCCCTTACCTTGAAGAGTAACATCGAAAGCATGATGTTCCGGACCTTGGGAGGCTTGAGAGAACCTTTGGAGGACTCATTGGAAGGTAAAGAGATGGGAGTATAGATTAAAAGGATTTAGGAATGAAATGAATGAGTGAGTGGCTATGTATTTATAAGAAAAGTGGGGGAATGAATTATTAATTTTGAAGGAACACCTCATCAGTGGTATTTTGGAAACCATGGGCTTGCTCGTGGTATTTTCCCATGGTATTGGCCACTTGGGACACATCATAGAATATATTAGTATTAATAAGTAAACTATAATTATTGCATAATTATTACATCCTTAATGATATCATTAAACACCTTAAACTCAAAATTGTATATTTACTTTTCACCGAAAATTCAACTATTTTAGAAAAACCTCAAAAAATAACCCTTACCTAATATAGATTCATTGAATTCAAAAATGAACTACATTTTATGAAAATATTTTTAGAAATATTTTTAATTTTATTATAAAAAATCATTATTTAATCCAAAAATACAAATTTAAAACTATAACTCCTTCTATGCACCTTAAGTAAGTAATCAAGGTCCCATAAAAATTTCATATAACCATGAGACAATAAATTAACAATATATGATTTCATTTTATGAGAATAAATTTCCGTTTAAATTTATAAAATTAATTATATATTTGTAAATAAAATATTTATTACATTCAAAAATAACAAAACCTATACTACGATCGTTTTTTAACTTTTAAGATTTCTAAAATGTATTTATGCATTCATGGGTGAAGTTTATATTTTTTGGCTGATTTACTATTCATTATTATTCATTACAATTCATAAGGTTATGTTAATATTCATACATAAATATTCGCTAAAAATTAAGTTAATCTTATTAGACCACAAATTTTTTAATGAACAAAACTGTAGAAGACAATTTTTTGAAAATAAAATCTCATTATTAATTATTTAAATTTTTTATAAATATTTTAAAATGGACTTTTTTCAAAAAAACATCAATAATATGGAACTATAAATTTATACTACATTTATCCAGATATTTGAAAATATAATTTTTACAATAATAGTAAATAACAACTTTATTTATACCATGGGATTACAAAAAAGTAACTAAGGCCTCGTTACATAGCCCCTTATAACCCCTGCATGGGACCTAAGTGTAAGGGGTGCTATGGTGACCGAATCTTGGGGCAATTCGGACTACATTTCCCAAGTGGTGATTTATATCAACTTGAACTTCTACATTATAAAATTTCTTTCATGCTTCACATGTTGTAGTTCGTCTTGGTCTTGGTCCAGAGCAAAGCCCAGAGATGCAACCTTCTTCCCAACTTCTGACAGATGGGCTTCATAAGGCCTGAGTCTACATGATAAGGCCATCGAATCTTCTTTCTGTATTAATTTACCAAGATCACTTGTATTTATAAACAATAATAATAACATTAAAATTTTATTTTCCAACAGTCATATTGACCAACTATCATATAACAGTCAAAACTCAATAGTATCATTTTGATTATACTCACTTCATTACTTTACGGATATTGTTTTGTTAAGTAATAAATAACATACAAAAATTTCGGAACCATATATTATTCAAACATTCGGTTCGTTACCTTCATAAAATCATTTAAATAAAAAGAATTAGTCTTACTAACTAGGGATTTCACGTAGTCTGGTGGTAGGTGATAAATCCAAATCACACTTTGGTTGTGTGTTCGATTCCCATAGCTCTACCCGATGTGACGGGTTGTCACAAGGTCTACATGTTTTCATTTTTAAAAAATTATATAATTTCATAACACTCTAATAAACGAGACAAATTCCGCATAAATAACCATAACATATTTTACCTTCAATGGTTATCTAATACCTTTAATTTTTCACCCCAAAATGTAATAACCATTTATCAACTCCAAGAAAACTATAACACTTTCTGATATTCTAACCATTATGGTCATGTTACTTATGCTTAAATAACACATTAACCTCTAAATTTATCTAAACCAACCTCTGAAACCAACTATAAGGACACAACCTTAAACATTACATAATCTTGAGTAAAGATAAGATTTCACATTGAGGATCTTTTTAGGTTTAGAGTTTTAGAGAATTAGGCCTTAACTATTACATTTCATTTCAAAAAATTAAAAAGTGGACACTTCTACCTAGTAACTATTTGTTTCATAAAATAAAAACTTTTTAAAAAAGTAACATTTCTAATTCCATGTTTTAGATAGCATGACTTTTCCTTGATCTCATCCTTGACCCTATTCATCTTTAAATCCTATGAAAAACATTTAAAAACTTGTGATGGCAATGAAAATATCAGTAACGGTTATAAAATAAAGAAGGAAAACATTCTCCCATAAATAAATACAAATCAATGAAACAATACTTTTCAATCATAACATACCTCTTGAAATCATATGATTTATGAATAACGCACAGAAATCATAAATCATAAAGTAACCTTTTCAAATTCATAATATACATGCATTGTCTCATTCATATCATTGTAGGAAGTTAAATTTGTAATACTCATCCCAGTATATTCCCTAAATCACTTAGTAGAATCATTAATGTTTACCTTTGGCATGTTACCCAATGCATTGGAGATCTATCTGTGGCTCACCCAACCTAGGATTATCACGGAACCACCCGTATACATAAACAATGACCAACGATAACATATTAATAACACATAAAACAAGCAGAAAGTAATGATAACATTTCCACATTGAAATCACAACATATCACTTCAAGATATTGATATAATCAATGATTTATGAAACCTTTTTCAAAAACATTTTAATCATTTAATAAAGAGATTTTTGAATCAATGTATCCCAGACAACTTTGAATATTTTAAAGGAATTAATATTTTAATACATTAGTATCCATATAATAAAAACCATAAAAACATTTTTAAAACATGAACATTACTGAGAAATATTTATAAGAATAAAACTTTAATGCTTTTAAAATGATGTTTCTCTTAAAGAGTCTCATAGCACATGAGAAACACTTGACTAAACATAAATAAAGAATAAAATGAAACAAAACTTATAATATCATGACAATATGGTTATTCATGGTATAATATTAAAAAGGGAAATATATAAACCATATAAAAGTGAATTGATTCATAACAATAATTAAGTCTCAATGGAATGTAAATTGAAACAAAATCCATTACAAAGATCGTACCATTAGATTTAAGAATAAATCAATGACATAATTATTTGTGAAAAATAAAAATACACCCAATATAAGTGGATAATAATTGTAAAACAATCATAACTCATTCAAACATATTTATAGCATGACATAATCAAGAAGTAGAAGTTCAACCTATAGAATGGAAATTGGGTGAAAAAGTTCCCTTACAGAAATTGGACAGCATAAGGGCGTCATATTAAAATTTAGAAAAAGAGTTGATGATAGAGAAAAGGGTTTCTCATCACATGGACATAAAATTTACAGCAATAAGGATATTTATGAACATATCCCACCATTTGAAAATTTAAATTTAAAGACATAACATAAACGAAGTCTTTTATTAAAAGAGGAGGGTGAAAGGTTCCCTTACCTATTTGGTAACTTACGAAACATACAACCCATGAAATAAGGATCACACAATGAAGATGTAAATACCCATAAATTAAAGTATATTACACAAATAATACAATTATTAGTAGTACATACACCACACAAAAATAAATAGTGGAAAATATAGCATGAATCTCATGAGAATAAAAAGTGAGATGAAAACCCCTTACCATGTTGTTATCAATCGAGTCATATGACCAAAAGATAATAACCACCAAATTAACCACATAATACCATGAATATAAAAATAATAATGATAATATATATCAACTAGAATTACACAATACACCACATTCAATAATGGAAGTCTCGCGAAATTGAATGTGAGATAAGAAACCCCTTACCTCTTGTCTGACTTGACTCGTATGATCCTTGTTGTTCCCAAATAATAAAATTATGTAAATTTAAAATTTAATCAGAAAATTTTTAAATTTTATTATTCATTTTAATCACTTATTTTCTTTTTATAACAATTATTAATTATTTGAGTTCCTATCAGACATTTTGTCGATGTTCGGAATTTGAGTTAAAAAAATGATCTTGTTATAATTACAATTTTCCATGTGGTCAAAACTATATTATCTCCATAATGATATTAATGATTTAGATATCATATAATTCATATATAATCTGTATGTATATATTTATCAAATTCCATATCATTTGTAGTTAGGAAATGAAATACACCATTCCTAGAGATGGTAAGTCGTACGTACGCATAAACGCTACTTTCATTTATATTTTATATTTAATGGAATGAAAACATAATAATAGATAGGTATATTATAATTACTGCATAATATATATGTTATGTAATTTAATTAACTCCATCCTTTATAACTTACACTTATGGCATGAACGAGTCATATCACTTTGAGGGGGTGGTAGTACGCACTTCCTCAATTGAAATTATCTTATTTAACAATTATGTAAACCCTAAAGGTATGATATAAATGAAAAATACTGAAGTATAGAGACAATATAAATATAATATATATCACATGTAAATAATGTTTCATCATAATGGCCACCATAATGGGTGGTATGAGAAGATTGAAAAAACATCATTTCGTGAGGCACACTACTGGAAAGTTAAACAATATAGATGGTTAAAACCCTTTGGTATTGAATGGAATACCGTTGGTATACAATATACCAACGGTTTTCCAAACCATTTATATGTTAGGAATAGGGATAGATATATACCAATGGTTTCTAAACAATTGTTGATATATGCTACAAATAATCACATCTTCCCAATGGTTACCTAGAACCGTTAGAAAAAATCAATACAAATGGTTTAAAACTGTTGGTTTACAAATCATTCAGTGTTTTACCAATTGTGAAAAAACCATTGGTGTTTTTTTTTTCAACGCTTGCAAGTAACTATTGGTAAAATTCATAAGTCCATTTATATACCAATGGTTTTTTAACCGTTAGTATACATTTTATATTTCTTCCACCCATATACCAATGGTTTTTAACCATTGTTATTGTATTAAAATTCCTTTCAGAAGTGTACCAACTGTTATAAACCATTGGCATATCCTTCAGCCTGATTTCATAGCAGCATGTTGAACCTGACACTCAGAAAGTATTCAGAACTCAATACACCTAAAGGGAAGCCAATTCACCTAGTCCAATACACCACACATGATCCAATATCACTTTCACAAGGAATCTAATATGTAGAAGTGTCCAATATTTCATACACAAGACTCCAATACACCTGCATAAAATTAAATACACCTGGAGACAGAAGCTAATACACCTACACACAGAATCTAATATTTTATACACCAGACACCAACATTGTATATATTGTGAAAATTACATTCCATATTCACCAAAAGATAAAACTTTTAGAATGGTCCTCATTGTACTAGTAGTTACTTTCCAACCCCTTGCTTTCCACATTACTAAATATAGAAATCAGGTAATAGATGAATGTTTTCTCATTAGTCTTCCAGCCAATATCAAATTTCGAGCCTTGTTAAATTGGTTAGACAATAAAATATAACCATGAATTGATACCACTTTCATTTAGCGCAGTAGGAGAATATCAATTTATGGAAGTTATATATTAAAATTGATAAACCTAACGTGATTCAACATTTGAGATTGGGTAGTCATGGCAGTCCATCCATCACTCTAACCACCCCTCCATCCAGTTTGGTAACTTTATTTTTATTCCAAAAGTTCTTCCATTTGATGAAAATGAACATTAAAAAAATAATTCATGATATAAAAGAAAAAAATAACAACACTGGTAATTATTTAGTTAAGATGAAATTAATATTCTGCTAGGTTGGGGGTGTGGGGTGTATGGGGGGATCTCTTTTTGTGATGTTTGCGGGTGGGGGAGTGTCCAGGGGTATGGGGTGTCCATGGGGGTGGGGTGGTGTCCAGGGGGGATGTCTAAGGTGTTGGGGGTGTCCAGGGGGTGGGTGGGGGGGTTGTCCAGGGGGTTGGGAGCTGTCTAAGTTGGTAGGGGGTTTCCAGGGGTGGGGGTTGTCCAGGGGGTTGGGGGGATGTCCAACTGGGTAGGGGTGTCCATGGGGTGGGGGTGTATAAGTGGTTGGGGGATGTCCAAGGGGTAGGGGTGTCTAGTGGGGTTCGGGGGGTTGGGGTGTCTAGGGGGTGGGGGTGGTCTAGGGGGTTGTGGGAAATCCAAGGGGGTGGGATGGTGTCCTGGGTGGTGGGGGGCTATATACATGGGTGGGGGTTGTCCAGGGGGTGATGTCCAAGGGGTGACGAGGCTGTCCAGGGGACAGGGGTTTTCGAAGGGGGTGGGGAGGGGGTTGTAACTGTAACACCTCAAGATTTTATGAAAAATATTCTTTTTATTTAATGTCTTGTGTTGTACACTACACCAAAAGGAGCTTGCACAACATGCATCCTTGACTTGCCTTGCATTACACGCAATCGTGACCTTCCTCGATAGCGTGTGAAGTACGCAATACCGAGTTTCCACTAAACAACGATATGCTATTAAAATATTATTAAAAATAGCCGTTATGAATAGTAATAACCACTTTTTGAAATTTTGTAAATTTTATTTTTCAAAATGGACTTCATTTTTGGATTCGGAATATCGAAATTAGCTTAGGGTGAAATTTTGGTACTTTTCGTTAACTTTCATATTCTGATGAATAGTGAAAATTACTAAATTTTAATTAAAAACAACTTTTTAATAGAAATAATTAATAGTGATAAATTATTAATTTGAGTGGTTTTAAAGTATATTTAGAATATATTTTTACAATTTAATACAATGTTGGTCATTGGATGTAATTTCATATTTAAACTAGTTATAAACAAATGTCAATCTTTTGATAGTTATTATCTCTTAAAAACACGCTATTTGTTTTGACGACGGGAATTAATTTTTAAATTAGTAAATTTAACTGATATGTTTTGAATTTGATAAAATAGACATCATTTTTGAATTCATAATATCAAATATAGATTAGGCCTAATTTTTGGTATTTTTCTGGAAACTTTCATTTTTTGATGAATAGTGAAACCACTAAGTGGTAGTTAAAAAAACTGAATTTTTCATAAAACTTAATTTTACCGCTTCTGTGAGTGGAATTTCGAAAATCCGAGAGACACGGTTAATATCAAGGACTAAAATGTGGTTTAATGAGATGAAAATAATTTTTGGTGAATAGTAACTTTTGACTTTTTTTTACCACGGTTAAAAGTAAATAGGGTAATTAAGGGTAAAAATGATATTATGTTTACCCTAAAACATGTCCTAATTCTATTGGATAAGTTTAATTCGACCAAAATCAACCTTAGGAATAAAATATGACCATTTAAGCCCACATGGATTAGATTAGTACATTTATTATTAATTTATTTAAAGAAGGGTTAAAATAGTTAAAATCAATGTTTAATAAGTAAATCATTTTTAATATAGGGTTATACATAAGATAAATTAGACTATAAATATTAATTAGAAATCTAAAAAGATTTCCTACATAATGATATTTTATTTTTAATTTTTAGACATTAAATAATTTACTTTATTTATGACACAACGATGATGCAGTAATTACCTTTTTAAGAAAATATTACCATAATTGATGTTATAAATGCCCAAATAAATGTAATTTGAGACTTTTTAGGACATAAACTAATTTTCTAGGTTAATATGAAATGTTATTGTAGATTTAAGTAACTTGGTTTGAACTTATCATTCTGTTATGAATTTCATAAAAATCATGTACCAAATAGTGTCAAAATTGAAATAAATTAGTTTTTAAAACAAATATTATATTATTAATTGTTATTTTATTCCTAAAAATCTAAGGATCGGCCAAATGACTTAGATAAGGTTCTATATATTAATAATAAACTACTTGGGGTTTGTTTGTCTTGATATAGTAAGTTTATTAACCATATAGTGTAAGAAAACAAAAAGACACGGTAAAAGTTAAATTATTTAACTTAGAGTTAAATCTAATTGATAAGGTTAAAATAATAACCTAAATCCTATTGGATGAGAGTATTGCGACCCATCCCCACCTTAGCTTCGAAATATATCAATTTGGAGCTATTTAAAATCGAACTTGACTTTATAATAAAATAATATTTTTTGTTTTCCCAAAGGTGCCACACTCCTCCCTTATAAAAGGGCACCTCCTCCCTCTCCTCCTCACACCAATTTGAGCATTCAAACTCTGAAAACCCCTGCCAAAATCTCTTCTTCACTTCCCTAGTATCATCCTAGAGGTCCTGGTCTTCTTCATAGACCATCCTTAGTTCTTTAAGTGGAGGTTAAGAAAAGGCGCATCAAAAAGAGGTAATATCCATTACCGATCTTTTTCAATTTCTTTCTTCTTCAACTTCTTCTTCTTTAGTTGTTTCATGATAAAGTAATAACATCAGTATTTATTATATACTGATATGTTATTATAAATATGAAACAACTCTAATTAACCTTCTATCCATCCTACGGAAAAAGGAAATCACCGCGCGTGCGTACGTACGGAATACCGTCTCCACGACGCGATGAGATTCATTCTCCATGTTAACTATTTAAGAATGATTATAAAGTATATATAAGCAATAATAATGAAATATATGAAATTATAAAGATACTGGATTTATGTATATATGTATTTCATCTACTTACTTCCATTCAAGACAATAAGGAAAGGAAAACAGCGTTCATGCGTACGTACGGACTACCGTCTCCATAAACGGTGTGTTTCATTTCATTTATCTATCTATTATATATATACATATACTGAATATATATGATATATAAATCATGTTTTATATTCTGGAAGTAAGTAAATCATGATATAAGTAATAATAATGTCAAGAACAAAAAGTCTAAACACCTACGATAAATGAAACGATTTTACCCAAAATGCTTCTTTAACATGGAATTTACAAAAGAAAGGGTAATATAAAGTCATAAGTGAACCATATATGATATCATAACAATGAATATGATTCTGTAATAAGTTAATGACATTATTTAAATCATTATACAGGATGTTCGGATACGTACAAATCATATCGGACATAAGGTAAGGGAAATATCACAATCTCATTTTTATTCGAGATTGTTTATATTTTGGAATTTACTAGGGTGCATTTTATCATCCACATCCATTTTTCCTCAATATGTAATATTTAAATCATTCTAAAATATTTTATATCCAATTTTACCCTTTGGTGAGTTTTTAGTAAAATATTTGAAAGGAATATTTTGTCATTTTTCGTACGAGTTAATTTTTGAATTTTCCGACAAAAGTATGAAAAGAATGTTTTCTTTTAACTTATACAGCATGAATGGATTTTTAAAACATTATTTCCAAGAATATTACTTTACAAGTTTTCAAGTTTATTTTTAATCAACTTCTTTTAGTTTATAATTGTACGACATGTTAAGAAAGGAAATGTGTTTTTGAAGCAGAAAGGATATTTTCCTCAAGAATGGAGTTCAAGTGTTTTATCAAAATTATTTTCCATCTAAGATAATATAGGGTCTTGTTTATATCCCTATTCTTACATTTATTTGATTATGTTGTGATGGAATTATTTTTATGAATTTCTTTATCTTATATGAATTGTTTTATGATGTCAAGATGTTTAAGAATCCCATTTTTATTACATGGGTTATGAAATGATGTATGATTTATTATTTTGTGGCACACATAAGAATGGTATCATTATGAGATGGGTGGGACCTATATCTCCCTCCAATTCATTGGGTAAAGATTTTATATCTGATGAGATAGACATGGCTAGAACGGTAGGTTATACCGGTTCAGTGAAACATGACTGAAACGAGGGTGACTCGGTTCAGAAATGGACTTTTTCCACTTAGATAGTCTTGGAAATGGGTCTTGACTAATAATAAATGATTCTCTATGATTATGTGTGTATGCCAAAAAGTTTCATTTTTTAAGTTATGACTATTGGGATTACATTTCACTACTATGATTTATCCCATGTTATGAAATTATGGTCTCTTTTGCAGGTTAAGATTTCCAAAAGATATGTTCTTATGAATATGATGTGATTGATATTTCTTTTGTTTACCCTTACTGAGCATTTGAGCTCACCCTTTTATGTTTTCTTTTCCCCAGGATATAAAGAAAGGTTTTAGGTAAGAAAAAAAAGGAAGATCTTTATGGGAGATGTTGAAGATCTTTCACCATGATTAGATGATTACATTCTGAGTTTCCAAAGACACTAAACTATTATGGTCCTTGTGTGTCTGTTTTTTGTAATGTACTAAGTATTCCGCAAAAGTAATGTAATGTCCATGTACGTCAAGCTTCAGGTCTCTACAGTTGGTATCAGAGGAAAGGTTTAGTCAACCTTTGGAAACTAGGATGCGAAAACGTTAGTGAGATCCCTAGAGATATTTATAAGGTATGTCTAGGGATGTCCCTAAGGATAAGTATACGTATAGGATACAGTCCTAGAACTACGGTAACGATCATAGAATTTAACCTAAGATGTTAGATATTGAGGATACTCCCCCTTTATTATGTTGTTTTCCCTAGCATGATTTTTGCCTCTCACACTATTCTTTTTGGGTTTTAAACGATGGTTGGATCCTGAAGGAACCGTGTTGATCAATGCAATGGACAATGCAATGATTGTCCTCCTAAACAAACAAATGTTATGGGAGATGGAGTGAAAAATCTTATTGCTATACTTACACAAGATATGAATCATTCTGGACTTCCAAATTAGCAGAGAAGGGAACAATATTCTATTGAGTCCTTCATGAGGCAACGTCCACCTTCTTTCAGTGGGTCTTCCGATCCACTTGTTGCTGAACAATGGATCAGTACCACTGAAAAGATATTTTCAATTCTTCAATGTTCTGAACATGATAAAGTCATCTTAACAGTATATTGTTTGGAAGGTGAAGCTGATCAATGGTGGAATCTTATCAAGAATACGAGGCTAAGATATGAAATTGAGTCCATGGAATGGGACGAGTTCAAGAACTTGTTTTTCAGTAAGTACTTCCCTTGTATTCTTCGAACAAATATGGAAAAGGAATTTCTTGAGCTGAAGCAGAAGGATGATGAATCTATTGGTATATATGAAGCGAATTTTACAAGACTTTCAAGGTATGCATCTGGCATTATCATCCAACCTGAAAGTAAAGTTGATCGATTTTTCAGTGGCTTAAAACCAAGTCTTCGAAGGGCATTAGCTATAAGAGACTTCAGTAGCTATGAAGATATTGTGCATTGTGCTATCAAGGTAGAAATAGAAGTTGGTGTTACATATCCATCTCATGGTTTTGACAAGAAACGAAAGATGGAGTTCAAGGAGAAATATCAGAATAATGGTGAAAAGAAGATTAATG
Source organism: Viscum album (assembly GCA_963277665.1). Taxonomy (NCBI): domain Eukaryota; kingdom Viridiplantae; phylum Streptophyta; class Magnoliopsida; order Santalales; family Viscaceae; genus Viscum; species Viscum album. The sequence goes on along the minus strand of OY728139.1, from coordinate 1,340,631,240 downwards.
TTTCCTTATTCACAAAGTGTGGAAAGAAGCATGGTGGATATTGTCTTAAAGGGACTAGAAAATGTTTTAAGTGTGGAAAAGAAGGTCATCGAGCAGCTGAGTGTCGAAGTAATGGAAAAAGGGTTTCTAATGATCTAAATAAAGAAAACACTGCAGAGAACGCACCACCAACACTTCAATGCTTCAAGTTCAAGGAAATGGGGCATTATGATAATAAATGCCCTAATCCATGGGTTAGTGATGATCGACATGAGCAACCACTTAAGGAAAAGGACAAAGGGAAGTCACATGCGATCACCATTGGCGATGGTGAATATGACAACGATGTGGTGGAATGATTAAGTGTTTATGTAATAGGATTCTAGAATAATGTTGTATATAGTATCGTGGAATATTGGAATATTTATGTTCTGGTCTATTGTGGTTTTCAATAATTTTATGGCATCGGTAACCATGAAAAGTGATTGAAATATTTTTGGAAAGAAGATGATATGCACATAATGAAGGGATAAAGATAATCTAATATGTTTGATAGTATTCATGAGCTCATGATTTATATAAGGACTATGTGATATCATGGTTTGAGGATATAGAATTTTGAGGATTTTGGTATGTGGAAAGTGTTAACATTTAACCGAATTCATGTTTTCACTAAGGTTCAATGGATATTCATTATTCAAGAGAATACATGATTAAGGTATTCACATGTTTGTAATTTAACCAACAAGATATATCTTATGATATATGGGGGATAAATGATGGCATTCACGTGATCATTTTATTTATACTATGAGCTTGGACCGAAGTATTTTAGATAAGCCTAAATATTAGAATGGATTATGTTGGACATAAGTTAGTATTGTTTAAGGATAAAACTTTTTTTGATATTGTTGATGGGATGTTATAGTAATATAGCTTTAGAAAAAGGACAACCTGCAGGACGGGTGACAGCCCATCGCATCGGACAAGGCTGTGGGAATCAAACCCACAACCGAAGTGCGACTGGCCTTTATCGCCTACCACTGGCCTACAGGAAGTCCCTGTTTAGTAGAAACCAGTTTTATTATATTAAGTAGTATGATATATTAAGTATAAGTCCATTTTAGGAACCATATATGATTAATCTCACTATAGATGGACTTATGTATTTTTTGATAACTTTTCTAACCTTTTGTTTGAGACAGATGGAATGACCCATCATTCTATCACATGATCTTCTATCACAACACGAATGACAAATTAAACTTCATTTATTTAAGAGATGAAGTGGAAATTGTCCAAAGAACGACCAACAGTGAGACTATACCAAAATCACGAAAGTATTTCTTCTAATTCCAATTTCATCAACTTTAGGGAAACGATCTTGAAAACCAAAAATGTTTTCCTAGTGATCTTATATATGATGAATCAGATGGTACCTTAGATCGTCACAAATTTATGGCTTTGTGATTGCTGGCTTTTCCATAGCCATGTTCTCTACCACTCCCCATCAGAACATGATGGTTAGATTTCTCCTCCATATCCATATTTTCACCTATGTGGAAACCCAGTGATTAGTTTATTTGGGTAACTGTTATGTTTCATACATTTTTTTTTAAAGATTGGTTTTGGTATTCCTTTTTACGATGTGGGTTTCTATCAAAGAAACTTTCGAATAGTAAACCATTTATAACCCCGACGAATTTCGAGGGCGAAATTCATTTTAAGGGGGGTAGAATTTAACACCCCGAGATTTTATGAAAAATATTCTTTTTATTTAATGTCTTGTGTTGTACGCTACACCAAAAGGAGCTTGCACAACATGCATCCTTGACTTGCCTTGCATTACACGCAATCGTGACCTTCCTCGATAGCGTGTGTAGTAAGCAATACCGAGTTTTCACTAAACAACGATATGCTATTAAAATATTATTAAAACTATCTGTTATGAATAGTAATAACCACTTTTTCAAATTTTGTAAATTTTATTTTTCAAAATGTAATTCATTTTTGGATTTGGAATATCGAAATTAGCTTAGGTTGAAATTTTGGTACTTTTCGATACCTTTCATATTCTAATGAATAGTGAAAATTACAAAATTTTATTTAAAAACAACTTTTTAATAGAAATAATTAATAGTGATAAATTATTAATTTGAGTGGTTTTAAAGTATATTTAGAATATATTTTTAAAATTTAATACAATTTTGGTCATTGGATGTAATTTCACATTTAAACCAGTTATAAACAAGTGTCAATCTTTTGATAGTTATTATCTCTTAAAAACACGCTATTTGTTTTGACGACGGGAATTAATTTTTAAATTAGTAAATGTAACTGATATGTTTTGAATTTGATAAAATAGACATCATTTTTGAATTCATAATATAAAATATAGCTTAGGCCTAATTTTTGGTATTTTTCTGGAAACTTTCATTTTTTGATGAATAGTGAAACCACTAAGTGGTAGTTAAAAAAACTGAATTTTTCATAAAACTTAATTTTACCGCTTCTGTGAGTGGAATTTCGAAAATCCGAGAGACACGGTTAATATCAAGGACTAAAATGTGGTTCAATGAGATGAAAATAATTTTTGGTGAATAGTAACTTTTGACTTTTTTTTACCACGGTTAAAAGTAAATAGGATAATTAAGGGTCAAAATGATATTATTATTACCCTAACACATGTCTTAATTATATTGCATAAGTGTAATTCGACCAAAAACAACCTTAGGAATAAAATATAACCATTTAAGCCCACTTGGATTAGATTAGGACATTTATTATTAATTTATTTAAAGAAGGGTTAAAATAGTTAAAATCAATGTTTAATAAGTAAATCATTTTTAATATAGGGTTATACATAAGATAAATTCGACTATAAATATTAATTAGAAATATAAAAATATTTCCTACATAATGATATTTTATCTTTAATTTTCAGACATTAAATAATTTACTTTATTTATGACACAACGATGATGCAGTAATTACCTTTTTAAGAAAATATTAACATAATTGATGTTATAAATGCCCAAATAAATGTAATTTGAGACTTTTTATGACTTACACTAATTTTATAGGTTAATATGACATGTTATTGTTGATTTAAAAAACTTGGTTCTAAATTATAATTATGTTATGAATTTTATAAAAATCATGTACCAAATAGTGTCAAAATTGACATAAATTAGTTTTTAAAACAAATATTATATTATTAATTGTTATTTTATTCCTAAAAATCTAAGGTTCGGCCAAATGACTTATATAAGGTTATATATATTAATAATAAATATCTTGGGGTTCGTTTGGCTTGATATAGTAAGTTTATTAACCATATAGTGTAAGAAAACAAAAAGACACGGTAAAAGTTAAATTATTTAACTTAGAGTTAAATCTAATTGATAAGGTTAAAATAATAACCTAAATCCTATTGGATGAGATTATTTCTACCCATACCCACCTTAGCTTCGAAATATATCAATTTGGAGCTATTTAAAACCTAACTTGACTTTATAATAAAATAATATTTTTAGTCTTCCCAAAGGTGCCCCTCTCCTCCCTTATAAAAGGGCACCTGCTCCCTCTCCTCCTCACACCAATTTGAGCATTCACGCTCGGCCAACTCCTGAAAAAATCTCTTCTCCACTTCCCTAGTATCATCCTAGAGGTCCTAGTCTTCTTCAAATACCATACTTAGTTCTTCAAGTGGAGGTTAAGAAAAGGCGCGTCAAAAAGAGGTAATATCCATTACCGATCTTTTTCAATTTCTTTCTTCTTCAACTTCTTCTTCTTTAGTTGTTTCATGATAAAGTAATAACATCAGTATTTCTTATATACTAATATGTTATTATAAATATGAAACAACTCTAATTAACCTTCTATCCATCCTACGGAAAAAGGAAATCACCGCGCGTGCATACATACGGAATACCGTCTCCACGACGCGATAAGATTCATTCTCCATGTTAACCATTTAAGAATGATTATAAAGTATATATAATAAATAATATTGAAATATATTACATTATAAATCTACTGGATTTATGTATATATGTATGTCATCTACTTACTTCCATTCAAGATAATAAGGAAAGGAAAACAACGTTAATGCGTACGTACGGACTACCGTCTCCATAAACGGTGTGTTTCATTTCATTTATCTATATTATATATATATATATATACTGAATATATATGATATATAAATAATGTTTTATATTCTGGAAGTAAGTAAATCATGATATAAGTAATAATAATGTCAAGAACAACAAGTCCAAACACCTACGATAAATGAAATGATTTTACTCAAAACGCTTCTTTAACATGGAATTTACAAAAGAACGGGTAATATAAAGTCATAAGTGAACCATATATTATATTATAACAATGAATATGATTCTGTATTAAGTTAATGACATTATTTAAATCATTATACAGGAGGTTCGGATACGTACAAAGCATATCGGACCTAAGGTAAGGGAAATATCACAATCTCATTTTTATCCGAGATTGTTTATATTTTAGAATTTACTGGGGTGCATTTTATCATCCACATCCATGTTTCCTCAATATGTAATATTTACATCATTCTAAAATAGTTTATATCCAATTTTACCCTTTGGTGAGTTTTTTGTAAAAGATATGAAAGGAATATTTTGTCGTTTTTCGTACGAGTTAATTTTTTACTTTTCCGACAAAAGTACGAAAAGAATGTTTTCTTTTAACTTATACGGAATGAATGGATTTTTAAAACATTATTTCCAAGAATATTCCTTTACAAGTTTTCAAGTTTATTTTTAATCAACTTCTTTCAGTTTATAATTGTACGACATGTTAAGAAAGGAAAAGTGTTTTTGAAGCAGAAAGGATATTTTCCTCAAGAATGGAGTTCAAGTGTTTTATCAAAATTATTTTCCATCTAAGATAATATAGGGTCTTTTTTCTATCCCTATTCTTACTTTGATTTGATTATGTTGTGATTGAATTATTTTTATGAATTCCTTTATCTTATATGAATTGTTTTATGATGTCATGATGTTTAAGAATCCCATTTTTATTACATGGGTTATGAAATGATGTATGATTTATGATTTTGTGGCACACATAAGAATGGTATCATTATGAGATGGGTGGGACCTATATCTCCCTACAATGCATTGGGTAATGATTTTATATCTCATGACATAGACATGGCTGGAATGGTAGGTTATACCGGTTCAGTGAAACAGGACTGAAACGAGGGTGACTCGGTTCAAAAATGGACTTTGTCCACTTAAGATAGTCTTGGAAATGAGTCTTGACTAATAAGAAATGATTCTCTATGATTATGTGTGTATGCCACAAAGTTTCATGTTTTAAGTTAAGACTATTGGGATTACATTTCACTACTATGATTTATCCCATGTTATGAAATTATGATCTCTTTTGCAGGTTAAGATTTCCAAAAGATATGTTCTTATGAATATGATGTGATTGATATTTCTTTTGTTTACCCTTACTGAGAATTTGAGCTCACCCTTTTATGTTTTCTTTTCCCCAGAATATAAAGAAAGGTTTTAGGTAAGAAAAAAAAAAGGAAGATCTTTATGGGAGATGTTGAAGATCTTTCACCATGATTAGATGATTACATTCTGAGTTTCCAAAGACACTAAACTATTACGGTCCTTGTGTGTGTGTTTTTTTAATGTACTAAGTATTCCGCAGAAGTAATGTAATTTCCATGTACGTCATGCTTCGGATCTCTACAGTAATAGTTTTAATTGAATGAATTTCATGTATTTAATGATCATTGGTATTTTTAAAATGATTTTGTAAGAGTGTCTATTTCAATTGAATGCGTTTATTTAAGAAAAATGAATGATTTTTGTGTGTATGGTTGTAAGGGGGATTTCATTATTAGGAAATTGATTACATTTTTATTGTGGTACAAAACTACTATATGTTTTTGAAATGGAACCTTAAAAAATAATTTATATAAACTATTGGGAGTTTTAAATAGAAATTAGTCTCTATTATGTTATTTTGAAATGGTTTTATGAAGAATTAGTTATGATATATCTTTATGGGATTTGTGAATATGTGTCCCTTTTATTATAACATCAAAATATTTTAATAAAGGATTTTTTTTTTTGATAATTTTTTTGAATGATCCCAGTATAAATGAATCAAAAAGTCAATAAGCAGAAATCTCAGGTAGTCATTCTTGTGATATAGCTATTTTATTCCAGGTCTTGGTCTCTACTAAAAACTCTTGTGGAAGTGGAATAACCATGATCTTTTCAAATCAGGTATTATGAATGAGATTTTCTAAAATATAATCCACTATTTTTTAAGGGTGATCAAGGATCCCATGAGGTAACAAAGTGGGTAGCTAGGATTAATCAGTTCTTCGAGTTGTTTGAAACCTTATAATCCCCGAGGGGGTGTCTAGGGGGTGGTGGTCTCCACCAGGGTGGTAGGGTTTTCCAGGGGTATGGGGGTGTCTAGTAGAGTGTGTGGGGATATCCACGAGGATGTGGGGCTGTCCAGGGGGTACGGGATGTCTAGGGTGGTTGGGGCTCTCCAGGGGGTACGGGGTGTCTAGGGGGTGGGTGGGTGGGCCCTCCACTAGGGTGGAGGGTCTCTCCAGGGGGTAGGGGTGTCCATGAGAGGTGGTCGGGCTTTCCACAAGGGTGGGTGAGGTCCATGGGGGGAGTGGGTGCCCAGGGTTGTGGGTGGGCTATCCACAGGGGTGGTGAGGCTGTCGAGGGGGGTTGGGGGTGTCCAGGGGGTGCGCAGGCTGTCCAAGAGGGCAGGCGGGCTGTCCACATGGGCAGGTGGGCTATCCACATTGGTGGGGGTAGTCTAGGGGGGTACATTGTGTCTAAGGGTGTGGGTGGGATGTCTACGAGGGTGGAGAGGCTATCTAGGGGGGTAAGGGTTGTCCCAGGGGGTGGGCAGGATTTTTACGAGGGTGGGTGGGCTTTCCACGTGGGTGGGGGGCTGTCCAGGGGTTCAAGGTGTCTAGGTGGTGGGAGGGGCAGTCCAGGGGGTACGGGGCATCCAGGGTGGTGGGCGTGCTATCCACGGGGGTGGGGGGCTATCTAGGGGGTAGGAGGTGTCCCGTGGGGGTGGGCGGGCTCTCCACCGGGGGGTGTCCACGGGGGAGGGGCTATCTAGGGGGTGGGTGGGATATTCACGAGGGTGGAAGGGTTTTTGAGGGGGGTAGGGGTGTCTAGGGGTGGGCGTTTTGTCCACATGGGTGGGCGGGCTGTCCACGAGGGTGGGGGCGTCCAGGGGGGTAGGGGTGTCAAGTGTGGTGGGTGGGTTGTCTACGATAGTAGTGGGGATTTCCAGGGGTTCAAGGTGTCCAAAGGGTTGGGTGGGATATCCATGGGGGTGGGTGGGTTTTACATGCTGGTGGGGGTAGTCTAGGGGAGTACAGGGGGTGGGCGAGACAGTCTCGGCGGTATGATGTGTTCGGGGGTGGGCGGGTTGTCCATTGGGGTGGCGGGGCTGTTCTGGTGGGTGGGTGTGTCCAAGGGTGTGGGTGGGTTGTCCACAGGGGTGGGGGCTGTCCATGGGGGGATGGGATGTCTAGGGGGTGGGTTGGCTATCCATGGGGGTGTCGAGGGTGTTGTGCGGGCTGCCCATGGGGGGTGGTGGGCTGTCCGCGGGGGGGGGGGGGGGCTTTCCAGGGGGTACGGAGTGTCCAGGGGGTGGGTGGGATATCCACAAGGGTGGAAGGGCTATCCATTGTGGTATAGGGTGTCTAAGGGGTGGGTGGGCTATCAACGGGGGTGATCAGGCTATCCAAGAGATTGTGCTGTCCAGGGGTGGTACTGGGTTTCCAGGGTGGTACGGGGTGTCCAGGGGGGTGGGGTGGGTTGTCCACGGGTGGTGGCGGGGCTGTCTAGGGGGTAGGGGGTGTCAAGGCGGGTGGGAAGGCTCTCTATATTGGTGGGGGCTATCCATGAGGGTGGGGGTTGTACACAGGGGTGGCGGGGTTGTCCACAGGGGTGGCGAGGCTATCCAGGGGGGGTGGTGTATTCATGGGGTGGGGGAGCGGGATTTCCAAGGGTGGGGCTGTCAAGGGGGGGTGAGGTCTTTCTATGGGGTTGGGTGGGCTGTACAGGGGGTGGGAAGGGCTGTCCAGGGTGGTACGTGGTGTTCAAGGGGTGGGCGGGCTATCCGCGGGGGTAGCAGGGCTGTCTTGGTGGGTCGGGGATGTCCAGAGGGTGGGGGTGTCTTTCCATGGGCTTGGGGGGTTCTGTCAAGGGGGTACGAGGTGTCCAAGTGGGTGGGTAGGATGTCCATGGGGGTGGGAGGGCTACCTAGGGGGGTTGGGGTGTCCAGGTGGTGGGTGGGCTGTCCACAGGGGGGGTATCCATGGGGGTATGTGGTGTCCATGGGGGTGGGTGGACTATCCATAGGGGTGGAGGCAGTCCATGGGAAGAGTGGCTGTCTAGGGGGTGGGCGGGTTGTCCACAGGGGGTGGCAGGGCTATCCAGGGGGTAGGGGATGTTCATAGGGGTGGGCAGCCTGTCCACGGGGGTGGCAGGGCTATCCAGGGGAGGGGTGAATCAGTGAAAACAAATCATCAAGTAATGTTTTATTATTTATAGATAAGAAATTAAAGATAATATGACCTATCTAACCACACATACATTCAGGCACAACAAATCAAAAAACTTAAAAGGTTAGTAATATTAGTAAAAAAATGTAACAGATCAAAATTTCCATCATCACCATCACTATTATCAGTGTCATTATCACCCTCACCCTCGTCCTCATCATCGTCCTCATCATCATCCCCACCCTCCTCAACACCCTCCCCCTTGACCTCGTACTTAGCCTAGGCCTCCTCATCACCCTACTCATCTGCCTCGGCCTCCTCTTCACCCTCCTCTTATGCCTTGTCCTCCTCCACTCCCTCATCCTCATCCACCTCGTCCTCCTACATCGTCATCGAATAAAACCACTGACATTTCAACATCGAGACTCATCCATGACAATAATAATCCAATATTATTAGTTTTTAATGGAATTTATAATAACTTAAATTTTAAAATCATGGTCTACTCTCTGATGCACTAGCATAAAAATCTGTTGTGGCAGTAACCATAACACCATCAGGTTGTGTTCTCATGTTTGTTTCTCATTCAGTGATAATAAAGTTTTTCCAATTGATAAAAATATATTTACTATCAAAAACCATGATATTAAGAACAAAATACAATTATCTTATTTCCTCAGAGTTAGAGTCATTAGGAAAACTCAATACCAAAAATATAAATTTATATTAAACATAATTAGTTATTTTTTTAATTATTTTAAATATTAATATTATAAATTTCATTATTAACCAAGTAGAAAACCATTTTCTTTGAAAAGTCTCCATATTTCTAAAAGATAAAGAGTGATTATTTCTATTTATCATCGCTTTATGTTCCCTGTATATAAAAATAGGAATAGTTTAATATATATATATAATATATACGTATTCAATTTAATTTCACAATGTAGTGATCAAATAAATCACAATGGAACAAAATTGTGTGTTGTGCCATCTCCCTCTTTTCAAGGCTTAATTTCATCAATGTAGATGATCCATTAATTCCTACTATTTGAGTAAGTGATGGAAAAATAGGTTCAATTTTCTCATATTGTTCGTATTCATATTTCATCAGTCTATTCATTCTTGTAGTAAGATCAGATAAGTACATATAGGAGAAATCTATACATTCTTGATCCAAGTAACCTTTCACGATAGAACCTTCGTAATGATTTCTATTACAGATATAAGACATTAATGTGTACATATATCTTTCAGATGGATATATCCAGTGAAATGATATAGGTCCCCTGAGATGTATTTATTTTAGAATATATACATACAGATGCATCATGCATATGAAAAATGATAAAGGAAATATTTTCTCTAACTCTCACAAAATTAACAGGACATTTTCCAATATTTTTTGCAAGAAATACATGGAAAATTCTTAGCACAATGATATCTAATCAAATGGAACAACGAAATAACATCCACCATTAAATTATAGAAAAAAAATATTATGAATTGCTATTGGAATCAACTCATGGAGAGGGATGTGATAATCATCAAAATTCAATGACTTTTTCTTCAAGTCTCTTCTATTGACCCGTTTAGATATGTTTCCTGAATAGCCATCAGTAACATTAATAGTATCTTGTACTTCATTAAATTTCTTTTTTTTATTATAGGTTTCATCACATAAGAAGCGCACGGAACATTCCATTTATTTACACTGATAATCGCAGGATGCAATTCTGGCCGGAAGCCCCAATCCACCAAGTCACTTCGAGAACATAAATCATCTTTTTTCATTCCCTTAAAATATAGAAGAATAAAATCAACATTTCAAGTATTTTTTTTTCAATGTTCATTATTTCTAATCAATGACGTAACAAATTGGTTTACCAATAAGGCAAATCAAAGAAGATACTTTTCTCGTTCCAATTATTACAGGTTTTCGTGGAAACATTTTATCTCATTCCAGATTTCATTTGACACTTCCTGAAAAAAAAACTAAAATCTTTAAATTCATTAAGCACATCAGTTCTAGAAATATGTTGAGGTGGATCATCAGACTCTATGGTATTTTCAAATCTTCGACGATTATTTCTATATGGACGGTCCATTGGCAAGAATCGTCAATGTCCCATAAAACTGAAACAACAATGATGTTTTAGTCTTCTCGATCATGTATTCTTCATACAAATAGAGCATCATAGTTTTCCCTTCATGCTCCATCTACACATCATCGCATAAGAAGGAAAATCATTGATCGTCTACATAACCGTAGCACAAATCCAAAATATATCTTTAAAACATGCATCGTATGTGTGCACACCCACATCCCAAAGAAGTTTCAACTCTTTTATTAATGGTTTCATGTATACGCCTATTTCATTGTCGGTATCAGAAGGGAAAAATATGAGTATACTCAAGAAAGTGAATGGTTTTTTCATGCACAACCATAAGGGAGGATTATAATTTTGTGTAAAAATCGGCTATTTGTTGTGCGACGTAAGAATATTCCCAAATGGATTAAAAGTGTCACATGAATGACCCACCCACACATTACACACATCAGCTGAAAAATCAGGATATCGAGCATCAAATATCTTCCATGAAAATCCATATGCAGGGTGAACCAACTCAACATTAATATTCTTTCTACCGGTATAATTCTATCGCATTTTTATTGATATTTCATCAGACATAAAAAGATTCTGGAGTCTGGGGATCAATGGAAAGTTCCAAATTACTTTCTACGGCACACAAGAGGGTGTTTCATCAAATTTTGGATTTTAGATGTATGTTCCACATTTTATACATTCATTTCATTCAACAATTCACCCCTAATAATAAAATGAAAATTTTTTGGGAAAGCATGAATTTTGTTCCTTGAAAATCCATGTTCTTAAACTAAATTCAATGCCATATAGTTGTTTGAGGGAATATCTGTATCATGTGGAAGTGAGTCCATAAATAATATAAGAATGTTATCTATGGTAGTTTTATAAATCTCATACATAGTTTTCCCATGAAGGAATCTAATTAAAAATTCCATTTTTTGCATTACCTCAATGTCAATATACTAGAGTCATGGAAGCATAATTTAATTTTTTTCACCCTGACAACATCATCATTTTCATTAGACACATCATGTGTGCTAATATAAAAATGTTCTTGGTTCAGAATGGTTTATTTTTCATGATAAAGAATAAATGGAAACTGATCATATAACAAATTCTCTAATCCAGTCCTCTCATTTGAATCATCAAAAATTTGAGATTTCATTTTCTACCCATTGTGATACCAAAAAGAGTTTTTTGCTAGAAAACCATATTTTTTTATGTGGTAGATGATTTCTTTATGGCTCAACCAAGGTCTTCCAACTCAATTGAAACTGGGTTAGTGTATGTTACAACTATCTGATGAATTTTGAAATGAAAAATATAAAATTATCTACAAATTGATTTGAAAATCACTTGAAATATAATCATTTTCATACATCCAAATTATATCCATTTTGTAAAAAAATGGTTATAAGTCATTTCATCAAATGAAATTCAATAAGAATGAATTTTCGTCAAAAATATATTTAAGTAAACAAGAATCGTTCACTTTATATGAAACCATAACTGAAGAACAACTATATATGAGAATCATAATAAAAAAGACAAAAAAATCTATATTTATAACAAAATATCTTTTATGAACTACACATGAGTGTAAAAGATCATGTACACTTGTAGAGGAGAATTCTTATGAAGTTGTGTAAAGTTTAGATCGAAGAAATTTTATATTTTAGTAGATTATTTGAGTGATCACATACACTGCTTGAGGGGGTGGGGGTGTCTCGAGGGTACGGGGTCCAGAGGGTGGTAGGGCTGTCCAGGGCGCGGGGGTGTCAAGGGGGTGGGGGATATCCAGGGGGGTCAGGGTGCCCAGGTGGGAAGGTTGTCCCAGGGTTGGGGGACTATCCAAAGTGGTACAGGGTATTCAAGGGGGGTTGGAGGGTTGTCCATGGGGGGTGGCAGGGTAGTCTAGGGGATCAGGGGTGTCCAAGGGGTGCGGGGGGGTGTCTTTTCATGGGGTGGGGTTGTCCACGAGGTATGGGGTGTATAAGGGGGTGGGCATGCTGTCCATGGGGGTGGAGGGGCTGTCCAGGGCGGTCAAGGTTTCCGTCGATTTGGAAAGGGGGGCTTCCATGGGTGGGGCCTGTCCAGGGGGTGGGCGGGGCTGTCCAGGGGGTGGTATGGGTGTTCAGGGGGTGGGCAGGGTTGTCCATGGTGGTGGGAGGGCTATCCACGGGTGTGGGTGGGCTGTCCATGGTGGTGGAAGGGATGTTCAGGGGGGAGGGTGTGTCCATGGGGTGGGATTTCTAGGGGTGGGGTGTTTGGGGGGATGTGGGGTGTCTGAGGGGTGGTGGGCGTGTGTCCGGGGGGGCTGCCCATGATGGTGGCATGGCTGTCCAGGGGGTAGGGGGTGTCGAGGGGTGTTGAGTGGGATATCCACAAAGGGGGTAGGATATCCAGGGGTATGGGGTGTCCATGGGGGTTAGTGGTATGTCTATAGGGGGTGTCTAGGGGGTGGGCGGGCTATCCACAGGGGTGGGTGGGGGATCTTCAGGGGAGGTATGGTGTGTCTAGGGGGTGGGTGGGCTATCCATGGGGGGGTTGGGGGTGTTTATGGTGGGTGGTCGGGCTGTCCACGGGTGTGCCGGGGCTATCTAGGTGGTACGGGGAGTCCATGGGGGTGGGAAGTGCTATACATGGGGTGGGTGGGTTGTCCACTGGGGTGGCGAGTTTGTCCAGGGGGTCGGGGGTGTCTTGGAGGAGGGGAGGGGGGCTTTCCAGGGGGTGGGGATGTCCGTGGGGGATGGGGGTGTCTGTGGGGGTGTCTGAGGGGGGGGGGGGGGGTTCCACGTTGGTGGCGAGGCATTCCACGGGGTAGGGGTGTCTAGGGGGGTGTGCGGGCTGTCCACGGGGGTGGGGGAGTTGTGCAGGGGGTACAGGGTGTTCAGGGGGGTGGCGGCTATCCATAGGGGTGGGGGCTATCCAGGGGGTGTTCAAGCTATCCACAGTGGTGGAAGGGCTATCTAGGGGGTATTGAGTGTCTAGCGTGGTGGTCAGGCTATGCACGGGGTGTTGGGAGGTGTCCATAGTGGGTTGGCGGGCTGTCCACGAGTGTAGCGGGGCTGTCCATGGGGTACAAGGTGTCCAGGGGGTTGGGAAAGCTATCCACGGGGGTGAAAGCTCTGTCTAAGGGGTATGGGATGTGAAAGGGGAGTGGGCGGGCTGTCCACAGGTATGGGGCTATATAGGGGGGGTAGGGGTGTCTAGGGGTAGGTGGACTACCCACGGAGGTTGTGGGCCTGTCCAGGGGGTCTGTGGTGTTAGAGAGGTGGGGAGGTTCGGCAGGCTGTCCGCGGGGGTGGGGGGAATTTCTTGTGGGTACGGGGTGTCTAGGGGGTGAGCAGTCTATCTATAGGGGTGGCATGGCTACCTAGGAGATCAAGGGTGTCCAAGGGGGTGGGGGGGGATTTCCATGTGATTGGGGGCTGTCGATGGGGTACGGGGTGTCCAAGGGGGTGGTGGGATGTCCACAGGGGTGGAGGGGCTATCTAGGGGGACGAAGTGTCTATGGGGTGGGGGGATTTCTATGGGTGGGGGCTGTTGAGGGGGTGGGCGGGATGTCTAGGGGTGGATAGTGTGATTAAGGGGTGGCAAGGGCTCTCCACGGGGGAGGTTGGGCTCTCCACGGGGGTTTAGCGGGCTGTCCAAGGGGGTGGAGGGTCTGTTTAGGGGGTCGAGGGTGTCTAGGGGGTTGGCTTTCCAGAGGGTGGGGGTGTTCAGTGGGGATGTGGGGTGTCTGAGGGATGTTGGGCGGGTGTCCATGTGGGGTGGAGGGCTGTCCACGGGGGTGACAGGGCTGTCCAGGGGGTAGGGGGTGTCGAGGGAGATGGGTGGGCTATCCATAGGGGTGGGGGATGTCTAGGGGGTATGGGGTGTTCAGGTGGGTTGGTGGGCGGTCCACGACAGAGGGGGGTGGGCGCACCACCAGGGTGGGGGCGTCTTGGGGAGATACAGAGTGTCTAAGGGGTGGGTGGGCTATCCATGGGGGTTGGGGTGACCATTAGGGGTGGTTGGGCTATCCATGGGTGTGGTGGGGCTGTCCAGGGGGTACGGGGTGTCGAGGGGGTGGGAAGTGTTTTCTGAGGGGGTGGGCGGGCTGTCAATGGCGGTGGAGAGTCTCTCAAGAGGGCTTGGGGTGTAGGGGGTATTTCTAGGTGGTGGTGTTGTCCAGGGGGGTGGGGGTGTTCAGGGGTGGTGGGGGTGTCTGGGGGGTGTCCATGGTGATGGTGGGGCTGTCCAGGGGGTAAGGTTGTCTAGGGAGTGGGGGTTGTCCACATGGGTGGGGGGAGCTATCTAGTGGGTAAGAGGTGTCCAAGGGGTGGGAAGGCTGTCCACAGGGTTGGGGGTCTGTCCTGGGGGTGTACGGGCTATCCACGGGGGTGGCAGGGTTGTCCAGGGGGTACGAGGTGTCCTGAGTGTTGGTCAGGCTTTCCATGAGGTGTTGGGTGGTGTCCTTGGGGGGTGGGAGGGCTATCCACGGCTATGGCGGTGCAATCCAGGGGTATGGGGTGTCCAGGTTGTTGGGTGAGCTTCCCACGGGGGGTGGAGGCTCGGTTTAGGGGGTAAGGGATATCAAAGGGGTGTGGGAGGGCTATCCATAGGGGTGGGGCCTGTCCAGGGGTAGGGGGTGTCCAGGTGGGTGGGCGGGGTGACCACGGGTTTGTGGGCATGTCTAGGGGGTCTGGGGTGTCCTTGAGGGGGGGGCGGTGGGATGTCCACGGGCTGGGGGGTGGGGGGATGTTTGCGGGGTATGGGGTGTCTAGGGGTGAGTGGGATGTCCACTAGGGTGGCGGGGCTATCCCAGGGGGTAGGGGGTCAGCTAGCTGTCCACGGGGGTGGGGGCTGTCAAGGGTGTAGGGGTGTCCACGGGGGGGGGGTCTCTGGGGGTTATGGGTGTCCAGGGGTGGGCGGACTATCCACAGGGGGTGTGCTAGGCTGTACAGGGGGTGGGCGGGCTATCCACGGGGGTGGTGGCCCTGTCCATGTGGTACGAGATGTCTAGGGGTTGGACGAGCTATCCACTTATAATTTAACTATCCATTGTTTTAGGTGAGCTTGAATTAATATATATAGTGAATTCAATAAATCATGCAATATGTAATAATGTAATTTAATTTCTAGTATGATGGTTAGTTACTAAGTGTTATCTATCTATTAAAATCCTGAAACATTGATTCTTTATATTTATTTCACTAAATAATCAAGAATAGAGAGCATCCAAAATTATGCCTCTAGAAAATTCAGCAAGTTATATTTTGGAATCAAGACTGAGAGGTCACTCACATTTTAGAGAGCCCATGATAGTTAGAGTTACATTTTGATCATGTGACTACGGTTTTTGGTTTTTTATTATGGAAATTGGTGCATGAGGTGTATGTGTGATAAGTGAATTAACAATGTGTGGTTAATATATGGGATCAAGAGTGATGCAGGACATGTATGAGCATTATGTTTGATGTGGTATTTTTGGGGCGTCTTGTGTGGTGTGATTATGAAATGAGAATATGATGGCATGTGGTAAATGATGGTGTATGATGACTCTAATGTGTGTTTTTTGGGATTATTATTGTTGTGGAACCACTAGGATATTGATACATTGGGTTGCGAAGTGATGTGGTAGGTAATTTCTATGTAGGGGAGTTCCCACAGAAGGGATCAATTAATTATATTGATTGGTTGGGTTCTTTTAGGCATGTGGGAATGATACATCTACGTTCAATGTCATATCAAATTTTTGGACAATAAAGGTCAGGCACATGATATGGAGGAGAGTTTTGGTCTGTGTATAGACAAAATAGCATAAGGGCGAGCTATTATATGTTTGGGATATGGCAAGGAAGATGTATTTTTCATGTATTTAAAATATTTTCAGGTTGGGATTGTACAAACCCCCAATCCCACTGCACACCCCCTATAGCTCCCACCTCCCACTGCACACCCCACTACAGCCCCCGCCTCCCACTCCCCAGCCCCCACCCACCATAGACACCCCTCCTATTGCACAACCCACCCATAACCCCCCTCCCATGGTATACCCCTGATATCCAACCCCCACCCCACAACCATACCCCTCCAGTCCCCACCCCAACCCCCCACATCCCCCTCACACCCTCTAGCCCCCACCCTACATAACCCCCCTACAGCCCGCCCCCCACTGCACCCCCCAACAGCCAACCCCCTCCCACTAAATATCCCCCTCCCCAACTCCCACTACACCCCCTACATTCCCCCATAGCTGACCCCTCCCACTACAAAACCCCCTAAAGCCAACCCACCCCCTACAGTCCCTTGCAGTTCCCCTCCCACACCTCCCCCTATATCCCCCCATTTCACACCCCCTCGCCCCTTGCATCCCCCACCATACACATCCACCCCACCACTACACAACCCATGTACATCCAACCCCCTCCCGCTGCACAGCCCCCCACTCCCACTGAACAACCCCTACAACCCCCTCCCACTGCACAACCCCCTATAGCCCCCCTCCCATCGCACAGTACCAACCCTCCAACTACACAACCCACCCCCTATTTCCCAGGAAAACCTCCCACTACACAACCCCCCTTCCCATCCTACAACACCATACAACCCCCTCCCACCATACAGCCCCCTCCCCCACCTCCCGACGGCCTCCACACCCTTCACACTACACACCCCTCACAACTTGCAGCCACCACCCTACAAAACCACCCCCTACATCCCCCCCTACATCCCCCACTACACATCCCCCACCCTCACACTACACATCCCCCTCCCATTGACTCGAAAAATAAATTATGATATGAAGAACCATAGTAGGTCTCCCTACCATTTTTGAACTCACAACCATGTTAGATCAATATAATATGACATCACTAAAATATCCCTATAAGACATGAACTATGATTCTAATAAAAATATCTCAATAGTATACCTAAAATGAACTCTATGCAGTGGAATGATAATCAAAGGAACTCTATAAAAGTGAAAAACATTTCATAGATTCAAATTTCTGAACTAGAATAATCATCATTTGAATAGATATTATTCTAGAGGAATCTTTTGTTATGTTAGGGGAAATACACGACATAGTTTTATCATATATTTGAGGTGGAATAACAAACAGTTACTTGAATCAATGATGGATCATATGTTGGGAAGAAGGGTTCACAAAGAATATGGGTGTTGTTGTATTGGGATAATCAAAACAAAAAATAACAAAAAATAACCTTGTAATAAAATAAATCTGAATGAAAAATGTAATAAATGGAGGTAGTACATAAAAATAAGTTATAACATACAGATTTGATGTGGGCAAACAAAGAATCAGTTGCTGGGATAAAGGTTTTGAATGCTGAAATAATGGAGCTCTCGTTTTGGGAGAAATGTGGGCGGATCATGATCGGAACAAGGACATGAATTTGTGGAATTATATCCCATCGGTTTTGAAAACCATTGGGAATTATTATCAGACCTATCCTAAGGGTTTCAATGAACCATTCAAATAAAAGGGGAAAACTGCCCCATAGGGCGCAATTCAATGGTTCCGCCCCTGATGTACCTATAGTGGTGAGTTGAGGAGGTCCTAGTTTCGAGCCTCCGCGTCTGTAGATTTTCTTTCCTTTGTTCCCCTCCTCCCTGACCGACCATGTATAAGGGGGGAAAACTATACACTATCCCAACGGTTTCAAAAAACTATTGGGAAAACTATCATCTACCTATGCTAAACCCAACAGTTCTTCAAACCGTTGGGAAAATACACCCTGAAACATCATATGACAAAGATTTTCAGAAAAATGTTGGTATATGAATCCTATCCAAATGGTTTAAATGTACCTTTGGGAAAAAGGTGTTGGTATATGAGGAATTTCGAGTAGTGGCAGTAGTTCGCCGTCCACTGAAACAATATGTTCTTTACCCTTTAGACGGAGGTGTGTGTAAGTGAAGTTTGAATCCTTATCATTTAAACAACATAGTGTATTTAGGATACTGGTTTTGTTATAAAATAATGGTCTAATAAGAGTTTATGGGGTTTGAGAAGTTAAACAAAAGAAAATAACTTAAGAGAAGACATTACCTTTAAATCGTGTAACTCCCTTTGGTTTGAACCAAAAGTATTTCTTGAAGTGACTTCTGACTATGTTAAGGCTTCTAGGTGGAATATATAGATCTTGAGAGAATATTTGGGAAGAGTTTGGATTAGCCATTGAGATTGAGGGATAAGAGTAATTGGTTAGAGGTGAGGAATTTTTGTAAGGGGGAGGAGGGGCTCTTTAGGAATTTTTGAAAATATTATTTTATTATATAATGATTTTCAGTTTTTAAAGGTCCAAAACATATTGAAGTTTAATATAAGATTAATTTGGCTTGAAATAAAATCATTCAATAATAATTTCACATGTTTTGGAAAATTTTTTAATTTTTATATTCTTATTTATTTAAATCATTCATTAATGAGGTAAACACTTCTTCATTATTGGGTAATAAATAATTTTATTTATTTTATGTATAAAAATTATAAATAAAATACCATGATATAGGAAAACTTTTTATATTTATACTGAATATTTATAGTAACAAATATCAATTATATAACCCCACGTTAAAATTGTTTTAGCAAAACAATCAATGTATATGTTATTTTTATTTTTATTTAAATAAAAAGTTAATAATATCATTATCTTACCCAAATAGCATTCAAAATAAAAAAACTCTCACCCAAGGATTGTACTGGTCGGCCATGAATCACCCAATAAAGTTAGGAAAAGTGTTAATGTAAGAGTATATTATTATAATATTATTTTTACCTTCAATTACCTTATTTGCCTTTTACCGCGGTAAATAAAATCGAAAGATACTATTTACCAAATATTATTTTCATCTTATTGAATGAAAGTTTACATATAGATAACCACCATGTATGTTGGATTTTTAAAATTCAATTCACATAAGTGGTAAAATATCATTTAAATGAAAATGTTGGTTTGTTAACTACTACTTAGTGTTTTCACTATTAATCAAAAATTGAAGGTTTTCAGAAAAATACCATAAATTAAGCCTAACCTATATTTGATATTCTGAATTAAAAAACTTATTTCTATTTTAAAAAATTCAAAACCTAGAATTTGTATTAATTAATTTAAATTAATTCTCATTGTCAAAACCAAAAGAGCCTTTTTATGAAATAATAACAATAAAAAGATTGACACTTGTTTATGTCCAATTTCAATGTAAAATTACTTACAATGACCAACATTGAATTAAATGATAAAAATATAATCTAATAAAAATTTTAAATCATTTAAAAAGATAATCTATCTATATAAATTAATTATATTAAAAGGTAGTTTTGAATTAAAATGCAGTATTTTTCCCGATTCATTAAAAATGAACTTTATCAGAAAAATACCAAAAATATACCCAAATTACATTTTGATGTCCCGATTCTAAAGAAGACTTTTATTATCTCAAATAGAACATATAAAAGTGACCAAAAATATATTTAAAGAGGGTTCACCATCAGATGGTAGAATGTCGACCTTTTAAAAAATATTAGAGAATTTATGCTTAAAATTAGATTCATGAAAATTTTAAGCCTCTAACATTTATTGGATAAATGTAAAAACATTTAACAAACACGTATAATTACATTGTAGTTAGTTTTTTTCATTCCCACCATTACAACATGAAGTCATTCACTACCATTTAAAATAATAATATATTTTAATTTTTTATTATGACTCGACATTATGTGCAATATAAGACTTCAGAGAAACCTATTAGTGCATGTCAGGTACGCCAATGAATATATCATCCCCTTTAAAATAAATTTAATATTTAATTAAAAAATATTAATAAATATGAAAATTTCATATTCTTTATTTTCCTAAGATGTTACATTTTCTACCTAAAATAATCACATTTATCAACACCCCTGTGCTGGATGAACACCTACTTTAATTGGCTTTGATGTGACTGGAACATTATGGCCACACCAGAGGTGTGATTTTTGGGGTGACACCCCGAACATATTTTTGGAAAAATAAGAGGAGGATAAAAGGGGAGAAATTAAACAGATAATAGAAATAAATGATGTCCTTGAGAAACAATTCCAATGGAAGGTATAATTTTTAGAAACTCTTATAGGGGGAAGCAATGAGAATAAAAAAACTCATGAAAAATAATTTTGTGAAGATCCCACCCCACCCTCAACATCTTTGAGGTGACCCATTCCCTTAAAAAACTATTTTTTCGGAGGAAATCAATGTTATAATAATTGTTTCTTTGAAATGTGAATTAGATATACATGGATAACATTCCATTATTGTTATTCTATATGGTGATAATGAGTGTGATTTATATCTATCAATACCCACCCATCTCCTTGTAGTGAGGGATATAATGTTCAATATCCAAAATGATATTCTACACAATTGACCACTTCCAACATTTCATGTGATAGTGTCTATTAAGGTACTACATGAGCTATGCACCAGGCTACCCATTCCAATTGATGAGGAAGATATTCATAAGTTCGAACAAGGTATTTTAATATATATCACATGGACGTAAATTCTTGTAAAAACATATTGAGAAGGTGGTATTCATTTCAAATTTATTATTCAAGCTAGAATTTTCAAATTTAATGAATAATGTTATAAAATGATTAATTTTATTAAATACAGACAAGGGGAAGGGGGTGAAATGAAAGACTGGATCAAAACCATCTAAAGGGTCAAACAAACAATCAAAATGATCTACCAAAAGCACTTTTACCCCAACCGTTCTATAACATTGTTTACTCTCATTGACAGTTTATGTGGTTATGATATTAATAAAATTTCACACTCACATAGTTTATTTTGAAGCAAACATGTATAGAGAGGAAGTTCAAAAATTAAATTTTGTTGAGAATTTAAGTTAAGTCCTCAACAATGGTTATCTAGGTAGCTCAGTTGTAAATGAATACATGGGGTATGATATCATGATTTGAATATCCAGAAATGATATACTATGTCAATTATTGATAAAAAAAATTCATATTTTTATAAGGTGTATATATATAAATCAATATAAAGGATTTACCCATGAATTTTGTTTATGCATTAGTCCTCGCATATCCACTATAGAGAAGCTCAAAATAGATTAAAAAAATGAAATAGTGGCAGGCCTGCTCAAATATTTTGAAATAAAACATATTGATGACCAAATCATGTTAATACCAATGGTGTAGGGTTAAAACACTAAAAATTAATCATATGAAATATATTTTCATTTATTTCATTACATATTCCTTTTTTAGGAAACATTGTATTCTCATTGGGGTCACTTTCGATACTCCAAATATTTATTTATTGGATTTAGTGCATGGATATCCAAAAGACCAAGAAAAAATTATGGTGTTTTTATGTTTGTAATAAACTACATCCATTATTTTAGAACTAATAATCATGTTATATAATTTAGATTATGTTTTAATTAGGATTCTGTTATGATACGGTGGTGCATCAATGTCCTAAAAACAAGGAATGATGATATGGGCTAATCATGGGGACCATGATAAGTACAACAACATGACAGTTATATGAGTTTATATAATGTTATTTCACTATCCAAAAATATATCAAAACAAATTACTTATTCTCCCCAAATTTTCTTCATTGTCTGAAACGAACAAATGGAAAATATTGTGGTTATAATGTTAGTAAATTTGTGAGAGAGATCTTATTTTACAAACTAACTAGAATCACCTATGTTGTATTTTAGAATATAATTACTATTTACATTAAAAAATTATTAATACTATGTGTATTTATAATTTTTTGGTTCAACTATGACTATAAAAAATACACATATTTATAAGAAAATATAGATTTTCATAGAAATGAATGGGAAGAATATTTGATGGAAGAATCCATGCGCATAGATTAAATATTTGAATTCCATATAATTAGTGGATTGTTTTATATTTATTTTAAATTTAATTTTTTTAGTAATACTCACATTAAAATTGTTTTATTATACTGGTTGGTTCCTTTGTTTTAGTCAGGGTGGTTTGTTCGAATATGATCATGCTCATTATATAGAGGACATTGATGATGAAACTCATAATTTAATGACAAGGTAAAATATTTTTTAATATAAAATATATTTCACCATAAAATTATATGTTATCTAATGCATTAAAATAATTTATGTTCTTATTTTTATTTTTATTTGACATTAATTTTGGTAAGAAAACAACTCATAAAATCAAAATTAAGAAAACACATTTGAATTATTTTGATTCTTTAATAAAACAATTAATGATTCACATGTAATGTGTAAGAGTCAACAACAACTCAATTGGATGATCGGTGTGACATATATGACTCAAAGATTTTTTCTAAATTAAAAAATGACATTAATTTACATAAAAAAGAACATGTGAAAAACTAAAAACAATGAGAACACATTCATGTTGTTTTTATACTTTATAAAAATTACCCATGAGTAATTTTTGATGTATAGGAATCAAACACACCTCAATATGATGCATGGTGTGACCGGTATGACTAAATATTTCCATTATATGTTAATTTTCATTTTAGATGAAAACATGACATTCACTAAAAACCCTAAAAACCTGATATGATAGTCTTGAAAATGTAGTTCAAGGATTCGTAAGTCATATGTGACATGTAGGAAACTTAAATCTATAAATAGAGTCCCGAAGTAGACAATAATTCCCCTAAAAAAGGTGTGATGAGTCCGACCTCCCATCCTCTCGACCAATGAAAATTCCTAAGCCTCGTCAGTTCACAACTAATGAGTGCCTACCTTTGGAAAGTAGGTTCAAATGGATATGGAATCATGGGATTTTTCCAGTTCTACGAAAAAAGCTGTTAAAAAACGCTTGGAATGTTTGAAACTTAAATCAATGAGATCATCCCCAATTATAGAGGAAACAGAGTCACACACCTATCACTCAAACATCATGTCCATCATCACCACGCTGGAGAGACCACCAGAATCCCCATCATTGTCATCATCATCTTCACTGATGTCTCACAGAGTTTGGCAATATCATTGTCACTGTCGTTGACACCAAACTAGTTCCACTATCATCATAGACCAAACACCACACCAGACAACTGAAGAACGTCATAGATCATCACTGAACCACACAAAGCAGCAGCGCGATAGCGTCGTGAACATCACTAACAGCTATCAAAGAGAACCAAAAACATCATTGAAAGAGAAATCCAAAACAACATTGTAACTAGAGAAATACTCCATATGTCATTCCACCCAGGACCTCTTACTGCTCCTTAGACAAACCCCAAAACTCCCTTTGTATCTAGAGCACACGACTGACCTGGAAGGAAGCAGCGGACCAGGGAGTAAGAGCAGGGAGGAGCGGCAAAGAAGGTGAAAGGACAAACAAAAACTGACAAGTAATGAGAGATATAAACACTTGGATTGAAATCCTAAGTAAAAAACAGAAATTGATACCAATAACTGGGAGAATCAGGATCGGAGAAGGGTGAACTGGGATTGAAACCCAAATAAGAAAATGGGAATGAAACCCTAATGATGAACCCCAAACAAATCCACAGAAACTGAGGAAGAATACATCGAAACGGAGGATACCGCTTTAACCTTACTTCCACCTCCATAGTCCCAAACCATTCTTAAAAACCAACACAGCCAACCAATATGTGGTTGTGTGTGCTGGACTAGATTGGAAGAGCAGGGATAGAAGAGGGGAAAACAGGACAGCTCTATAGAACCCGAAGAGAATGAACCTAAGAGGATAAAACCCGAAGAAACTGGAAAAGGTGCAAGGATCCATCGTTGCGAAGGAGACGGTTGAAAGATGGAGAAGCTTAAAGAGGAGGAGAGGCAGATCACTTTGGGGAGAACCAGAACCATAGGTGGAAGAAAATGACACCAAGAGCGGAAGCTGGAGCTGAGAGCAGAGCCGGGTGAGTGAGGCACCATTTTTAAATCTAGAATACTCATCAACCAAAACATATACATATAATTTACCATACAAGATTGATACTCTTGAAGGTCCAAAAAAACCATATGGATAAGTTCTAGAGGTTTATATGTAGCAATTTTGTTAATAGATTTGAAGGATGATTTTTGTTGCTTTCCAAGTTGACATGCATCACAGAATCTGTCACATTCAAATCTGAGACTAGGCATATAAGAAAATAATTGTTTCTTGGATAAATTATGTAAAATATATACATTATAATGTCCAAGTCTCCCATTCCAGATCCAATATTCATTCACTTTAGTAGTTAATCATTTTACTTATTGTTTACACAATGAATTTATATCCAAGGTATACACATTGTTAGTTCTAGGTGCTCTAAATTTAAGCAGTTTATTTTTGAAAACAAAACATCAATTGTTAGAAAAATAAACAGCATAACCATCATCACATATTTGAGAGATACTTATCAGATTATGTTTTAATCCTTGTACATAAAGTAATTTGTTTATTTAGACAGCTTCTGGATCTCCAACTATTTTAATACCAATGATCTTCCCTTTGGCATTATCACCAAAAGTGACAAGTCTTCCATCTTTTTGAGTGAGTGTAGAGAAATTTGATGAGTTTCCACTCATATTCCTTGAGCAGCCACTTTCCATATACCATATGTCCTTTTTTCTTTTGTGAACTCCTCCCTGCAAAGGCATTTACACATTTTTCTTTGGTACCCATATTCTGTTGGGTCCAGGGGTGTTAGCCAGCAAAGATCTGGAAAACCAGACTTGCTTTGATTTTCTAATTTCAAAAGATTCAAATAAATTATTTGTTACAAAAGTTTTCTTAAAACCACTTATTTGGGGTTGTCATAAGAAACAGTTTTTAGAAATATGTCCCCTTGTTCCCCAGTAATTACAATTTAATATTTTTGTACTTGGAATAAAATAATTCTTGTACATCTTAGGTTTTTCACCTTTACTACCAATTCTAAATATTTCCTTTTTAATGACATTTTTTCCAAGAATAGAATTTAAAGTATTTTCTCCTTTAGTAAAAACAAGGGCTACATTTTTATAATTTTCCACATTAGTTTGTAGTGTTTTTTTCTTTGATTCATAATCTGTATTGTTAGTGTTAATTGAGTTAAACTTTTTAGTTAACTTCTTATGTTGTTCCAGCATTGTATATCTTTCATCAAAAACAACCTTATGAATGATATTTAAAGACTTATGCTTCTTAAATAGAGAATCATATTTTTCATCAAGCATATTGCAATAGGATACATGTTTTTTTGATTAAAGTAACTAGATTCAGAACTAGAGTTAGAAGAGTAGTAAGATTGTACCTCATCTATTTCTTCCATAAAACACATGTTGTCTTTCAGATTTTCTTCTTCCTTCTCTAAATATGATTCTGAAGAGCTTCTGGAGTCTTCAGACACACTCCATGTAGATTTCATTGTTTTCTTTTCTTTTTTCTCATAATCATTCCTTTTAAAGAACTTCTTCTTCTTGTCTTCTTTTAATAGTGGATAGTCAGGTCTGATATAACCCATCTTCTTTCACTCATAACATCTGACTTCCTTTTCATCCTTTTTGAAAATTTTTCTAAAATGTTTCTTCTTTCTATAGAATTTAATAAACTTTTTGGCTAGCTGAGCCAGTTCTATATCAGAACATGATGAATCAGAACTTTCTGATTTCACATTTTCTTCTTTTTATTTAGCTTTTTGCTTTTCCCTTGAGATGACGCTTTTAAGGAAGTGTCTTCTCTCTTGATCTGAACCTTATTCTCATTTGATTCATCTTGCATCTCGGCTTTATACATCATTATTGTTACAGTCATCTATCTCATGGTTAAGTCTTTGACAGGTGTTGATTGTCTGATTGCAGTAGAGATTTCATTCCATTTATTAGGTAGTACTCTCAGTACTTATAAATCTTGATCAGCTTGATTGATTGGGTCTCCCAAAGCTGTTATATTATTGAAAATCTCTATCAACCTTCCATTCATTGGAGTAATGCTTTCACATTTAACCATTCTGAATGTATCAAATTTAATCTTAGCAGTAGCATATCTCATTTACCTGATATTTTTAGTTCCTTTATAAGCAACAAAAATAGTTTTTCACATCTCATATGTTGTCAGGAATTGAGATACTCTGTTAAATTCATCAGGTCCTAGACCACATATAATTGCATTCATTGGATTCAAATTCATATCATATTCTACTTCAGTAGTTGCACTCCATGTTTCATGTTTTTCTGGTGTTTCATATGGAGTCAGAATCTTAGAATATACTCTGTATCCAAGGTTTTTCATATATATAATCATTCTTGATTTCCAGCATCCATAATTTTCTCCATTTAAGTACGGTGCTCTGACTATAGACATTCTGTATCAACCCGAAATTTTGAATAAATCTTTTTTCCTAATTTTATGTGTTATTTTATTTTTATACTCAACAAAAATGTTTCATTTGATAACATGAGTATAATTAAAATGATACTGTTGGTTTTTGACTGTTATATGACCATTGGTCAATATGACCACTAGAAACTAAACGTTTTGATTATTGTCTCTAAATACAAGTAATCTTGGTTAATTAATATAGAAAGAAGATTTGATGGCCTCACCCAGTAGTCTTGGACCAATCGAAGCCCCTCTAACAGAACTTGGGAAGGAGGTAGAACCACTGGGCTTTTCTCTGGACCAAACCCAAGCTGAACTTCATCGTATAAAGCTAGAACGGGATCGCCTTCGTGAGAAGTTCAAACTGATAGAAATTACTACTCGTGCGATGTTGGTCGAGCCTCCCTAAGATTCTCTCACCTTAACACACCTTACACTTATGTCATATGCTGGTGTGATAAGGGGCTATGTAAGGAGACCGTAACTGCCTTGTGTAATCTTTTGTTTTAAATAAAAATTGGGATTTCTTCTTATGATGAAGTTTATGAATTTTCAAATGACTGGATAAATATAGTATGCATATTTTTGATGAATTTTAGAAAAAGGATATTTTAAAAATGGTTGTGTAAACCTTAAATAATTAAAAATGTGTAATGATTTTCGAAAAAATGGTCTTCTACAATTATGTTCAGTACGAAATTTAGAGTTGTTTCGCGCGGAATCCGGGGATGACCTCCTGGACGGGAGATTCAAACGTTCCGATCGGTTTCTAACGGGTTTGTTCGTAGAACCGGAAACATCCAATGATTCCACATCCGTCTGGACCTAATTTCCAAAGGCAGGCGCTCATTAGTTTGTGGACTAATGAGGCTTAGAAATTTGCATTGGTCGAGAGGATGGGAGGTCGGACTCATCACACCTTTTTGAGGGGAATTATTGTCTACTCCGGGACTCTCTTTATAGATTTAAGTTAAGTTCGTGAATCCTTATTACATTACCAAGTATAAAATGAGCTTTCCTTTAGTTTTAACAATCAATGATTAAATATGCAAGAAATTTAGAGAATCTTTTATATGTATTCGAGGTTCTTCATCAATATAGAATCATCTATATTTGTTTAGAGATTCTTGGACAATGGTATCCTTCAAAACATTTATATAAAAGTCTCTTGGTCATTTTGATGACCAGGCTGGTTTTAAAGCCACTCAGTGGGGCACTTGAAGTTTATCGTCATTCAGAAGGACATAGATTATTTCAAAGTTGGGATCGAACCCATAAATGGGATACCTACGTATCCTTTGTTTTGGGAAAAGGAATCAGAACCCACGTAGTTCGAATTATGGAGTATGATGTTTATGATTGATGGCTCAAAGATGAATGTCATAATTACTTTTACACTCTAAGCTCACGTGAGTCATGCTCGGTGTGAGAAACAAGAGGTATTGGTAAAAATTTAGACAATTGTGCCATGAAAGATGTAATCATAAGAATTTGTTTAGGGCTTATGTATGGATGACTGCCCAGATAGATGAAGGTTTAGGATTTACTTTTAGGGAGAAAATCCATGAACAGGGTCCACAAAGTTATATGTGCTTCATGGAGATTTGAATACTCTAATCTTGGGGCTTACTCCTAAGGAGGATGCCCAAGTTAGGAGGGGACTTATGATTGGGTTTTATTCCTGAAAAGGAAACCCAAATCAAAGGTAATTTATGACTGGTTAAGAGAAGTTTAAGGGGACTTGGGGCTTATTCCTGAAAAGGAATCCCAAGGTTATGACTGAGTCTTATTCCTAAAAAAAAGATACCCAGGTTAGGGATTAAGGTTTGGGGATTACTCCTGAGGAGGATGCCCATATTTTAGGTTGGGGCTTATTCTTAAGAAAGATGCCCAAGATTAGAGGACTTGATTGGCGCTTACTCGTGAGGAATATGCCCAGATCAAAGGTTTTATAACTGGGGATTATTCCTGAAAAGGAGACCCAAGTTAGGATTTTCTCATCTTAAAGTATGAGGTTGAATGAATGAACTCCCCGTATTTTAGTGACATAAGGATATTTAAATCACTAGACTTTGAGAGAGATTTCACAGAATTCCTTTCAGATAAGAAAGTCAAATCAAGAATTCATGCCATAAATGGTTTTGAAGAGTGTCTTGAAGACTAAATCTTAAAAAGGAAAGGTGAAATGGCTGAAGAGGGGTAAAATGGGCAAGATGGGCACCCAAAAAGATAGGGGCGCGCAAGTCTTGAAAGGCGCGCAAGTCCTGCGGCGGCGCGCAAGTATTGGTCGCGCAAGTATACTTGCGCGACACATGGTGTACTTGCGCGATTTTCAATCAGAATTGAAATACTTGAGCGACTCTTGATAAAACCCTTTAGAATCCCCTTGAGGTTCTTCCAGAAAAGGGACGCGCAAGTTATATTGAAGGAATTAAGTCGGCGCGCAAGTGTTTGATAAGTTTCAACACTTAAGCCTTCCTTCTTCTCTTTAGATCTTCCGTTCTAGGTAAGAAATTACCTTAGAAGTGTTCCAGAAGCTTTGAGAAGAGACTTGGGCGTCGGGAGCTTCAATCCGAGTTTCTGAAAAAAGATCCTCTCGAATGGGGGGCCCACAGGGTCTATTTATAGGCAAAAGAAGGCCCTGGGCGGTTACCGAGCGGTTATCACTTAGGTCGCGCAAGTCACTTGCACGACCATAAGGCGTCACGCAAGTAGGCTTGCACGACCACTAGGCAGCGCGCAAGTACTTGCACGACCACTAGGCGGCGCGCAAGTGTACTTGCGCGACCATGAGGGAACTTGCACGACCTATGGGAAATATTCTCCTTGTTCATCCCTTTGTCGATTTTTGATGTTTCTTCAAAGGATTAATCACTTTGAGCTCAGATATTCCCCTTTTCCAATTTTTAGATTCTGTGACGAAAGGAGCGTCAACAAAAGTCCCCCCTTAGAGTTGGATCCGGAAAGAAATGAGGATTTGACTCTGAGGAAATTGAATACATTCAAAGGAAAAGGGGGTGCACAAGTCTTCAGGGCACAGAGGGCAGCACGCAAGTGTGCTGGAACTTGACTTTTATTCAGAGTTCCTTTGTCTTTTGTGGGCAGTTTAAAGTCATGCATGCCGGACATAAAGGGGATAATGTTTAAGGTTGAAATAGCTTTGACTGAAATGGATTAAAATTGATTCAATTATTTGACAATTTATCTGAAAACATATTACCATACTCAAGTATGAGAGAAAAAATGTAAACCATGGCTTAAGAATATTTGAATCTGAGGAATGATATGAAAAAGAGCTAAAAAAGGCATTAGAAGAAGTAGTTTCCAAGAATGAAGTTACTATTATTTAACAAAACCCGTTAGGGGGTTGAAATATGCAGGGCCACCTATGGGCATTGGCTGCATAGTCAAATAAAATAGCATCTTTTGGCTGACAAGTCTGTTATGTGGACTATTTATGCAAGGCCACCTATGGGCATGTGCTGCATAGTCAGGAAAAAGAACTCCCAGAAATTTACTTTCCTAGTGCTAAAAGCTAGTGAAAGTTTATGGAGATTCAAATTTTCTAAAGCATAGAGTTTGTTGTATGGAAAGAGGTACTTGAATATGGAGAAGATATTTCCAAACAAGAATATCGAAGAACTGGATGAATATCACTCCTACGAAGGTCTGACCCAAACGTAGGGAAGAAGAATAAACCATAGACTTGAATATTTTCAGATCATGAAAAAGGATATGGGACAAATATGTTAAGGATGGCTATTTTTGCGGATCCCTACATACTGTCGTTTAAGACAAATAAGGACAAAAGAGGCATTCTTCCCAAGAATGAAGTTACTATTATTTAACAAAACCCATTAGGGGGTTGAAATATGCAGGGCCACCTATGGGCATTGGCTGCATAGTCAAATAAAATAGCATCTTTTGGCTGACAAGTCTGTTATGTGGACTGTTTATGCAAGGCCACCTATGGGCACGTGCTGCATAGTCAGGCAAAAGAATTCTCAGAATTTTGACATTTTTGTGACTAGAAGTCATGAAAAGGGTTATGAAGATCTGAAAATATTTAAGGTTAAGATAATAATACATAAATATGGGTATTGTCCAATGTATATAGAGATACATAGGTCAATGAAAACCATAATCATGTTGTGGCTGGGTCGTAAATTGAAATTTTGGACTTCACTACGTATCTCATAAGAATGAGAATCAAGCCATACGTAGTTCTTGAAATGTAGTTTAACGTCGTGCAGGACGAAAGTATGAGTGATCTTTAGTTTAAGGTCATAGAATTCAGACCATAATAATGAATACACAGTGTGTGTTTTCATGAAGACTTTTCAGCCAAGGGACTGAAAGTGAAATTTGGGGTTAGGCCCAAAAGACTTGGGACTGGATTCGAGGGACACTCGAATGTTCCTACGTATCCCATAAGGATGGGAATCAAGTCCACGCAGTTCTAGAACTACCCTTTGTACAAATTTGGTTCGTACATGTGAAGGGTGAAAGGGGATTTTAGTGCAATGATGGTTTTAACCTAAGATAAAAAGTTTAGGCATTACCATGTATGTACGTAGTTTTTTTTTAAAATGAAAACCATGATTGAAAAAGAATCAATGTTAATAATGGTTCCTACTCAAATGAGGAAATCAAAAAAAAATTGTAGTTTATTGTCGTACCGGACAAAAGTGTTGTATAGTTTAACGTCATATAACAAGGACGAAAGTGAATCAATGTAAAGATATTGATTCCAGGGGTGGTTTCACAAATCATCATCATATGAGATGGTGGTGAACCGATGTGAAGAGATTGTTTTTGGGCTTGAACCTTGGGAGGTTGCCTACATACCCAGCCTGGAGGGCAAGGATCAAAGTCCGTGTAGTTCAATTAAAGAATGAATCAATGATCAAGTTATTCTTGGGTACAATGATCTAATAAAAAATGTTGTTGGGATTTACACATGGTTAGTGGCCCAAAGGGAGTGTTATAGTTGATGTTCGCTCTAAGCTCACGTGAGTCATACTCGGTGTGAGAAACAAGAGGTAATAACAACCTTAACGATGCACAGTTTAATGTCATGTAGGACATAAAAAAAGGGACTATGCAGTTTAAAATCTTGCAGTTAGGACTATTGGTGATGCACAGTTTAGTGTCATGTAGCAGGGACAAAATAACAGTTTAATGTTATGTAGGACACATCAAGGACCTTCTGTACAGTTTAGCGTCATGTAGTTAGGACGATGGGGACAATATAGTTTAACGTCATATTGGACGAAAAGGGGGACTGTGCAGTTTAATGTCATGCAGTAAGGACAAAAGAGTGTACCATTTTAACGTCATGTCGGACGAAAGTGCGAATAGTTTAAGGTCATATGCATGGACCGTGGATGGTGCAGTTTAATGTCATGTTGGACCTTTGATGATTATATAGTTTTAACGTCTCTCCGGACGTGAGGGACTTTTATACAGTTTAGCGTCATGTAGTTAGGACGTCACAGTTTAACGTCTTGCTGGATATAAGGGATTTGCAAATAGTTTATGGTCATATACATGGACCAGGGATGATGCAGTTTAAGGTCATGCTGGACGGTTTAGGGAAATTTTTCACAGTTTAATGTCGTGTGGGACGAAGTTGCAGTTTAAGGTCATACTGGACCATTACTGTATGAACCAAATGTAAGAGTCTTGGTTCTGGGAACAATATTTTGTGTTTATACAAAATACTTCTTCAGAAATCTGGCATTAATTGGAGTCGTGATGTGTTCTCCATCCATTGAGATCAGAGAATATGCTCCATTGGAGTAGACCTTATGTATTGAATAAGGTCCTTCCCATTTTGGTTCAAGCTTGGGAGGCTTCTTTCCTGGTATCATTGGTGTTCTGAGAACCAATACCAATTCTCCCTGAATGAATGAACGAAGACGAACTTTTTTGTTAAAAGCTCGTGCTATCCGATTCTGATAGATTTCCAAGTGGTGCAAAGTGCACAATCTCTTCTCATCTAACTGTTCCAATTCATTCAACCATTTTTGGGATTGCTCACCTGTTGATAACTGATCACAAATGGCTATTCTGAGTGAGGGAAATTGAACTTCAATTGGCAAGACTGCTTCTGTTCCATATACCAATGAATATATAGTAGACCGCGTTGCATTGCGAGTGGTAGTCTGATAAGCCCATAAAGCATGATAGAGTTTATCAGGCCATGACCTATTATCTTTATCTACCATCTTTTGCATTATATTTGAAAGTGTCTTGTTGAAGGCCTCTATCTGGCCATTAGCCACTGCATGATATCGAGATGAATGGTTGGACTTAATGTTGTATTCTTGATACAATTTCTTTACCTCAGAAGAACAGAAGTTGGTGCCGTTGTCCGTTAATATGGTATGAGGGACACCAAATCTAGTAATGATATTAGACTTGATGAAGCTAACAATGCATTTAGAACTGACTTCTTTGAGAGGTACTGCCTCTGCCCATTTGGAAAAGAAATCAGTAGCAGTAAGAATGTACTTAAACTGCTTGGCCGTAGCTGAAGGGTAAGGTCCCACCACATCCATTCCCCATGTGGAAAATGGCCATGAGTATTTAGCTGTATGAAGCAACTCTGGAGGTTGATGAATGAAGTTGGCATATACTTGGCATGAATGACACTTCTTTGTGAAATTAACACAATCTTGTATCATTGAAGGCCAGAAGTATCCAAGCCTTCGAATTTGATCAGACAATCTATGTCCAGACTGGTGGGCACCACAGACTCCTGCATGCACTTCTTTTATGACAGCCATTGTCTCTTCACCATAAATACATCAGAAGAGAACTCCATCAAAACCACGTTTGTAGAGAATTTTCTCGAGGTGGTTTGGACCATCATAAAGAGTAAAATTGACCACACGTCGCCGAATTTGTTCTTTCTCGGCTCTATCAGGTGGAAGTGTTCCATTTTGAAGGTATTCCTTGATAGGTGACATCCATCCTGTAGTATGACCATACGGTTCAGGAATGGGACTAATTTCATTAATTTCCTCTGTTCTGACTTGAACATAAGGTGAAATTGCACGACGGTGGGCAATACAGATGGTTGTCTCGTCCCGATTTGGATATGCTAAAGCTGTGGCTATATTAGCCAGTGCATCAGCTTGAGCATTTTGTGATCTTGGGACATAAGAAAATGTCGGTTCTGAAGGGAATTCCGATATTAACTCTCTGACGTAATCATACAAAGGGATTAATTCTTCTTTTCTGATGGCATAATCCCCATTGACTTGTTTTATTACCAGTTCTGAATCACCTTTCACCTTTAAGTGATTCACTTGTGCTTGAAGTGCTAACTCCAAGCCTGCAATGAGAGCTTGGTATTCAGCTTCATTATTGGTACCACCTTCCCACAACAAATAGGAATAAGGTAACACTGCCTTATCTGGAGAAATGAGCACAATTCCTAAACCAACTTTGTTGAATTTAGGATTTTCCATTTTCTTCCCTGTTGGACTTCTAGAAGCACCATCAAAATACATTTCCCATGTTTGAGGACTCTCTTGAATAGAAAAAACTTCCTCATCAGGGAGTTTGATATCTGAATACGTGTCTTCCACTGAAGGGTGTTCAGCCAGGAAATCAGCCAGAGCTTGGCCCTTAATTGCCTTTTGAGACACATACTGGATGTCGAACTGCTGTAGAATAACCGCCCACCTTCCCAGACGTCCTGTAAGCATTGGACGACTAAGGATGAATTTGAGTGGATTATTACGAGATACCAATTGGACCTCGTGATGTTGCAGGTAGTGTCTCAGTTTCTGAACTGCAAAGATTAATGCTAGGCAGCACTTTTCAATACTCGAATACCGGGTTTCTGCTTCAAGCATAGTTCTACTAAGATAGTAGAGACTATTTTCATTCCCAGCATCATTCTTTTGAGCGAGAAAGGCACCCAATGATCACTCTAAAGCTGTCACATAGAGGATAAGAGGCCTACCCTCAACAGGTGGCATGAGTACTGGTGGACTCAATAGGTATTTCTTGAGAACATCAAATGCTTCTTGACATTCTTTAGTCCACTGGTAAGTGACTCCTTTCTTCAATAATTTGGTAAAGGGTAAACTTTTGCCTGCCAAATTGGCGATGAAACGCCGAATATAGGCTAAGTGTCCTTGAAGTCCTCTTAATTCTTTCAAATTCTGAGGAGGTGACATACCAAGGATTGATTTGGTCTTCTCAGGATCGACTTCAATACCACGATGGCATACAACAAAGCCAAGGAATTTTCCTGAGGTTACCCCAAAAGCACATTTTAAGGGGTTCATCTTCAAATTATGTTGTCGAAGCTTGTGGAATATGACTTCCAAATCAGCCAAGTGATCAAAATGTTGTTTGGATTTAACCACCAAATCATCTACATAGCATTCAACAAATTTCCCTAGAAAAGGTTTGAAGATACGATGCATGGCGCGTTGATATGTTGCACCTGCATTCTTTAAACCAAAGGGCATCACCCGGTAACAAAACACACCTTGAGGAGCTCTGAAGGCTGTATATTCCTCATCTTCTGGGGCCATTCGGATCTGATTATATCCAGAATATCCATCCATGAAAGAAAGTACTTCATATCCAGCTGTCGCATCAATTAAGAGTTCTGTAATCGGAACTGGAAAATCATCTTTGGGACAATACCGATTAAGATCTCTGAAATCGATGCCAACCCTAATTTGTCCGTTCTTTTTCTTTACAGGGACAATATTAGCCAACCACTTGGGATATTGAACTTCTCTGACGAAGTTAGCTTTGATAAGCTTATCCACTTCAGCCTCGCTTTTGGAAGCATAGGTTGGGTGTGTTCTTCTCGCGGCTTTCTTGAATCCTCGATGTTCTTTTGGCAAACCCAAATGATGGGTGGCAACATCAGGATCAAGGCCAGGCATCTCTGTATAATTCCAAGCAAAAATATATTTATTTTGCTTTAGAAAAGAAATATACATCTCTTGTTCTTCAAGGGTCATGGCCGCACTAATTAAAGTGGGGCGTGGATCTTTCTCTGTACCCAGATTTACTTCTCTGAGTTCATCCACAGTGGTAGAGATACCCTCTTCAAATGCTGGAGGAGCATCTCTAAGATCTTCCTCTTCCTCTTCATCATGTGTTATTTCTTCCGTTTCTACTTGCAAAGTAGATGAAAAAATGAAATTCTCATGACCATAAGAGATGTCAAAATTTTCACATTTTGAAGAAGAAGCTTCCATTTCTGACCCTATTGATGATAAAGGGTCTTCTTTGGGAATTAAAGAGGAGATGATGGATTGAGAATCAACATCAATATTCACCTCTGGTGTTGCTATAACTTCTTCTGGCCTGATTAGCGAAGTATAGACTTGTTGGATTTCAGCAGACGAAATGAAAACGTCACCACTTATGCTTTCATCACTGCTTGGTAAGTTACCAATCTCTCCCATGTTGTCTGGCTCGATTGTCGTAATTGACATTATGGATCTTTCCATAAGATTATTTTGATTTGGGCTTATTTTGTCAATTTGACTGATAGGTAACACATAATCTGTACTCACATGTGAAAATGGATTTATTGGAATTTTTTCCAAACCATATGGAGCATTAACTTTGGTAATTTCCTTCATTGTAGATTTTTCTCTTCCCTTCATGTGATAAAATTCCGCCTCAATTTATTGAGACTCACATGTCTTGAACGGGGCCTTATCACCATACAATGTTCCAACTTGACCATCGAAACAGTATTTGAGACATTGATGGTATGATGACGGAATAGC
Organism: Viscum album; assembly: GCA_963277665.1. Taxonomy (NCBI): domain Eukaryota; kingdom Viridiplantae; phylum Streptophyta; class Magnoliopsida; order Santalales; family Viscaceae; genus Viscum; species Viscum album. The sequence continues at coordinate 1,340,594,436 of OY728139.1, read as the reverse complement.
TGCATGCTGATGTAGCCAGGGTCTTCCAAGCAAGATATTGAAAGCTGAGTCCTGGTCAACAATCATAAAATCCGAATTGGAAACAAGATCTCCAAACTAAGTTCTGAGTGTAACTTCTCCGAGTGGTTCTTGTTCATTTTTATCATATCCTTGCAACATCATGGTAGAAGGAGATAAATCAGATTCCGTGAGGCCCAATCGACGAAGTGTACGAATGGGCATGAGGTTGACTCCTGAACCATTGTCAATAAAAGCTCTTCGAACATCTATACCATTGACTTTTCCAGATAAGTACAAAGGTTTTATGTGCCCATGCACAACATCATCTTCATCTTTATCAGTAAAAGATATCACTACATGACATTCTGTAGGATTATTCTCTATGTGATAAATTTCAGCTGCAGCAATTTCAGCTTCAAACTCCTGAGGACTTGACAAAGCTTCGATGAGTGCTTCCCGAAGATCTCTTGATAGATTCAAAGCATCCAAAATTGATAATTTTGCTGGTACTTGGGCCAAGTGTTTCAATATATCATACTTTTGATCTAGAGGCCTGCGTTTCCCAATAGGAATATGCGGTTTAGCAGGTACCTTGGAAGTAGATGCTTTGGAAGCTGATGCATCTTTTATTGAAGTTGGAAACATCTTTGGTTTTGGAAAATTAGACTGATTAGATCCATTTACTTGCTGAGATAAAGAAGATGGAACATTTAATCGATCTTCCAAAATAACTGTGCCGAAGATGAGTTGGCCATTGGCAGAAGAACTTGCTTGTTCTTTTTGAGCTCGCTGAAGGCTCTACCACGAGTTTCTGCTGCGTATACAGTGCTAGCAGGGGTAGAATTAGAGTAGTGGCTTCGGAAAGATCCACGTCTTCCCCTATATCCTGAACCTCTAGAACTTCCTCGGGTTCCCTTATTTGATACAGGGAATTCAGGCTCATCAAGACTGAAATATGAATCTGTTAATTGAATCATATTAACAGAACCAAAGATTAACTCTTCGTCTGATAAAGACTCTGCCTGGTTAGCCTGTTTAGGCTGTGCCATTTGGTGGGACGGTGCCCGTTGCTTTGAAGTAGATGGCATGAAATCTGCCAGAGTCAAAGACAATTTAGGATTTGATGCATACTCATCTTCTCCTGATTCCTCTTTCTTCTTTGAATTGTGCTGCCCTTTTGAGGATTTGTCCTTTGATGGAGGCTTTACTGCAGCTTTTGTAGGAGACACAATTGGCTTCTTCAATTGTGTACGCAAAATGGAATGGGTCCGATTGATTGTCTTTCTGACCATCCAATCATCATATTTTTTCGCAGTTTTGCTTTTGACTTCCTGCCACTCGCCTCCTTCTTCTGGATCTGTAGCGGTAATACACGCTACATGAGCTGAAGAACCCTTCAATTTGACTTGTCCCAAGTCGACCATCTTTTTCAGGAGTTCTTTAAAGACAAAACACTCCTGGATGGGATGCCCCAACATTTGATGAAAGGGACAATAATTGGGACGGTCTTCATCTCCTTCCTTGTTTGGCCTCTTGGGCACTGGTAATTGAACCAAATTATTTTCCAGAGCTGTAATGAAGTAACCAGGAACTTGCTTACTTCGGAAAGAGTATGTTTTACTCTTCATATCCTCAAATTGTTTTCGTCGTTGATCTTTTTGATCATTTGGACGAAATAGCCTTTGTTGTTGGCGTTCAGGAGGTGGAGCTCTTCGAGAAGATGAAGGTTTTGAAGTAGAAATAGGTACAGGTGCCTGTTTAAGCATAACTGTAGCAGTTTCTACTTTACCCATTCTTCTTCCTGGAGCTGATGGAATTACACGAGATTTAACCTTAGCCTGTATAAAGGAATCTTCAATCTGTTGAGCGATTGAAGTAAGGTCTCGAAACCCTGCTGTGTATTTCACAGGGATCAATGGCGTGCGTAATTCGTCATGCAAATTTGCCACACAGATTGGCAATAATTCCTCCTGAGGGAGTGATAAACTCAAGGAATACGTTAATCCCTTCCAACGAACAATGAAATCAGAGACTCTTTCATTCTCCCTTTGCTTGCAGTTTGTAAGATCGAAAACTGTCGTTTTTGGCAAAGTTGAGCTAAACTGAAGAAGGAATTTTTGACGAAGATCCTCCCATCCGATGACTGACCGGGATTTCAAGCTTGTATACCAGACAAAAGCTGGTCCTTGCAAGGTTCGCACGAAGCATCTGAGTTTCACTGCTTCTTGCTGCTCTGGAGTTCCCATCATAGGATCACAACAAGATACGTAATGCGTCAAATGTTGTTCAGGGTCTCCTGATCCATTGAAAGTAGGGAAAATAGGGTTTCCAAAACTGGATGGAGGAGAAATTGAATCTACCCATTCAGGGTAAACTTTCTTTTCAGGTTGAACTTGCGCCCGTTTCCCTTCCATAGTTTCTAACCGAGCTGTTAATGACTCAATAGTAGTTATTAACTTTTGAGAAATGTCAGGTTGAACTTGGTTTTGGGTAGGTGCAATGAATGGATCTTGTACAGACGTGGTGGTTGGTGCTGCAACTGATGGTAGTGCTGCCAACCGTTGTTGCATTTGACCCGTAGGATTAGACCTCTGTGGGTGTACTGACAAAGGAGGATATTCATGATCCATCTCAGTAGTTACAACAAATTCCTTCGGCTGTCGGACTTTAGCATTCTTAAGAAGAAGACTATTCTGAAGTAGTTCTGCATTCAACCTTCTTAATTCTTTCATTTCTTCCTCCTGTTGTGCAAACCTTTGCTCTAATGAGAGCGATTGACCTCCTTCAGAGGAAGGGTGAGAAGTAACCTGATTCTTACCTTTCCCCTTATTGGATCCTTTTCGGAGAGGGGGAAGTGGGTTACTTGAAGGAATACCCAGATTTTGGGTAAGCCTTTGATTACGTGTGCGCACACCTTCTTCATTTAGGTCTGTGTGCGTGACTTCTTGAGCAGGAACCTCTTCGTCTGATCCCTCTGATTGAGCCTCATCTGGTGAATCAGCAGCAACGGCATTGATGACATTAATGGATGCATATTGCATGGAATCCTTTCTATCAGCATTTCTGTGATATTGTCTCCTTCTATGTCCATGATGAGACATGGCATTCCGTTGACTTGATCCCTCAGGAATTTCTTGGAGAACCGTCACTTGGAGAGAATCTCCTGACATCTTGGCTCTTCGTTCCTCTTGAGGCTTATTCCCTAACCGAGAGAATACTGACTTTCTCTGAGGGAGGGATTGAAGATTTGAAAAAGTCCCCAGTCCGGTGGACTGGGGGTGTTCCTGTTGCTTCCACTCAACTCCTCGAATCCCATTCGTTGATTCTAAGGGTTGGGTTAGAGAAGTCCCCAGTCTGGAAAGCTGGGGTGTCTCTTGACATGCTATGTCTGAGATCTTTTTGAAATCTCTCTTGATCTTGCGAATCTTAGTTCGGAAATTAGCTGGATGCATTAACCTGTATCCACTTTTATCACCTAGTTCAACAGACCGTTGGATGATTTCCGAAACTTCTGTCATTTGATGACGTGTTTGCTCCAGACGAGAGGCTTGTGCAATATTCTCGCCTGCTTGATGTAGGAGCAATTCAACAACCTGTTCTCTATATACTTGATTTTGAGAGGAACTAGTTGAAGCTTGATCTCGAGCAAGCTTTTTATTATGAACAAAGCCCATTGACTGTGGCCGGCCATGGGCAATAACATTGCATGAGACCATTTTCGGCGGGTTTTGCTGACCGGAAAGCACTGTGAAATGTAGTGCTCCGTGAACACCCCATCCTCTGATATGAACATTAGATGGAGCATTGGAAATTAACTGACGCAATCTTCTTAGTGCGCCAAGGCATGAACGTTGAAGGGTTCTCTGTTGCTTTTCAGCCTTCGGATACCGAGAGACTGATAGAGATGCCAAATCAATCTGGCGTTGTAACCCTTCTATTATCTTAAGATGATTTTCATATTCATCGTAAGATAATACCTTCTTCTTTAATTGACAGATAGTTTTCCATATGTTGAGACGAATATCATGGATTCCATCATCCGTCAACATCTTTGGAATGTCGTACTGGGAATCAGCCAAAGGCCAAAACATGACTGGTACTTCACCTTTTGCCAATTTTTTCCTCATGTTCAGTATTTCCTCTTTATCATTAAATGAAGATTCTTCTACCTGTTTGGACCAGAGTTGGTGTTTCCTTGTTGCTTCATCGGATTCAACAAGATTGGTAGAGAAATCACTATTCATGCTGGAAGATGAATGACCCAGGGAAGGTTCGGAGAATAACCTGAACCCCAGGCTATCTTCTGATGGAGAAAGAGTTTCACCTGCCGATAGTAAAGCATCAGACATGACTGGTTTTACGTTTGCAAGTGCCTCGAGATAGGAGGGCTTTCTTGTCACTACATTGCCTTCTGAAGAATTTTCGAGACAACGTGAATCACTACTACGGAGAGGACTTTCGCAGCGAAGTTCATCACCATGAGGAGGACCGTCATGATGGGTTACAGCAAAAGATGAAATCTCTTGCTCCTTGGCCTTCTGACCACACAGAGGGTTCCTGTGGCTCTCATCTGAAGAAGAAACTTCAAGATTGACCGAATTTTCATGAAGCAAGTCTTCATGAAGAAGTGTCTGTTGAAGACCTTCAGAATTAATGTTCCTGTTATTGGGAACTGAGGGAGTAGAATCTTGAATTCCGACAGATAAATATCTGAGGGCTTCAAGAACTCCAGCATCGAGCAAGGCTTGGTTACAGATTGGCCTTTGATCTCCTGACTGTGCTGAGCGGATCTTTTTCTTAGATGCCTTCTTACTCACTTTAGAAACCACTTGATGACGAAAGTGATTGCTCTGAGCAGGTGTATGTGCCTGATCAGGAAAGATGGTCAGGTTAGGCTGACGATCTCCACTCAAATCAGGTGTATGTGCCTGACTTGGTTGTCCGTATGATATGGGGGAGTATGCCCCATAACCCTCTTGGACTGGAACAGATGTGTGTGTCTGTTCCGGAGTGAATCGTTGATGTGTCACTCCATTGCTAGGGATAGATTTATGTGTATGTCCCTGAGATGATGCTGAAGCTGTTATGATATCCTGGTAAGCATCCAGAATATGAGCAGGAATTTGCTTCTGCTCTTTCACCATTGACAAAATATGTTTGGTGACTTCAGCCGCCGGAACAGGGATATACGTCCATTCCGGGCTTGGAGTAGGTGTATGTGCCTGCTCCTGTCCTCCTTTTCCTGTCAGTGAATCCTGACAGTACTCAAGTGTGGAGGCAGAGAGTTGAGCCTGCCCCCTGTTTGTCGTCGGGACTTTCCGACTGGCTTCTCCGGGTGCTACCAAGCGAGACTGTTGGTAGACCTGATTAGTATTAGCAGGTGTATGTGCCTGCTGATTAAACTTCGCCAAACGCGGTTGACGAGATCCATCATATGTAGTTAGACGAGCCTGTTGACTAACTGATGATGTATAAGTAGGTGTATGCTCCTGCCTATGGTACTCCGCCGGAATTGCCTGGCGGGATCGGCTTGATGCTGTCAGACGAGTCTGCTGGACAGCTGAATTAAAACGGGCAGGTGTGTATGCCTGCTCGTTGTTTGCCACCAAGTTAGGTTGGTGGACTTCTCCAGAGATGGCAGGGATGACAACCTGCCTATTGTTAACCGAATTCTGTCTCTGGCGGTTCATCTTGCCTGCTCGGGTTCGAGGAACCTGAGCTGAATGCCTGGAGTCGGTACCCTCATCATGTTGAGGGCGCACTACCGCACGAGTCTGGCGGAGATTGTTGATGGGAGCCCTTAGGAAGGACTCCTGTCTTTTTGAATTAAGGCCCTGAGGGACCTGCTCATTCACTTCCTCGGAGTAAGGGAGTGAATGGAAATTGCGTTCCGGGGATAATGACCCGAAACGGTTGGAGACGGTAGTCAGCACCGCCTGCTTCTTGATTGCTGGCCGCCGTTGTCCGGACGACCAGGTAGAGTTGTTAACTTGGAGGACTTGACGAGTGGCCTCCAGAGTTGGGATAGTACCGTTGCGACGGTACTCCTTAACCAGTGCATTAGAAACACAACGTTGAATACGCTGAGTTGGTGATGTCATCCTCAGAGCGGATGACGTTCCAGCAGGAGTAGCAGCATTGGTTTTTACAGCAGCAGACCTCACAGTAGAGGTGTTCACAGCAGCAGTATTCACAGGGGTGAATTTAAGGAAAGCCATTTCTGCAGAAGATCTTGAGAAAAGAGTGCATGTTCCATGTAACAGACATAATCAAGATGAATCCGGCTACTGCATCTTTTGGATGATCATATGTCAATGATTGCCTTGTTGGCCCAAGGGGCCTAACAGATAAGAAGAACATCACTTTAACTTGGTTAAGGATTCACGTCGGGTTCACCATATTTGTTTTGCGCGGAATCCGGGGATGACCTCCTGGACGGGAGATTCAAACGTTCCGATCGGTTTCTAACGGGTTTGTTCGTAGAACCGGAAACATCCAATGATTCCACATCCGTCTGGACCTACTTTCCAAAGGCAGGCGCTCATTAGTTTGTGGACTAATGAGGCTTAGGAATTTGCATTGGTCGAGAGGATGGGAGGTCGGACTCATCACACCTTTTTGAGGGGAATTATTGTCTACTCTGGGACTCTCTTTATAGATTTAAGTTAAGTTCGTGAATCCTTATTACATTACCAAGTATAAAATGAGCTTTCCTTTAGTTTTAACAATCAATGATTAAATATGCAAGAAATTTAGAGAATCTTTTATATGTATTTGAGGTTCTTCATCAATATAGAATCATCTATATTTGTTTAGAGATTCTTGGTCAATGGTATCCTTCAAAACATTTATATAAAAGTCTCTTGGTCATTTTGATGACCAGGCTGGTTTTAAAGCCACTCAGTGGGGCACTTGAAGTTTATCGTCATTCAGAAGGACATAGATTATTTCAAAGTTGGGATCGAACCCATAAATGGGCTACCTACGTATCCTTTGTTTTGGGAAAAGGAATCAGAACCCACGCAGTTCGAATTATGGAGTATGATGTTTATGATTGATGGCTCAAAGATGAATGTCATAATTACTTTTACACTCTAATCTCACGTGAGTCATGCTCGGTGTGAGAAACAAGAGGTATTGGTAAAAATTTAGACAATTGTGCCATGAAAGATGCAATCATAAGAATTTGTTTGGGGATTATGTATGGATGACTTCCCAGAGAGATGAAGGTTTAGGATTTACTTTTAGGGAGAAAATCCATGAACAGGGTCCACAAAGTTATACGTGCTTCATGGAGATTTGAATACTCTAATCTTGGGGCTTACTCCTAAGGAGGATGCCCAAGTTATGAGGGGACTTATGATTGGGTTTTATTCCTGAAAAGGAAACCCAAATCAAAGGTAATTTATGACTGGTTAAGAGAAGTTTAAGGGGACTTGGGGCTTATTCCTGAAAAGGAAGCCCAAGGTTATGACTGAGTCTTATTCCTAAAAAAAAGATACCCAGGTTAGGGATTAAGGTTTGGGGCTTACTCCTGAGGAGGATGCCCGTATTTGAGGTTGGGGCTTATTCTTAAGAAAGATGCCCAAGATTAGAGGACTTGATTGGGGCTTACTCCTGAGGAAGATGCCCAGATCAAAGGTTTTATAACTGGGGATTATTCCTGAAAAGGAGACCCAAGTTAGGATTTTCTCATCTTAAAGGATGAGGTTGAATGAATGAACTCCCCGTATTTTAGTGACATAAGGATATTTAAATCACTAGACTTTGAGAGAGATTTCACAGAATTCCTTTCAGATAAGAAAGTCAAATCAAGAATTCATGCCATAAATGGTTTTGAAGAGTGTCTTGAAGACTGAATCTTAAAAAGGAAAGGTGAAATGGCTGAAGAGGGGTAAAATGGGCAAGATGGGCACCCAAAAAGATAGGGGCGCGCAAGTCTTGAAAGGCGCGCAAGTCCTGCTGCGGCGCGCAAGTATTGGTCGCGCAAGTATACTTGCGCGACACATGGTGTACTTGCGCGATTTTCAATCAGAATTGAAATACTTGAGCGACTCTTGATAAAACCCTTTAGAATCCCCTTGAGGTTCGTCCAGAAAAGGGACGCGCAAGTTATATTGAAGGAATTAAGTCGGCGCGCAAGTGTTTGATAAGTTTCAACACTTAAGCCTTCCTTCTTCTCTTTAGATCTTCCGTTCTAGGTAAGAAATTACCTTAGAAGTGTTCCGGAAGCTTTGAGAAGAGACTTGGGCGTCGGGAGCTTCAATCCGAGTTTCTGAAAAAAGATCCTCTCGAATGGGGGGCCCACAGGGTCTATTTATGGGCAAAAGAAGGCCCTGGGCGGTTACCGAGCGGTTATCACTTAGGTCGCGCAAGTCACTTGCACGACCATAAGGCGTCGCGCAAGTAGGCTTGCACGACCACTAGGCATCGCGCAAGTACTTGCACGACCACTAGGCGGCGCACAAGTGTACTTGCACGACCATGAGGGAACTTGCGCGACCTATGGGAAATGTTCTCCTTGTTCATCCCTTTGTCGATTTTTGATGTTTCTTCAAAGGATTAATCACTTTGAGCTCAGATATTCCCCTTTTCCAATTTTTAGATTCTGTGACGAAAGGAGCGTCAACAAAAGTCCCCCCTCAGAGTTGGATCTGGAAAGAAATGAGGATTTGACTCTGAGGAAATTGAATACATTCAAAGGAAAAGGGGGTGCACAAGTCTTCAGGGCACAGAGGGCAGCACGCAAGTGTGCTGGAACTTGACTTTTATTCAGAGTTCCTTTGTCTTTTGTGGGCAGTTTAAAGTCATGCATGCCGGACATAAAGGGGCTAATGTTTAAGGTCGAAATATCTTTGACCGAAATGGATTAAAATTGATTCAATTCTTTGACAATTTATCTGAAAACATATTACCATACTCAAGTATAAGAGAAAAAATGTAAACCATGGCTTAAGAATATTTGAATCTGAGGAATGATATGAAAAAGAGCTAAAAAAGGCATTAGAAGAATTAGTTTCCAAGAATGAAGTTACTATTATTTAACAAAACCCGTTAGGGGGTTGAAATATGCAGGGCCACCTATGAGCATTGGCTGCATAGTCAAATAAAATAGCATCTTTTGGCTGACAAGTCTGTTATGTGGACTGTTTATGCAAGGCCACCTATGGGCACGTGCTGCATAGTCAGGCAAAAGAACTCCCAGAAATTTACTTTCCTAGTGCTAAAAGCTAGTGAAAGTTTATGGAGATTCAAATTTTCTAAAGCATAGAGTTTGTTGTATGGAAAGAGGTACTTGAATATGGAGAAGATATTTCCAAACAAGAATATCGAAGAACTGGATGAATATCACTCCTACGAAGGTCTGACCCAAACGTAGGGAAGAAGAATAAACCATAGACTTGAATATTTTCAGATCATGAAAAAGGATATGGGACAAATATGTTAAGGATGGCTATTTTTGCGGATCCCTACATACTGTCGTTTAAGAAAAATAAGGACAAAAGAGGCATTCTTCCCAAGAATGAAGTTACTATTATTTAACAAAACCCGTTAGGGGGTTGAAATATGCAGGGCCACCTATGGGCATTGGCTGCATAGTCAAATAAAATAGCATCTTTTGGCTGACAAGTCTGTTATGTGGACTGTTTATGCAAGGCCACCTATGGGCACGTGCTGCATAGTCAGGCAAAAGAATTCTCAGAATTTTGACATTTTTGTGACTAGAAGTCATGAAAAGGGTTATGAAGATCTGAAAATATTTAAGGTTAGGATTATAATACATAAAGATGGGTATTTTCCAATGTATATATAGATACATAGGTCAATGAAAACCATAATCATGTTGTGGCTGGGTCCTAAATTGAAATTTTGGACTTCACTACGTATCTCATAAGAATGAGAATCAAGCCATATGTAGTTCTTGAAATGTAGTTTAACGTCGTGTAGGACGAAAGTATGAGTGATCTTTAGTTTAAGGTCATAGAATTCGGACCATAATAATGAATACACAGTGTGTGTTTTCATGAAGACTTTTCAGCCAAGGGACTGAAAGTGAAATTTGGGGTTAGGCCTAAAAGACTTGGGACTGGATTCGAGGGACACTCGAATGTTCCTACGTATCCCATAAGGATGGGAATCAAGTCCACGCAGTTCTAGAACTACCCTTTGTACAAATTTGGTTCGTACATGGGAAGGGTGAAAGGGGATTTTAGTGCAATGATGGTTTTAACCTAAGATAAAAAGTTTAAGCATTACCATGTATGTACGTAGTTTTTTTTGAAAATGAAAACCATGATTGAAAAAGAATCAATGTTAATAATGGTTCCTTCTCAAATGAGTAAATCAAAAAAAATTGTAGTTTATTGTCGTACCGGACAAAAGTGTTGTATAGTTTAACGTCATATAACAAGGACGAAAGTGAATCAATGTAAAGATATTGATTCCAGGGGTGGTTTCACAAATCATCATCATATGAGATGGTGGTGAACCGATGTGAAGAGATTGTTTTTGGGCTTGAACCTTGGGAGGTTGCCTACATACCCAGCCTGGAGGGCAAGGATCAAAGTCCGTGTAGTTCAATTAAAGAATGAATCAATGATCAAGTTATTCTTGGGTACAATGATCTAATAAAAAATGTTGTTGGGACTTACACATGGTTAGTGGCCCAAAGGGAGTGTTATGGTTGATGTTCGCTCTAAGCTCACGTGAGTCATACTCGGTGTGAGAAACAAGAGGTAATAACAACCTTAACGATGCACAGTTTAATGTCATATAGGACATAAAAAAAGGGACTATGCAGTTTAAAGTCTTGCAGTTAGGACTATTGGTGCTGCACAGTTTAGTGTCATGTAGCAGGGACAAAATAACAGTTTAATGTTATGTAGGACACATCAAGGACCTTCTGTACAGTTTAGCGTCATGTAGTTAGGACGATGGGGACAATATAGTTTAACGTCATATTGGACGAAAAGGGGGACTGTGCAGTTTAATGTCATGCAGTAAGGACAAAAGAGTGTACCATTTTAACGTCATGTCGGACGAAAGTGCGAATAGTTTAAGGTCATATGCATGGACCGTGGATGGTGCAGTTTAATGTCATGTTGGACCTTTGATGATTATATAGTTTTAACGTCTTTCCGGACGTGAGGGACTTTTATACAGTTTAGCGTCATGTAGTTAGGACGTCACAGTTTAACGTCTTGCTGGACATAAGGGATTTGCAAATAGTTTATGGTCATATACATGGACCAGGGATGATGCAGTTTAAGGTCATGCTGGACGGTTTAGGGAACTTTTTCACAGTTTAATTTCGTGTGGGATGAAGTTGCAGTTTAAGGTTATACTGGACCATTACTGTATGAAACAAATGTAAGAGTCTTGGTTCTGGGAACAATATTTTGTGTTTATACAAAATACTTCTTCAGAAATCTGGCATTAGTTGGAGTCGTGATGTGTTCTCCATCCATTGAGATCAGAGAATACGCTCCATTGGAGTAGACCTTATGTATTGAATAAGGTCCTTCCCATTTTGGTTCAAGCTTGGGAGGCTTCTTTCCTGGTATCATTGGTGTTCTGAGAACCAATACCAATTCTCCCTGAATGAATGAACGAAGACGAACTTTTTTGTTAAAAGCTCGTGCTATCCGATTCTGATAGATTTCCAAGTGGTGCAAAGTGCACAATCTCTTCTCATCTAACTGTTCCAATTCATTTAACCGTTTTTGGGATTGCTCATCTGTTGATAACTGATCACAAATGGCTATTCTGAGTGAGGGAAATTGAACTTCAATTGGCAAGACTGCTTCTGTTCCATATACCAATGAATATGGAGTAGACCGCGTTGCATTGCGAGTGGTAGTCTGATAAGCCCATAAAGCATGATAGAGTTTATCAGGCCATGACCTCTTATCTTTATCTACCATCTTTTGCAGTATATTTGAAAGAGTCTTGTTGAAGGCCTCTATCTGGCCATTAGCCGCTGCATGATATCGAGATGAATGGTTGGACTTAATGTTGTATTATTGATACAATTTCTTTACCTCAGAAGAACAGAAGTTGGTGTCGTTGTCTGTTAATATGGTATGAGGGACACCAAATCTAGTAATGATGTTAGACTTGATGAAGCTAACAATGCATTTAGAACTGACTTCTTTGAGAGGTATTGCCTCTGCCCATTTGGAAAAGAAATCAGTAGCAGTAAGAATATACTTAAACTGCTTGGCCGTAGCTGAAGGGTAAGGTCCCACCACATCCATTCCCCATGTGGAAAATGGCCATGAGTATTTAGTTGTATGAAGCAACTCTGGAGGTTGATGAATGAAGTTGGCATATACTTGGCATGAATGACACTTCTTTGTGAAATTAACACAATCTTGTATCATTGAAGGCCAGAAGTATCCAAGCCTTCGAATTTGATCAGACAATCTATGTCTAGACTGGTGGGCACCACAGACTCCTGCATGCACTTCTTTTATGACAGCCATTGTCTCTTCACCATCAATACATCTGAAGAGAACTCCATCAAAACCACGTTTTTAGAGAATTTTCTCGAGGTGGTTTGGACCATCATAAAGAGTAAAATTGACCACACGTCGCCGAATTTGTTCTTTCTCGGCTCTATCAGGTGGAAGTGTTCCATTTTGAAGGTATTCCTTGATAGGTGACATCCATCCTGTAGTATGACCATACGGTTCAGGAATGGGACTAATTTCATTAATTTCCTCTGTTCTGACTTGAACATAAAGTGAAATTGCACGATGGTGGGCAATACAGATGGTTGTCTCGTCCCGATTTGGATCTGCTAAAGCTGTGGCTATATTAGCCAGTGCATCAGCTTGAGCATTTTGTGATCTTGGGACATAAGAAAATGTCGGTTCTGAAGGTAATTACGATATTAACTCTCTGACGTAATCATACAAAGGGATTAATTCTTCTTTTCTGATGGCATAATCCCCATTGACTTGTTTTATTACCAGGTCTGAATCACCTTTCACCTTTAAGTGATTCACTTGTGCTTGAAGTGCTAACTCCAAGCCTGCAATGAGAGCTTGGTATTCAGCTTCATTATTGGTACCACCTTCCCACAACAAAAAGGAATAAGGTAACACTGCCTTATCTGGAGAAATGAGCACAATTCCTAAACCAACTTTGTTGAATTTAGGATTTTCCATTTTCATCCCTGTTGGACTTCTAGAAGCACCATCAAAATACATTTCCCATGTTTGAGGACTCTCTTGAATAGAAAACACTTCCTCATCAGGGAGTTCGATATCTGAATACGTGTCTTCCACTGAAGGGTGTTCAGCCAGGAAATCAGCCAGAGCCTGGCCCTTAATTGCCTTTTGAGACACATACTGGATGTTGACCTGCTGTAGAATAACCGCCCACCTTGCCAGACGTCCTGTAAGCATTGGACGACTAAGGATGAATTTGAGTGGATTATTACGAGATACCAATTGGACCTCGTGATGTTGCAGGTAGTGTCTCAGTTTCTGAACTGCAAAGATTAATGCTAGGCAGCACTTTTCAATACTCGAATATCGGGTTTCTGCTTCAATCATAGTTCTACTGAGATAGTAGAGACTATTTTCATTCCCAGCATCATTCTTTTGAGCGAGAAAGGCACCCAATGATCGCTCTAAAGCTGTCACATAGAGGATAAGAGGCCTACCCTCAACAGGTGGCATGAGTACTGGTGGAATCAAGAGGTATTTCTTGAGAACATCAAATGCTTCTTGACATTCTTTAGTCCACTGGTAAGTGACTCCTTTCTTCAATAATTTGGTAAAGGGTAAACTTTTGCCTGCCAAATTGGCGATGAAACGCCGAATATAGGCTAAGTGTCCTTGAAGTCCTCTTAATTCTTTCAAATTCTGAGGAGGTGACATACCAAGGATTGATTTGGTCTTCTCAGGATCGACTTCAATACCACGATGGCGTACAACAAAGCCGAGTAATTTTCCTGAGGTTACCTCAAAAGCACATTTTAAGGGGTTCATCTTCAAATTATGTTGTCGAAGCTTGTGGAATATGACTTCCAAATCATCCAAGTGATCAAAACGTTGTTTGGATTTAACCACCAAATCATCTACATAGCATTCAACAAATTTCCCTAGAAAAGGTTTGAAGATACGATGCATGGCACGTTGATATGTTGCACTTGCATTCTTTAAACCAAAGGGCATCACCCGGTAACAAAACACACCTTGAGGAGCTCTAAAGGCTGTATATTCCTCATCTTCTGGGGCCATTCGGATCTGATTATATCCAGAATATCCATCCATGAAAGAAAGTACTTCATAGCCAGCCGTCGCATCAATTAAGAGTTCTGTAATCGGAACTGGAAAATCATCTTTGGGACAATACCGATTAAGATCTCTGAAATTGATGCAAACCCTAATTTGTCCGTTCTTTTTCTTTACAGGGACAATATTAGCCAACCACTTGGGATATTGAACTTCTCTGACGAAGTTAGCTTTGATAAGCTTATCCACTTCAGCCTCGATTTTGGAAACATAGGTTGGGTGTGTTCTTCTCGCGGCTTGCTTGAATCCTCGATGTTCTTTTGGCAAACCCAAATGATGGGTGGAAACATCAGGATCAAGGCCAGGAATCTCTGTATAATTCCAAGAAAAAATATCTTTATTTTGCTTTAGAAAAGAAATATACATATCTTGTTCTTCAAGGGTCATGGTCGCACTAATTAAAGTGGGGCGTGGATCTTTCTCTGTACCCAGATTTACTTCTCTGAGTTCATCCACAGTGGTAGAGATACCCTCTTCAAATGCTGGAGGAGAATCTCTAAGATCTTCCTCTTCCTCTTCATCATGTGTTATTTCTTCCGTTTCTACTTGCAAAGTAGATGAAAAAATGAAATTCTCATGACCATAAGAGATGTCAAAATTTTCACATTTTGAAGAAGAAGCTTCCATTTCCGACCCTATTGATGATAAAGGGTCTTATTTGGGAATTAAAGAGGAGATGATGGATTGAGAATCGACATCAATATTCACCTCTGGTGTTGCTATAACTTCTTCTGGCCTGATTAGCGAAGTATAGACTTGTTGGATTTCAGCAGACGAAATGAAAACGTCACCACTTATGCTTTCATCACTGCTTGGTAAGTTACCAATCTCTCCCATGTTGTCTGGCTCGATTGTCGTAATTGACATTATGGATCTTTCCATAAGAGTATTTTGATTTGGGCTTATTTTGTCAATTTGACTGATAGGTAACACATAATCTGTACTCACATGTGAAAATGGATTTATTGGAATATTTTCCAAACCATATGGAGCATTAACTTTGGTAATTTCCTTCATTGTAGATTTTTCTCTTCCCTTCATGTGATAAAATTCCGCCTCAATGTATTGAGACTCACATGTCTTGAACGAGGCCTTATCACCATACAATGTTCCAACTTGACCATCGAAACAGTATTTGAGACATTGATGGTATGATGACGGAATAGCTGCATGCTGATGTAGCCAGGGTCTTCCAAGCAAGATATTGAAAGCTGAGTCCTGATCAACAATCATAAAATCCGAATTGGAAACAAGATCTCCAAACTGAGTTCTGAGTGTAACTTCTCCCAGTGGTTCTTGTTCATTTTTATCATATCCTTGCAACATCATGGTAGAAGGAGATAAATCAGATTCCGTGAGGCCCAATCGACGAAGTGTACGAATGGGCATGAGGTTGACTCCTGAACCATTGTCAATAAAAGCTCTTCGAACATCTATACCATTGACTTTTCCAGATAAGTACAAAGGATTTATGTTCCCATGCACAACATCATCTTCATCTTTATCAGTAAAAGATATCACTGCATGACATTCTGCAGGATTATTCTCTATGTGATAAATTTCATCTACAGCAATTTCAGCTTCAAACTCCTGAGGACTTGACAAAGCTTCGATGAGTGCTTCCCGAAGATCTCTTGATAGATTCAAAGAATCCAAAATTGATAATTTGGCTGGTACTTGGGCCAAGTGTTTCAATATATCATACTTTTGATCTAGAGGCCTGCGTTTCCCAATAGGAATATGCGGTTTAGCAGGTACCTTGGAAGTAGATGCTTTGGAAGCTGATGCATCTTGTATTGAAGTTGGAAACATATTTGGTTTTGGAAAATTAGACTTATTAGATCCATTTACTTGCTGAGATAAAGAAGATGGATCATTTAATCGATCTTCCAAAATAACTGTGCCGAAGCTGAGTTGGCCATTGGCAGAAGAACTTGCTTGTTCTTTTTGAGCTCGCTGAAGGGCTCTACCACGAGTTTCTGCTGCGTATACAGTGCTAGCAGGGGTAGAATTAGAGTAGTGGCTTCAGAAAGATCCACGTCTTCCCCTATATCCTGAAACTCTAGAACTTCCTCGGGTTCCCTTATTTGATACAGGGAATTCAGGCTCATCAAGACTGAAATATGAATCTGTTAATTAAATCATATTAACAGAACCAAAGATTAACTCTTCGTCTGATAAAGACTCTGCCTGGTTAGCCTGTTTAGGCTGTGCCGTTTGGTGGGACGGTGCCCGTTGCTTTGAAGTAGATGGCATGAAATCTGCCAGAGTCAATGACAATTTAGGCTTTGATGCATACTCATCTTCTCCTGATTCCCCTTTCTTCTTTGAATTGTGCTGCCCTTTTGAGGATTTGTCCTTTGATGGAGGCTTTACTGTAGCTTTTGTAGGAGACACAATTGGCTTCTTCAATTGTGTTCGCAAAATGGAATGGGTCCGATTGATTGTCTTTCTGACCATCCAATCATCATATTTTTTCGCAGTTTTGCTTTTGACTTCCTGCCACTCGCCTCCTTCTTCTGGATCTTTAGCGGTAATACACGCTACATGAGCTGAAGAACCCTTCAATTTGACTTGTCCCAAGTCGACCATCTTTTGCAGGAGGTCTTTAAAGACAAAACACTCCTGGATGGGATGCCCCAACATTTGATGAAAGGGACAATAATTGGGACGGTCTTCATCTCCTTCCTTGTTTGGCCTCTTGGGCACTGATAATTGAACCAAATTATTTTCCAGAGCTGAAAAGAAGTAACCAGGAACTTTCTCACTTCGGAAAGAGTATGTTTTACTCTTCATATCCTCAAATTGTTTTCGTCATTGATCTTTTTGATCATTTGGACGAAATAGCCTTTGTTGTTGGCGTTCAGGAGGTGGAGCTCTTCGAGAAGATGAAGGTTTTGAAGTAGAAATAGGTACAGGTGCCTGTTTAAGCATAACTGTAGCAGTTTCTACTTTACCCATTCTTCTTCCTGGAGCTGATGGAATTACACGAGATTTAACCTTAGCCTGTATGAGGGAATCTTCAATCTGTTGAGCGATTGAAGTAAGGTCTCGAAACCCTCCTATGTATTTCACAGGGATCAATGGCGTGCGTAATTCGTCACGCAAATTTGCCAAACAGATTGGCAATAATTCCTCCTGAGGGAGTGATAAACTCAAGGAATACGTTAATCCCTTCCAACGAGCAATGAAATCAGAGACACTTTCATTCTCCCTTTGCTTGCAGTTTGTAAGATCGAAAACTGTCGTTTTTGGCAAAGTTGAGCTAAACTGAAGAAGGAATTTTTGACGAAGATCCTCCCATCCGATGACTGACCGGGATTTCAAGCTTGTATACCAGACAAAAGCTGGTCCTTGCAAGGTTCGCACGAAGCATCTGAGTTTCACTGCTTCTTGCTGCTCTGGAGTTCCCATCATAGGATCACAACAAGATACGTAATGCGTCAAATGTTGTTCAGGGTCTCCTGATCCATTGAAAGTAGGGAAAATAGGGTTTCCAAAACTGGATGGAGGAGAAATTGAATCTACCCATTCAGGGTAAACTTTCTTTTCAGGTTGAACTTGCGCCCGTTTCCCTTCCATAGTTTCTAACCGAGCTGTTAATGACTCAATAGTAGTTATTAACTTTTGAGAAACGTCAGGTTGAACTTGGTTTTGGGTAGGTGCAATGAATGGAGCTTGGACAGACGTGGTGGTTGGTGCTGCAACTGATGGTAGTGCTGCCAACCGTTGTTGCGTTTGACCCGTAGGATTAGACCTTTGTGGGTGTACTGACAAAGGAGGATATTCTTGATCCATCTCAGTAGTTACAACAAATTCTTTCGGCTGTCGGACTTTAGCATTCTTAAGAAGAAGACTATTCTGAAGTAGTTCTGCATTCAACCTTCTTAATTCTTTCATTTCTTCCTCCTGTTGTGCAAACCTTTGCTCTAATGAGAGCGATTGACCTCCTTCAGAGGAAGGGTGAGAAGTAACCTTATTCTTACCTTTCCCCTTATTGGATCCTTTTCGGAGAGGGGGAAGTGGGTTACTTGAAGGAATACCCAGATTTTGGGTAAGCCTTTGATTACGTGTGCGCACACCTTCTTCATTTAGGTCTGTGTGCGCGACTTCTTGAGCAGGAACCTCTTCGTCTGATCCCTCTGATTGAGCCTCATCTGGTGAATCAGCAGCAACGGCATTGATGACATTAATGGATGCATATTGCATGGAATCCTTTCTATCAGCATTTCTGTGATATTGTCTCCTTCTATGTCCATGATGAGACATGGCATTCTGTTGACTTGATCCCTCAGGAATTTCTTGGAGAACCGTCACTTGGAGAGAATCTCCTGACATCTTGGCTCTTCGTTCCTCTTGAGGCTTATTCCCTAATCGAGAGAATACTGAATTTCTCTGAGGGAGGGATTGAAGATTTGAAAAAGTCCCCAGTCCGGTGGACTGGGGGTGTTCCTGTTGCTTCCGCTCAACTCCTCGAATCCCATTCGTTGATTCTAAGGGTTGGGTTAGAGAAGTCCCCAGTCTGGAAAGCTGGGGTGTCTCTTGACATGCTATGTCTGAGATATTTTTGAAATCTCTCTTGATCTTGTGAATCTTAGTTCGGAAATTAGCTGGATGCATTAACCTGTATCCACTTTTATCACCTGGTTCAACAGACCGTTGGATGATTTCCGAAACTTCTGTCATTTGATGACGTGTTTGCTCCAGATGAGAGGCTTGTGCAATATTCTCGCCTACTTGATGTAGGAGAAATTCAACAACCTGTTCTCTATATACTTGATTTTGAGAGGAACTAGTTGAAGCTTGATCTCGAGCAAGCTTTTGATTATGAACAAAGCTCATTGACTGTGGCCGGCCATGGGCAATAACATTGCATGAGACCATTTTCGGCGGGCTTTGCTGACCGGAAAGCACTGTGAAATGTAGTGCTCCGTGAACACCCCATCCTCTGATATAAACATTAGATGGAGCATTGGAAATTAACTGACGCAATCTTCTTAGTGCGCCAAGGCATGAACGTTGAAGGGTTCTCTATTGCTTTTCAGCCTTCGGATACCGAGAGACTGTTAGAGATGCCAAATCAATCTGGCGTTGTAACCCTTCTATTATCATAAGATGATTTTCATATTCATCGTAAGATAATACCTTCTTCTTTAATTGACAAAGAGTTTTCCATATGTTGAGACAAATATCATGGATTCCATCATCCGTCAACATCTTTGGAATGTCGTACTGGGAATCATCCAAAGGCCAAAACATGACTGGTACTTCACCTTTTGCCAGTTTTTTCCTCATCTTCAGCATTTCCTCTTTATCATTAAATGAAGATTCTTCTACCTGTTTGGACCAGAGTTGGTGTTTCCTTGTTGCTTCATCGGATTCAACAAGATTGGTAGAGAAATCACTATTCATGCTGGAAGATGAATGACCCAGGGAAGGTTCGGAGAATAACCTGAACCCCAGGATATCTTCTGATGGAGAAAGAGTTTCACCTGCCGATAGTAAAGCATCATACATGACTGGTTTTACGTTTGCAAGTGCCTCGAGATAGGAGGGCTTTCTCATCACTACATTGCCTTCTGAAGAATTTTCGAGACAACGTGAATCACTACTACAGAGAGGACTTTCGCAGCGAAGTTCATCACCATGAGGAGGATCGTCATGATGGGTTACAGCAAAAGATGAAATCTCTTGCTCCTTGTCCTTCTGACCACACAGAGGGTTCCTGTGGCTCTCATCTGAAGAAGAAACATCAAGATTGACCGAATTTTCATGAAGCAAGTCTTCATGAGGAATTGTATGTTGAAGACCTTCAGAATTAATGTTCCTGTTATTGGGAACTGAGGGAGTAGAATCTTCAATTCCGATAGATAAATATCTGAGGGCTTCAAGAACTCCAGCATCGAGAAAGGCTTGGTTACAGATTGGCCTTTGATCTCCTGACTGTGCTGAGCAGATCTTTTTCTTAGATGCCTTCTTACTCGCTTTAGAAACCACTTGATGACGAAAGTGATTGCTCTGAGCAGGTGTATGTGCCTGATCAGGAAAGATGGTCAGGTTAGGCTGACGATATCCACTCAAATCAGGTGTATGTGCCTGACTTGGTTGTCCGTATGATATGGGGGAGTATGCCCCATAACCCTCTTGGACTGGAACAGATGTGTGTGTCTGTTCCGGAGTGAATCGTTGATGTGTCACTCCATTGCTAGGGATAGATTTATGTGTATGTCCCTGAGATGATGCTGAAGCTATTATGATATCCTGGCAAGCATCCAGAATATGAGCAGGAATTTGCTTCTGCTCTTTCACCATTGACAAAATATGTTTGGTGACTTCAGCCGCCGGAACAGGGATATACGTCAATTCCGGGCTTGGAGTAGGTGTATGTGCCTGCTCCTGTCCTCCTTTTCCTGTCAGTGAATCCTGACAGTACTCAAGTGTGGAGGCAGAGAGTTGAGTCTGCCCCCTGTTTGTGGTCGGGACTTTCCGACTGGCTTCTCCGGGTGCTACCAAGCGAGACTGTTGGTAGACCTGATTAGTTTTAGCAGGTGTATGTGCCTGCTGATTACACTTCGCCAAACGCGGTTGAAGAGATCCATCATATGTAGTCAGACGAGCCTGCTGACTAACTAATGATGTATAAGCAGGTGTATGCTCCTACCTATGGTACTCCGCCGGAATTGCCTGGCGGGATCGGCTTGATGTTGTCAGACGAGTCTGCTGGACAGCTGAATTAAAACGGGCAGGTGTGTATGCATGCTCGTTGTTTTCCACCAAGTTTGGTTGGTGGACTTATTCGGAGATGGCAGGGATGACAACCTGCCTATTGTTAACCGAATTCCGTCTCTGGCGGTTCATCTTGCCTGCTCGGGTTCGAGGAACCTGAGCTGAATGCCTGGAGTCGGTACCCTCATCATGTTGAGGGCGCACTACCGCACGAGTCTGGCGGCGATTGTTGATGGGAGCCCTCGGGAAGGACTCCTGTCTTTTTGAATTAAGGCCCCGAGGGACCTGCTCATTCACTTCCTCGGAGTAAGGGAGTGAATGGAAATTGCGTTCAGGGGATAATGACCCGAAACGGTTGGAGACGGTAGTCAGCACCGCCTGCTTCTTGATTGCTGGCCGCCGTTGTCCGGGCGACCAGGTAGAGTTGTTAACTTGGAGGGCTTGACGAGCGGCCTCCAGAGTTGGGATAGTACCGTTGCGACGGTACTCCTTAACCAGTGCATTAGAAACACAGCGTTGAATACGCTGAGTTGGTGATGTCATCCTCAGAGCGGATGACGTTCCAGCAGGAGTAGCAGCATTGGTTTTTACAGCAGCAGACCTCACAGTAGAGGTGTTCACAGCAGCAGTATTCACAGGGGTGAATTTAAGGAAAGCCATTTCTGCAGAAGATCTTGAGAAAAGAGTGCCTGTTCCATGTAACAGACATAATCAAGATGAATCCGGCTACTGCATATTTTGGATGATCATATGTCAATGATTGCCTTGTTCGCCCAAGGGGCCTAACAGATAAGAAGAACATCACTTTAACTTGGTTAAGGATTCACGTCGGGTTCACCATATTTGTTTCGCGCGGAATCCGGGGATGACCTCCTGGACGGGAGATTCAAACGTTCTGATCGGTTTCTAACGGGTTTGTTCGTAGAACCGGAAACATCCAATGATTCCACATCCGTCTGGACCTACTTTCCAAAGGCAGGCGCTCATTAGTTTGTGGACTAATGAGGCTTAGGAATTTTCATTGGTCGAGAGGATGGGAGGTCGGACTCATCACACCTTTTTGAGGGGAATTATTGTCTACTCCGGGACTCTCTTTATAGATTTAAGTTAAGTTCGTGAATCCTTATTACATTACCAAGTATAAAATAGGCTTTCCTTTAGTTTTAACAATCAATGATTAAATATGCAAGAAATTTAGAGAATCTTTTATATGTATTCGAGGTTCTTCATCAATATAGAATCATCTATATTTGTTTAGAGATTCTTGGTCAATGGTATCCTTCAAAACATTTATATAAAAGTCTCTTGGTCATTTTGATGACCAGGCTGGTTTTAAAGCCACTCAGTGGGGCACTTGAAGTTTATCGTCATTCAGAAGGACATAGATTATTTCAAAGTTGGGATCGAACCCATAAATGGGCTACCTACGTATCCTTTGTTTTGGGAAAAGGAATCAGAACCCACGTAGTTCGAATTATGGAGTATGATGTTTATGATTGATGGCTCAAAGATGAATGTCATAATTACTTTTACACTCTAAGCTCACGTGAGTCATGCTCGGTGTGAGAAACAAGAGGTATTGGTAAAAATTTAGACAATTGTGCCATGAAAGATGCAATCATAAGAATTTGTTTGGGGCTTATGTATGGATGACTGCCCAGATAGATGAAGGTTTAGGATTTACTTTTAGGGAGAAAATCCATGAACAAGTTCCACAAAGTTATACGTGCTTCATGGAGATTTGAATACTCTAATCTTGGGGCTTACTCCTAAGGAGGATTCCCAAGTTAGGAGGGGACTTATGATTGGGTTTTATTCCTGAAAAGGAAACCCAAATCAAAGGTAATTTATGACTGGTTAAGAGAAGTTTAAGGGGACTTGGGGCTTATTCCTGAAAAGGAAGCCCAAGGTTATGACTGAGTCTTATTCCTAAAAAAAAAAAGATACCCAGGTTAGGGATTAAGGTTTGGGGCTTACTCCTGAGGAGGATGCCCATATTTGAGGTTGGGGCTTATTCTTAAGAAAGATGCCCAAGATTAGAGGACTTGATTGGGGCTTACTCCTGAGGAAGATGCCCAGATCAAAGGTTTTATAACTGGGGATTATTCCTGAAAAGGAGACCCAAGTTAGGATTTTCTCATCTTAAAGGATGAGGTTGAATGAATGAACTCCCCGTATTTTAGTGACATAAGGATATTTAAATCACTAGACTTTGAGAGAGATTTCATAGAATTCCTTTCAGATAAGAAAGTCAAATCAAGAATTCATGCCATA
Source organism: Viscum album (assembly GCA_963277665.1). Classification (NCBI taxonomy): domain Eukaryota; kingdom Viridiplantae; phylum Streptophyta; class Magnoliopsida; order Santalales; family Viscaceae; genus Viscum; species Viscum album. The sequence continues at coordinate 1,340,571,130 of OY728139.1, read as the reverse complement.
AATGGTTTTGAAGAGTGTCTTGAAGACTGAATCTTAAAAAGGAAAGGTGAAATGGCTGAAGAGGGGTAAAATGGGCAAGATGGGCACCCAAAAAGATAGGGGCGCGCAAGTCTTGAAAGGCGCGCAAGTCCTGCGGCGGCGCGCAAGTATACTTGCGCGACACATGGTGTACTTGCGCGATTTTCAATCAGAATTGAAATACTTGAGCGACTCTTGATAAAACCCTTTAGAATCCCCTTGAGGTTCTTCCAGAAAAGGGACGCGCAAGTTATATTGAAGGAATTAAGTCGGCGCGCAAGTGTTTGATAAGTTTCAACACTTAAGCCTTCCTTCTTCTCTTTAGATCTTCCGTTCTAGGTAGGAAATTACCTTAGAAGTGTTCCGGAAGCTTTGAGAAGAGACTTGGGCGTCGGGAGCTTCAATCCGAGTTTCTGAAAAAAGATCCTCTCGAATGGGGGGCCCACAGGGTCTATTTATAGGCAAAAGAAGGCCCTGGGCGGTTACCGAGCGGTTATCACTTAGGTCGCGCAAGTCACTTGCACGACCATAAGGCGTCGCACAAGTAGGCTTGCACGACCACTAGGCAGCGCGCAAGTACTTGCACGACCACTAGGCGGCGCGCAAGTGTACTTGCGCGACCATGAGGGAACTTGCGTGACCTATGGGAAATGTTCTCCTTGTTCATCCCTTTGTCGATTTTTGATGTTTCTTCAAAGGATTAATCACTTTGAGCTCAGATATTCCCCTTTTCCAATTTTTAGATTCTGTGACGAAAGGAGCGTCAACAAGAGTCTAATAAGATCAACTTAGTTTTTTGATGAATAGTAAATTATGAATAGTGATTTTATGATTAGGATTAGTAATGTGTCCAAATGGATTAGTAATCTCACTTAAAGAAAGTATTAATATAATCTAGGCACCTTGATTAAGTAATGTGATTCAATAAAATGGTTAAATAACGGTTTCATAAATTATTATTCAAGTATTAGTTTTTTCAGGTGAATAGTTTTTTTTAATTAAAAATTTAATTAAAAATATTTAGATAATTATTTTTATAAAACGGATTTCATTTTTGAACTCAGAGCACCGATATTATGCTATGGTAATTTTTGGGGTTTTTTCTGAAAAAAATGAATTTTCAGTGAATAGTGTTTTTATTTAAAAATTTAATTAAAAATATTTAGAAAATTATTTTTATAAAATGTAGTTCATATTTGTAATCAGAGCGTTGATATTTGGTTAAGGTGAAATTTTGGGATTATTCTGAGAAAGTTGAATTTTCGATGAATAGTGAAAATACAGTTTTTAAGTTACGGGTGTTTAATGACATCATTAAATGATGTATTAAGTTTTTAATCAATATGTTCGAATTATGAATAGTGAGATAATATATTAGGTGTCCCAAGTGGCCAATACCATGGGCAAATACCATGGGCAAGCCCATGCTTTTTCCAAAACCACTAATGAGGTGTCCCTTTGCCATTAATGCCTTGTCCCCTCACTTTCCCTATAAATACCAATCCATCCTCTCATCCATTCGACTCCCCACTCTCCCCCAACGAAGTTCTGGTCTCATTACCTCACAAGGAGTCCTCCCATGGTGCCCCCAAGCCCTCAAGGTCCCAACCTTTGAGTTTTAAGAGTTATGTTTTAAGGTAAGGGATCTGACCTCTCTCTTTCATTTCAAGTAATCTCTTTTATGTCATTCCTTTTATGCCCCATGTTCTTATGTTGGAGGATGTTCTTTTATACTCCTATTACTGCCCTTTTCATGTTCATATAATGAGAGATCCCCTCTTGCTCTCATTATTTCGTTTTATGAAGTTTTAAGTGGCGCCGTTAGGCTGCCGAAATTTTTGTAACGGATTCTTTCTCCCTTCTCATTTTTCAAGATCTATTATCATGTAAAGTATTTCAAGTTCCTTTTTATTATGTTGGGGTATGATTTCTAAATTTATCATACTGATATTTTATGATCATATGATTAGAGACCCCATTTGATGGCTTCAATTCAGTATTTTGAAGTTTTAAGTGGCGCCGTTAGGCTGCCGAATTTTTAAGTGGTTCTTCACCCTTCTCGTTTTGAAGTTCTACTTTCATGTCAATTCTTTCAAGTTACTTTTTGTTATGTTGGGGTATTATATCTATATCTGTAATACTGGACTCTTATGTTCATATTATGAGATACCCCATTTGATCTCTTCAATTCAGTATTTTGAAGTTTTAAGTGGCGCCGTTAGGCTACCGAATTTTTAAGTGGTTCTTCACCCTTCTCGTTTTGAAGTTCTACTTTCATGTCAATTATTTCAAGTTCCTTTTTGTTATGTTGGGGCATTATCTCTATATCAATCATACTTAACTCTTGTGTTCACATGATGAGATACCCTACTTTATCTTTTCAAATCATTTTTGTAGAATTTTAAGTAATGTCGTTAGGCTGCCGAACTTTCATAAGAGAAATCTAATTTTTTCGTCCTTCCATGTTTTTCATTTCAAATGTTATGTCCTTGAAATTTAATTACCATGATCATGTATCCTTATTATTCTGTCCATCTACTATTTTATGGGTCATTTATTAATGTTTGACCCATTTTACCTCTCTTTTTAATGTCTTCTAAAACCTCGTAACATAGTCGTTATGCTGCAGAATTTCCGTCTCAAAATGTATCTCTCTTTTTCTAAAGTTCTTTTATATTATTAAGTGAATACTCAAATCTCTTTATTCTAAAGGGGTATTCACATATATACCAAAATGTTCTATTTTAAATTCTGGGATTTACATACATGAGACCCACCTTCCTTTTCTGTGGGTTTTAAAGTGATGTAAAGATCATGTTTTTAAAGCAGTTTTTAAAACGTTATGATTATGAAATGAAACCCATTTATTTAATTCTATATGGGTTATTTATGAAATGTTTGATGATGATATATGTGGATCACATGATAATAAAGACAAATCTAAGGGTGCGCCCTGATAGCGCTCCAATGCATTGGGTAATGATGTAACCACTAGAGATTACAATTTTCACGATACCTTGGTGAATAACCTTGGTAATTTTCAAATGACACCTTGGGGATGGACCTTGGTGATATGTTCATGATTGTCTATGTTAAATGATGTAGCCACATTTTCAAGTTATGAAAAATGTTATTTTTATTATGATATGCCTCCTTATTTCATTCTCATGCCTTAAAGTTCTTTTTCATGACCTTATTGATGTATCTCAAGTTCACATGTAAAATTTTTCTCTTGTTTTCCTTACTGGGATTTTTTCTAACCCTTTCTTTTGATGTATGATCCCAGGTTATGTGATGCATTAATGAACCTAGGATGAACATGAGGATAATCCTTTAAAGTGTTTTAGAAGAATGTTTTATGTTTTCATGTTTAAAGTTCCTGGTTTCCAAGACACTAAACCTTAAAGATCCTCGGTTTTGTAAAATGTAATGAAAGTTTATGTGATAAATAGGCGGGATGCTATAGTTGGTATCAAAGTATGGTTTAGTTATTTTTGGAAATTAGGATATGAAAAATCTAGGAAGAACCCTATAGAAAAGTTTAAATATAGGAAATCTTCCTGGTATTTTGGTGAGTATTGAGTAAGGGGTTTCCAAGAAAATACATCCCTGTCTGGATACGAGCAAGTAGAGGTGGCTCTGGCACAGATGTACATAGGGGTAAAACCTGAAAACACCTCTTTGAGCTAGACTCGAACGGGAACTGGTACATGACAACGGGCCTTGCTGCACTCTTAGTTACGACACTCCCGGGGGATATGCTTTGGTAAATTCATAAGCTTAGTATGAACCATTATTAAAGGAACAAGGATAAAACAAAATAAAGTTTCACATAAGAATATATGATCATGGATAACCTAGATTGGAACCTGGGGGATCACAAGTTAGGATATAATTTTATTCTAAATGTTTATCCTTTTATGCTTAAAGTTTCCTTTTCATGATTATTATCTAAGTAAATAAGCCCAATTATAGTTTCTTTTCTTAGTTAATGGCGGGAAATGGAAGAACGTGTCCCAAAAACCAATGCGATAGGAAATGCGACGATTGTTGTATTAATATGACAGAGGTGATTAGGGGATTAAAATATGATTATTATTTTGGAATACGTTCACTATTTTAGGGACCCTATATGATCGAGGTAAATAGATTACTACGGTATTTTCATTGAGGAGTAAGGTTGACTTATATTTTGAAGAATCGATGAATTTATGGTGGAATTATAGTAATTTAGGTTACTTATGGGAATGATTAACCTATCTTGGGTGAAAAATTTTTAGTTTAGATAATTTTGGTATAAGATGTTAGGAGTGGTTGATGTTGTTTGGAGATGAACAATGAAGTTTATTTTGGAAGACTGTGTTATCAAATCCTTCTTGTATTTGGGTTTCAATCTTAGTTTGGTTTATTTTGAGTAATTTTAAGGACCGTTATTTATGGGATGGTATATGATGAACTTTGGGTATTACCATGGAACATTGAAGATTTAAAATTAGTTTCCATTCCTATGGGATTCTTCCTTTTTGAAGAGTTGTTTAACCTTACCCTTTCTGTTTTTGGGATAATGTTTAAATATAGAAGAAATAGATAGTTAATCTTTTTTGGATTATGTGATTATCTAGAAGATGATTCTTGTGTTTTGATGAGACCAAGTAGTTTTGAATTCTCATCATTTGGGAGAAAAGATTAGTTTTGGTAGAAACTTATTAAAGGGTGAAACTCTACATGAAGGTAGATATATTTCCTTATGTTTTTGTTCTATGTTGTAAATGAATTCCTCAAAAATATGAAAAGGAACGTAAAACAAAAACGTTGTTGGTTTACGTTTCCTAATAGGTAATCAAAGATCGTTTTTCACACATCATATGTTTGGGATTTTCTTATGGTTAACTTTCTCCTAATCATGTTCTCTGTCACTCTCCCTCAGAACTTGACCCTTTGTTTTCTCCTTCATGTCCATGTTTTCCTACATGGAATCCTAGTGTGGGCTAACTCGGGTGACCTTCGTACTTCCCTTTCTTTCTTTTAAAGTAATAGTTTTACTGACTCCTTTTCCGATGTGGGACTTTCAATGAAATTTCAAAACCTAATTTTAAAAAAATGCGAGGATGCAATTTCTTAAGGGGGGAAGATTGTAACAACCCGAAATTTTGAATAAATCTTGTTTCCTAATTTTATGTGTTATTTTATTTTTATACTCAACAAAAATGTTTCATTTGATAACATGAGTATAATTAAAATGATACTGTTGGTTTTTGACTGTTATATGACCATTGGTCAATATGACCACTGGAAACTAAACATTTTGATTATTGTCTCTAAATACAAGTAATCTTGGTTAATTAATATAGAATGAAGATTCGATGGCCTCACCCAGTAGTCTTGGACCAATCGAAGCCCATCTAACAGAACTTGGGACAGAGGTAGCACCACTGGGCTTTTCTCTGGACCAAACCCAAGCTGAACTTCATCGTATAAAGCTAGAACGGGGTCTCCTTCGCGAGAAGTTCAAACTGATAGAAATTACTACTCGTGCGATGTTGGCAGAGCCTCCCTCAGATTCTCTCACCTTAGCACACCTTACACTTAGGTCCTATGCTAGTGTCATAAGGGTCTATGTAAGGAGACCGTAACTGCCTTGTGTAATCTTTTGTTTTAAATAAAAATTGGGATTTCTTCTTATGATGAAGTTTATGAATTTTCAAATGACCGGATAAATATAGTATGCATATTTTTGATGAATTTTAGAAAAAGGATATTTTAAAAATGGTTGTGTAAACCTTAAATAATTAAAAATGTGTAATGATTTTTGAAAAAATGGTCTTTTACAATTATGTTCAGTATGAAATTTAGAGTCTAATAAGATCAACTTAATTTTTTGATGAATAGTAAATTATTAATAGTGATTTTATGATTAGGATTAGTAATGTGTCCAAATGGATTAGTAATCTCACTTAAAGAAAGTATTAATATAATCTAGGAACCTTGATTAAGTAATGTGATTCAATAAAATGGTTAAATAACGGTTTCATAAATTATTATTCAAGTATAAGTTTTTTCGGGTGAATAGTTTTTTTTAATTAAAAATTTAATTAAAAATATTTAGATAATTATTTTTATAAAACTGATTTCATTTTTGAACTCAGAGCACCGATATTATGCTATGGTAATTTTTGGGGTTTTTTCTGAAAAAAATGAATTTTTGGTGAATAGTGTTTTATTTAAAAATTAAATTAAAAATATTTAGAAAATTATTTTTATAAAATGGAGTTCATATTTTTAATCATAGCGTTGATATTTGGATAAGGTGAAATTTTGGGATTATTCTAATAAAGTTGAATTTTCGAGGAATAGTGAAAATACAGTTTTTAAGTTACGGGTGTTTAATGACATCATTAAATGATGTATTAAGTTTGTAATCAATATGTTCGAATTATGAATAGTGAGATAATGTATGAGGTGTCCCAAGTGGCCAATACCATGGGAAAATACCATGGGCAAGACCATGGTTTTGCCAAAACCACTAATGAGGTGTCCCTTTGCCATTAATGCCTTGTCCCCTCACTTTCCCTATAAATATCATGACATCCTCTCATCCATTCGACTCCCCACTCTCCCCCAACGAAGTTCTGGTCTCATTACCTCCCAAGGAGTCCTCCCATGGTTCCCCCAAGCCCTCAAGGTCCCAACCTTTGAGTTTTAAGAGTTATGTTTTAAGGTAAGGGATCTGACCTCTCTCTTTCATTTCAAGTAATCTCTTTTATGTCATTCCTTTTATGCCCCATGTTCTTATGTTGGAGGATGTTCTTTTATACTCCTCTTACTTCCCTTTTCATGTTCATATAATGAGAGATCCCCTCTTTCTCTCATTATTTCGTTTTATGAAGTTTTAAGTGGCGTCGTTAGGCTGCCGAAAGTTTTGTAACGGATTCTTTCTCCCTTCTCATTTTTCAAGATCTATTATCATGTAAAGTATTTCAAGTTCCTCTTTATTATGTTGGGGTATGATCTCTAAATTTATCATACTGATATTTTATGATCATATGATGAGAGACCCCATTTGATCGCTTCAATTCAGTATTTTGAAGTTTTAAGTGGCGTCGTTAGGCTGCCGAATTTTTAAGTGGTTCTTCACCCTTCTCGTTTTGAAGTTCTACTTTCATGTCAATTCTTTCAAGTTCCTTTTTGTTATGTTGGGGTATGATATCTATATCTATAATACTTTACTCATATGTTCATATTATGAGAGACCCCATTTTATATCTTCAATTCAGTATTTTGAAGTTTTAAGTGGCGCCGTTAGGCTGCCGAATTTTTAAGTGGTTCTTCACCCTTCTCGTTTTGAAGTTCTACTTTCATGTCAATTCATTCAAGTTCCTTTTTTTATGTTGGGGAATTATCTCTATATCTATCATACTGAACTCTTATGTTCACATGATGAGAGACCCTATTTGATCTTTTCAAATCATTTTTGTTGAATTTTAAGTAACGTCGTTAGGCTGCCGAACTTTCATAAGAGAAATCAAATTTTTGTCTTCCTTCCATGTTTTTCATTTAAAATGGTATGTCCTTGAAATTTAATTACCATGATCATGTATCCTTCTTATTCTGTCCATCTACTATTTTATGGGTCATTTATGAATGTTTGACCCATTTTACCTCTCTTTTTAATGTCTTCTAAAACCTCGTAACATAGTCGTTATGCTGCAGAATTTCCGTCTCAAAATGTCTCTCTCTTTTTCTAAAGTTATTTTATATTATTACGTGAATACTCAAATCTCTTTCTTATAAAGGGGTATTCACATATATACCAAAATGTTCTATTTTAAATTCTGGGATTTACATACATGATACCCACCTTCCTTTTCTGTGGGTTTTAAAGTGATGTAAAGATCATGTCTTTAAAGCAGTTTTTAAAACGTTATGATTATGAAATGAAACCCATTTATTTTATGCTATATGGGTTATTTATGAAATGTTTGATAATGATATATGTGGATCACATGATAATAAAGACAAATCTAAGGGTGAGCCCTGATAGCACTCCAATGCATTGGGTAATGATGTAACCACTAGAGATTACAATTTTCACGATACCTTGGTGAATAGCCTTATTAATTTTCAAATGACACTTTGGGGATGGACCTTGGTGATATGTTCATGATTGTCTATGTTAAATGATGTAGCCACATTTTCAAGTTATGAAAAATGTTATTTTTGTTATGATATGCCTCATTATTTCATTCTCATGCCTTAAAGTTCTTTTTCATGACCTTATTGATGTATCTCAAGTTCACATGTAAAATTTTTCTCTTGTTTTCCTTACTGGGATTTTTGCTCCCCCTTTCTTTTGATGTATGATCCCAGGTTATGTGATGCAGTAATGAACCTAGGATGAACATGAGGAGAATCATTTCAAGTGTTTTAGAAGAATGTTTTATGTTTTCATGTTTAAAGTTTCTGGTTTCCAAGACACTAAACCTTAAAGATCCTCGGTTTTGTAAAATGTAATGAAAGTTTATGTGATAAAGAGGCGGGATGATATACATTCTCTCTCTTGTATCAGTCATATTGATCTGTGTATAATCACTTTCATCTTGTTAAGGATTTATCAAAAAGCTCAACCTCTGATACCAACTGTTGGATCAGATTATACAAAATATCCATAAGACGGGGTGAATTGTGTATTTTCAAAAATCTTCATGAGATCATCTTCTATCGTTTATCTTTAATCAGATAAATTAATGCAGTGGAAATATGAAATGTAGGGACACATGATATATAGTGGTTCGGGGAACAGAAGGGCCATATTCCACTCCACCAAAACTCTACTCCATGAGCTTGGTGATTTTCACTATCTGGTCCTCATCTCAATAGACCTTTCAAAAACTGAGTGCGGGCAGTTGACACCTTTACAATCTAAGGAAAAACACAACCTTCTGATTCAATCACAAAACCTGCACAGCTTAGAACAAGAATCTGATCCCTCAAGATAAAAAGTATTTGTTCATTGAAAATATTCTCCTGGTTTTTCTTCACAATTGCAACAGAATGCAATTGACAGTAAATGGATCGTCATCTTAAAAAACAATGATCTTCAAGAAAGAGTCATTCTGATTCAATCCCATTACAGTAGATATAGAAATATAAATCGCAACTTCAGCAGCAGCAAATTCAAAATTGATCTTCAATGTCGAATAAGTGAATCTTCTATCGTGTATCTTCTTCTTTAACAAATAGAGCTTTTACCACTCTTCGTAATAAATAGAAATGTAGATTGTGATTGAATCTATTCTTTTTTGTCTCTTCTAAATGACATATAGAAGATCTCATATTTTTATAGATGTATCTGCTCTTGTGTTCTTGATCACAATATGCAGTTCGTACTTACACACACCTTGAAAAGAAAACACAGATACAATGAACACTTCCTCTGCAAAAAATCATATCCACAATCTTCGCCTTTTTACTCATGTAATTAAAACATTTGAATTTACAAAGTAGTCGTAACTCTCCTTGTAATTTTCCATGAAAGGATCCTTTTAATTCGATCCTTAAACTACTCTGAACTCGTCAAATACGCGCTTTAAAAATAGTTTTTAATCCATCTTAAAATCAGCCTAATAATTCCCTTGTAGATCATTGAATAAAAATATCAACTTTAAACTCTTCGACACCAAACGTAAGGTTGAGTTGTACAGTATGCAACCTATGAACGTAACGTAGATCATAAACGTAAGGTTGATGACGTAGCCTTCAAATGTAAGGTTGTCAACGTATGGTTGATCACAAACATAGGGCTGGCCATCCATACTTTTCGATAATGTATGATAAATGATCCATACTTTTAAAAGCTTCCAAACAAAAGGGACATGATCCATACTTTTCTAAGAAATGTAAGTTTTTTTACAAAAGTAAGGTTGATGAACCATACTTTTGAGAAACAAACATAACGTTTAACACTTACATACGATTCTCCTTCCATAGTTTTCTAATATCCCTAAAGTTGGGTTCCTTCTTGACGTAGGGTTCCTCTTCCACACTTTTCTGATAACGTATGGTTGATTAACCATACTTTTATGATATCTCATAAATTATACACCGCATTCCATCCTTACGCTACATTTCCCCACATATGGTATAAACAGTGATTCCAAAACATGCTTAAGTAATTCCTGAATATGTAGAGCATGAACAGTGTTTCTAGAACACGCTAATGAGAATACTTTAGCAATTAAATCTCATTATTCAAGAACTTAAATATTTCTTCTCGAAATAAATAATAAATAATAAATTCCTGAAATATAATTAAAAAATAAATCATTAGAAAACAATTAAGGGTATTTGTGAGCATCAAAATCATCATAAATAGATAGAGTATTGTTCTCAACAATCTCCCCCTTTAAAAAAAACATTATGTATTGTTGAAAATAACACTTGCTCAACAAGTGATTGTACTCATTCATGTATATGTTTTATATTGACTTATAGTATTTGAAACAACAGTGTAATATTTCCTATATATGATTATCTTTCTATTAAAATGATGAAATTATTTCTATTATCAACCATTTTTACATGTTTATCTATTATTTCAATTTTCATTTATATTTTAGTTGTAGTTTATATTTTATAAACTTTCAAATTGACTACTTGAAACATACGAAAACTTATTAAATTTCTAGTAGGTAACTTCAAAAGCTTATAAATTATAAACTATTAAAATATTATAAATAAAACTTAAAACATAGCCAAAGCATCCAAAAGGTTTTTGAAAATAAAAATAATTTAATAAATATAATAAATAATTAAAAATGAAAGGAATGTAAAAAAAGATTAAAAATACAATTGTAACTGTTTAAAACAATAAAAAAAATATGCCACTAAAATTACTTTTCATTAAATATTTTTATAAAATGCTTGTTATTTTGAATTATTTTTTATATGCTCACTAAGTGTGTCATATTTCATTTTGAATGTATTAATACTTTATTATTTATAGACTTTCAAAGTAACCAACTTCACACGCTTTTATGTTTCATGTAGATGACTTCAAAAGCATATAATTTATAAAACATAAATATAATCTAAAGGATATTGAAAAAAGTGATTCAATATAAAAAACATAATTCAAAATAAAAAAATAACAAAATTAGAGTTAGGATAATCTAATTTATATGTCACAAAATTTATTTCTTAAAAACATAACATTTTTACTTTCAAATATTAATGGAAGTAATTCTTAAAAAAATTAAACACAATATATATATATCAAAATATAAAAACATATATATTTTTAAATATAAAAACGCATATATTTAAAATCCAAAGCATCCCAGGATGCCAAAGAATCCAGTTTAAGCCATATCCTTTGTCATAAATCTTTATAGAGAACTTTCCAACCTCCAAAGGATTGAACTTGTCCCATTAGTGAATGTGCAAAAATACAGGCATGAGTGAGATTGAACCAATTATCCAAGTACGCGCCTTCAGCTCTGTAGAAGGTAAAAGAAGATAGATAAAACTATGGCTCAATGAAACACATCTCCAATTGGTGAAACCCCAAATTCTAGAAAGATGCATCACGAGATCCCCAATTTTCCATAGTTTGGATCCCCTGGGAAAATGAATCTACCAATGATAGAATGCTCACAAATTTCTAGTCACTCTGAGACTGCAATCAGACCAGCTTTCACATGTACAACACTGACCTTCCTAAGACTTCCACCTGCAATATAACCTTTAAAGAGATAGAAGGAACTTTTGAACGCACGATCGCTAGTCGATGCACCTATCATGATCCCTTCTGTGAGATACTTTTCGACTTTCTGATCCAACACCCACATAGTTGTGGGAGTCAAATCGCACTTTTGGGAAGAACAAATCAAGTAGAGGAAGAACATGTGAAGAATCTATTTGCAAAAATCCTTAATTGTCATTGAAGCGTACAGCGAGACTCTGTCACAACAGAGCCATCAAACCCAAAAAAATTTATTAATAATTATATATATAAGGTTAATATAAATATATTTCTATGGGATTCTTCTTTTGAAGTAGGTATGCCAATTAAATTTGAAAACGAAGCAGAGCTAGTCAGGTATGATCACTATGCTAGAATCTTGATTAAATTTGATTTTAATTCAACATTAGTTAAAATTGTTTATTTGGTCACTGGGGACATTAAATTTGAGCTTGATATTGAATTTGAGTATGTACATGGGTTTTGTGCTGATAGAATATGTATTGGTCATACTAAAAAAAGATGTCATAGAGGGTTGAGATGTAATAACTTAAAAAAGTACGGTCGTCATGATGAAAATTGAAAACATACACTACCTTTCACTAATTCAGATAAACCCATGGATGAGAAATTAGGGGAGGATGGTTTGAGGGGAGTTTATCCTAGGCCCCTGAGGACTTATTAGCCCATGAAAGTAAGTTAACTTGATCCTTTAACTAGTGCTCATCGACTTGCAACTTCATTTGCTGATGTGTTCTCGGGTGTCAGCAAAGCTAGTGATGGGAAATTGGAATAGATTGTGCATACAGTGGGTGTGCAGTCTGGTCTTGAGAAGGATAAAGTTTCTCTAGTGTAGCATGAGTAGTCACATGGTTGTAGGCATGGGGAAATTGATAAACAACACACTACTCTGTTTGAAAATTTTTAATTGGTCTTGGAGCAACAGTAAGAAGGGGACAATAAGGAGAGGTAGGATGTGTGTAAGAAAAAATATTATGCTAATATTATAGCTAATGATCCAGTGCTTGATATTGCTGACCTAGGTCAAACGGATTTTGAAAGGGATGTGTAGAAAGATGTGGATGAAGAACTGGTGCAGGAGTGTTCCTTATCTAGCAAGGGTATGAAGAAGATTGAGATATATGTCTCCCCAGTTATGAAATTTGTTTCGCATGGGGAATCTCCTCACATGACAAACTCTAAGGGGCAGTCTCTCATGGAGAATGTTTCTCATTCCAAGAGGGAAGAATCAGAAGGGTCTTGGAAACAAAATAAGACATGGAAACGGGGTTGTTATCCAAAAAATCATGCTTGGGTATATGGAAGAGATGACTGGGTTGTTGCACATGGGCGTGGCCGGTCTACCAGGTCTTCTTCCAAGGAGCTCACTCTAGAGAGGGTTAAACTCAGGGAAAAGTACATTGTGCTCTTAAATCAGAAGAATTCACAGTCAAAATGGGAATCAGTTGATGACATATATGGTCACGATTATGGATATGGTCCAGATTTTTACATGTTTAGCCACCATTTCAATTTTCATTTATATTTTAGTTACAATTTATATTTTATAGGCTTTCAAAGTCGACTACTTGAAACATAGGATAAATTTTTAAATTTCAATTATGTAACTTTAAAAGATTATAAAATATAAACTATAAAAACAATGTAAATAAAACATAAATCATTGTCTAAGAATCTAAATTATTGTTGAAAATAAAACAAAATTATAAATATAATAGATAATTGAAAATGAAAGGAATGTAAAAAAATATTGTTAATACAATTATAATGGTTTAAAACAACATTATATTGTGCTACTAAAACAACTTTTCATAAAAAAAATATGAAATGCTAGTTATTTTGAATTATTTTTTATATGTTTAGTTGGTGTGTCATATTTCATTTAGATTGTATTTCTACTTTATTATTTATAGACTTTCAAATCCACCATCTTCAAACATATTTATGTTTCATTTAGATGACTTTGAAAGTATATAAATTATAAAACATAAATACAATCGGATTGATATTTAACAAAGTGACTCAACATATAAAACATAATCGAAAATAAACAAAATCAAAAATATATTTAGTATAACCTAATTTACATGCTACAAAATTTATTTCCTAAAAACATAACATTTTAACTTTCAAATATTAATGGATATAATTCTAAACAAAATAAAATAAACACAATATATACATAAAAATATACAAAAATATATATTTTTAAATATAAAGTCATGTATATTTAAAATCAAAAGTATCCAAGGATGCCAAAGAATCTAGCATAAGCCATATACCTTGACTCAAAGCTTCAAGGAGGAGTTGCAAACAGAATCATCAAAAGTATGTATATACTAATTTGATTCAATGTATCATTCATTTCGCTTATCATCTGATTTTCCAACGGGTAATTATTGAGGGTGGTTTGGCATCTTCTTGGCGGCGGAATTTTTGATGGTGGTTTGGCTTATTGGCAGTGGAATTAGTGAGGGTAGTTTGGTAATTTAAAAGTCGTTTCACCACCTGCGTTATTGAGGGTGTTTTGGTTTCTTTTGTATTAAATTTCACTAAAATTTGTTTCACCAATGGGAGTGTGGGGTCGCGACTCCCATTACTGTAATGACATGCATCATCCTGTAACTCATTTGTCTATTTCAGTGTTCGTGTTTTATAACTCCTTCATTCACGTGGAAAGGCTTCTGTCATACTCTCACGTTTGTCTCTACTCTCCAATCTTTCCAATTTTTTTTGATGGATCATCATACTATCCATTTCCCATGTGAAATGGTCGGTTAATTTAAGGATGATATGGACAACAAACAGGTGGCCATGTCTCCATAATTATAGATTTATGTTTTTATTAAATGCCAATAAATATAATTACCCCCATACCACAATGCGCATATGGTCAGCCGTAACCACAAAATCATTATCGATACTTTTTTTTCCACAAAAAATCGTTGATCCAATATATTATTCACATCGGCACCAACATCATCGTTGAATAGATACAAATAATTCTAAACTCCTATATTATATTATTTTTAAGTTCGATTTTTTCTTATACAGATATGGATATGCGTTCTAAATTTAATTACAACATATTTTTTAAAAACTATTACTGGTTATGGGTTTATACAAAAAAATACATTAAAAATTTACATACAGGTAATTTTTTTAGAAAATTAAGTAGTATATGTGTATGTATATAAATTTATTCAAGTTTGTACATTCATATATAAATTTTTATAATTACATACATGCATTTTACTATAATTATTTACTAATATACATATCTATGAGTACCTGAAAATATATGTATGTACCCAAATGCACCCATGGAAATACAAAATTATTTACAAATATTATTATTTATAAGTATATATACATAGAAATATATACACACTTACATACATATATCACATAAATATATGCATATATACCTTATACATACAATAAAAAATTTGTTGTATATGATTTAGAATGTATTTTTTCATACACATTAGGTGGAAATTAAATTTTTTATACCAACGTATCAATAAATATATCTAAAAACTAATCACCCCGTACACACACACGTATATAAATCAACTAATATGTATATATATAATGTATTCTTGCATAATTATGTACACCCAACGTAAATATATATAAGTAAATATATATAAACATTTTTTTAAGTTATTTCCCTTTCAAAAAAAAGTAAATACAAACATACATAATATTTTATTAATATAAGTACATACTTTCGCACACACACATATAGATACATACAACTGCAAATATTTATAGGTATATTTTAATGCATGCACGCACATGCATCTAATTATTGTCATACATATATATACAATCATACATACAAATAAATATCACTATATGCATGCATGCATGCCTACATCTATATTAATGTAATTATTTGAAAATATATATATAACTATATGTATAATTTTATATACATGCATACGTACGTATATATGTGTATACAGACATATACAAAAAACAGACATACATATAAATTTAAGTACATGCATGAATGCCTGCATATATATTAATGTAATTATTTCTAAATTTAACATATAAATATAAGAATGTAAAAAAATAAATATACTTAATTATATGTATACACAAATATACATAATACATTGAAAAATATCATCAAAGTCGATACCTTTCTTCTGACGGAAGCCTTTAACAACTAACATTGACTTATATCACGGAACAAAACTGGATTCTTCATTTTAAATCTGATAACTTCATTGATTCTTCAAAAATCTCTTACATATAAGTAACTTCACCAGCTCAAAAGTATGGTTGTTATGCAATGATCTCATCTCATTATCCATTACCGCAACTCATCAGTCTTTATGATCACTCTTCATTACCTCATCAAAAGATTCTAGTTTTCCCCCTTCATCAAGGAGCACATACTCATCAGGTGAATACAAAGTAGATGTGTTATGTTGCTGAGATAACCTCCAGAGTGGAACTGCAGGTTCATTAATAACCCTTGGAACTAGATCGTCAAAAACAGAAGGTGCATTGGAAATATCAGCTCCAATACTACTGTATATATGACCTTTAAAAGTGCTAGAAAATACCATTTATAGTGCTAAAAAAGAGTTATTAATCGAGGTGCTAATAAAATAGAGGTTCATTTTAACATTTCTAAAAAAAGCACTGATAAAGACTAATTTTATCAGCGCTAAAAAAAGTCATAAAAGGTGTATTTAATCAGTGCTAAGAAAAGACGTTGATAAAAGTGTCTTTTATCAATATTTTTTTAAAAGCACTGATAAAAGTTTAAAATATTTAAAAAAATTAAAAAAAATCTGCAAATAAGAGGCGGGTTTTAACAGTGCTTGACCCCCCCCCCCCCCCCTTCAACAACGATATGAAACACCCCACCCGCCCGCATTCCCCTACCCCCTTGCACACCCCAGCCCCACCCCCAACCCTTTTAGAGCGCTAGACCCCCCCCCCCCAACACTAACAGCACTAGCACAACCCTTCAGCACTGCGCAAGCCCCTACCTCACCCATGATTCGAACTCGAGACCTCCCACAGTGCGCCTGGACCCTTTACCACTCTATATTGTTTTGTTGTCCATTTAATGATATATCTATTTATTTATATATATATATATATATTTAGTTGTATTTATTCGTATGTTAATATATATTTTTATTAACATATATATATAGTTACATTAACATATATATATATATATATATATTTATATTTATATTAAAAAATATATATTTATATTAAAATATATATTCAGTTATATTAATATATATATATATACTTGTATATGTATATATACATGTATAGTTATATTTATATATTTATATATCTATATATTTACTTGTATATTAATATATATCTATATCTATCTATTTATATATATTTTGTTATATTTTTTTAACAATATATTTATTTCCATATTAATATATATTAGTTTGTTAATTCATATGCGCACAAATACAAACACACACACACACACAATATATAGGTATATAAATATTTATATATTTGTATTTTAAATAAAATGGATATTATTTTTTTACTTAGATAATGCTTATATATTGGAAAATATATTTTATATATAAATAAGTTTAATTATTTATTTATAAAATTAAATTTTTTATGTTTGAATATACAAAAAATAATTATATATTATTGTATATTTGATTATAAATAACAGTACATTGTGAAAAATGGTAAATTTCAAAGCCATAATATCAATATGAATGTAATACTTTGGAATAAATTCATTCTTCAGTAAAAAAGGGCAAAAAGACCCCCCCCCCCAATGAGGTTGGAATTCCATTGAATGTTAAAATATTTGGGTACTCCAATTAAAAGCTCAGCTTTGGAGGCCTTTTGGTCCTTTTTGGCCTTGAAAAATGCGGTAGAAGGTTCCCTTATTTCCCTTTCGTGTAGAGCTCGTCTCATGTTTTGATTTGATATGTTTTAGAGCTAAAACGGACACCCGGATCAAAAGTTATGGTCGTTTGAAGTTTGACTTATGTTTTTAACTTCTTTTAGATCTTTTTTCTATCTTCAAATTGTTATTAAATGACTATTACTCAATAATAATTAGCAAATTATTAATTAATAATAATTTTTAAAAAAATTTATAAGTCGTTGTCACTACATATCTTATATATTAAGTATAAATGTTTATTTATAATTATCTAAAATATATTTAAAATATATATATTATATTTATATCTTAAATATATTTATATATATTTATTTTATTTTTAATGAAATATTTATTTAAATATACCCTTTATCAGCGCTATTAAAAAAAGTGCTGATAAAGACAACCCTTTATCAGCGCTACTAAAAAATTGCTGATAAAGGTTCCCCTTTATCCGTAATTTTTTTTTTGCATTGTTAAAGGGTAGCACTAAAAAAACACATTTTTTGGTAGTGCAACATGTTCACCCTAAACATCATTCTACACATCAACATGATCATAAAAATTAATAGTATGAGGTAAATGTGAATCAGAACCTAGCTGAAAAGTAATAATGCCATCAGAAGTTGGAGAAGTATATTTTTCTCCCCAATCATTATCTTTAATAGTCTGATCCTCCTTAAACATTGCATCACGAATTCTGAAAATATTCTTCAAAGCAGGATCATATAACCTGTACCCAAACTCATCTTGTTCATAGCCAGTAAAAATACACTGGCGTGACTTACCATCTAGCTTGGATCTCTCATATCATGACACATGAATAAAATCCTTGCAACCAAAAAAATGAAAGTGTTTGTACCTGATCTCTTCTCCATACCAAAACATGTCGGCAGTGACTTTCTGCAATGCAGCTGTAGGTGATTAATTGATAATATAAGCAGTAGTAAATAATTCCTCAGACCAATTGACCAGTAATATATATATTTTCTCTTCAAAAAAATACCACAATACTCACCCCCATTTCTAGTGAAAATACATTTCAATTTCTTACCAAATTACCTCTCAGTAGAAACAAGAAATCGCAAAAAAACAATGAGCATCTGATTTCTGGAATTCAAAACAGAAACCCAAATCTTACGTGGGTAGTCATTAATAAATGTCACAAAATAATGACCGCCACTAATGTTCTTAGATTTCAAAGGACCAAAAACATCATAATTTACTAATTCAAGTTTCTGTGACTTCTTGTGCAAAGGATGACTGTTGAAACTCACCCTACTCTGTTTTCTATCCATACAATGATCGCACGTGTCTAATTTGACACTCTTAAAATCTGGAGGAAGATTTCCCTTATCCAAACAATCAATCCCTTTCTCACTAATGTGATTGAGCCTCTTTTTCCATAATTTGGATGAAACACTACACTCATCAATGCAAGCAGTATCACAAGAAATAGAAGCTCTAGTCCAATACAAACTTGACTGCTTCTTCCCTTGAGCCACAATCAAAGAACCATTGGAAATATTCCATTGTTAATCACCAAAAGTACTAATAAAACATTTTTTGAAGAATGTGTTGCTTTGGTTAAAAAACAAAAGCATTATTAAAATTAAAATTCAAGTTTACTTGAGTTTAAAAGATGAGATTAGATTACAATATTTCACATAAAGGGGAAGTAATTCATCAGGGAGATCCTCCATCCAAGTGATGTTCTGACTTACTCCTTTGTTTGCAAGCCCGTCTGCAACAGCATTGCTTCATGGTAGGTATGAGTGGTAATATAATTGATATCATAGGGTGAACAAAGAAACTCCATCCATCTAGTAGTGATCTACCAGGCCATATGTATCACCACATTCCAAAGTGATTGGACAATGGTAGTCGAGTCACTCTCAATCCATATGTTGTTTCAACCTTTTTGTTTCGTATATGAGATATCATGGATGACACTCATTATTTCAGCTTCTAGAGAGGAGGCGATACCACATCCTCCAAGAATACACCTGAGGATATGGCAAAGATGATTCCTGAAGATGGCCCCATAAACCCGTCATCATCAAGAACATTGGTTGAAATAAGATTTAAGTGAACCTATGGAACATAACGAACGTTCTTCAAAATCAACTTACTTTATGTACTGGTCTATAAATAAACTGTCTCGATACCTACAACATCAGCATGACCATCATTACCCATTTTCAAAATCCAAAAATTACCAATATTTTAAGATATAAAGAGGTCCTTTCTCGATGTCATGTGAAAATAGGCATCACTGTCAACAACCCATCAATAATCATCAGAAGCAATTTTAATGGAATCATAAATAATAACAAGTTCACCCCTGCCGCAGTGGCAACACGATAATCTCCATTAGCATTTTTCTTCAGATGATTTTCCTCCATTCTATTTTCTCTTTTTAGTTGATAACAAAACTTTTTAACATGTCCATTCTTACCACAATGATGATATTCAAATTCTCTCTGCTTCGACCTGGATTTGCTTTTGCCTTTTCTTTTACCTCGACAGTTCTGTACCTGATTCTTTTCCTGGATTCTCTCCTAGTTCTCTGTGACAAAAAGCTTGAAATAAGATTTCTTAGGAGTGTGTCTTCATACTTCTTCATTTAAAATAGAAGACTTATCAAAACTGAATTTCATATCACCATTAGGAGAAGAACTGGTTAGAGTAACACATAAATTCTCCCAAGAATCGAGTAAAGTGTTAAAAAATAAAAGCACTAAAACATTATCTTAAAAATTAATATCCATACCATAAAACTGACCAAAACATCCCTGATATTCACTCAAATAGTCAAAAATAGACGTACCATCTTTGTACCTAAAATTCATTATTTTTTAGGAGAAACAATTTATTGTTTCCTGACTTTAAAGCATTGGTAGTCTCAAGATTCTCCCACAATGTTCTAGCATGAGAGATATTGAAAATATGATTCATCACATTATCTTCAACCCACTGGCGAATGAAACCACAAACCATATCATGCTCAAATTCCCATTCTTTATCTAAAATTCTTTCTGGCTTCTTAGTAATAAACACTGGAAGATGCATTCTCTTGAAAAAAATAGATCCTTCATTTTTAGTTTCCACATATGGTAGTTGGCATCGTTCAGAAGAATCATCTGACCGTAATTGGCTTCCATAATATATGAAATAAAAAACCAAACCCTTTAATACTAGATGTTGGGAAAGATGTCAAGAGATGATCAAGAAAACAACAAAAAAGTGAATGTGTAATGTAAATAAATTTATTTCCCTTCAAACAATCCTAAAAAAATTAATCAGATGCGCAATGACCAAATATATATGTGCAAAAAAAATGTTGACACTAGAAATTTTTAATGTGAAAAACTGAACAAGGGAAAAACTACATGACCAATTCTAGAAAGAGGGATCCACTAATAATCAATAGTACTAAGAAGAGACTCCCAAAGATGAGCGGAATCTCAAAAATAATACTCAGATAAAGTAGTGGATCCAAGGTAGAAGGCAGATGTAGTCTGAAGGCAGCCTGAAATAGAGAACACATCCTGATAAAGCAACCCAAATAGATCTTACTGAGAAAGCAGGTGTTCACTGTCAGAACAAAAGGTGTAGATGAAAAGTAATGATATCAGATCAAAGACCACCGCAGATAAAATCTGATCAAATCTAAAGAGTTATAAAGGTTTCAAATCTGAAAACCACTGCTTGAAACTGTAATTGCATTATGCCGAAGTTTGTGAGGAGAGTCATAGACACACATTTTTGGAAGAGTGACTACCACACGCCTTTTATAGAGAGGTTTCTGCACACATCAAATATATCTCCCCAAAGATATCATAAACCTCTTAATATATATCTATTTTTTTCTTTTCTTTCTTATATATTAGGGCTAGATGAGGAGGTGCCCCAACAGATATCTCCTTTAGCTTTATGTCCTTCATAGTTTTTTCATAGAAAGTTTCTGCCAACAAAATCCATCCAAACGAAATATCATAGATAAGCCACAGTGCTCCAATTACTTACTCATAAACCCCTTTAAATATAGTTGACTGTGCCAAAGTCGATTTAACATAACTAATTGATTTGAATAAAATGACATACATACATATATTAATCTATATTAATATAGGTAGATAAATATTTATTATGTAAATTATATAGAAATTTAATTAATGTAATTATTTACATATATAATTACATGCATGCATACGTACATATGTATATATATAGGCATTTAAAATTTAGAAAATTTGTCATTATATTTTAATACATGTAAATTAATATAAATATTATTTTATATAAATACATACGTAAACATACAATCCTTTTTAAAAATAAATACAATTATATACATACATGAATGCGTTTATATATATACACTAATAGAAAAAGGGTTTTAGCGACTGTCAAAATCCGTTGCTAAAGGCCTATAGTTGTTGCCTATAGCGACCGCCAAACAATGTTCACTATTTCCCAGCCAGAAAAGACCTATAGTGACCACCATATGGAGGCCTCTAAAGGTTTTTAAAAAAATCACATATACATTAAAAACCACAATATTTCAAAATTATTAAAAATATTTCCAAAATATATAAATCCATAGACACATAAATCTCTTTGTCAAATCATCTTCCAACTCCACATCCATCATCAAATAAAACAACACCAGGAAATTTAATAAAATAATTAGTACAGAAAAAAATATATCAATTAATAATTGAAATGAAAAAAAAACTCAATTAAATCTTTGTACAACAACATGAAGTTATTTTATTTTGAAAATATATTAATAATTTGTAATCATTTTTAAAATTTTGAAATAGCTTGTTCTATCGTTCCAAAAAGACCACATGTACAAAAGATGTGTCGTCATCTATAACACATCAAAAATAATAGTAAGTTCATTTTCCTATGATTTCATGTCATTCCAAGATCATTTTCTATGCATTTGACTATTAAACATATGTTTTGGTGTTTTATGACATGAAAAGTGTGTTTTTCGTCATCCCAGTCAAACGGCACCCCCAATGGATGAGTCGTATGATAAACCATTTCAAAACATACTCCATGGTTATTATCGTCTGATTTCATGGCATTCATAGGTCATTCAGATGATTTTGACCCATGGACACATTTTTTAAAGGGCGACAAATCTTTAGAAAACAAATATTCAATCGTTCCGCATAGACAGCACATCCGATTAACATTAACTCTGCTCTTACACTTCAAAAATAACAATAATATAGTTTTCTTGTTATTTCAAATCATTTCTAGGTAGTTTTCTATGGATTTGACCATTAAACGCCCGTTTTTGGTGTTTGATGACACTAAAAGTGCATTTTCAGTCCTCCCTAGAAAACACCAGCTCGATTTGACATTCCATCTACTCACCCATTTCAAAATCCACTCCACGGTTTTTTTCATCTTATTTTATGACATTCATAGATTTTTTAGCCAGTTTAAACCCACGAACATACCTTTTTAGAGGGTGGAAAATCTTTAAAAACCATATATTCAGTCGTTCTGCACATACCACACATCCAATTGATGTTCTATATGCTCTTAAATATCACGATTAATAATAAGACAATTTCTTATGATTTAAAGTCATTATGAGGTCCTTTTCTATAGATCTGATCATTAAATATGTGTTTTGGTGTTTTATGACACTAAAAGTGCATTTTCGGTTCTCTTGGGAAGACTCAAGATCATATTTTTTATTCTTCTACTAAACCATTTTATAGTTTACATTATGATTGTTTTATTCTAATTAAATTACATTCAGATGTCGTTCAGTTGATTTTAACCCCTAAATGCGCCTTTTTAAAGGGCAACTAAATCATTAAAAACTATAGATTCAATCGTTTTATGCATACCACATGTACAATTGACATGTTGAATCCTCATACAAGTCACGAATGATAATAAGATGGTTTTTCTATGATTTCATGTCATTTTGAGGTCGTTTTCTATTGATATGATCATTAAATGTTAGTTTTGGTATTTTATGACATTAAAAATGCATTTTACATCATCACGGTCAAACGACACCTATGATTGACATATCATCTTCTTGATCATTTAACAATTCACTCAATGGTTGTTTTCACCTCATTTCATTACAATCAGATGACTTTTGATTGGTTTTGATCCCCAGATGCACCTTTTAAAGGACGTCAAACCTTTAAAAACTGCATATTTGGTAATTTTAGGCATACCGCACATCCGATTGACATTTCATCTACTCTTACATGTCATGAATAATAATAAGATGGTTGTCTTGTGATTTCAAGTCATTCCAAGGTTGTTTTCTATATATATGACTGTTAAGCACATATTTTGGTGTTTTATGACACTAAAAGTGTGTTCTCAGTCCACCCAGGAAAAATTCATCTCGAATTGATGTTTTTTCTACTTGAAAATTTCTCAACTCATGCTACTATTTTTTTCTTCTGATTTCATGGAATCCAGAGGATGTTCGGCTGGTTTTGACTTCCGAATGCACCATTTTAAGGGACGTTAAATCTTTAAAAACAACATATTCAATCGTTATAAGAATACCACATGTCTAGTTGACATTCTGTATAATCTTACATGTCATGAATTATAATGAGATGTATTTCTTATGATTTCAGGTCATTCCAAGGTTGTTTTCAAAGGATCTGATTGTTAAATGCACGTTTTGGTGTTTTATGACACTAAAAGTGCATTTTCGGTCATCCTAGGATAATGACGTCTTTGATTGACATTTCATCTACTAAACCATTTCAAAATTCACTCTACGATTGTTTTCATATGATTCCACAACATTTAAATTTCGTTTTTTTGGTTTTGACCCTTGGACGCACCTTTTTAAAGGGTGTTAATCCTTTAAACCCCGCATATTCGGTTGTTTTGGGAATACCACAAGTCTGATTGATGTGTCATATACTCATATATTTCCTGAATAATAATAATGTTTTCATGTGATTTTAAGTCATTATAATATCTTTTTCTATATACCAGACATTAAGCGCTCATTTTGGTGTTTTATGTCACTAAAAGTGCATTCTCAGTTCTCCTAGGAAAATGCCAGTTCAAATTGATGTTTATTCTACTTGACCATTTTAAAAATCATGCTACGGTTTTTTTTGTATGTTTTCATGGAATTTAGAGGTTGTTCAACTAGTTTTGTCCTCCAAACACACCTTTTTAAGGGATATCAAATCTTCAAAAGCACATATTCAGTATTTCTGAGAAGACTACATGTTCATTTGATATTTTTTCTATTCTTACACATCAAGAATAATAATAAGACATTTTCCTACGATTTTAGGTCATTCTGAGGTTGGTTTCTAGGGATTTGACTGTTAAATACACGTTTTGATGTTTTATGACACTAAAATTTCATTTTTGGTCATCCCAAGCAAACAACACCTTCAAGGTCATTTGCTATATATATGACCGTTAGGGGAATATTTTGATGTTTTATGACACTAAAAGTGCATTCTCAGTCATCCCAGGGAAATTCCAGCTCAGATTAACATTTCATCTACTCAAACATTTCAAAAAATCACACTATTTTTTGTCGTATGATTTCATGTCATTCAGAGGTCATTCGATTGGTTTAGACCTCTGAATGCACCTTTTTAAAGGATGTAAAATCCTTAAAAACCACATATTTAGTTGTTCTGAGCAGACCCCACGTTCGATTGACATGCCTTCAACTGTCACACATCATGAATAATGATGAGAAAATTTTCCTATTATTTAAGGTCATTCATTGGTTGTTTTCTATGGATTTGATAGTTAAACGAACATTTTGATGTTTTATGACACTAAAAGTACTTTTTTGGTCATATCATACAAACAAAACCTATGATTGATAATCTATCTACTCAAACATTTCAAAGTACACTCTACAATTGTTTTTGTCTAATTTCATGGAATTTAGATGTCGTTCAATAGGTTTTGACCCTCACGCACACAATTTTAATGGGCATCAAACCTTTAAAACCACATATACAGTAGTTTGAGGAATATTGAACATCTAATTGACATGTCATCTGCTCATACACATCATGAATAATAATAAGATTTTTTTTCTATGATTTCAAGTCATTATGAGGTCATTTTCTATATATATGATTGTTAAGCACACATTTTGGTGTTTTATGACACTAAAAGTGTGTTCTCGTTCCTCTAAGGAAAACCCCACCTCATATTGATGTTTCATCTACTCAACCATTTCACAACTCATGATATGGTTGTTGTTTTTTTTGATTTCATGTCATTTGGAGGCCGTTCGGCTGGTTTTGACTTCTGAAAACACCATTTTAAAGGACGTCAAATCTTTAAAAATCACATATTTAGTCATTCTGAGCAGAACAGACATCCAGTTAATGTTACATCTACTCTTACATTTCATAAATAATAATAAAATTTCTTTCTTAGGATTTAAGGTCATTTTTAGGTTGTTAGTTACCGATTTGACTGTTAAACACATGTTTAGGTGTTTTATGACACTAAATTTGTGTTTTCAATCATCCTGGGAAAATGAAACCTACAATTGATGTTTATTCTACTCGACCATTTCAAAATTCACTCTATGATTGTTTTCATCTAATTTCATGGAATTTTAAAGTTGTTTGGTTGGTTTTGACCCCCCCCCCCCCACATTTTTAAAGCATGTCAAGAATTTAAAAACCACATATTCGGTAGTTTTAGGCATACCGAACATATGATTAATGTGTCATATACTAATACATGTCAAGAATAATAATAAGATTATTATCATGTGATTTAAAGTCATTCCGTGGTTTTTTTCTATATATATGACCGTTAAGCGCACATTTGTTGTTTTATGACACTAAAAGTGTTCTCAATCTTCATAGGAAAAAGCCACCTTGAAGTGACTTTTTGTCTTCTCGTGTATTTTAAAACACATGTTATGGTTTTTTTAATCTGATTTCATGGCATTAGAAGGTTGTTCGGCTAGTTTTGACCTCCGAACACGCCTTTTTAAAAGACGTCAAATGTATAAAAACCACATATTTAGTCATTTTGAGAAGACCTCATGTCCGGTTGACATTATGTCTACTCTTACATGTCACAAATTATAACAATATGGGTTCCTGTAATTTTAGGTCATTCTGAGGCGGTTTTCTTTGGATTTGACCATTAAAGGAACGTTTTGGTGTTTTACGACTCTAAAAGTGTGTTTCTAGTCATCCCAGGAAAATGAATCCTCTAATTGAAATTTCATCTGCTAGAAAATTTCAAAATTCACTCTATGATTTTCTTTTTCGGATTCATATCATTCAGATGACTTTCAATTGGTTTAGACCCCTAAACACACCTTTTTAAAAGGTGTCAAACCTTTAAAAATTGTATATTCTGAAGTTTTGGCATACCATAAGTACAATTTATGTTTCATCTACTATTACACATCAATAATAATAATAATAATATGGATCTCCTATGATTTCAAGTTATTATGAGGTTGTTTGCTATATATCTGACCATTAAGTGTACATTTTGGTGTTTTATGACACTAAAAGTGACTTCTCAATCCTCTGAGGAAAACACCAGATCAGATTGATGTTTCGTTTAATCAATCATTTCACGAATCATGCTACAATTTTTTTGTCTAATTTCATGGCATTCAGAGGTTGTTTGGATGGTTTTGACTTCCGAACACACCTTTTTAAATGACATCAAATCTTTAAAAACAACATATTTAGTCATTCCAAGAAGAGTGAACGTCTGGATGACATTTTGTATACTCTTACACATCACAAATAACAATAATATGTTTTTCCTATGGTTTCAGGTCATTATGAGGTTGTTTTCAATGGATTTGACTGTTAATCGCACATTTTGGTGTTTTTTGACATTAAAAGTGTATTTTCGGTGATCCTTGGAAAATTATGCCATCAATTAACATTCCATATACTTGACCATTTCCCAATTCAATCTATTATGGTTTCTTTTTATTTCACAACATTCATATATCATTCGGTTGGTTTTGACCACCAAACACGCCTTTTTAAAGGGCATCAAACCTTTAAAAACCGCATATTTGGTAGTTCCATGCATATTGCACGTCTGATTGATGTGTTGTCTGATCATAAACATCATTAATAATAATAATATAGGTGTCATGTGATTTAAAATAATTTTAAAAATGTTTTTTATATATCTGATCGTTAAGCGCACATTTTGGTGTTTTATGACACTAAAAGGGTCTTTTCCATCATACTAGAAAAATAACACCACCAATTAACGTATTGTATGATCAAACATTTCAAAATTCACACTAAAAATTTTTTCTCCTTATTTCATGTCATTCAAATGTCATTCATTTGGTTTTGACCCCCAAACACAACTTTTTAAAAGGCATCAAACCTTTAAAAACTGCATATTCAGTCATTTTCATAAGAATGCAAGTTTGATTGACATTTCATCTTCTCATAAAAATAAAAAATAATAATAATACTTTGTTACTATGACTTCAATTTATTTAGGGGTAGTTTTCTAGGTACTTGACTATTAAATGTGTGTTTTGGTGTTTTATGACACTAAAAGTGTGTGTTCAGTGCTCCCAGAAGAACTCCATCTCATAATGATATTTCATCTTCTTAGATATTTTAAAACTCATGCTATGGTTCTTTTTGTCGGATTTCAAAATATTTGGAGGTCGTTTGGTTGGTTTTGACCCATGAATTCACCTTTTTAAAGAGTGTTAAACCTTTAAAAACTGTATATTCGATCATTCTAGGTAGATCATTCTAGGTAGATTGTATGTCTGAATGACGTGATGTCTGCTCATGCACATCAAGAATAATAATAAGATAGTTTTAAGAACATTGAGGTATAGGTAATGTAATGGGAGTTAATTTCTAGTATGTGAACTATAATAGGGACTTAGTTTTTTAATGTATGATAGAATCCTAGAAAGCTAAGGCACAACCCAACTATAGATCGGGAGAACTTAATCCTCTTAATATAATTATTAATAGAATCCTTATAGTGAAATGTGATTATGATAAAGTGATTAAGAGTTCATCGAAAGAGTAATCAAAAGATAGATTGAGTGAAATGACAAAGTGGTGATAAATTTAGTAGAGGAAATATAAAACAATAAAACCAAACCAACACCTCCAATGTTTCCTTATTTCATCCTTAAAACTGATTCATTACATATGTGCCCATATCCATGTAAATATATCTTTGATACTATTATGATCCATTTTCACTCAATTACATGTACAAATACACCTTATTCTCTTAAAATCTAAATATAAGTAGATTCGATAAGTGAATTTCACTTATTTTGTAATGTGGAAACACTTAGGAACTTGTAATAAATGTGATACAACATATTGTGTACTTTCAGGAATTATGTGTAGTTACTATTATATTTTTTTTCAAATAAAAAACACTCCAACCCTTAGAAGACTTATCCCACTCAAAAAAATACTACAAATCCACTATTCCCATAAAGGGAGGTTCTTATAACCTATAAGAAAAAAATGTTACCTCACTGAAAAAATATAAGTAATAAGAAGACTAAACACCTTTCACTAGCCCATGAGATCCCATCCTAGGTGATTTATTTATTTTCACTACTACAAATAAGTCTTTTATCAGCGCTAAAAATGGACTTTAACAGCACTAGAAAAGCGTTGTTAAAGCCAGCTAAGATAAAAGGGGGGGTCCCCTTTATCAGCGCTTCCTTTATCAGCACTTTCGTTTTAGCGCTGATAAAGGACCCTTTTATCAGGTCTTTTAAAAAAGCGCTGATAAAAGTTAAAAAAATTAAAAAAATTACAAAAAATTACAAAAATTACAAAAATTACAAAAAATTAAAAAAATCATGCCAATCTGGGGGGCTTTTATAGTGCTTGAGCCCCCCTTTTAACAGCACTTTTCACCCCCTCCAGCGCCCCGCACGAACCCCCTCCAGCCTTTATCAGTGCTAGCCCCCCACATCCACCCCCATGCGCGCGCCTCTGCCTGCACCAGGTTTTGAACATGAGACCTCCCCCCTACACACCTAAGCCCTTACCACTACTCTATTTTGATTTGTTTTCCTTTTCATGATTTCTCTATTTATATATATTTATTTATTTAGTTATATTTATTCGTATAGTAATATATATTTATATTAATATATATATATATATAGTTATATTAATATATATATAGTTATATTAATATATATATATAGTTATATTAATATATATATAGTTATATTAAAATATATATAGTTATATTTATTCGTATAGTAATATATATTTATATTAATATATATATAGTTATATTAATATATATATATATAGTTATATTAATATATATATATATAGTTATATTAATATATATCTCTATTTATATATATATATATATATATTTAGTTACATTTATTCGTATAGTAATATATATTTATATTAATATATATATATAGTTATATGCATATATATATTTATAGTGATATTAATATATATATTTATAGTGATATTAATATATATATTTATAGTAATATTAATATATATGTAGTTATATTAATATATATGTAGTTATATTAATATATATATATAGCTAGATTAATATATATATATATATAGTTAGATTAATATATAGGTATATAAATATTCTTATATTTTTATTTTAAATAAAATGGATATTAGTTATTATTTAGATAAAGCTAATATATTTTATATGTAAATATATTTTATTATTTATATTTATAATTAATTTTTATGTGTGAATATATAAAAAATATGTATATATTTTTATATATTTGATTATAAATAGCAGTGAATTATAAAAAATGATAAAATTTCAAAGGCATAATATCAATATGAATGTAATAACTTGGAATAAATTCAGTACCCACCAAAATAAGCCAATAATACCCCCTTAAACGAGGCTGAAAACCCACAAAATGATAAAAAAAACAGGGTACCCCGACTAAAAACTTAGTTTTGAAGGCCTCCTGGGCCTTTTTGGCCTCGAAAAATGTGACAGAGGCTTTTCGTTAATCATTATAACGTAGAGCTCGTCGCAGGCTTCGATTTGATATGCTGTAAAGCTCAAACGGACACCCGGATCAAAAGTTATGGTTGTTTGAAGTTTGAGTTCCATTTTTAACTTATTTTAGATCTTTTATTAATTGTTTTGATTTTTTGTGTCTTCAAATTGTTATTAAATGATTTTTAATTGATAATAATTAGCAAATTATTAATTAAAAAAATTAATTTTTTAAGAATCCATTTTCACTAAATATCTTATATATTAAGTATATTAAGTGTAAATGTACATTTATACTTATTTAAAATATATTTAAAATTATATATTATATTTATATCAATAGAACTATATTTATATATTTATATATTAATATATATTTTTAATTTTTTTGGAAGTCGACCCTTTATCAGCACTACTAAACTTTCGCTGATAAAGGGGGTCCCTTTATCAGCACTAAAAAAAGCGCTGATAGAGCACTGATAAAGGGACCCCCCCCCCCCTTTATCAGCACTTTTTCGTTAGCGCTGATAAAAGTGTGGCGCTGGGAAAAACTATTTTTGTGGTTGTGTTTCAACTATGCCTACATGTAGAGTACTAGTACATACTTCTAGTTTTGATCAATTATGTGGATAATTCAATGACGTGATATATATGCCTATGTTAAGAATGGATTTCAACTTGAGAATCCATTTCAAAATAATAGGTTGCACGTATCTTACTAAAGCATGGGAAGATCGATCATAATGCTTTCATATAGATAGTATCTTGTTCTTGAGATGTTAAATGCACTCTGAACAGGAGGTATAGACATTGCAGTGCATTGGATCTTGATGGAGAACTCATTCCATGAAAAAAACTAAACAAAAAGTTTCATGTGATTTCAAAAATAATTAAGTTTGTGAATCACATTTGTATACAGATAATAGCACCGTGATATATGTATATCAAGAGTTCTGACATCAACTGTGTGCTATATCATGAAAAATCTGTCTTATGAATCAACTAATAATTCACTATACAGATCAAGAATGGCTTCATTGAGATCGAGTTTTACATAAACACATGTATTATACCGGGGGAAATGAATTCCAAATAAATAATGGGTTGTAGGTACCCCACTTACATTCATTAGATAGAGCAACGAGAATAAGATAATATATTAAACATATAGTGCATTCATTATAGGAAGAAGAGGCTAATAATTATAGTAACTATTATAATATTAGTTTCCTCATTTTCTACACATTATATAATTGATATAAAATATGTTCTCATCTCTTGAAAAATCATTGGAGCTTGAGAAAAATTGAAAATATTGAATGTTGGGATACTCTATTTCATGCTGGATTTGATATTTTATTCTACTACTAATTATACTAAATTATTCTCATGGTCCTAACTACTCTAAAATTATTCTTAAATTCTTACATAGAAATTAGAAAAAATTTCAAAGTTTTTGATGTAGAGTCGAGTGAGTTCCATGTTTGAATTATATTGAAAGCATGTTTCCAAAGCCCTCTCATGATTCCTAGATTGCATATCCTAATTCTAAATCTATATGGAATGATGTGATTATATCCAAGATCAGTTTGCTGGTATGGAGAATCAAGCACCAGAGCATTGCTAATTATGATATGATTTAACATAAAGACCTGACCTGAAAATTACTTTTTTATTTTCAAACACTTTTGAGGGGAAGTGAGAATCCATGTCAGTACAAACACATTGCATCAGACCAAAAACGAGATAGATAAACCATTGAAATCAAGTTTTAGACTTTTAGACGTATTACTCCTAAGTAGTTTCCAAATAAGTCCATTTACCTCTAAATCCAGATCGTCTTTGATGAGGTCCTCAAAACAGACAGTGAATTTGTCCCACATCTATATGAACTCCTCTATGTTGACCTTTTTACATTAAATCATCTTTCCAGAATACAATATTGCTTGTCGATCCACTCCGTCTGCACCACACTAGTGGCCACCCGAAGTGCTCTCTCGAACATCCTATCACCATCCTCCTTCGAGGAGTTAAACAGAACTGCTTTCTCCAACATCTCTTCCTCAGAATAGATGATAACCTCCCATATATCCCCTTCTCCCTGCCGTTCAGGAGGAAATGCAGCCTCCTTCCCCAACACCACAACTTCAATATGCAGTGGAGTCTCCCCTAACTGAACCTCCAACCTCTCAGCTACCTCACTCAAAGGATTCACCAAAACATTCGAGCTATTCTCTGCCATAGAAAACTCTTTTCCATGATCTGGAGACCCGGAGTCTCCGACTAGTTTGGCCTCCTCACCTACCACTGTCTGAAACTCATGTTCTTTGACTCTACCACCTTTTTTGGTAGACCGAGACTCCATTGGCCTAGGGAGATACGAGTAGTCTTTGCGACCCTTTGGTTTCTGTTTCTTAGAAACTATGCAGCACCCTGGGTCCCTATTTTCTTTACTTCCCTTCTTTCTTCTAAGGTTGTGAGGGCCTTTCTTGATCCCTCCTGTACCATTATCATCTGATCATTCCCCTTCTCCTTCAGACTCTGATTCCAAAGGGAAAAAAGAGGTGCATTCAGCCCCTCTATCAGAACTCAAAACCTCAAAACAGTTGTTTGAATTGATACAGGCTAGAGGTTTCCTCATATTAGAACCCTGGTAGGGACTTAACAGCCTACTTTCACCAAGCGTAGGAACCTCCCCCTTTATACCATCCATAGAGATGCCATCTCCATTACTTGGGAACACTGCACAAGGTTGAGCAAACCCCTAGATGCACATAGTTGCAGCACCCCCATAAACCTCCTGGACCGGAGCGCCACCACCATTAGAAATCATAGCTACTGCATATGAATGGGGAGACGAATTCCTCCACTGAGGTCCCTCGGTATCCTCCCTTTCCACTGAATTAACTCGCAAGTCATGTCTCAGCATCTTAAAAACATTAGTAACCTTTGGCTCTGAAAGCATGTCCCTATCCTCCTTCCGGATGGTAGAAGAAATCCTAACCTCACTGGATTCCGAATCCACCATCGCTGTGTTAGGGGAATCCAAACTATCATTCCACTCTCCAACCCGACCTGCAGAGGGAGTCCTTCACCCAAGAGTTCCGAGGGAAGGTCCGCCTGTGAGAAGCCTAATGATCCTTGCTAGAAACTGATGGCTTCGTGCCCAAGATGTTTTCATGAATAACAGAAGTGAACCCATGATTCATAGAAAACTGGTGGGTTCCACCGTGGTTCACCTTAAATATCAATTCCAACAGGGCTCTTCTGTTTCTTTTAAACATCAACTTCGATACAAATCCTGGGATAAATCAGGTGGTAGACAACTCAGGTGCACTGGTCTGAGTAGAGAAATTTCCCCAATACATTACCAACCATACGAAGGATTGCTGGGTTCTGAAACGGTAGGGGAAGACCAGGAAGAGAGATCCAAATCACTGTGGTAGGAGGATCGCGCTTCAAGTGAAAATTAAAAGACCACCAAAAGAGGGAAAACCGAAAACCTGTGATTATGCACGAAGCATTCTCCCAGGCTGAAATTAGATCATCTTACGAAGAGAAGTGAACCAAGAAATGTTTGGAATCCAAGAGCCCTACTATCGCGCATTCTTTCAACTTCCACCTATTAGCTATGAATATATCGAAGATGTCAATGGTGGGTCATATCTTGCTGAAACGAGCGACCAGTGAAAGACCCTCCATCGAAGAGGCCTTCGTGAACTCCAGGGATGAAATTAAAACCATGGGAACCCCATCCATGCATGATTTAACTTTAGGGAAAACCTCAATGTAGGGGAAGATATGGAGAGAAGAAGGATCAGTAAAAGGAGAAAAGGGAGAAGGGTGAGTAGACGATGGAAGAGGGGGGGGGGACTCACCTCCCCCTCCAGCCGAAGAGGGGCGAGGAGGGGGTCAGCGATAAATCCATCGCCTAGGTCATCCGAGACGATTTAACATAAATGCATTAATATGTTTTCTAGATGTCATTATAGTAGTAATTTCATTAAAAAGTTGGCTAACCACATGTTCACTAAAGGAAATTTCTATGGTTTTATGTAGGGTATTCTAGGAAATAAAAAAACAAATTTGAATTATTCATCTAAAATGAAACATTAAATATAAAAATGGTAATGTAAATCACCTCGTGCATGAGGTTCATCCTCATATGGATCACCAATGAACTCACTGTGTTCTCCACCAGCCATATATGAAGCCTACAACATATATAAATATTATAAATATTAAAAATATCAATAAAAGTTAATATAATTATGGTTTATTTTCTTTTTTACCTCTGGCACCACTTGTGTACCATCAATAGGACGTTGCGTCGTCACTTCATCGATATGTGCTGACATATGTGATAATCTATCCTTATACTCTTCATTTAATAAATTAAACTACTCATTCATACTACACTATATATCCTGCATGGCAGTATCTATCATAGTCTATGTGTGCTTCCCTCCATCTCTGCATGCACCCATAGTCATCTCCCTAGCTTCTCTCAAAGCGGATTCTAAAATTTCTATTTAACACACTGAATCCTTTGATAATATTTGGACGCATCAGTAATTAAAATATATTCAAAAATATTTATCAAAATAAAAAAACCCTTAAACAATAAAGATGCAACTTTTTTTAATGATGGAAAATAAATTAAAGACTAATAGATACTGAGTTAAACAGCTTAAAAATTAGTAGTTGAGTGAGGAAGTGTAGGTAATTCACCAAAAAGATAGTTGATGGGATGTATGACCAAAGTATATCATTGAAAAGAGTTATTTTATAGAGAATTATTTCAATATAACTTGTAAACTAAATTAAAAATGATTAATCTTCATCTTGGTCAAGAATTACTAACTACTACTACACACAAAATAATGATTTCCCAAAAAATGATTTGTATAGTAGTGTACCATTCCCTAGTTTATAGAAGAGTATGAAGTTCCAATTGTATTCTGGGTTGTATTTGTTTCAAATGTAGTTTTTATAAGAATATCAATATAATAAAAGTCAATGCATGTTGAAAATGGGTGATGGAGTGAGAACCCACCCACCAAAGGAAAGGTGATTACCATACTTATTAGGTAAATAAAATAAGTTATTACTTCTTAAAAGCTCATATGGAAATATATAAGTAAAATCCTTATTAATAAATCAATTATTTAAGATGGTATTCATAGAAAATACATGTTCCAAGAAGTATGAAAAGTGTTTTCTACAAAATTTTATGGAAGTAGGAGGAAGTTGGATTGTGATTAGATTGAAAAACTGAAGTTAAAATAAGAAGTGTCTAACTTGAAAAGTAGAGAAATAGTCCATGGAGCATCAAGTATTAAAATTTTTGTATTATATAATGAATAATTTTTAGATGATGATTTGATATGAGTTAAAGATATAGAGAATGACTTAGGATTATTAGAAGAGGTTATAAGATGGTTTGTAGATGTTTCGAAGTACTTCACTGGTGCCCAATATGACTATGTCTTGGATCCTATAAGGTTGAGACAACTATCATTGTAAAAATTGAGACCCATGTACATAAGGATCATGTAGGACTTAGTAGGGTTGGTAAAAGCTTTATAAGGTACTGCAATGCTTTATAAGGTTCCTTAATTTATGAAAAAACAAAGTCATGCACCCTATGATGAACTATATATGGTACTAAAAGACCTTTGTAAGGTTGATGTGAACTGCTTTATAAGGTTAAATCTTTGTAAGGTTCTTGAACATTGTATGGTTAATCTATGTTAAGATTGAAAATATAAAAAAGGTATAAACCATCTGCTCATCATATGGTACATACTCATATCGTACATGGATACATTATATGAATCCCATTTCATAGGATAAAAAATTTGATATCAAAGTCCATTCTCATAAGATACCCAACCAGTGGGTAAGATATAAAACACATAAGATACAAAATCTATGTAAGAAGATGCAACATGTATGATACCTGGACAGTGTATATGATAAGAATATTGCACGATACACGATCTGTGTAAGATACTATAGTATGTAAGATATTCTTTTTAATATATATTATTAAAAATATGAGAATTTCATAATACTAATTCTAAAGAGGAAATAGATCTGGTGGTTCAAGAGTTGTTCTTTAGTGTTTAAAACATCACAAACACTCAAATAGTGAATGATTCAAGATAAATAATTATTAGGAACTGATATTCAATCTATAAAACAGAATATCAATATTGAAAAAAAATTGGAAGAGGAAAGTACAGCTTCAACTAAAATATTCCATAGTATAAAGAAAAAAATGTGAAGATACTGGAGTTGTTCATGAGTGTTCCTAATATCAAATGCCTATTTTTGATTCTTTCTGAATGAGATTATAAGTGTGATGAGATTATTTCAAGGTTTTGAAGATGATAGATGAACCTATACTACTATTTCAAAATCTCTCATATGCCACAAAGAGATAACCCACACAATAATAAAAAACATCATTCATTTGAAAATGTTCATTTTACTAGTTCATTCAACTCAATTATTCAATTTATTGTTGAATATAAAATTATTTTAGAAAAACTTTCACAAGAGGGGACTCGACCGCGGGTAAAGGGGGGAAACAGGATTGAAGATCCATGACCGAGCATGATATAGGGCTCGATGATGGGGGATTGATGGGGGAAAGAGGCCTTGATGGTGGGGCTCAACTACAGGGATAGAACGGGGTCTTGATGGGCAAGGTAGGGCTCGATGGTGGAGTTGAAAGGGGTGAGAGGGCTCAATGGGGGAGGGAGGGTTTAACGGAGGTAGGAGGGATCAATGACAGGGCATGACATGGCCGTGATGGTTTGATGGTGGTGGAATGGAGGACTGTGATGCGCTGATGCAGGGGGGTCATGGGGTCTTGAGAGGGTGAACAAGATGGGGGGAGCAGGGTCATGTGAGGGTGAATTTGGGGTAGGGAGTGAAAATCTACTCCGACCTCCAAATGGCAGTCACCTGAAACAACCCTCTATTAAAAGTTAATTTTCTACAAGTGTATCTTAATGTAATATGGGAGATTTATAGAGAAAATAACCAATGGGAGATTCGAATTTGAAATCTCCACCGGGATATTTTTATTACCAATGTCCTATCCAATATGAAAAAATTAAAATTCAAAATAATGCATCCACTACTACAAAATAGGGTTTTAATAGTGCTAAAAAGTGATGATAATTGATGTGCTATTAAAGGGGGGTCCCTTTTATCATCACTGATAAAGGCCCCTTTTATCAGTGCCAGAAAAAAGTGCTATAGAAAAACGCTGATAAAGGGGTCTTTTATCTGCACTTTTTTTAGTGCTGATAAATGTCAAAAATAATCTACAAATCAGACCCCCTTTTAATAGTGCTTGACCCACCGCCACCCCACCCTTAAGCAGCGCTAGCCCCCCTACACCCGCCTATGAACCGGACTCCTCTTGGATTTGAACCCTAGACCTCTCCCTTGCATGCCTACACCTTTACCACTTTCCCATATTTGTTTGTTCTCCATTTAATGATATATATATATAGTTATATTTATTAATATATTAATATATATTTATATTAATATACATATATCTAGTTATATTTTTATATTTATAAATTTATGTGTATATTATTATATATTTATAATATTAGTTTTAAATACATTTATAAAATATGTTTTTTATGTGTGTGTATAAATAAATAAATAAATACATATATACAACATACACACACACACACATATATATTATATATAAGTGTATCTATAAGTATAATCATAAATATTTATATATATTTATATATATTTACATATATTATATATTAATATGTATATTTATATGTTATAATATATAAATAATATATACCAGTTTGTTAATACAGATGCACACTAATACACACACACACATTATATAAATGTATAAATATTCATATATCTGTAATTTAAATAAAATGGATATTAGTTTTTATTTAGATAAGAATTATATATTGATAAATATACTTTATATGTAAATATGTTTAATTATTTATTTATGAAATTAAAATTTTATGTGTGAATATATAAAAAATATGTATATATTATTATATATTTGATTATAAATAATAGTACATTGTGAAAAATGATAAAATTTCAAATCCACTCCCTGGGAATAAATTCATTCCACACTGAAAAAGAGCAAAACTACCCCCTTAAACAAGGCTAAAATTTCATCGAATGTTAAAAAATGTGGGTATCATGAATAAAAACTCAGTTTTGGAGGCCTTCTAGGAATTTTTTATCCTAAAAAAATGTGACATAAGGTTCCCTTGTTTTACCATCGCATAGAGATCGTCGCATGATTTTATTTTATATATTGTAGAGCTCAAACGGACACTCAGATCAAAATTTATTGATGTTTGATTTTTGAGATACATTTTCAGCTTATTTTAGATCTTTTTTTTAATTTTTGGATTTTTTGTGTAACGTCCTGACCCGAATAGCCACCCGAACATTACTAAACGTGTTGGGTGTCACTGAGCTTAGGTTCACCTCCCCAAAATATGAAGGTTGTCGACTAGCAATGAGGGAGTAAACATGTATTATGGGGAGGCTATAGCCTCTAGAAGGAAGATAAAGTTACCCATTCGAGCGTAATAGCATAACATGCATTGGAAAATAAATGGATTAGCAGACTTGAACCAGACCCGCAGAGTAGAAGCATATTCAATATCAATAAACAAAAAAATCAATATAGAAACAATTATAGTGGAAAGTAAATAAAACATCATTCTAAACACCAATTTTAACTACCACTGAAAAACAAGGCATGCATCCATGGCAGGTCATACATGTCAATACACAAAGGAAGCCCATGGCTAACCATTGTAGCTACATAATAATAATAAGTAGGTTGATACATGAATGAAAACTAAATGGAAGTAAAACTCTATCTAGGTATAACCTCAAGGTTCATGCCAATCTCCATGCCAAACAATGCCACTACCCAACTTTGAAAGCTGATCCTTTACCTATATGTAAAACCATAAAGTCTACATGTGTCCCGAAGGGCCCATGTAGGGTGTGAGATGAATCTCAGTAGGATACCACTCAATTGTGTGTATCTATTAGACGTGTTTAAGCAGACATGCATCTATAAATAAGGTAAACAGTACAATGCAATAATAAACACAATCTCTACTGGGCGTCTACATCCACCAGGGAGTGTACCTACTTCAGCCAACGACAGATTCTCAGCAGCAAAGAGAGTCATTGGCCCCTAGCCAAAGGCACCCCTATATTCACAAAGTCCCAATGAACGCTTAGGTTCCACCTCAAATACGTAACCTAGCACCACATGCCTCTTGCACCTCGTGTATCAAGTACTAACATCCCAAAGGTATGCCCAAATAAAAGTATCCTGGTACCATGGACCCATGCTCGAAAGCTCACGTCGGCCCATTGCCTGACAATTGGAGGAACAGTGATGCATGTCCTCAAATAATAAATGGATCAATAATGATGTCTACTCTCAAATGAATAACCAGAGAAATAGTGATGTCTTTCCTCAATCACGACGAGCCTCAGCCCCCAACCCGGTAGCCTCATCGCTACCAATTGAAAGCTCTTCACCTTCCATGTGGCTTCCTATGGAAAGAACCACAAGACCAATAGTACCTAAACCACAAATATCAGGGTCCCTACCAACATGAGTGGTAAAAACCACCTCATCATAGATTCAACATGTGTACACATGACTCAAGAAGCTTTTAGCCATCACGAGTGAGCGACAATCACCAAAATAAAGAACCCAAGCCACACCATCTCTAACACCTCATGTCCCTATGACCATGTCGCTCAAATATGATGGTCATGCCACATATATATCCTATTCCATGCCGAACATGATAGTCACACCAACTCAAACTGACATCCATGACGCCCAATCTCATGGTCAAAACCACCCAAGAAAATTCAGGCCTCGCCCAACCTATGATCAACATCTCCCAATACTGATGGACTTTCTATCCAACCTCGGGCCAAGCCTGCCAAAATTTAAAGAGAATCAACATATATAATTCCAACCATTATATATATATAATCACATTAACACACTTGTAAATAGAAAATTCAATTTAAAAGTTGAGTTGCACTAACTACCAGCCATCACATAGCAGTACTAAGGTCTTGAATGCCTCTAAATAGCTTAAACAAGTTTAAAAAACTTCAATAAAAAAATTTAAAACAAAAATAAACAATTATAAACATATTGGAACCCCAACCAAGATGTATCAATAAGATATGGCCTCTAACTCGACCTTGCTCACATAATCAAGGTAAAGAAATTTCCAACGACATCCCATAAGGCATACAGTCCATTTAAAATGAAACAATAGGGGTATTGCTCAATACCCATTGTTTCACTAAAAAATTGAAACCCCCAAATGTCCACAAAAACACAAAACAAAATATGCACCACCTTCCTTGAACTAATATGATGTTCCTTGTCCAGTATTGGCCTCTAAATCAGTCTAGAACAAGGTAGATCTACACAACGAGCATAAACACTCAAACTCTTATAACTTGGTCGAGGGATAAAATAATGAAGAACAGATCAAGAGTAATCGATAGCTTACTAATGGGGTTCCAATGGATTTTAAGGTGTTCAAATATGAGTTTGGACGAAGAGTTGGGAGTCAAATAAAGTTCGGGTGGCTGTTTTGTGGAGGTTCTTTCCAGAACCAGAAAAACGAGGCTACTGCCCATTTTTATCAAAAATTACAAAATGCACAGTTTGTACTTGGGACTACATGACATGTAGGTTCTTTTATTGTTCCAAATATGGCCGAGTTTCACCAACTTATTTTCCAGGTCTTGCCGAGATGACTACACAACTTGTAGAAGGAATACGTGGCGTGTACATGTTTAATTCTCTCTACCCTTTCTGATACCCAACACGCCATGTATACCCCTTACATGGCCAGAGAGTACATGTTGTGTAATTGGGATTACATAGTGTGTGATCCTAAGTCAGGCTATGTGACAATATGATTCCATTACTTGCCTATTTTTCCCTCTTTTCTCAAAAACAACCCGAAAAAAAGAAACCCATACCTCAATAGGAAGAACTAGGTTCTTACATTTTGTGTCTTCAAATTGTTATTAAATGATTATTAATCGATAATAATTATCAAATTATTAATTAATAATATTTTTTAAAAAATTCACTACTACATAAAGTGATTTTAAAGGAACTAGAAAATGATTTTAACAATGCTAGAAAAGTGTTGTTAATCTCAGTGAAGATAGGGGTCCCCATTAACAGTGCTGATAAAGGGTGTCCTTTATTTGTGCTAAAAAGTATTGATAAAGGACCCCCTTTATCGGCGCTATTCTAACGCTAATAAAGGGAACTTTTTATTAGTGTTTTTTAGCACTGATAAAGGACCACTTTATCAACACTTTAAT
The DNA here is from genome assembly GCA_963277665.1 of Viscum album. Lineage (NCBI taxonomy): Eukaryota > Viridiplantae > Streptophyta > Magnoliopsida > Santalales > Viscaceae > Viscum > Viscum album. The sequence goes on along the minus strand of OY728139.1, from coordinate 1,340,528,993 downwards.
TAGCACTAATAAAAGGGGCCTTTATTAGTGCTCAAAATAGCACTGATAAAGTGGGCCTTTATCAGTGCTCTAAATAGAGCTAATAAAGGCCTAGTTTCTTGTGATGTGCTTTTTTTATAATAGCACACCCACCAACACCTGCACAAAAAAACTCACACCACCTACACAACACACAAAAGAACAAAGAAACGCACACAAGAACAAAGTAGTGCACACAAGGGTTTGGAAAAAAATTCTATATACATTTAAAACAATGTTTTATACAATTATATTTACAATTATCCAAAAACTAGTTAAAAACATTAATGTTTCATCCTTTGACATCTGTGATCCCCTCTCAAAAACGTATTCTCATGTTATTAGTTCTAGAACAAATCATCCCAACTCAAGAAAAAGGTCCCACCTATATAAGAAAAAATATATTATGTTAGTAATACAATAAAGAAATAAATTAAACATTAATATGAAAGAATACATTAATAAAATGACAATTTTTAATAAAAAAGACACATTTGGAGTTATACAGGTCACACCGAGCATCATATTGAGGTAGAGTTGATTCCTACATGTAACAAATGAGTTATGGATCATTGTCCTAAAATATCAAATCATTCTGAATAGGTTTTCTTAGTTTTGAGTATGTCTCTTGTTTTTTCTCTAAAATTAATATCAAATTTAAATGACATATATGGATTTATACTAGTCACATCATTTATTGGATTGAGGTTTGGTTGATTCCTACACATCAGAAGTGACTCATGGATCATTTTTCTAAAGTATCAAAACAATCTGAATGATATTTTTCGGTTTTCAGAATAACAATTGTGTTTTTTTACTAAAACATCATTTCAAACCAAAAGCACTCATTTTGAGTAATATCGGTCACATCATGCATAATTTTGAGGTGATACTACTTTATACATGTCACAAGGGACTTACAAATCTCTCTTCTAAATTATGATGATAATCTGATGGTGTTTGCTTAGTTTTCAGTGAGTGAAACGCTTTGAGCTAAAATGCCAATTTTATACTGATAACGAACAATTTTAGTTATATTGGTTACACAGTGCATCATATTGAGGTGCAATTGATTCCTAAACAACAAAAATGACTCATAGATCATTTTATTAAAGTATCAAAACAATCCAAATTCATTTTCTCAGTTTTCAGTATTTCACTTGTACTTTTTACTTAAATTAATGTAAATTTTAAATAAAAACACATTTGAATTTATACTAGTCACATTGTTTGTCGGATTGAGGTGTGGTTGATTCCTACATGTCACAAATTGAACATGGATCATTGTTATAAGGTATCAAAACAATCCAAATGTTTTTTCTCAATTTTCAGTATGTCAGTTGTGTTTTTTTACTAAAATATCATTTCAAACTGAAAACATGCTTTTTGAGTCATATAAGTCACATCGTGCTTCGATTTGATGTGATTCTACATCATACAGGTCATAAAGGACTTAGGAATCAGTGTCCTAATTTATAAAGATAACTAGAAAGTGTTTTCTTAGTTTTTACTGAGTGACACTTTTTGAGCTGAAATGCAAATTTTAAACTGATAACAGAAACTTTTAGTCATACCAGTCACACCATGTGTCAGATTGAGATGAGGTAAATTTCTACACATCAAAAACGTCTCATGTATCATTTTCCTAATGTATCAAAACAATCTGAATGCATTTGTACAGTTTTCAACATATTAGTTATTTTTTTTACTTAAATTAATTGTGATTTTAAATAAAAAGACACATTTGGAATTATACCGGTCAAATCCACTACAGGAAAACAGAATATTTACGACGGGCAATTTGCGACAGGGTCCCGTCGCAAAAGGTCTTTTGTGACGGGGCTTCGTCGCAAATCGCCCTTTGACAAAAACGGCGTCACAAATAGGTGTTTTTGCGGCTGTCCCATCGCAAAAAGAGTATTTGCGACGGTATTTTTCCCCCGTCGCAAAATGGGTTTTCGTTTATACATCAAAAAAAGGTATTTGCGACGGGCCGTCGCAGATATATTAGTTGTGACGGGTTTCTGACCCGTCGCAAATGGAAAATTTAAATAATATTTGCGACGTAGGTATTTGTGACAGACCATCGCATAAATGTTTTTACGACGGGTATTCTTCCCGTTGCAAATGTTACAGTAAAAAAATTTTACGACGGGAAATCCCATCGCAAATATTGTTGCCGCAAATACTAAAAAAATAAAATAATTAAAATAATTAATACAAATCGTATAATATTATAAAAAAATAATAATATTAATAATAATATAAAAAATTTCTATTATTATAATATTAAAAAAAATATATATAAAATATAATTATTAAATATTAATATAAAATAATAATAATATGAATATAAATAATATAATATAACATAATAATACTAATATTAATAATATAAAAAATTAATATATTATTATTATTATTAAATTATGTATATAATATTAATATTAATATTAATAATAAAAAGAAATTATATTATTATAATATTAATAATAAAATATATATATAATATAATTATGAAATATTAATATCAAAAAATAATAATAATATGAATATAAATAATATAATATTACATATTATGAAATATTAATATCAAAAAATAATAATAATAGTACTAATATTAATAATATAAAAAATTAATACAATATTATTAATATTAAAATAAACATACATATTTATGAAAAAATAATATTAATATTATTAATATCAATAAAATTATAAAATTATAAACTTCTCAATATTAATAATAAATATAAAATATTAAAAGTAATATTACTAAAATAAGCAGACACTAAAAATAATACTAATAAGTAATAAAATATTAAAAAAATAAAAAAAAATTAAATCATGCAATATTCGTACCAATATGAAAGAGGAATTGTAAATAGTTAATATGACAATAAACTAAGAACTCAAATGTTTATTACATCTAAAAAAAATCATTGGGGTGGATAGTCTGGAGGACCTGGAGGAGGTGGTGGAGGAAACTCCATCCCTAAACTATGAGTCAGATGACGGTTATACTCCATCTGCTCCTGATGTTGCTCCTCATATCGACGTCTCTCCTCATCCTGTTGCTGACGCATATGCTCCTGCCATCAACGCATCTCCTCATCGTGCTGCTAACGCATCTGCTCCTGCCCCTGACGCAAATCCTCTATAAGCTGACTCTGAGCACGCAGTTGCTCCTGATACTGTGAGGCAGAAGATGATGTCTCTCTACGAGCTCCTCTTGAGCTGGGCATCGACATCGCAGCAGTACCATAATAAGCTGCAGGAGTCAAATGAGAGCTGATACCAACTACTCGGCCCTTTTCGAAGCCATACTGGGTCGCCTGCATCCATGTCGTGTCATCAAAATGGTGGGCACTAGTCTGATCACCCATCTTGTCTTGACTCTCAGCCTATGTCTGAGAGGTTGCGGCCTCATATGACTCTTTAAGATTCAATTAGAAATTAAAATAATGAAAAGATTATATGCATTTAATTTGCAAACTGAAAAGAAAATAATACTGGCCACAATCTGACACTGGCGGTCACCTCTAATCTCTCCAGTAGTCGGATCAGTGTACATCCTCTGATAAACGCCGTACTTCGTAATACCAAGATACTCTACTTCCTATATGAATATAAAATAAACTGTTTATATTTAAATTTGTATAAAATATTAAAAAAAAGTACTTACCAGATGCTCTCTATGCGCACTGAATGTACGACTACCGGCTCGATGCGTCACCTCTTGTCTCCCCCGATTCTGTCGACCCAATGCAGATCTCCTCTGAAACCCACCACCCAACCAGTGTGTACATAATCCATCCCAAACATGAGATGAAATGTACTCTGGTCGGTGGTCTCTACAGGACTCATCAAATTCTGTCACTCCGGCTTTCTTCACAGTCGTCTTTCTCAAATTATGCAAAAACTGACGGAAACGGTCACGCATAGACACCACCCATGCCGCGTGGATAGTGGCACGCATGATCTCGTTGATGGGATACCATAAACCCTAATATAAAGATATTAATGAATTGAATTTAAAAATAAATAATATTTAATTACGTATCAGCCAATGATCGAACCTGGCGGCCTACACATCAGTGGGAATCTGATCCCATGTGAGCCAGGGCTGAGAAAAATAATTGTGCAAGATAGAGCTCCCCTATCCAATATATATGCGTAAAACTATGGAAAAAGAACAAATAATCAAACAATTAGTATATAAATAAATTATAATGAAAGAAAACTAAAATACACAGGTTACCATACCACCGCGTGTGCGCATCGAATCCAAGAGATGGACGTCGCTCCGGGATAGGATTTGGAATCATCAGTCTGGCAAAACCACGCCCCCTCCAAGTGCTCCATGTAGTGCCAATAGCCTGACGGTCAGATGACTCAAGAACCTCATCATCCATAGGTAGATCAGCCTCCAGCAACTGACGAAACGTTTCTGAGTCCATCTGAAACATGAAATGATTTTTATTAGCAAACAGTTGAAAATAACTATTATGTATAGATATATATTTGTTATGATTATAACCATCATTTTACTATGTCAATGTTCATCTTCATCATCATCTTCATAGTTTTCAATGTCAATGTCTTCATCTTCCTCATCAACATCATCAATTTCCATATTAGTTTCACTTTCATCATCTCTTGTCATTTCAAATTCAGTTGTAACATAATTGACAACATCGTCACCATCGACCATTAACTATGGGGTGTCATCCTCGATATTTATGTCTCTTTGTGAAAAAGATGTGTTTTGAGGAGTGTCCTGAAAAATCTCATTTCCTTGCACTTCAGTGGAACCACATTCAGTTTGAGTAAACTGATTTTCTCGAGATTTAACTTTTATTATACTCCACCAATCACCCAACTCTTTTATAGTAGCACAGTATTTTGCATAATAAATTTGATGTGCCTGATGAGCCAATAAAAATGGTTCATTTACTGCAAGAAGACTTTTATGTTTAATATCAACAATTCCATGAGTCGGATGAATATGCAAGCCTCTCTCAGTATCCATCCATCGACATTTAAACATCGTTACATTATTCTGTCCCAAATAACATAGTTCAATAATTTCTTCAAGCATGCCGTAAAATTCAGCTTCAATATCTCTATGATGTGATCCCTTCAAACAAACACCACTATTCATTTTTTTCTTTGATTCCCCATATGAACGTGTATGAAAGAGATAACCATTCAACACATATGAATTATAAGATTTAGTCATTTTGGATAGTGGGCTACTCAATATACGCAATCGACTATCAATCTTATCAGCATGTACAGATACATGAAAATATGTAAAACATTTATCACTATTACAAATAATAAATTGATTTTATATGTAAAACCAAAAAAGAATGTATGTTACCAGTTTTTGAAACCAGAAGGCAAAATTTTTTTGTCGACGTTCTTCTAAGCCAGCAACTGTAATTTGTGGAAATTGTTTCTTGATATGATCATCATATAACCTATAAATACAATATGATTAATTTACTATAACAGAATCTATAGAATAAGGGATATGAGAACTCACAGTACAATTGGTGACATTTCTTCACAGTTGAGTAGAACATATGTATGAGCTCTATGATGTTCATCATCTGAAATCCATCTATCATGAACTCCACCAAAGCCAAGTTCAGGATGACTGACAACTGATAATTGATTTTTCATATCATCATCAACATTCCCCTCATTCTAGGCCATGCGGTTAAATTTTGAGGGATATTCAGATTCAAAATAATGAGACCATAATAAAGAAATTTCCTCTTGCAAATAAGCTTCAGCAATTGAGACTTAAACTGATGCTTTGTTACGGACTTTTTTCTTCAATTTCTGCATAAATCTCTCAAATGGGTACATCCATCGAAACTGAACTAGAACTCTACATTTTTCTTCATGTGGAAAATGTAATATCAAATGTTCCATTGAGTCAAAGAAAGACGACGGAAATATTTTTTCCAGTTTGCATATAATTACAACAACAACTTCCTCCAGTTTGCTTAGTGTATCGTAGTCTATTGTCGCCGCACACATGTCTCGGAAAAAATATGATATATCTATTATCGAATCCCAAATCTTAGAATTCAACAAACCTCTTAATCCAATAGGCATAAGTCTTTACATTATAACATGACAGTCATGACTTTTTAATCTAGTAATATGGCCATTTTTAACACATCTGCCCAAGTTGGAAGCATAGCCATCTGGAAGTCTCAAATCTACAATCCACTGACAAAATAATAAGCGACTCTATTTGGTTAGTGTATAAGCTGCTTTTGGCTTTATTAATATATGTGATCTGACATTTTCAAACCATTCAAGTTCTGGTCGCCTGCAAATTTGGGCAATATATAATCATGCCTTTACATTATCTTTGGTTTTACCCGGTGTATCCAAAACTGTATGAAATAAATTATCAAAAAAGTTCTTCTCAATATTCATGAAATCCAATATGTGTCAGACCAACAAATCAGACCAATATGAAAGATTCCAAAAAATGCTCCATTTTGTCCAATTGTGTTCTTTCCCAAAGCCATGAATTTTATGTTGGTTTATTGTCAGTCCAAAAGTGATAGAAGGTAATGAAAATACAACTGATTGTAACTTTTTACCTGAGATCATTTTTGGAGGTCATCTCTTTCAATTCTGCCTTTTGTTAAATGCGACTTATTCCTCCGAAAAGGATGACTAATTGGAAGAAATCTGTGATGATAGTCAAAATAGAAAGGTTTTTTTCCATTCATGAGCATAAATTCCTTGTTGTCTCTCATACAGTAAGGACATGATTTTGGACCATGTGTACTCCAGTCAGATAACATTCCATATGATGGGAAGTCACTAATTGTCTACATCAAAGCAGCTTTTATTACAAAATTCTATTTCGCAGCAGCATCATATGTACCAACACCATGACTCCACAATAAATTTAACTCATCAATCAATTGTTTCAAATAAACATCAATATTCTTTTTTGGATGTACTGGGATTAATAATTTCAAAAATATATAAGGCTCTTTCATCAACATCCATGGAGGCAAATTGTACAGAGTTATAAAGACAGGCCAACAGGAATACTGACTACCAAAAGATCCAAATGGACAAAACCCGTCAATAGAAAGACGCAATCACACATTCTGGGATTCTAAAGCAAAATACGGATACACTTGATCAAAATGTTTCCATGAATCACCATCAGATGGATGAATCAAGATTTTACCATTTGAAATATTGGTTTTGTGCCATGACATCATTTTTGATGTGTTTTGAGACATAAATAAACGATGCAACCTGGGTGTGAGCGGGAAATGTCTCAACTGTTTTACATGAATCAATCCAGACTTCCCTAATTGAGCTTCTTTATACCTCGATTGTGCACATGTGGGACAACTATCCAATGACTCATTTTCACCAGAATATAAGATACAATCGTTTGAACATGCATGGATCTTCTGATAACTAAGGCCCTGATTACGAACTAGCCTCTTGCTCTCATAATAATTAGCAAACATCACATTTCCTTCAGGTAACAGTGCTTTAACCAAAGAAAATATCTGATCAAAATAGTTATTTGACATTTCATTATCTGATTTAATAGCCATAAATTTTGAAACTGCTTCTAATTTGCTTATCTTGCAACCAGGATATAATGCATCCTCATCAGACCTAAACAACTCAACAAATTCAGATGGTGACAACTTGGGAGTTAAATCAACATCATCCTCGATTTCAGTTTTTTGAATGGATGACCCTGCAACATCATGTACTAAATTCTGAAACCGTGATGGACCTGGAATCAAATTATTAGTATCTCCTCTAGAACTGTGTTCACCGTGTTGATACCAAAAAATATAATCTTATTGAAAACCATAACGCAAGAGATGTTTCCTAATGATGTCAAATGTCTCAAACGTTCTCAGAGCACATTTTTTACAAGGACACTTAAGTGTCCCTTCTGAAACAAATTCTGGGTTTGATGATGCAAATGATAAGAAAGCTTCAACACCATCAACATATACAGGATATAAACTAGAACCGTTTGGATTTCTGCACTGATTTATCCAAGTACGGTCATCTAATAATGATTGATGTCGATTTCCTTGTTCCATATTCATATATATGTTTCTACAAAATTTAAATCCATTACTTTTGTTAAATAATTTGATATAAGAAAAACAATATCCTAAAAAGAGAAGATACATAATTACAGTTATTTATTAGTAATTACCAATAATTATAGGCAACACAGTTAGTTTGTAATCATCCCCACTAATTATTATTAATTTAGAAATACTTAACAATACTTGGCAAAATGAAATATGCTTGAATAATGAAATAAAATTTTGTAATCATCATTGTGAAGATTATATTACTAATTATTATTATTTGTTTCCAGCGGATTGGTGGCAGCTCTTTTGCCTGACAACTCATCTCTTTTTAACTTTCTCCCGACTGAAATCAGTATGAAAAACTTTCTCTGACATACGTTAGAGCACATTTTTCATACTAATTTCAGTGGGAGAAAGTAGCAAAGATATGAGACGTTGAACAAAAGGGAGCCGCCAATCCGCTGGAAATTGTGCCAATTTATAACCATGTACTTGAATTTATTTGATTTTTGATTAATTATTACTAATTATTACTAATTATTATAAATATCAATATTTTCAACAGATTTTGCTCTATTCTTAACATGTTCAAATCTTAAAGAGTCATCAATTTTCAGGTCATGCCCAATAAAAAGTTTGCGTCAACCATGTCCAATGTAAACTCTATAATTGTCCTTACATGGATGATCACCTCGAAAGTAGTGTTGCAATAGGACAACACAAGTAATGTCGTTCTCGTCTTTAAGAATCATTTCACATGACCCTTTACATAGATCATTCTTCCTTGAAAAATGAAGAGAACTTCAGTATCTTTCCCTTAATTTTTCAAGAAAGAATGGTCTATGTAAAAAGTCATGTGATATGATTCTTATAGATGATAAAGACATGACTTGGGTTGTCCTATTGCAACACTACTTGCGAGGTGATCAACCAAGCAAAAAAAATTATAGAGTTTACATTGGACACGGTTGACGCAAACTTTTTATTGGGCATGACCTAAAAATTGGCGACCCTTTAAGATTTGAACATGTTAAGAATAAAGAAAAACTTGTTGAAAATATTGATAATTGTAATATTTTATAATTTTTTTATAATTTTAATAATATTAATATTTTTTTATAAATATTAAACATATAATAATAAAATAATTATATTATTAGTATTATTTAATTATTAGTATTATTTAATTATTAATATTAGAATAATATAATATTTTATATTATGTTACTATTTATGTTACTAATTATATTACTAATTATGTTACTAATTATTAAAAAACGTGATTGACCGATCATCTACCTCAATTTTCTTTTCATTTGTGCATTGAGGTTGACAGAAAACTTCTACCTCCACATGTAGTATTTACTTTTACTGTTAAAATTATAAACCTCCTCACCTCTATGCTGGCGAGGAGGTTGATAATTTTGATAGTAAAATCAAATAGTACATGTGGAGGTAGAAGTTTCCTACCAATCCTCCACACACAAATGAAAAGAAAATTGAGGTAGATGAGCGGTCAATCACGCTTTCTAATTGTTTCCAAATTATTTTTATTTGTTTCCTAATTATTTTAATTGTTTTCTAATAATTTTAATTGTTTCCTAATTATTTTAATTTTTTCCTAATTATTTTAGTTGTTTCCTAATTATTTTAATTGTTTCCTAATTATTTTAATTGTTTCCTAATTATTTTAATTGTTTCCAAATAATTTAATTATTTCCTAATTATTTTAATTGTTTCCTAATTAATTTAATTTTTTCCTATTTATTTTAATTGTTTCCTAATTATTTTAATTGTTTCCTAATTATTTTAATTATTTCCTAATTATTATTTCCTAATTATTTTATTTTTAATTGTTTTCTAATTATTTTATTTTTAATTGTTTTCTAATTATTATTTTTTAATTGTTTCCTAATTATTTTATTTCTAATTGTTTCATAATTATTTCTAATCAATTAAATCTAATTATTTCCTAATTATTTGATGATTATTTTAATTAAATCTAATTATTTATTAATTATTTAATAATTATATAATTATTCATAATTAAATATAACTATTTCTAATTATTTCTAATTACATATATTTATTTCTAATTATTACCAAAATATCCTCCGGGAGTGTCGAACCAAGAGTGCAGCAAGGCCCGTTGTCGTGTACCAAGTTACCCCGAGTCAAGCTCGAAACACCTTGTCGGAGTTTTAACTCCTAGGTACATCTGTTCCAGAGCCGCCTCTACTTGTTCGTATCCAGACAAGGACTATTTGGTACAACAACTTAATCTAATTATACTATATAGCTAAATAAACATTCTATTAAAAAAATTAAAATTAACAATTAAAAATAATTTAACTATTAAAAAACTATAAATACCTTTGATATTTTGAAGCAGTTTGTGCCTCCTAACTTCTTCTCTACTCTTCTCGTAAGAAAAAAGTAAAATAAAAAAAATCTACTTAGAACAGAAATTTAAAGAGAGAAAGGAACAAAAGAAGAAAAGAGATCTGAATGATTTGAAAAAAACGGATGGGGGTATATATAGGTTAGAATATTTGCGACGGTCTTATTTGCAACGGTCTTATTTGCGATGGGAGCATGTTGTAAATACCAATATTTGCGATGGTGTACCGTCACAAATACCTTCGCCCACATTAATTACGGGCGGCAGTTAAAAGGGTTTTTGCGACGGGCCCATTGCAAATAGCTGCCTGCCGACATACCATTAGCGATAGAAGAATATCTCTGTCGCAAATTTCTATTTACCGCCACCGGTATTGGCGTTGGGACCCGTCGCAAATACCTTTGCCCGCATTTAATACGGGCAGCGATTAAAAAGGTTTTTGCGACTGGCCCATCACAAATACCTATAGGCCGATATACCATTAGCGACGGGCGGATATCCCCGTCGCAAAAGCCTATTTACCATCGCCGGTATTGGCGATAGGACCCGTCGCAAATAACACCTGTTGAATAGTGTTTTTCGACAGGTAATTGTTCCGTCACAAGTAGAATTTACCACCTCCGGGTACTTGCGACGGAACGAAGGCCACTGTCGCAAATAGGCTTCCCGTGTTTTGGCGCGCAAACCACGCCATACCTATTGCGACGGGTCCTGTATTCCCATCGCAACTAACTGACCATTTGCGATGGGCATATATTCTCGTCGCAAATACTCTATTCTTCGGATTTATTGCGACGGGGTTTATTCCCGTCGCAAATAACCCGTCGTAATAATCGCTTTTTCCCATAGTGATCGTGTGTTTTATTAAGGTGGAGTTGATTCCTACACAACAAAAATGAATCATGGATCATTTTCCTAAATTATCAAAACAATATGAATGTGTTTTCTTGGTTTTAGTATGTCAATTGTGTTTTTTTACTAAAATTAATGTCAATTTTAAATAAAAAGAGATACTTTGAGTCATAACAGTCAAACTGTGTGTCAGATTGAGGTGTGGTTGATTCGTACATGTCAAAAATGGCTTATAGATCATTTTCGTAAAGTATCAAAACAATCCAAATGCATTTGATCTGTTTTTAGTATGTCAGTTGTGTTTTTTACTAAAATATAATTTCAAACTAGAAACACGCATTTTGAGTCATACTGGATGCATCGTGTATCGATTTTACATGAGACTGCATCATACATGTCATAAAGAACTTATGAATCATTTTACAAAATTATGAAGAAAATCAGAGTGATTTTTCTTTGTTTTAAGTGAGTGTCATGTTTTGAGCTAAAATGTCAATTTTAAACTGATAACAGACAATTTTAGTCATATCAGTCACACTGTTCATCAGATTGAGGTGTGGTTTATTCTTATATGTCAAAAATAACCGATGGATCATTTTTCTAAAGTATCAAAACAATATGAGTTCTTTTTATTGGTTTTTAGTATGTCACTTGTTCTTTTTGAAAAATTTATTGTTAATTTAATATAAAAATACACACTTAAAGTCATAACGGTCACACCATGCATCAGATTTAGGTGTGGTTGATTAATAAACATCAAAAATGAAATATGGATCATTTTTATAAATTATCAAATCAATCCTAATGTGTTTTCTCAGTTTTATGTAGGTCGCTTGTTCTTTTTACTAAAAATACTGTCAATTTTAAATAAAAATAGACACTTCGAGTCATACTAGTTAGATGTTCATGCTATTTGTGTATATTCTTCCACCAGGTATGATACCCATTTGTTTCTAAACAAATCTATATAATCTTGTGAATATGAGTATTTTAGACAATCATGATGGTATTAAAAAATATATAAATACACAAATGATTAATAAATATTTCAAATGAAATAGTAATTATCTTGAAAAATACCTCTTTAGGGATGCTAGTTTGTTGATGAAATATGATCAATTTCATAAATTTACAAAAATAATAACCACAGTCTTAATCATTTGATTGTTTCAGATACTGCAGAAACATTGAGAAAAATAATTAATTTTTTATATGTGTTTGGATAGTGAAATATTATTATATATACCCTTATTTTTATCTATTCATAGTACTTGTGATGTTCCTTTTCATTTTCCCCTGGCCTCATTCCACAATGTAGATGATATACACCCACTACCCTATCATAATAGAATCCTCATTAAAATATAATATAAATTTTTTAACTAGATGTTTAGTTCAAAAATGTTGGATGTAGTGTATTAAAAATTGAAAAAATACATCATGTGTGGTTGGTTTGTTGGATATCCATGCAGTGAATCTAAGAAATAAATTTTTTGAGTATCCAAATTGACCGTAATGAGCATCCAATACTGCCTAAGAACAAAAAAAGAATAAGTAATGAAAGAAATTAAAATATATTTTATATGATTAAATTGTAGAGTTTTACCCCTACATCGTTGGTATTAATAAGAGTCTATCATCCATAATTTTTCTGTCAAACAATTTGAGTAGGTCAACCACTATTTTACCCTCTTTCTTGGATTCTATTTTTGTTTGTTCTGTAGAGGCGACATGAGGACTAAAAAGTCCAATTTTTTTTCATGGGGAAATCACTTCAATTGTTTTTCATATATATTCCTACAAAAAAATATGAAATGTATTTAGTCATAATTATCATAGTATTTCAGCTTTTGGGAAAACAAATCATGAAATCATAACTCATGTATAAATTTACAACTAAGTAGCATGTCCTATCATACTCCAGGATTTCACTTAAATTATCAAAAATGATGAAATCTGGATCTTCCCCTTATTATATATTTTCATAAAAAAGAATTGTGTGAGTACTACCATCTTTTAACTTCTTATTCACATGATCTTGGAATGATAATAAATGCAGATGTAAAATGGGTGGGTTTAATGTGTTTTTGGTAGATCATTTCGATCAGTTGGTTAATCCTTGAGATGGTTTAGAGCCATTCTTTGTTGTCACACCTTTCATGTGTCCATTTTTAATAACATTCATCCGTTCAAACCTTTTTCATTAAATGTTAAAGGTTGATCTTGAAAAATAAATTGGAAATGAATACCTCATTGTCGACATGTTTGTTTACAACCTGTGAAATCCATGTGATGAATGTTCCAAGAGATTATTAGACCTTATGAACATCTTCATCATCAATTGGAATAGGTATCTCAGAACTCGGCTCATGGGGTACTTGAATCAACACTTTTACATGACCTGTTAGAAGTGGTTTATGGTTTAGCATGGAATTCTGGATATTGAACATCGTAGCCCTCACTAAAAGGCAATTGGTGGGTGTTGATAGATATAAATCACAGTAATTTTCACCCTATACAATATCAGTAAAATAAAGGTATCAGTGTCTATCTAATTCACAATTCAAATAAAAAATTATTACAACATTGATTACCTCAGCTAAGATAGGTTTTTGAGGGGAATGGCTCACATCAAAGCTAGTGAGGGTGGGGCGGGATCTTCACACACTGGTTGTTCTTGAGTTGTTTATTCTCTTTAATCCCCCTCCATCCATGAACTCTCTATGAAATTGCATATGTTCTTCAAGGATAGTCATTCATTATCTCAGCATTTTAATTTCTTCACTTCTATCCTCCTCTTGTTTTTTTTCTCAAAAAATGGTTGGGGTGTCACACCCAAACCTGCACCTCTAACACATTCATTATTTTCTGTCTTCTTCAAGGCCACTGAAATTATGTCTATATATAGTTTGGATGTTGTTGATTCCTGTGACTATGTTAGATTGAAAATATAGGAAATGAAGTAATAATTTTTATGTAATATCAATTTAAATAAAAACAAATATTTATTATGTTATAATTACACATTTTTCTCACAGTTTTTGTGTGTTTTCATCTATTAGTATCCCATATTTATTTACACGCACCTCCTTCCATATCACATGGCTTGGGATTGAAGTGGATTTGGATTTGGATTCATCAATCTGTATATAAATAGAGGAATATAATTATAGTGTTTTTTATGTCACATAAAAGTATTATGGTACATTTAAAATATGTACCAATTTTTTTTCAAGTGAAGCATATCCCATTCTTACTTTATGGCATGGCTATGCCGGTTTTTCGGATCGTTCCTTGTTTTCAAAACTTAGTTGCTATTTCATAAATAAAAAACTTTCAATCAAAGTGATGAATACATGTATAATCAAACAACTTATTACCAAACACAATGTACCTAAAAAGACAACTCTGCATGATGGGGAGTAAATGCATCCCATGCTCCTTGGGTTGTCATGTGTGCATAAATAGGAGTTGGGTGCTTGTTTATTTTCCCTTCATCATATTCAAGATAACAACTCATGAAAATTGTGAAAAATCCTCTTTGAATCCTTCCAGCAACCCTTAATACATAGTCCTTATGCGAGTCATACAATATAAATGCACTCTATAAGGGGTGATAAAGAGCAATTAAATGTTTCATTATTTTATTTTTTATTAAATTAAAGAAATAATATCATAATGTTACCATAATATCTCCCCAAATCAGTGTCTTAAGCCTGATGACAAAATGGTTCCACAACTGTACATCAATCAGCACACGTTTCTGAGTTATGATTCCAATGTAACTACTGAACAAGGCCTTATTGGGGTTAACATCTTGGCCCCAGTTATTCAATCTGACCTCATATTTGATTCCTTTTTCTTTTACCTTAAGGATTTTTTCTAACACCATCAAATTGCGATGCTCCTATTTTTTATGTGCTTCCAGTGTTTCGTTGCCTACCATTTCCTTAGTCTCAAAGTCATCAATATGTCCCTCCAGAGTTCTAGCATTGTCATGTGCATATGGTGGTTGTACCTCTACATTGGGAGAAGCAACAACAGCTGGTTGAGAAACCTGTTGGTCCTCTCTATTGTGAGAAACATCAAATTGAGATACATGTTGTTCCTATGAATTGTGAGTAGCATCAAGTTGAGAGACCTGACATGCCTCGAGATTGGGATCATCATCATGTGCATAAGTCATTATCTACAGAAGTGGTTTAACATTTAATTTATATTACATAAATTCAGCAGCAAACAAATAATAATATAAGATAACATGATGAATATTACAAAAAATATATAACCTGATTATTGAACTCTTTTTTTAAAGGATGAAGGGATTTGACCCCTTTATCAATTATCCAAATACCTTCATTGTGGTCTCTTGTGACATAAAAAACACCGTCTACATTGGTACCATTGTGAAATGATTGTGATGTCCCAATGAAAGGGTCATCCTCTGTTGAATTTTCATCTGACCCTTCAGTGGTTTTAGTCGATAAGAGAACAATTGACTAGTTTCGGTTTGTAGGATCTAGAATATAAAATACTTTTACTTCCTATGATGCCATTATAAAAAATTATTCTTGGTACCCTTCCTTATTGAAATCAAATTTCACAAATCTCAACTCATCTATTTTAACAGCACTCCTATTATCAATCCACTTACATTGAACAATCAGAACTTGGAAGTTTGTATAATCCAACTCCCATATTTTTTTGATGATGAGAAATTATGACATATTCGCATAAATTGGATTTATATCCTTATCACTAGAAACATGCTTTGCGTCAGCCACAATTGTAAATCCACTCTTCTTCATGGTACTTTCTTAATATTTTTTGTTAGTATAGAATGTATAAACATTAATTACATAATCATTATAAGGTAAAACATACACATTTGGTCCTCTACTTAGCCATCAAAGTCATTTTGAAATTGAGTCCTAATTTTCATCTAACTCTTTAAATATATGGTCCCAAAACCATCCTATAAACTGTCAATTATGTGTATTTGATATCCATTTTTTATCCCTTGATGGATTCAAATTCCTAATAAATACTTTGTGAGTTTATACATATGGGAAAAAATCCAAAATATTACACAAAACCTAAAGGTGGGCCTACTCCTGATCTGTAATATTGATTGTGACAACCTCTCTTCCAGAAATTACTTAACCTGCAAGCCACCCAGTGTGACGAGATTTTGGTAGACCAATGCTTTCCACACCAGACAGGTATTTAGTATAGAATTAAATGGCTTCCTCAATAATATATCTCTCCATAATACAATCCTCTGGACGACTTCGATTTTTGGCATACCCTTTCAAATTATTCATATACCGTTCAATGGGGTACATCCATCTAGAGTGTACAAGACCACATATTCGAATCTCTCCCACTAAGTGAACCATCAAATAAACCATTATATCAAAGAATGTTGGAAGGAAGAACATTTCTAATTCACATAATATGATGAAAATTTATCTTTTCATACTTGTAAGAACACAGATCCTCTTTCAGGTATGTTTTACTTTTTCTGGGGTTTTTGAGAAAAAGAGGAGTTTCTGGAAATTTTTAAAGTACACGCCATGTACTTGGTTACCGCGGGTAGCTGGGTGTTGGCCGTGTAGCGTCCATGCACACGGAAGTGTGTGGTAACATGGAGACCGCCTAATGCGGGGGCCGGTGAAGGAAAGTACATGTCGTGTACTTATAAAGTACACCATGGGTACTTTTTTTCATTAAACACACTAGGGTCGCGTCTGATAGACAAAGCTGTATCCTTCTAGGTCCAGTTCATCTGAGAGTGAGAGAATGGTCGTGATCTTTCCCCGAGCCCCTGATCGAGCATCTATTATCTGAATCGATCGTCGTCGATTGCATTGGGATTGCCTCAGTAAGCTCTTCCTTCTCCTAGAGCTTCTTTTCTTGATTCCTACCCTTTCTCAAGTTATCTTCAGTTGATTATTTTTAGTGTTTTTGTAGATCTATTGTGTTCATGGGTGATTTAAGGCTTGAGGTTTACTTATATTGATCCTACAACACTGAGGTGGGTGGTTTGTGCCGTTCCATCAAAATTCTTTGAGTTATATGTGCAAAAGTGCCCAATACCCTTGAATAGGGTATTGCGTGTTTACTATTTTATCCATGTTGATTTCCTGCTATGATTGTATGCTTTAATAGAGGTTAATTGAATGAGAATAGGGTTAATTTATATGCTTTGGAGGTGTTTTCCCATGCATGTTTGTTTATGACCGTTTGGTCTTGCTTAGCCTATTAGGCTGCCTTGTTTGTTTCCCATGCCTAGTATTATAGGATGGACTTTTGTTTATCTGCCATGTTGTTATGTTGTATACTGTTAGCAAAGTAGTTTTTGAGGTTTACTTTGGCTGATATGCATTGCCATGCTTGCTTGACTTACACAGGGCCATGAGAACCCGGTGTAGTAGACCATAGGGAGAATGGACGTAAGGGCTTCTCCAGAGTGTCTGTTTTTACTGTTACGATGTGAGACCATAGGGGGAATTGATGTAAGTGCTTCCTTAAAGTGTCTGTAGTTCCTCGACATGGGCCACATGGCGAATTTCACATAATTGCTTCCCTAGAGTGCCTTTTAGTTATCGATATGAGACTATAGGGGGAATTGATGGTGAGTGCTTCCCCAGAGAGTCTATTCTAAAGATGAACCATAGGGGTTAGACTATGTGTACTTCCGAGAGGGTTGCTTGTATTGTTTTGGTTGAACCATTGGGGTTAGGATGAGAGTACTTCCATGAGGGTTACTTTCTTTGATTATTTTCTTGCTTGATATGTAGAATTGAATGCTTTGAAACTGTGGGAATGTTTACTGCTGAGTACTTCCTTGTTTACTGCTTCCTTTTAATTATTGCCTACCATATATATTCATTGACTGTTAGGCACATATATTTTGGTGGTTTCCTACTAGGACTAGTCTCACACCCTATTTCAGTCATTCTTTTCGACCCAAACAAATTCTATTGTTGCAGGTATACATAATTATGACTAAATACGTTTCATATTTTTTGTAGGCATATATATTAAAAAAATTTGAAGGGATTTCCCCATGAACAAAAATTGGACTCATTAGTTCTCACATTGCCTCTATAGAACAAACAAAAATTGAATCCACGAAAGAGGATGAAATAGTGGCCGGCCTGCTCAAATTTTTTGACAGAAAAATTATGGATGATAGACTCTTATTAATACCAACGATGTAGGGGTAAAACTCTACAATTTAATCATATCAAATATATTTTAGTTTCTTTCATTACTTATTCATTTTTGTGTTCTTAGGCAGTATTGGATGCTCATTATGGTCAATTTGGATACTCCAAAAATTTATTTCTTGGATTCAGTGAATGGATATCCAACAAACTAACCACACATGATGTTTTTTTTCAATTTGTATTACACTACAAATTGTATAATATTCAAAGTCTTCTCTGAATCCTCTGATGTTGCATACAATTTCATTAACTATAGTAAAGTATTCATCAATTTTTTTATCGTCTCTCATCCCAATGTCTTCAAACTTACTACGCTAGATTTGTAACTTGGCCTCCTTGACTTTTGTGTTTCCTTCAAAAACACTTTCCAGCTTGTCCCACATGCTTTTTGATGTTGTGAGACCCATCACCTTCTGATAAAAATTTTCTGTTAAGGATATGAGAATAACATTTCTATCCTTTCCATCAACTTCTATGTTTCTCTTATCAGCAAACGTCATAGGATCATTTTTCTTAATAGGTGGAAAGCCAATGTAGCAGCATCAACAACTTCAAGGCCAAGAGATAGGAGATAAGGAATCATCCAATTTTTTCATCCATAATAATTCTAGCCATCAGATGTAGGAATTCCTCTACTATTGATATAATTGATATTCTCTATGATAATGATTAAACAAGGGATCCTCCCTCTGATACCACTTGAAGTTCCAAGGATCAAATAACAACCGAGAAAGGGGGTTGAATCAGTTGTTTAACTTTTTATATGTTTCAAAACTTTAAGAAACTTAACCCTTGCAACCTGTTAAGATTTATTTCCTTATTAACCTTTAGTAAGAAACTCAAGCCTGCAAGAAAGGTAAAGTAATAAAGGCACACAATATTTACAAGGAAAAGCCTCAATAAGAGAACCTACATCCTTGCCATAGCCACTCCCGTGGGTCTATGGAAATTCACTATAATAAATAAGTGAATACAACTTGTGCCAAATCCCGTTAGACACATTCTATCTCCCGATAGGAAAGATTATACTATCTCTCATCAGTTTACAATATTTTCTTAAAGAAAAAATGAGCCAAACACAAGAATAAGAACTTTGTTGAAGTTTCTCCACAAATACTCACTCCAAATCTTCAGTCCGGTTTTCTTGAGTGTGATTTTTTGAAACCGGTCTTCTCAGCTAGGTAATAATGTTTCGGATATCCTTCTGCTAAAAACTCAAGAAAAAATTCTTCAAGATAATACTGATATTCTTATAAAGGTAAGATGATTCTGATTCTCTTCTTCTCAAACACTCAATAAAACTTCTTTAAGATGATAGGAACTTTTCACTTTGAATTATCTAGTGCTCCACCTTTTTTTCATATGTGAAGTTGCAAATGAGTGAATAATATGGGCACATATTTATAGAAAAATCAGAAAACAAAGGCGGGAAACTTGAAAATCTTTCACACATCCTCAAATCTCAAAAACTCCGCAAATCTCTCACATTTAATCTTCAATATTTGAATTCTTCAAATCTCCTAAAATTTCTCCGAGATTTACGCAAAGTTGAAATTCGGGTTTTCTTGAAATCCTTATATCTTTCTCAGAATGATAAAGCTAGATCTTGGATCTAATTTTCATAAAAACTTGCTCAGAAATCAAGTTCCGAATTGTGAAGAAATCATGTTCGGAAATATATAGAAATCAGGTTTCGAATTGTTCAGAAATTAGGTTTCAAATTGTTCAGAAATCAGGTTCCGAATTACTCAAAAATCAGGTTCCGAATTGTGCAGAAATTAGGTTCTGAATTATGAAGAAATTGGGTTCCGAATTGTTCAGAAATCAGGTTCGAAATTATAAAAAAATCAGGTCCCGAACTGTTTAGAAATCAGGTTCCGAATTAATTAGAAATCAGGTTCTGAATTGTGCAGAAATCAGGTTCCAAATTGTGTAGAAATCAGGTTCCGAACTATTCAGAAATCAGGTTTTGAATTACTCAGAAATCAGGTTTTGAATTGTGTAGAAATCAGGTTCCGAATTATGCAGAAATCAGGTTCCGAAGTGTTCAGAAATCAGGTTCCGAATTACTCAAAAATTAGGTTCTAAAATGTGCATAAATCAGGTTCTGGTTTTCTTAGGAATCAGGTTCCAGAAACAGGTTCTGGTTTTCAGGTTTAGAATTCCAGTTCTGGTTTTCTCAGGAATTAGGTTCTGAAAACGGGTTCTAGTTTTCAGGTTTTGAAATTAGGTTCTGGTTTTCTCATGAATCAGGTTTCAAAAATAGGTTCTAGTTTTTAGGTTTAGAAATCAGGTTCTGGTTTTCTTAGGAATCAGGTTCCAAAAATAGGTTCTAATTTTTAGGTTCAGAATTCGGTTTTGGTTTTTTCTGGAATTAGGTTCATAAATCAGGTTATGGTTTTCTTAGGAATCAGGTTCCAAAATCAAGTTCTGGTTTTCAGGTTTAGAAAATAGGTTCCGAATTTTCTCAGAATTTTTCTTAGTGAAAATCATCAAACCTATTCACCATCTCTTCAATAGCTTCTATCATGAAACTTTTCATGATTTGTGAGAACTTTAAGATTAGAAAAGCATCATCTGATTTTGTTTATAATGTTTAAGACACTTTCTTAAATTCTGATTTCTTATTCTTCAACATCGTCCTCTTTAAGAAGATCTTCAGCAACCAAGAACTTCAACTTTATGTAACTCAAAAACATTTATCAAAAAAATTATTATTTTTCAACAAATACAAAACATTATTAAAACAAAACACCACAAAGGTTTTTCAATCTCCCCCATTTGGATTTGTTGGAAACCCTTGTTAACAAGTTTTCACCTCTCAAAAAAAATTTACATCTCAAGTTCTTGAACTTTACCAAAACATAGCCATTCTCAAAAAAGAGTGTCCTAACACCACACTATCAGATAAATTAATGTTTTTGAAGGATTTCCATCCATTTGTGACAAGAAAATTTTACATCCATGTAAGGATAAACTTCAGCTTACTCAAAATCCCCCCCTCAACTTTTATATTTTGGTTTCTTACTTTTCTTAAATCCCCCTCAACTTTTATCTTTCTCTTTCTCACTTTTATTTTCCTCTCTCATTTTTATTTCTCTCTCTCCCATTATATGATAACCACAACTTTAGATACATAAAAGAAAACTTACTCTCCCCCTTTGTCAGCATAATCCAAAGCATGGTTGGGGTAACTTCATTATGAGTTTTAGGATGTCATGGGAGGAGGATGAACATGGAGTTGGAGCCTCAGTTCAACAAACCTTTCCTTTGACATTTCTTTTGTAAAAATATCAATAATATGATACTCTGTTGAGTTATATTCCATCAAGACTTATCTAGAAGCATATTTCTCTTTTAAAAAGTGATACTTTATATCAATGTGTTTTGATCTTGAATGTTGAATAGGATTCTTAGAAAGATCAATGGCACTTTTATTATCAAATAGTATCTTCAAAGGTTTAGAAACTTTCACTTTCAAATCTTCCAGCTGAACCTTCATCCACATCATTTGAGTACAATCCTGAGTAGCTGCAACATATTTGGATTCAGTTGTGCTTAAAGTTAATGAACTTTGATTCTTGTTGTGCCAACTCACACAATATTCCCCTATGAAAAATGTTCCTCTTGATGTTGATTTTATATCATTACAATCACCAGTCAAATCAGCATCAGTATAACCATGAAACTTCATCTCATTGTTTCTATTGTATAACAACCCATGTGAAGTTGTTTCTTTAACATATCTCAGAATCCTATTAACTGCCAACGTGTGTGATTCTTTTGGATTACTTTGATATCAGGAACAAAGAGTCTCAACATAAGCAATATCATTCCTTGAAGTTGTAAGATAAAAAAGACTTCCTATCAAATTTCGAAAGTCTTTCTGATTCACATTGTTCCCTAACTCATATTTGTTCAACTTTGTGATCACTGAGATAAGAGTTGAAACTTCCTTTGATTCTTATATCCCAAACTTCATTAACAATTCCTTGGCATACTTTTCTTGGGATAAGAAAATGTAGTTTTCTTGTTGTTGAACTTGTAATACAAGGAAGAAAGTTAATTCTCCCAACATTGACATTTCAAAAAATTTATTCATCTCTTCAGCAAACTTTTCACAAACCCTGTCTTCATATCTAGCAAAAATTATATCATCCACATAAATGATTACAATTAATGTTACATAGTTGACATCTTTAACATACAAGTTTCTACCAACCTTTCCTTTAGAAAAGTTCATCTTTCTCAATGAATTGTCAATCTTCGAATACCATTCTCGTGGAGCTTGTTTCAACCCATACAAGGCTTTCTTCAATTTGAGAACTTTGTTTTCATCCTCATCAAATAAAAAACCACAAGGTTGTTCAATGAGGTCCGGTTACCATCAGTTTCATGTTAGACCATCTGATATACCTCTTATACCCTTCCAGAGCAGGAATGGTCTATATGTAAGGGTTAGTGTCCTGAGAACCAACTGTTTTGTATTTTGATTACATGAATGTTCAATTATTATATTGTTCATTGTTCTGCATGAATATAATATAATAATGTCCTGGAATATCTATTACATTAATAAGGTCATGGTAGATCCCCGCTATGATGAGAACCTTGAAATGAGATTAACAATATTCTTAAATAAAGTTCTATGGTTGGATGACATTCAATGATAGGACACATAGTATACAGACCATCATGTGCGAGTACTCGTAAGAAGACGAGACTCTCTCTCATGGAGTTCACACTTGGTAATCTCCAAGATGGGAGATTATGAGAACAGACCCGCCAGTAGAAATTCTGCATGTCTTGGTGTCATCGGACATTGCTATATATGAGCATGTGTAATGGTCCTTAGACTAGAAGATTATCATTAACTCATGTCATGACTCGCGCACTTAGATTTACTGATGAAAACCGTCATGCAGACAATTGGTGGGAAGTAGGGTATGTTGGTTGTGTCACGAGTGACATATTGTTAATGGATAAGTTGAGGAAGGATTTGTCCCTTATATTTATGGATGTTGATATCTCGTCCCTTTGATTGAAATAGAACTGTCGCATTAAATTCCATGGCCATGGTGTGAACGGCGAGTTTATTTCAGGTAGTCAAAGAACGACGGATCAAGCATATAGGTTTATGACACTACCATGAAACCTGTTTGATGAGATATTGAGATAAAGGGATTAAATTACACAGTAAGCATTCATATGAGGTGATATGTCAATGCGGCGTCAACTTACTTCTCTTTGGTGCCTTAACCCGTTTCTAGACAGTAATCATGGACTTTAGGCAAGCTCGCCTAATGCTAACGAGAAAGAGTCCTAGAGGGTCACACACTAAGTGTATTCAAGTATCTCAAGTAGAATAAAGATTATTCCTGTATGTGGTTTAATAATTACTCAAGGAATCCTAAATCGTTTTAATGATGGAGGAAGAAGGAAGTGAAAAACAATACATACACGCCTTGTATTAAAGATTACAGGCCGTGTAGTTTTTCATGGAAAACAAGTACACTCTGTGTATTAATAATTACACGCCGTGTAGTTTTCTTTATGGAAAGGAAATGAATAAATGAAAACAATATAAACATGTTGTATACATTTAATGTACACGCCGTGTAGTTTTCAATGAAAAACAAGTACATGCCATGTATTTATTAATACACGCCGTGTAGTTTCTCTAGTCGGGATTTTGAGGATATAATATTGTTTTAAATGATATTTATTATAATCAGTGTGGGCGCATGTCAAGGAATTAATTATTAGACATAGTGGTTTTAAATAAGAGTCAATGAAATAAATAAAATGTGTAACGCGTTTATTTATTGTCATAACTCTACAACCTCCAACCTGATTATAAATATCATCACAACGCCAACTCTTTTCCTACCCCACACACAACAATTCTGGAGAATTATTTCAAGGCCAAAAGAACCTCTTCCTCCAAGAACACTATCAAGACCGAGAGAGATCCTCTTCCATCGGATCAAGACGATCTAAGGCGGACAACACGAGGAAAGGCTTCCCCATGCTTGCACCCAGAGAATCTTTTGGCGACATCCAGAGATACGAGGTACATGTGTGGATCACCGCTAGAGGGACTCTACACTTGGCTTCTGCGACGCAACGACAGATCACATCGACAATGTGATCAAGAACATCAACAAATAAAGAACACACAAAAGGTATTTGTTTATAATTAATTAAATTAATTATAATCAACCTGTAATGATCCTTGTTTATGGTTCCGGGAAAAACCTTCTTGTTTGTATTTTTCTGTGATTCGATCTGTGGAGACTGGCATTTATTGTCGTATTGATCCCGGATTGATCATTGCTAATGACAAAAATCCAAGTGGGAACATCCACCCATGCACTTCCACTGCGCCCGGAACCTTCAAATGGTATCAGAGGGAGGTTACAATGTTGATTATAGTTATTTAATTTTCATTGTTAATTTACGCATTTATATTTGATTCAATTCGAAATATATCGTTCTATTAATCTGAATAAACTAGATCTATTCTTTCTCCTTCATTTCTCGATTCATGTCACAGAAATGACCTTTTAATTTTAATTTTTAATTAAAATAAAAACGAAGAACTCATCCGGAGGAGCCTCTCTTTCTATCTGTACAACACGGGATTACACGGTGTGTAATTAAAACTACACAACGTGTACTTAGGTTCAATGAACCGGCACTGGTCTGCCAAACGACACCGTGTAAATTGAATATGCCTAAGTATTAATCACGTCGTGTTGACCAGAATTGAACGGCGTGTGGAACCAGAATACACGGCGTGTATGTTGGAGCAACACGTCGTGTAGTCCATTCCAGCCCAGGTGAAACCGTGTGCAAAGATAAGCCGCGTAACGCATACACGGGATCACCAGGCCAGTTACCGCGTAACAAGGAAGTACATGCAGTTTATGATTCATCTACACGTCATGTACTCCAAAATTTACAAAGTACAGAAAACATGCCAAATCCCCCGGCGTGTACTTTGGATAAAAGGTGAAAGAAATACACATCGTGTAATTATAAACTACACGCCGTGTACTTTCCAGAAATGGAATTTCACCAGGTTTCCTCCAATGTACAAAGACCTGTACAAGGAATATGGATGAGAAGAATCTCAAGGAAATTCAGAAAGCAATTTAAGATAAATAATTGATTAATTATAAGATCATAATTAACTGAATTCGAGCGTAACTTATCTTAAATGAAAGAATGATTAAAAGAATTTGAATTCTAAATATGCGTAAATGTCATTGAATGCTATGGATGATCATGAGATAGACCAAAGACCCTTTGTATGTGTGTATGGTTTCATTTAATTTTTTTTTAATTTAAATTTTTTTGTCTGAGAGAATTCTTCCAATAAAATGTAGGGCATGCGTTCCCATGGTTTCTTTAATGTAAACCCATGTAAATAGAGGATCTCCCAAGCCAGAGGATACAGTTTGAAATCTGAAGCAGAGGCGAAACCAACCCAAGAAGATACAAAGGTGGACAAGTGGGAGCTTCAAAACACGAACCCTAAGGTTCAAGGTGTTTTCCCTAGGTCAGGGTTAGCTTATCAAAACCGCTAGATAAGATAACCAATAGAAGATCCTGATCATGCCATATTATTTTATTTCTGTCTGATTGTATGGTTTATTTATTACGTATGTGTTGTCGCGTTCACATAATTAATAAAATGAACAAGCATGTAAACATGGAATAAAATAAAAACCGGACTATGCGTAAACATTATCAGAACATGGTTAATCAATTAAGCAAGCATCACTTAATATTAACAGGCATATGGTAATGAGAAACTACGCATAAAGGAATAAAATCCCTCAATGCCATATTAAGTCAAACCAAGACTTCTGTTACCAGATTAAGGGAAAGACTCAATAAAACTATGTGTTTGACCAACCCTTGTTGGGAC
The DNA here is from genome assembly GCA_963277665.1 of Viscum album. Lineage (NCBI taxonomy): Eukaryota > Viridiplantae > Streptophyta > Magnoliopsida > Santalales > Viscaceae > Viscum > Viscum album. The sequence continues at coordinate 1,340,502,425 of OY728139.1, read as the reverse complement.
ACTTACTTTTATAAAGGAGTCCCTTATGAAAGGTTTCGGGTTGACATAACCATATTAAATCAAGAGAAGTATCCCTTTATAGACGTGGTGTAATATTGGAGGCAAGTGTTGAGGAAATCCAAGTAAGGATTTCAGGATTGGGGAGTCCACTCAACAGATCAAGGAACTGTAAGCTCACAGTTGGCAAAGACCTTCCTACATAAATACCTTCAAATAGCTTGACCAACCCTTGTTGGGGTTATGCGAAGGGGAATATGGATCCTTTCCACTAGAATGTCAAAGAAACTGAACATTCCAAGTTCAATGGTAAGGGCTATTGGGACTTGATAAAATAGTGGGAGAATTAATTAATTCATTTATTTTTCTCATAAAATGTAATCAAGAATGTACTAATAAATCTTCTCTTTAAAATTTTAGAATCAAGATGACAAACTCGTCAACCACCTTTTCATTGCGATCAATTCTGGATAAAGACAATATCCTCACCGACGGTAACTTTCAGGAATGGTTTAGGCACCTTCAGGTTATCCTATGCCATGAACGAAAGTTTTACATGCTGGAGTCCTCGCTTCCTGATTCTCCTGTCCCAATGGAGAGTGATGAAGATTTCCTGGTCTATGATCAACATTTTAACGATGCTCTCAACATTCAATTTTTGATGCTTTCATCTATGTCTAGTGAGCTCATGAAGTCTCATGAAGACATGGATGCCTACAACATGCTCGAGCACCTCCATGGTCTATACCAGGAGAGAGCAAGACAGGAAAGATTTTAGATCTCCAAGGCTCTATTCCAGAGAAAGCTCGGAGTGGGTTCCCCAGATGGGCCTTATGTAGTCAAGATCATTGGCTACATTGAGCGCTTGGAGGTTCTAGGGTTTAAACTCCCCGAAGAACTGGGCACCGATCTAATTCTTGCATCACTCCCCTAGAGCTTCTCAAAATTTGTTGTTAATTTCAACATGAACAACATTGAGAAGTCGCAATCTGATCTTCTTATCCTTATTATCCAAGTAGATAATGACATGAAGTGTGAAAAGCCTTATGTACTTATGGTGAATAAAAGGAAAGGTAAGGCGAAGAGATTTAAGCCCAAATCTTCTTCAAGGCCTTCCAAGAAAAGGAAAATCAAAGGGGAGGCACGGGAACAGGATGATGTTTGTTTCGCATGTGGTAAGAAGGGCCACTGGAAGAAAAACTGCACCCATCCAAGGAAGTAAGGGGAATCTTTAGGTGTGTTTTTCATCGAATGCAATCTATCTGTTTCTACAAATTGGGTATTAGATACTGCTTGTGGTGCTCAAATATGTATCCAAATATAGGACCCAAGTAGATTCAAGAATATTGACCGAGGGGAGGTAGATCTACGAGCAGCCAACGGAGCCAGACTTGCTACTATAGCTGTCAGAGACTACCACCTCACGCTACCAACTAGAATGATCTTAGAGTTAAAGAGTTGTTATTATGTGCCTTTTGTAACCAAAAACATTATTTCAGTATCCAGATTAGATACTGATGGATTCATATTCAAGTTTGGAAATGTATGTTGCTACTTTTATAAAGATAGCATTTGTTTTGGTAGGGCACATTTATATAACGGACTTTATGTGTTAGACTACACAAACCAAGTAATGGCAATCGATGACAAAGTTAATTCACATGACTCATACCACACCCAACATTGGAATCACCAGCTAGGTCATGTCAAAGAGAAACGTTTGAAAAAATTACATCAAGATGGGTATTTAGATTCTTTCAAACTAAAACCACTTGGTGTATGTCATGCGTGTCTACAAGGCAAAATGACCAAATCCCCATTTAGTGGGAAAGGTGAAAGAGCTAAAGAGCTTCTATAATTAGTTCACACAGATGTGTGTGGGACATTTCCAGTTGAGGCAAGGGGTGGGTTCTCATACTTCATAACTTTTACTCGTGATTTTAGTAGATATGAATATATCTACCTAATGAGGTATAAGTCAGATTCTTTTGATAGGTTCAAAGAATAAAAGAATGAAGTTGAGAACCATCTTGGTAAGAATATTAAGAAACTCCGCTCAGACAGAGGAGGAGAATATCTTAATCGGGACTTCATTGATTTCTTACGGGAGTTTGGGATTCTATGTCAACTCACTCCTCCTTACACACCGCAGTGGAATGGTGTAAGTGAAAGGAGGAACCGCACCCTGTTGGAAATGGTGAGATCAATGATGAGTCATTCGAGTCTTCCATTACCCTTTTGGGGATATTCATTACAAACAACAGCGCACATACTAAACCAAGTACCAACTAAATCGATAAATGGTATTCCATACGAGTTATGGAGTGGACGCAAAGCCATGTTATCAAATTTACAGGTGTGGGGTAGTGAAGAATTTGGTAAGGCCTCTTCAGGTAACAAACTTGTACCCCGAGGCACAAAGTGTATCTTTATATGATATCCCAAGGAAACAAGGGGTATTACCTATAAAACCCCTCAGAAAAAAAGGTTACAGTGGCAAGACATGCCATATTCCTTGAGAGGGAGCACATATCCAAAAGAGATAGTGAGAGTGAGATAGACTTCGATGAAGTTGAGGCTCAAGATACACATGAGTTGGTACAAGAACAGATTCCACAAAGCCCCGTGGAAGAAAAATCTGTTCCAGAGACACAAGAACTGCGTAGGATCATGAGAGAGGTGAGAGAACCAGAACGATATGGTTTTCTTGTCACTGAGTATGGTGACTCATTATTGGTTGACGATGATGATCCTCTTACCTACAAGGAAGAAGTTGAAGGCACAGACGTTGCCAAGTGGCAAGAAGCCATGAATTCTAAAATGGATTCCATGTACCAAAACCAAGTCTGGATTTTGGTTGATCCCCCAGTTGATGTAAATCCTATTGGTAATAAATGGGTATTCAAGAAGAAACTGGACTTGGAGGGGAAGTTCAATACCTATAAGGCATGACTGGTTGCAAAAGGTTTTAGACAACGTCAAGTAATTGACTATGATGAAACCTTTTCACCGGTTGCGATGCTTAAATACATCATAATCCAATTAGCCATTTCCACTTACCATGACTATGAAATTTGGAAAATGGATGTCAAAACAGCTTTCCTTAACGAGAACCTCCAGGAAGATGTCTACATGACACAACCTGAAGGGTTTGTGACTCCAAAGGATGCCGACAAAGTATGCAAGTTGTAGAAATCCATTTATGGATTAAAGAAAGCATCAAGGTCATGGAACATTCGTTTTGATGAAGCTGTAACGGAATTTGGATTTGTTAAGAATGAATGTGAGCCTTGTGTCTACAAGAGGTTTAGTGGGAGTGCAGTTGTTTTCCTAATAGTATATGTTGATGAAATATTACTAATTGGAAACGAAGTACCTGTCTTACAGTCTGTTAAGGCATGGTTGCATAAATGCTTCTCCATGAAATGCTTGGGCGAGGCAGCATACATTCTTGGGATCAAGATCCATCATGATAGATCCAAGAGAATGTTGTGCCTGAGTCAAAGTACATACATTGATAAGATACTGAAGAGATTCAGTATGGAAAAATCCAAGAGGGGATTGTTTCCAGTGTCACATGGCATTTATCTTTCCAAGAAAATGTGTCCTCAAACACATGAGGAAAGAAATATAATGGCAAGGATCCCTTACGCATCTGCGATTGGGTCAGTCATGTATGCTATGCTATGTATGAGGCTAGATGTTGCTTACGCATTAAGTGTGGTAGGCAGATATCAAGTTGATCCAGGAGACCGCCATTGGATGGCAGTCAAGACTATCCTTAAGTATCTGAGGCATACTAAGGATATGTTCCTGGTTTATGGAGGAGATGAGGAACTAGTCATCAGAGGACATGTAAATTCTAGTTTCTAGACTGATCAAGATGACATGAAGTCACAGACTGGATACATATTCAGTTTGAATAGAGGTGTAGTGAGCTGGAAGAGCACAAAGCAAAGTGTGGTGGAAGATTCTACAGTGGATTCCGAGTATATCGTAGCTTCTGAGGAAGCTAAAGAAGCAGTATGGATGCAAAGCTTCATCCAAGAGCTGGATGTAGTACCGAGCAGTAAATATCATATCACACTCTATTGTGATAATATTGTAGCGGTGGCACTTGCAAAAGAACCAAGGTCACATCAGCGAACAAAGCACATACTTCGGAAGTATCATCTCTTGAGGGATTTTTCTCAGAGAGGTGAAGTTGCAGTGAGTAGTATTTCCACGGAAGACAACGTGGCAGACCCCTTGACTAAATCCTTGACTTAGCAGAAACATGATCATCATGTGAGGTCTAGAGGACTAAAAGTCGTAGGCAGTTGGCTCTAGTCTAAGTGGGAGTTTGTAAGGGTTGGTGTCCTGAGAACCAACTATTTTGTACTTTTATTACATGAATGTTCACATATTATATTGTTCATTGTTCTGTATGAATATAATATAATAATGTCCTGGAATATTTGTTGCATTAATTAGGTCATGGTAGATCCCCTCTATGATGAGAACCTTGAAATTCTATAACAATATTCTTAAATAAGGTTCTGCAGTTGGATGACATACTATGATAGGACACATAGTATACAGACTGTCATGTGCGAGTACTCGTAAGAAGACGATACTCTCTATCATGGAGTTCGCACTTGGTAATCTCCAAGATGGGAGATTATGAGAACAGACCCACCAGTAGAAATTATGCATGTCTTGGTGTCATCGGACATTGCTATCTACGAGCATGTGTAATGGTCCTTAGACTAGAAGATTATCATTAACTCATGTCATGACTCGTGAACTTAGATTTACTAACGAAAACTGTCATGAAGACAGTTGGCGGGAAGTAGGGTATGTTGGTTGTGTCACGAGTGACATGTTGTTAATGGATAAGTCGAGGAAGGATTTGTCCCTTCTATTTATGGAAGTTGATATCTCGGCCCTTTGATTGAAATAGAACTGTCACATTAAATTCCATGGCCATGGTGTGAACAGCGGGTTTATTTCAGGTAGTCAAAGAACGACGGATCAAACATATAGGTTTATGACACTACCATGAAACCTGTTTGATGAGATATTGAGACAAAGGGATTAAATTACACAGTAAGTGTTCGTATGAGGTGATATGTCAATGCGGCGTCAACTTCTTTCTCTTGGGTGCCTTGACCCGTTGCTAGATAGTAATCATGGACTTTAGGCAAGCTCGCCTAATGCTAACGAGGAGTCCTAGAGGGTCACACACTAAGTGTATTCAAGTATCTCAAGTAGAATAAAGATTATTCCCGTACGTGGTTTAATAATTATTCAAGGAATCCTAAATAGTTTTAATGATGGAGGAAGAAGGAAGTGAAAAACAATATATACACGCCATGTATTAAAGATTACAGGTTGTGTAGTTTTTCATGGAAAACAAGTACACTCTGTGTATTAATAATTACACGCCGTGTAGTTTTCTTTATGGAAAGGAAATGAATAAATGAATACAAGATAAACATTCTGTGTACATTTAATGTACACGCCGTGTAGTTTTCAATGAAAAACAAGTACACGCCATGTATTTATTAATACACGCCGTGTAGTTTTTCCAGTCGGGATTTTAAGGATATAATATTGTTTTAAATGATATTTATTATAATCAGTGTGGGCGCATGTCAAGGAATTAATTATTCGACATAGGGGTTTTAAACAAGAGTCAATGAAATAAATAAAATGCGTAACGCGTTTATTTATTGTCATAACTCTACAACCTCAAACCTGATTATAAATATCCTCACAACCCCAACTCTTTTCCTACCCCACACACAACAATTCTGGAGAATTCTTTCAAGGCCGAAAGAACCTCTTCCTCCAAGAACACTCTCAAGACCGAGAGAGATCCTCTTCTATAGGATCAAGACGATCTAAGGCAGACAACGCAAGCAAAGGCTTCCCCACGCTAGCACCCGGAAAATCTTTTGGCGACGTCCAGAGATATGAGGTACACATGTGGATCACCGCTAGAGGGAGTCTACACTTGGCTTCTGTGACACAATGATGGATCACATCGACAATGTGATCAATAACATCAACAAATAAAGAACACCCAAATGGTATTTCTTTATAATTAATTAAATTAATTATAATCAACCTGTAACGATCTTTGTTTGTGGTTCCGGGACAAACCTTCTTCTTTGTCTTTTTCTGTGATTCGATCCATGGAGACTAGAGTTTATCGTCGTATTGATCCCGGATTGATCATTGCTAATGACAAAAGGCCAAGTGGGCACATCCACCCACGCGCTTCCGCTGCACCAGGAACCTTCACTATACGAGTATGTGGTTATGCCGTTTGGTCTCACGAACATGCCTGCACTTTTCATGAAACTGATGAACCGAGTGTTCCATCCATACTTGGATTATTTCGTGGTGGTTTTCATGGATGATATCTTGGTGTACTCTCATACTCGACACGACCATGCTACCCATTTTGAGATCATTTTGAGTACACTAAGAGAACATCAGTTATATGTTAAGATCTCAAAATGACCCTTTTGGATGGATTAGATTCACTTCTTAGGTCACGTTATCTTGGAGACAGGAGTATCAGTAGACCTAGAGAAAGTGAGAGAAGTAGTTTCCTAGGAACAACCGAAGAAAATCTTTGAGGTACAGAGTTTTCTAGGGATTCCTGGATACTATAGACATTTCATATGGGTCTTTTCACGCTTATCAATGCCACTAACATGCCTAACTAAAAAGGGTGCGAAGTTCTTGTGGTCAGATTCTTGTGAGTCATCTATTTAGTAGCTGAAAGGGAGGTTGAATTCAGAACCGATACTGGTATTTCCAGAGTCAGTCAAGATCTATACTATTTACTGTGATTCTTTAGGTATCAGACTAGGAGCAGTGATTATGTAGGAAGAAAAAGTCGTTGCGTATGGGTCTCGGCAGTTGAGGCCGCCTGAGAGGAATTACCTGACACACAATCTTGAGTTGGATGCAGTTGTTCATGCCTTACTCTATTGGAGACATTATATGTTGGGAGAGTATTTTTTGGTTTTCACGAATCATAAAAGTCTCAAGAATATCTTCACTCAGCATGAATTGAATTTGAGACAGTGAAGGTGGGTTGAGTACCTTCAGTATTTTGACATTGATCTTGCCTATATTCCTGAAAAAGGCAACACAATGGCTGATGCACTGAGTAGGAGGACTCAGATACAGGCAGTTTAGGAGACCAGCAGTGAGTTGAAGCTTATGGATTTGTTCTCTGAGATGCATTTGGAGGTGCACGATAGGCAGGGGTAGAGGTTTCTTTCTTCTGTAGCTGTTACCTAAACTCATCTTGATCGAGTGCGAATGAGGTAGCTATCAGACTCTAAAGGCCTAGTCCTACGGGAAAGTGTGTTAGGAGAGGACCCTATTCTTGGATGGACCATAGGCGAGGATGAGATCTTGAATTTTCATGGGTGCGTATGGGTGTTAGTAGACATATGTGAGGAGATTATGTGGGAATTCCATTCCTCAGTTTGGTCAGTTCATCCTGGTGTCACTAAGATGTATCGTGATCTACACTGTCAATACTAGTGGCCAGGTATGAAGAGAGATGTTGCTAGTTTCATTATGAGGTGTTCCACCTATCAGTAGGTGAAGGTGGAGCATCAGCGACCATCCGGGCTTTTGTAGTAGTTACCCATTACTGAGTGGAAATGAAATGATGTTGTGATGGATTTCATGACAGGTCTTCCGAGTTCGCCTCGAGGGAATGATGTTGTTTGGGTTTTCATTGACAGACTCATGAAGGTTTCTCACTTCTTTCCGATCAAGGAGACTTTCAGTGTTGATGAGATGTGAAGGTTGTACATCCGATATATTCTATGCTTTCATGGATTTACACACTCCATTGATTCAGACATGGGTGCTCGTTTTACATCTCGGGTCTAGAAGGGGTTGTAGAAGGCCTTGAGTACACAGGTACTTCTGAGTACAGCTTACCACCCCCAGACAGATGTCCAGTCCGAGCGTATGATTCAGGTGCTTGAGGACATGCTTCGAGCATGTATCCTATATTTTGGAGGTTATTTGGATAAGAACATACCTCTTGTGTAGTTTTCCTACAATAATAGTTTTCAAGAAACTATTCAGATGTCACCTTATGAGGATTTGTACGGTAGGCCATGCTGATCACCCATATGTTGGTTGGAGGCAGGAGAGGCAACTATGTTGGGACCTCATCTTCTTTAGGAGACCATAGAGCAGATAGATTTGATTCGGAAGAGGATGAATACTGCACAGTATCACCATAAGTATTATGCTGATCAGCGGAGACGACCTCTAGAGTTTGAGGTCAGGGATCAGATTTTCTTGTGTGTCACACCGAGGTTGGGGAACAAGAGGATTAGGAGATAGGGTAAGATTTTGCCAAGGGATGTCAGGATGTTTGAGTTTTTGGAGAGAGTTGGTCCGATTACCTATCAGATGCAGTTACCTCAGAGATACTGGTCTATTCACGATGTCTTCCACATTTCTCAGCTCTGACGTTACTTCTCAGACCTGTCTCATGTTCTTCACCCAAGGAAGTTGAGTTAGAGGTGGATGCCTCATTCGAGGAGCATCCTATCAAGATTGTTGATCATAGTAGAAAGGTTCTCCATGGCTGGTCTGTTCCTATGGTATGATTGCTATGATAGCATGACCAAGTGCAGGATGAAACCTGGGAGAGGGAGGTCGATGTACGATCACAGTGTCTGGAGCTGTTTGAGGATTATTCTTCTACGCTGCCTTTCTAGGGAAATTCAGGGCTGAATTTCTTTAAGGGGTGAAGTTTGTAAGAACTAGGATCCTCTTTTAGGTATGATTTCCTTTTTCTAGTGTTTTTGATAAAAAGTGGAGTTTCTGTAAATTTTTGAAGTACATGCCATTTACTTTATGAGTACATGTTGTGTACTCGGTTACCACAGGTAATCGGGTGCTGACCGTGTAGCGGCCATGCACACGGCCATGTGTGGTGACCTGGAGACCACCAAATGCAGGGTCCGATGATGGAAAGTGCATGTCTTGTACTTATAAATCACACGTCGTTTACTTTATTTTTTTCATTAAACACACCGGGGTCACGTTTGACAGACAGAACCATCTCATTCTAGGTCTGGTTCGTCCGAGAGCGAGAGAACGGTCGCAATCTTTCCCCGAGCCCCTGGACAAGTGTCTTTTATCCGAATAGACCACTGTCAATTGAGTTGGGATCACCTCGATAAGCTCTTCCTTCTCCTAGATCTTTATTTGTTGATTCCACCTCTTTCTCAAGTTATATTCAGTTGAGCATTTTTAGCATTTTTGTAGATCTATGGTGTTCTTGGGCGATTCAAGGATTGAGGTTCACTTATATCGATCCTACAACACTGAGGTAGGTGTTTTGTGCCTTTCTGTTGAAATTATTTGAGTTATATGTTCAAAAGTACCCAATACCCTTGAACGGGGTATTGCGTGTTTACTGTTTTAGCCTTGTGGATTGCCTTCTATGCTTGTATGCTTGAATAGAGGTTAATTGAATGAGAATAGGGTAAATTTCTATGTTTTGGAGGTGTCTTTACATGCATGTTTATTTATGACCATTTGGTCTTGCTTAGCCTATTAGGATGCCTTGTTTGTTTCCCATGATTAGTATTATAGGATGGAGTTTTGTTTATCTGCCATACTGTTATGTTGTAGACTATAGCCAAGTAGTTCTTGAGGTTTACTTTGGACGCTATTCATTTCCATTCTTTCTTGACTTACATAGGGTCATGAGAACTTGGTGTAGCAGACCATAGGGAGAATGGGTGTAAGGGATTCTCCAGAGTGTCTTTTTTTACTGTTATAATGTGAGACCACAGAGGGAATTGACATAAGTGCTTCCTCGGAGTGTCTGTAGTTCCTCGATGCAAGCCACATGGGGAAAGTGACGTAAGTGCTTCCCCAGAGTGCCTTTTAGTTATCGATATAAGACTATAGGGGGAATTTATGGTGAGTGTTTCCCCAGAGAGTCTATTCTAAAGCTGAACCAGAGGGGTTAGACGGTGTGTACTTCCTAGAGGGTTGCTTGTGTTGTTTTGGTTGAACTAGAGGGGTTAGGATGAGAGTACTTCCCAGTGGGTTACCTTCTTTGATTAGTTGCTTTCTTGATATGTGGAATTGAATGCTTTGAAACTGTGAGAATGTTTACTGCTAAGTACTTCCTTGTTTGCTGCTTCCTTTTACATATTGCCTTCCATATATATTCACTAACTATTAGGCACAGATCTTTTGGTGGTTGCCTACTGGGATTAGTCTCACACCCTGTTTGGGTCATGCTTTGGGCCTAAATAGATTATATTGTTGCAGGTATAGATAAGGGCAAGCACCCTTCTAATTTAGGTACTTGATTGTTGAGGAGCTGGAGAGCATGGGACCAAGCTTTGCCTTGCGATGCTGAGGATTTTATCTATTTTCTTGTGTACTTTGGTTTAATAATGTATTCTAGAATTGTGTTTTGTTTGACTGCATTTCTAGACATATGTACAATGCATCATTTATTTATGTGTGCTCTAGTTGCTTATTACTTTCAGTCTTCTGCTATTTACTGTTGTATGCCATTATTACTACTTCCGCTATTGTATATCTGTTTCTCTTCCACTATGTTACTCTGCCAATGAGGACATAGTTTCCCCACTATCGCATCCAAGGCCCTCACTGCTAGTCGGAAGCCTCTGGTGTTAGGGGAAATGCGCTTGAGGCCATGTGACCAACCAGGTATAGGGCACCTCTGGGCGGATTTTGGAACCGAGACATTACAATACTCGACAATTTCTTTGGTTCTATAACATTACTACATATAGCTTTGAAGAAGAAATAGAGCTTTGTTAATGTATAATGAGCATTCTTGGGAAAAAATGAAATGTAAAGCTATAGGAATTAGATATTTCATCTAAACGTAGTAGTTGTAACACCCCAATTTTTTCTAAACATAAATAGAAATGCATCTAACTCTGTTTAAAGATGATATTTATAACTATCCTTTAAAACATAATTTTTCCACTTCTATGTTTTGAATTACAGGAAACTGTCATCTACAATTGTGTTCAGTATGTTATTTGGAGTCTATTGGAACCGACTTGTTTTTTTGGTGAATAGTAACATACCCTTATGAATAGTAATATGAATAGTAATATGACCCTAATGAATAGTAAATTTTATTATTATTTTATTTTCTTAAGGATTTAAGATAATAACATTTTGGTTAATTTTTCATCATGATATAGAAGTAGTTATAGAATTAGAATTGTTAATTTTTGAATTAAGTATGCTTTTATTTAAAAATTTAAATTACTAATATTTAGAAACTATTTTCAAAAAATGGACTTCATTTTTGAATTCCACACATCGAAAAATAGTTAGGGTAAATTTTTGGGATTTTTCTAAAATTCTTGAATTTTTGATGAATAGTGAAATACGATAAAATACCGTATACTCAAATTATCAGTAAAATTCAATATTTATGACATCATAAGTGATTCAAGGCCAATTGGTTCAAAATCACATTCCATTATTCATATTTGAGGTCACATGAACTAAGACTATTCATAATCTTGGGCAAAAATATTATAATAATGATTAAAATAATGAAAAATACCCCCTCTCCTCCACTATAAATACCACCCTCACTCCCCTCTTCTTCCCACACCTCTCAAGCCTTGAGCCATACCTAAGTTCTAACCAATACTCCTCCAAAGGCTCTTCCCCATATCCTAGAGCTTCTGGTCTCACCAAAAGGCCAAAACTAAATCCCTTAAGAAGGATCTCAAGGAGAAGAGATCAAGAGGTAAACATCCTCTTTTATTTTCATTCTTTTCATTCATTTTATGTTATTCTCTTTATTTAATTTGGATTATGTTGGGATATTTCATTCCATATTCCTCCTTACTGTCCATAATATGTAATAGTGATTAGATATCACTTTCTGTCATCAAACTATTTTTATGAAATTTTAAGAGACGCCGTTAGGCTGCCGAATTTTCGTGATAAATTTCTCAAGTTTTCTTTTATTTCAAGATTCCATTCTTTTCTTCTTCTTTCCTCACCTCCTCTTAACCAATAAGAATTAAAGCTCCAGAATCATGTATATTCTGGATGTTCTCATGTTCACGGAAAAGTCATCATCATTATTCTTCTCCTCTCCCACTTATTCAAGGAATAAAAACATTGTATGTGATGTGTCGAATTATTGACATCATGGATGATGTGATTTCAATTTACATTAATACTTTCAATTCTGGTCATGAAACAATTTTTATGGTTAAAACAGGTTATAATATATTTATTATTTCTCATCAATGGTTCTGTAATTCTTTTGTACTCATGGTTTAATTTATAAGACCAAATGAGGTTGTTATTATCAAAGAACCACTAAAATGATCTAAACAAACATCATTAATGTTTTAACTTATGTATCATTATAATATAAAAAATCAAATTGATAAATGGTATAAATTATGGTACTAGAAATATTTAAATACCTTTTCATTCCAATTCTGGAGTTTCACTTCCAATCAAAAAGAACATCCATCATGAACCAATCATGAAAATCATGTAAAGAACTCACCCAAAAACAGTGCAATGAGAAACATACTAACAATTAAAGGGTGAAATTATGTGATTAAATGATCATATAAGATGTTATAAACATGAACATATTTCTTTAAAATACTAATAACACTCTTTTAACCATTATACAGGAAGTTTAAACAAGTTTGAAGTAAGACAAGCCTGAGGTAAGGGAATTATTAACCCGATTTCCATTCTTTGGGTTAACCTTCTACTTCATTATTTACGTGATATTTAAATTTTTTGTTTGATGGGTTCTATTTAGATTTGGTTTTATTATGTTTATTTACAGTATATATACATACTCCATCCACTCTATTAAGTCTCTCTTCAATTGTATGATATTTATAAGGGGCTTTTCTTTAAAAATCCTCTTTTTAAATTCTATATTACAAAATTTAAAAGTAATGTCTTTATGATACTATTAATGTTGTATGGTTATGTTTTGGTTCTTGGGAATTTTTTATGATGAAGGGTGGGACCTATATTTACCTCAAATTCATTGGGTATGTGCATGTTGGAGGTCAACCATATGGTTACTCCATGTATAACTGCGATGGTTACACAAATTGTAAGGTAGCCATGAGGGTTACAAATTATAAGGTAGTCATGAGGGTTACAATATTATGTAAGTAATTCATCAAGACACCTTTATTATTATATTAATGTTATCATGTTTTGTTTGGATCTTGTGTAAATCTCATGTTACACGAAGTAAGTATATATGGGTGACAAGCATGTCTTTTGAAAAAGATTTCATACGTTACGTGTATTCATGGACTAATGTGCTCTTTCCTTCTTTTTCATCCCTTACTAAGATTTTTTGATCATCCCAATTTTTTAAATGATTTTCACTGGTTAATAGATGTGTAATACAAATAATGAATCCATGTTAAATGATGCAGAATTGTCAAAGAATCATGTTTTAAGTTTTAATGTTTTATATGTTGAAAAAAATAGAGACTATTTTTATAGTATCCACTCTGTAATAATGTGTAATTTCTTAAATTTGTTATGTCCCAATTATCTAAATCTCTAAACTTGAAAATATCCTCAATGTAAATGAGGTGTTTTCATGACTAAATTCAAGATTACGTATGTAATAAGGTTGGGTCCTTATAGTAGTCATGTGATTTTAGACCCTAACTTTAAATTGGTCATTCACATGATGTTCTTGATATTCGATGAGTGCCCCTATAGAATATTTACGTCATTCAAGAAGTTTCAAAACTGATATCTCTCTTTCATGTAAACAGTGTAAGCATCTGGAGGAAGAAAAGTTCATTTTCACCCTTCATTGGTTCCAAATCTTCTTTTATTCCCATCTCAACCATGTCAAACCTAAGCTTAATTCCATCCTTTGTTTTGTCAGGTGAGTTTAGCAACGTGCCTATAACACTATCACATGCATTTTTTCAACATGCATAACATCAAGAAAATGTCTGACGTACAGAGAATTCCAGTATGGTAATTCAAAAAAAACTGATCTCTTCTTCCAACTGGTTTTTATAAGGTTTTTTGAAAATGGTTTACCAAAATCAGTGTCCACATCTTTTACTTTCTGAAATAGTTGATCATCTGTTAGTGTATATAGTGTTGTACGTTCTTCTAAACATCAATTGAATGATGTTTTCTAAGATCGATACTTATGTTTTCAGGGTAGAAATCTGTGATTTCCAAGAAACAAAGTTTTTTATGAATGTTTCATCCTAATTGATTGTGTACCTTGTTCGTAGATGGGACACCCATGACTTCTTTTAATGCTATATCCTGAAAAATTTCCATAAATTAAAAAGTCATTTATCATCCCGTACAACATGGATCATAGCATGAAATATTCATTTCTATAAGCACCATACAATGTAACACCTTAATCCCACAATAATTTCAAATCCTCGATAAATGGAGCCAAATACACATCAATATCACTACCTAGTTGTTTCGGTGCTGATATAAGTATAGATAGCATGATGTGTTTTCATTTCATGCATAACCATGGTGACAAGTTATAATTTACCAACATAACCAGCCACGTACTGTGAGTGCTTCTTTGAAAACCAAAAGGATTCACTCCATCTGTAAATAATGCAAGATGAAGGTTTCTTTGCTCATTTCCAAAATCAGGATACTCATGATCAATTCTCTTCCACTAAGGAGAGTCTTTCAGGTGAAAAAGTTTCCCATATTTATTTATTCTATCTGCATGCCACGTCAATTTCCATGTGGTCTCCTCACTTCCATATAGGCGCCTAAACCGTGGAATAATTGGAAAGTACCGCACAAATTTTTCAGGACCATATTAATCTTTCTTTTATCAAGAAGCACCACACTTTGGGAATTATGTAAGTGATTGTGGTCCTTGTGAAACAGTATAAAATCATTCAGGAAGGTGTGTATTCATTCATAGATCATACCCATCGAACGTAGCATTTTTTGGTGTCATATATTTAGATCGGGAGCTCATTATCTTCTGGTATCATGTCATTAAAGAAAGAAAGTAATTCTATAAAACTAGAATCACTCCATTTGTTTCCTTCTTTCAAATTATATTGCTTAAGTATGGATGACAATGCTGTATATTTAGTGCAACCACCATACAAAGGCTTCTTTTCACAACTCTTTAACTGCTCAAACAATTTTGGGCAATCACAAACTTTATCTTCAACTGTCCTTGTAATTTCCTCAATATGATCTTCATCATCATTCACATATGTAATCACATACTTGATATGGTCTTCTTCATTGTCCACACTTGTAATCATATCAGATGATCCATAAAATGCATTTTTTTCCCATCCACTAGCTACATTCTCTTTCCCCCTATGTTTATTTTACCATTAATAACTTTGATCCATTCCATGATCGATCAAGTGTTCTTCTAACTCCTCTGGACTAACTTGTCTTGAATAAATACTGTGTAAACACAAACAAAGGATTTTAGAAGGATCATATGCATGATCTTTTGCAAACATGGTGAACTCTTTCACTCCATCTTCATACTCTCTTGTCAAACGACTGGAACCCATCCATTATTTATTCATATCCATCCTATTTGATTCCGTGATATTAGTATTTTATAAAATTAATACACAAAATATTGATATAATGTAGTGGTTTTTCTAATTCAAGAAAAATATGAACTTAAAAGATTATGAAAAAACTATAGTTCAAATGTCCTTTGAAAACTATTTAAAAAATCACACTTGGAATCCCATTAAAAAACCCAACCATTTACACAAATTCCTCTTTAAAATAAAACACCCTTTTTAAAATAAATCAATCAGTTCCAAACACTCTTTCACAAAACCACAATTCCTTTTTTTAAAATCATTCAAGACAACTTCATGACCCAACAATCTTAATCATTTAAAATGAGCGACATCCCTCTACGAAACATTTCAAAATACTTGAATCATTTTGAAAGAGCCACTTAGGCATTTCACAAAGACATATATCCCAATAGAGACACTTAATAAAATATACATAGAAAACACTTTGATTCATCCCAAATCAATAAGTATTGTTTGATTTTATCACAATATTTCAAAGGTAGGTGTAATAATAAAATTTTTCATAACCATTTGATATTGTTCTCCCCACCATTGGATATCCCTTATCCATGCTTCCATTGTCTAGTTATATCAATTATCCTTCACCACAACACCAGATTCCCAACAGATATGTTCCATAGTTAGTGACTGCACTTGAAACAATGAAATACTTGTGTTCCAGTTTACTACAAACACTACATTATCCCAATGATCCTTGACCCACACCAAATCAATTATTTTACACCCTAAGAAAAATGTATATGTCTCTCACATGAAGTATTATTGATTCCTTAATTTATAAATACACCTAAGAAAATATATAAGCATGAACCCATTACACAATAAAAAAATTCTCAAGTGTCATTCCTTTCACACAAAGAATTTCCCTATGCCACGCATCACTAGAAGAAACTATGTTGCTTTCCCAATCCTTTTAAGTACATCATGTCTCAAGTCAAAATAAGAAAAGAACTATGGTACTAAATTAATAGATGGTATGATTTTCCATAGTCGATTTTCTAAAATATTCAAAAAGACTTTATAAATGAAATTACAAAGACTAGTCATTCTAAAATTCTTAACTGAACTCATATCAGTAACCTCTGGAATCAAAGTGATGAGAGTATCATTATAAGTCTCAAGAGAATTATTACCTCTCCAAAACTCATTCATGATGTTAACAACATCAAGTCCAAAAATAGTCTAGAACCTTTTAAAGAAATTTTCATAATGAAAATCTAGGTTTAGTACCTTTGATGGATGCATCAACCTAAATGTCACGACCACTTCATAACATTGAATATCAATAGTTAATAATTCAATCATATAATTTGTTAAAGTTGTAATAAAATAATAATTTATATATTTAGATATAAAATTATCCTAAGAAGAAAATATGATTTGATCATTACTTGAATTATATCACTTGTCCCTTTGAGGGGATTCACCATAAAGTGCTTGCAGGTGGAAGGATTCATTACATGTGTTGTTATGGTTATTTGACTAGGGTGTCCAGAAAGTGTCTCATATAGCTTTGGATAGGTTGCGCTAACAAAAGATATGTTTCCATTCTAACTCAATTTACCCATTAATAAAAATATCAATGTATTCCCCCATGAAGTAGGATTGTCATCCAAACAACATAAATTTCATGTGTTGTGCTTATTCCATTTATGTCATGTGTTTATCCTTTATTGTTAATTTTCCTCTAGGGGAGGTATTTTTAAAACCATGACGTTACTAGAACTAGAAGGTAGAGATCTGATGTTGTGACTTAGTTGTAGCTTTACTTATATGTTATGGTATATCAGGTTTGGGGATTTGTTTCAATTTAGGTATGTTCTGGAATTTCTTCCGCTATATGCAAGTTTCGGGGGGTTTAATTTTTTTTGGGGTTTAACATTAGGATTGCTGATTTGTACCAAATCCAAATAGTGGTATTAGTTTTTTTTTCTTATTCTACTATCAGTTACCAAAAAGTTGTATTAAAGGTTGGTTACATAACATATGGTGATTATTTTATCAAGACTCGATAGAAAGTCTTGTTTTCAAGACTACTCGGTTTCCTCTAATGGAGTAATTATAGCCCGATAGGCCCATACCGAAAGCCCAACAGGCCTGGCCCGGCAAAGCCCACGTCGGGTTAGGCCAGGCTCGGTCCATAGGTTCATCGGGCCAGGCCAATCCAAGAAGTCCCACAGGCCAGGACGGCCTGGCCCGAAAAAGCCCAACCCGCTGGCCTGCGCGAAGCCCGGCACGCTAGCCCGTGTGAAACCCATCTGCTATAAAAAAAATTAATGGGAAACTGCTGGTAGAAAGATTCGATCCACCTACCACAGGCTTCCAAGGCTGCACCTGTTCGGTTATCACCAGACTGTATATATATATATCAACGATATATGTATATATATATATACATTATTATATATTTACAAAAAATTATATATATATATATATAATAATGTATATATATACATATATAATTATTATATATAATTATAATGTGTGTGTGTGTTTGTGTGTGTGTGTGTGTGTGTGTATACAACGATATATAATTATATATATATACATAATAATGTATATATATAAACAAAACTATTAATCTATATATATATATATATATATATATCAATGATAAAATATTAATTATATATATATAACAACTTGTTGTATATTAATAAAAACATAACACTCACATAATGATGTTCGTGCACGTCCCCCTACCTCATTAATTTTCTTTATGTATGTGACAACTTGCATATATTATATATACTATACATATATAAATCTATTTAGAAAAAAAAATTAACCCACCCGCTGCGGCGCGCCCTCCAACCCCTAATTATTATTTTTACAATTTTCTCATATTATATATATATATATATCATTTAACATTATATATATATAATAACTTATTATATATTAACAAAACAATAGCACCCCCAACCAATGATGTTCACACACACCCCCCAACCTCATTAATTTTTTTTAAAATATGATAAAACTTGCATATTATATATATGTGTGTACACACACGCAGATATATATATATATATATATATATATATATATATATTAATAATATATATCAATTAAGTGTCGCTTTTAAAAATCCATTAATAAATATATATATATATATATATATATATAATTTAATACAATATATATATAAACAAAGCTATTAATATATATATATATAAATGATTTAATATTATATATATATAATAACTTATTGTATATTAACAAAAAAAATAACACTCACCTAATGATGTTTTTGCATGTCCCCCAACCTCATTAATTTTTTTAAGTATGTTGCAACTTACATATATTATATCTAAATCTATTTATAAAAAAAATTAGTCCGTCCACAACTGCGCACCCCCAACCCCTAATTATTATTTTTTACAATTTTCTCATATTATATATATATATTTATATATATCAATCATTTAACATTATATATATTTATATAATAACTTATTATATATTAACAAAAATTAACTACTCACTCGATGATGTCTGCACACCCCCAGCCTCATTTTTTTAAATATGACGAAACTTGCATATATTATATATACTATATATACATATATAATCTATTTAGAAAAAAAATAACTCACTCATTGCTGTGCACCCCCGCAACCTCTCATTATTTATTTGCACATAATCTATATAGATTCACATATATAAATATATTTAGAAAAAAAATAACATATACTCCCACTGTAAAATGTCAATAAAATAGAAAATAAACGTTTTAAAAAAAATGTTTAACGTTTAATAAAAATACATATAAAAAACACGCGTTAAAATAAATTAAAAATCGTTTAAAAAATGTTTTAAATTAAATAAATGCTTAACAATACTTTTCATAAATAAGTTAAAAAAATAAATGTAAAAAAACATCTTAAATAAATGATAAAAACGCTTAAATAGTAACGCTTTAAACTCGCCCACTGTTGCACACCCCCCCAATCTCTAATTATTATTTTTTCAATTTGCACATAATATATATAAATTCACAGACATATATAAATCTATTTAGAAAAAAAATAACATATCCGCCCACTGTAAAATGTTAATAAAAAATGTTTTTACATAAAACATGCTAAATGTTTAAAAAAATACATATAAAAAACATGCATTAAAAAACGTTTTAAATTAAACATCTAAAAATAAATGTCAAAAATGTTTTAAACAAATGTTAAAAAATGGGTTTAAAAAGGTTTAAGTAAAAATGTTTTAAAAAAAATTTTAAAAAAGTTTTTAAAACAAACATTTAAATTAATTTTTTTTAAAACAAACACTTAAAAAAACTTTTTTACATTAAAGATTGAAAAAAGTTAAATGTTTTAAAAAAATACATGTAAAAAAAATGCGTTTAAAAAAAATTAAAAACGTTTTAAATTAATCATTTAAAAATAAATGTAAAAAACCATTTAAACAAATGTTAAAAAACAGTTTAAATAAAAACTTTTAAATAAAAAAACAAACACTTAAAATAATTACAAATAAGTTAAAAAAATAAATGTAAATAAATGTTTTAAATAAATTTTTAAAAAATGTTTAAATAACAATGCTTTAAACTCAGCCACTGTTGCACACCCCCAACCCCTCTTTAATTTTTTTTACAATTTGCACATAAATATATATTACTTTATATTGATTTATAATTATAAATTTATAATAAATATATTTATTATATTTGTAATTACATATATTTCTAATATTTATTATAAATATATATATGTATTTATTTATAACTATAACTATAAATATTTGTATTTATTTATCAATATTTGTATATATTTATAAATATATTTGTTTAATTATATATAACATTATATATGAAAATAATAAATATATATTTTTATAAATTATTAATTATTTAAATTAATATATATTTATATATATTTATAACTAATAAATAAATAAATATTTATATGTAATTAAAAATTATAATAAACAAATATTTATTTATAGTTGTCATTATAAATATATATATATAAATATATTTAAAAATTTATAAAATTATAACAAATATATTTATAATTTTATAAATATATATAATTAATATATTTATTATAAGATTTTAACTCTTTAAATATATCTACATTTATTTATATTATAATTATAAATAATTGTGTTTATTTATAAATATTTGTATATAAATATATGTAATAAATATATTTATTATAATTATTTAATTATTTAATTATATATATATATATATATTTATTCGTGAATTATAATTATAACTATTTGTATATATTTATAAATCTTTGTATATATTTATAAATATATTTATTTAATTAAATATTTATAACTTTATAAGTAGTATAATAAATATATTTATTATAATTTTATAATATATATATTTATTTATAGTTATAATTAACTATACATAAATATATTTATATATTTTTGTATATATATATATATATTTATAAAATTATAATATATGTATTTATTGTAATTTTATAATTATTTAAATATATATATAGTTATAATTATAATTACAAACACATATATTTAAAATGTATTTATATATAATTAAAATTTAATAATTATAAATATATTTATTATATTTATTATTTTAATATATTTAATGTAATTTTATAAGTATTTTTGAGACATAATTTTCTCATGGGTAACATGAATTACTCATATACATACATAATAAAAAAGAGTCATCACATATATGGATAACATGAATAATAAGAAAGGTGTAATGTATAAATGAACTTTCATGATGACACACAATATATATGCATGCATGATCAAGTGCAAAAAAAATATATTAATTATAAACATGCATTTTTTATTTAATGATTACAAATAAACATTTTTTTGAATATACATATAATAATTTTTTATAAATTTATAATATTATTTATTAAAAACTTGTATCTATGCTAAAAATAGTGATGATAAAAGTCCTCTTTATGAGTGCTAAGAAAAACATTGATAAAGGGTACATTTATTAGTGTTTTTAGCTAGTGTTGATAAAGATCATCTATTTATCAGTGCTTTCTGCTTAGCACTGAGAAAACGATGCGATTCCCTTGTTCCGTTTATGGTAGTGATTTTATAAGCTATTTTCACTAAATTTCTTATATATTAAGTGAAAATGTCTATTTATACTTATTTAAAACATATTTAAAAAAACTAGTGTTATATTTATATCTACATAAATATATTTATATATCATTTTTAATGATTTTTTTTGAAATATACTCATTATCAGTACTCGTAAAAAAAACGTTGATAAAGACTCTCATATATAAGCGTTACTAAAAAATGATGATAAAGGGAAACCCTTTAACAACGCTAAAAAAATGATGATCAAGAGGGTACTTTTATCAACGCTAAAAAATGCTGATAAAGTTGTACTTTTAACAGTGTTTTTTAACGCTGATAAAATTACCCATTTTTCCAGCGCTTTTTTTTAGCGTTTAATGGGTGCCGCTGTGAAAACTCATTTTTATGGTATCCATCATATTGGGTCTAGAATTGTTGGTATGGATGTAATGATCACATGGTGTTGAAAGATTGAAATTCACATACCATTTGAAAATAATATATTAGATTGAGGGAAAAAAAATAAGTGGATGAGAGAATAATAAATGAGTTTAGTGGAGCAGGGTATTCGAGTAATTAGAATTATTACTATTAAAAAAAACGGTGGAACCCACATACAATTAACCCATTATTTTAGATGGATAATCGAGACTATGAAAATATTATATTATATTTCAATGCATTCTTTCATCAATTATTGTAAGGCCCACCGGAACACTGCTGATCTTCACTATATAAATGCCTAATGCTACTCTGAATCATCCATCTCCTGCCATCTTCCATCGGGGAGTCGCCGTGACACCATTCAGGCAAGGTAAGGGTGGTGTGAAACTCCCTTTACTCATTCATATTATATCTTTGTAACAAGGTATAAAAATGGTTTGAAGATTTAGGTGGCTGATAAAACTAAACGGCATTCATGAACAGGAACAATGAATGCGCATTTGGCTTCAAGAAGGGCATGGGTTTGGTATTTTCTAATGTTGTGCCTAGTTTTTGGTGCGACGGTCAAAGCTGAAACAAAATTCAGCTACGAGAGGCTAAGACTCAGAGTTACGCATCAAACCACGGGCGAGGAATACTTCCGGTTCATCACGCTTCTCCGAGATTATGTCTCAAGCGGAAGCTTTTCCAATGAGATACCACTCTTGCGTCAGTCTACGATCCCCGTCTCCGATGCGCAAAGATTTGTCTTGGTGGAGCTCACCAACCAGGGGGGAGACTCGATCACGGCCGCCATCGACGTTACCAATCTGTACGTCGTGGCTTACCAAGCAGGCGACCAATCCTACTTTTTGCGCGACGCACCACGCGGCGCGGAAACGCATCTCTTCACCGGCACCACCCGATCCTCTCTCCCATTCAACGGAAGCTACCCTGATCTGGAGCGATACGCCGGACATAGGGACCAGATCCCTCTCGGTATAGACCAACTCATTCAATCCGTCACGGCGCTTCGTTTTCCGGGCGGCAGCACGCGTACCCAAGCTCGTTCGATTTTAATCCTCATTCAGATGATCTCCGAGGCCGCCAGATTCAATCCCATCTTATGGAGGGCTCGCCAATACATTAACAGTGGGGCGTCATTTCTGCCAGACGTGTACATGCTGGAGCTGGAGACGAGTTGGGGCCAACAATCCACGCAAGTCCAGCATTCAACCGATGGCGTTTTTAATAACCCAATTCGGTTGGCTATACCCCCCGGTAATTTCAATAATTAGTAATTAGTAAAAATGTAGTAATGATTTAAATAAGTAATAATAATCATTAATAATTTGTAAATATTAGTAAATTATGATAATTGGTAATAAATTGTATAAAATATATATGAAATACTAATTATACCAAATTAAAATATTATAATAAGGATGGGCCTTCTAGGGAGGTGATGAAGGGGAAAATTCTTTTTTAGATTTGTAGGCTCCTAAGATGGTGTAGGGGCAAGGTGCAGGTGAAGCTGTCCAGAGGAAGGAGCACGGGAAATGGCAACTGGTTTCTTCATAGGTCAATGGAAGTGCTGAGCATGGCCTCACTTCCAAAGGGATGGAGCTGGTTACTACTCAGATGGCTAACAATATTAGGGAGGAAGACCAATATGTTTTTCATCTAGTAGGAGTGGATAGGGAGAAGTAGTCCTCATGCAAGAAGAAATCGTGGGTGAAAATTGCAACATAAGTGGACACTGAGCAGTTGCTAGCACCTAATGGTAATTCTACAAGAGATGTCTCAGGTAGAATTAATGATTTATTTCTAGAAAATGTCGACTTATCTGATGGTAAAACTAAAATTGAGACTGATGTGAATGAAGAAGTGTATATAGAATTGCGGTAGGAGTGCTCTTTAACCATGGCCATAAGAAAAAAGAAATAACAAGATGGAGGAAGCTATCTCTAATAAATTCAGGGAGATCGGTCCGTGTATGGATCAACAATTGACAATGAGTGTTTCAAATCAGTCAAACACTAATGTGACTGTCACTAAAGGAAAGAATATCCTCATATATGATTATGGTTTATAGCTGGTCACTCGCAGGAAAGCCATCATTTTTGTCCCTTTAGATGAAGAGGAGGATTAGGCTGCCTTGGAATTGGAAGCATCTAAGAAGGATAAGCTGGTTGCAATTAGAGGGTGTAAAGGTAAATTGAACCTTTCCACTCCCATTCAGTCTTCCCCAAAGGTAGGCATTGTGTTGAGCTTGGAGATTCCCTCTACCGTGGTCCAAGAAATTATTATAACTCCACCGGAATATGTTAAAAATAGGTTTACTGTGCTTGAAATCCTAAACCGGTCTATTAATAGGAAGGTTTTTCAAGAGGAATTCAGAAACACTCATGGATTTATCCGAGTTGAAGGATAATCCTTAGACACCAAGACTATCAAGAAAAGAAGAAATTTTGATCTAAAGGTATTATTGGGGGGGGGGGGGCTCAAGTCCGGATAGAGAACAAGATCCTTGGTCCCTTGAGGATCCAAATCCACTGGATGAAAATATTGATGATCAAGTGGATGAAAATACATTAAAAAATCCCAAAACCAGGAGGAGGGGCCGTTATCTTAAAGGTAGGGGTGGTGACCGATGCCATAGATGAATAATCTTCTCCTGCTTCCTAAGGATTTTTTTTCTTTTCTCTTTGTGACAGTGGTCTGTCACTGCTTCCTTATGCCATCCTCATTGTACTTTGTGTTTATTCGATTTTCAATAAATTTCAAAACTATGGGTTATAACCCATGGTTCATGCCATCTTGGTAACTATGGAATTAGAAAGCGGACACTAGTTTCTATTACATGAATTTGATTAGATAAATCATCAAAAAAATACCATTGGATCTCATATAAAATTTTTCTAGATTGAGGGTGTTGAAACATTTATATCATTTACATTGTGAAATTCATAATTTTTTTCTGAAGGAATAATTAAATGTCATGTAAGAAATGTGTTCTTAGGAGATTCGAAACGTTTTACAATGTTAGACTTAATCTAATGTGTTTCAGTTTTTTGGAAATATTATATTTTTTTTTATTAACATGGTGAATGAAATTTAGTATAAAATAATTTTTTTTGGGTTTTAGATCCATAATTTCATATATTAGTACATGAGATAGTTGGCTCATCTATTCAAGAAACAATAACTTAGAATAATAATTCAAATGCAGAATCAGAACCATAACAATTTTACAATTTGTTGAAATCTACCGAGGAAACCTTATATCCATGATGCCATTAAAGAAAACTTGAAGATTAAAAAAAAACGATGTCTATTAAATCATAATTTTCAATGTCAAATTGTCTGTTTGATCACACATTTTCTTTGGTTAAATCATTTTTTCCTGACAGAAATACATTACGTGCAATTTTCTTTGAAAGTAAATTGGTGGTCCATAATTTATGTATTAGTTGTCCAAAGATCCATGAGTGTTTAAATGCCTGCATCTTATATTATGATGATTATGAATCATTAGTTAATTTTCCAACATGCGGATAATTGAGGTATAAAGATGCACAATAAGGAAATCCATATTTCCTATGAAATAGTTGAGGTATTTTCCAATTACACCCTATTTACAACATTTATTTATGTCTCACAAAACAACTCCATTGATGACATGAGATAAATCAAATATTTCCATCAGTAAAATATTAAATCATTCATATGATGGTGACTTACAAAAACACTTTGATCAGATGCAGCTGCCTTTTGCTTCAGAACTTCGTAACATATGGTTGAGTCTTTCTACTGATGGTTTTTTTCTATTTGGTGGTTATGAAAATCAATATTCTTATTGGTCTATTTTCATTACTTCGTAATACTTATCTCCTTGCATGATAACGAAGGAACCACACACACACACACACACAGAGAGATATATATATAGAGCTATTAATTTTAGGACATCCAAAGAAGAATATTCATGTTTATTTGAAGCCACTAATTAATGAGTTAATTTCATTATGGAACAACAGTATAACTACGTATAATATAGTTATAGATCATAATTTTACACTAAAGATTGAACTAATGAGGATGATCAATGACTTTTTAGTATACGGTATGTTTTCTAGATGGAGTACACATGGTCTAAAATTATGTTCGTACTTCATGGATGAGAACAAAACATTTTTGATTTAAAATGGGGGAAAGAATAGTTATTTTGACTATCATTAGAGATTTATTCATATGGATCGAAATTTTTGAAGGAATAGAGATAATTTTATAAATGTTAGAATTGAAATAGGCAAACCTACAACAATTTTCTTTGGTAATCAGGTAAAATTATTCATCTCTACATTACCTCGTTTTACTTTTGGACCAACCATAGATGAACAAAAATTAAATGGTTATGGTAGAGATCATAATAGGATCAAATGAAGTATTTTATGAGACTAGTCATATTAGCCTTATTTTTGGTTGTCCACATGTTAGATTTAATGCATATTGAGAAGAATTTTTGTGATAACATATTTTATACCGTGTTAGACACACCCGATAATACCAAAGATAATGTAAAGAAATAGTCAGATCTTGCCTAGATTTGCAAATGTCATAAACTTGAAATATTTGAATATGAAAGATCTCCCAAATTAATGAATCCAAAAGTAGCTTACATAATTTCTAAATAAATTAATTTATTATTATACTAATGAATTAGATATTTGATGTTACCCTATGGTTATGATTTTAATTTGTCTCATTGCATCACAAATGGACACATCACTTGGTTAAAAAGTCATGACTGTCATGTCATAAGGGTAAGATAGATTCCTGTTGGTTTTAGATGGCTATTGAATTCTTCAATCTAGGAAATTTTTTCCGAAATATCATATTTATTCTGATATATTTTTGGGACAATATCATATTATGATATGTTGAGTATACTACAAGATGATGTTGTTTACAATTTATGTAAATTGAAGAAAATATTCTCACCAATATTCTTTAACTAAATGGAACATTTAAAAATGATTTTTTCATATAAAGCTAAATATGGAGGGATGGTACAATTATGATTTATTTACCAATTAGAGAGATGTATGAAAAAATTAATGATGAAATTATGTAACAAATCATCAATTGATGAGTCATTTTCATAAGCATATTTGGAGGAAACAATTTCGAATTTTTGCTCTTATTATTTCCAATAAAAATATCATTGAAAACATAATCTCATGGGTCGTAATGAAGAATACATTTTAGATGTTAATGATAATCAAATTTCAATTTTTAATAAAACCGATCTTGGTTTTTATGGTTATCATAAACGATGAAATTTAGTTGAAGAATTGCATAGAGATCATATATATTTTTTGATGAATTTTGATGAAATGAAATGATTTGAGAAATAAGAAATACTTAATATTATTACCTTTTCGTAGGAGACATGGTAGCCAACCCATATCCCACTTGATGTACATGGATGATACCATCATTTTTATGAATGTTGGGGGGAATATCCATTTATGCGGTTAATAAAATTTTGAAGGAGTATAGCAAATGGAGTGGACAGCTCGTGAGTAGAGAAAAAAGCTGTTTTTTCATTGTAAACTCTTGTGGAGAGGGAAGGGTGGAACATGTGAGCTCTAAGATGGGCATGGGGAAAGGGTCTCTTCCAATGGAGTATTTGGGAACTCTGGTTTCTTCTGGTAGGATACGTAACAGAGAATTTGATAAGGTGGTGAACAAGATGATGGGCCACATTCTGGACTGGAAAAACCACTTCCTTTCTTTTGGGGGCCGGATCGCGCTTGTGAACAATGTGCTTTCTACGGTTCCAGTGCATGCGATGGCATCTACTAGTGTCCTCAAGGGGGTCATTCGGCACGTTGAAAGGGTGATGGCCCGTTTTATTTGGGACGCTTTGCTGGAGGGGAAGCAGCAGTGGGTGTCATGGGGGAAGATGGCTCGGCCGATCAGTGAAGGAGGGATTGGTGTCAGGAGCATGGAAAACACGCTACATGGTTTACATGCGAAGCTTGCATGGGAGATCATCGGGGGTGACACTCTGTGGGGGAGGAGCATGATGTTGAAGTATAAAGCTTCCGCTGACTCCCTACCAATCAGGGGTTCTTCTTTGTGGGCCACGGTCTGCAACATTGTCCCGCAGTTGCTTCCTTTCTCTCAATGGATTATATGGGAGGGGCAGATCCGTTTCTGGGAACATAACTGGGCAGGATCGGTGCTGGGTTACCCTGGGTGCCCATCCCCTTTAATTTATTTCAGTGAGGCAGGCTCGTATCCCCTGTTTTTCAGATCTATTCTGGATGATGCATAACATAGGGTTTTCAATTCAGTTGTGCTTACCCCTGATAAGGATAGGTGCATGTATACCCCTTCGATGTCGGGTAAGTTCAACCTTAAATACTTCGGTAGGAGCATCATGGATCAGGGGCACCAGGAGCAGGGACACAGGTGGGTGTGGAGGAAGAGTATCCCTACCAAACTGAACTTCCTGAGGTGGCAAATCCAGAACAATGCTATCCCCATGGACGTGAGCATCAAAAGGCTGGGCATCAGCCTGGCATCCTGCTACTAGTGTTGTCCGAGTAGAAGGGAGGAGAGTTTGAATCATATTTTCTTTGAGGGGGCTTGGGCTCATATGGTGTGGAGGTTCTTTGGAACGCATACAAGGTATTCTCCAAATGCAGATAACCTGGAGAGTTTTTTGGAGCAGTGGTTTCAGGGGTGCGAAGATAACCTGAAGGAGGCTGAGGCCCATGCCATTATTTTTAATTCAGGCTACTGGGTGCTATGGCAAGCAAGGAACTGCGCAATGTTCGAGTGAACCATGTCTACAGGGAGGGTGGTGGTGGCGAGGATTAGGTGTATGCTTATTGAGCTGGTGGATCTTGCGGATATTTGAACTGAAGTGCCCTCGCTTAGGTTTTTACAGTCCCCCAGGACGGTGGCTAGATAGAAGGTCTCTAAGGGGAAGGGGAATTGGATTCGCTGGATCCCCCCCGAAGATGGTTATAAGATGAATATTGATGGATCTTGTGCAGTGGATATTATGCGTGGAGGGGGGGTTGTGTAGGATCACAGAGGGAGTGTGGTTTTGGCCTTCTCATCTTTCTATGGGAGGGGGAGCGCGGTCCGGGCAGAGGCTTTGGCAGCCCTCTCTGGGTTGTACCTTTGTAGTCAGAGGGGCCTGGACATTGTCCAACTAGAAACCTACTAGAAGATTGTGCATGAGGCCTTTTAGGGGTGTGGCAGTATTCAATGGATGATCACTTACATTATTAGACAATGGAAGATGCTCATGAACAACAACATTAGGGTCACACACACTTGGCGGGAAGGGAATAAAGTGGCGGACTACTTGGCGTCTATTGCGGTTCCCGGGGAACCAGTGGTTTGGTGTGATAATGTTACCTCTTTCAAACCGGAGGGGGTGATCTTGATTAGGGGTGATGCCCTCAGCTTACACTATTTTCGACCCACATAGGTGGGGGTTTTGTCTTTGTCCTTGTGTTGTTTCTGCATCTTTATTTTTGAATAAAAATCATAGTGATTGGATTGGATGTGATGGCTTGCACATGGTGTTGGTATAGAGTTTCCACCCCTCACCCTTTGAGTGATTCTCCTCCGCTTGATACTAGTTGATGCACAATTGTTTTTATAAATTTTATGAATTTTTTTTTGATAAAAATATTGTCTGTGGAATAATGTAATATTATTATTCTTGGTTTTATTATATTTAATGGTTTTTTATTTAATTTTTTTAAAATAACTTTTTGATTTTTGTTTTAATAATATTTAACAATTAAGATGAATTACTTTATTAGTCTCAATTTATTTTTTATAAATTTTAAGTAACTTATTTGTGACATAATATTATTCTAACCCAACTAATTTTTATTTGTGACAGGATGTCATAAAAACCCTAATTGAAATTTTGTTTATAGACATGATACATTAGCAATGAATTCCCATAGAAAAAGGACATTAGCGATGGAAATTCGCTGCTAATATCTCGTAAAAAATGAATAAAACTTCAGTATTATTCCGAGGTCCACCTCGACTTCTCAAATGTCAACTTCTCCTACATTTCTTAGGAAGCTTCAATGAATGAACCCAATCATTTTCTTCTGATGAGTCATCCTTCCCATTGGGAAGTGCAGGTTCCCAAGCCACCACAACAAGTCATCCTTGAATCTAGTTCCAATCCTCTCAAGGTCTTCATTCCATGTAATGAACAAAAGTGAACCATAAGAAAACACACATGCATGCACATAGTACGAAACAATTCACAATGAGATAACATGGTTTAGACTTTATTTCTACATCTATGGGATAAAAACAACATTACTTTAATTCAATGAGGAGAAACATAAATGTTACAAGAATTTCCATCATTCAGAACTCTACCTAGGTCACTGGAAGATGTGTCAGCAACATCGTTCGGTCATCACATCTTCTGGCTCCCTCCTTCTGGTCTCCGCCCTTGCAGGTCTTGACCTCTGTCTTTGGCTCTGGTGCCTTTGGATCTTTGTGTTCATCCATGATGGATTCCCCAAGAGGGGATCCACCTATAACTTTGTCAGGCCTTGTCTTCCACTTGTCAATCATACTCAACAAATTTCAATGCATCCATTTATATAGACCTCGAGTCCATATATCCAATTAATGCAATCAACATTAATTTTTCCATCCATTAATATTTAGAATTATTTATCCATTAATATTTGGAGAAAATCTACTATTAATTTTGAGATAAATATCTCCCTTAATGATTTTCACTATCTCCAATAAATGGGTTGTACCCAAATTAATTCTGTAATGAGAATCATATTAACAGGTTGAGTCCAACAATATACCACTCGAATACAATTCTCATGCTCTAACTAATGTCGAAACTAGACTAGATTCTATTCACCATTCTTTTACAGCACCTGCATAGTTGTCCACACCATGCTGCTTCAATCATCTAGGATCCCACTGAATTAGTTCCTCCTTAGTCTTCTAAAACCACTATATGATTGTTCCACAGTCTAAGTAAAACCCATCTGAATGCCTCTATGGAAAATTTTTCCAATGCAATTAGAAATGAGTTTTCATCCTTTTATTTTGTTAAAATTCCCACAAAAGTTGCGTCGTGCACCATATCCATGGCCACACTCTATTGGTCTTCCATGAATTTTTTAAAGACTTCGCTAATGAGCTTATACACCACCCCAGATCTTTTTGGTACACCAAATTCCAGTGACACCATCAGAACTAAACTTCATCTGGTAACTATAGCTTCTAAAAAGTCCGATGTCATTGGCATGAAAAACTCCCACTAAAACCTCCTTCAGTGCAACCATGGAAACAAGGTCCTTTTCTCCCACTACTTCCATCCTAATTCTAACTCTTTGAGATCCCACATTCATCATAGAAGGCCCTTCCATTTCTATATTGATCCTCTGAAAGATCATTTTCACAAAGACAAAAAAAAGTGAAATTATTTCTCCATCCGTAACGTCATGCAGAACAGGTATAAGGATATGACCTTAAAACATTACATAATATTGAATTTTAAACAAGAAAATACATTATTACACACTGAGTATCATTTCAGGTTTATATTTTTACAGAATTAGGATATCTTACATACGTAACATACCACATTCATACAAAGAGGATACTACTAAAAACAATATCCATTTTTTTTCAAAATATAAAAAATTTAAACTTAAAACATGATTTCTTTGAAAAAACTCCATATCAAACATCATGACTCCCTTCTTTCTCTTACCCATCCTTATATCCTGTGGAAAACATTTTAAAAACCTGTGATCAGTATAAAACTCAGTAAGGGATATAAATAAAGAAATCATTAGTCATTTGATAACAACAAAACTAATAAAAACCATAATCATAAAAACTCATATGCATAGAAACATCTTGTAGTTTCCTTGGGACATATTTACCATATCACTCTTACATTCACCCTTACACATGGAATAACCTTTTGGTCAACTTCCATCTTTGGAGTACCCAATGCATTTGAGAGCTATAATGGGGTTCACCCATCATATCTTGAGCTATAATGGGATCAACCCAACATATATTGAGATATAATGGGCTCAACCCAACATAACTAATGTATAAGGAACATATCATGGTAATAATGTATCTTGAAATAATGAGAAACCACTCATTCCATATACATATAAAAAACAATCCTTTTGAAATTTATTAAAGAGAGTTTTAAAAGGATTTTAAAATGAAAGTCTCTTAAAATATAATTAGAGTAATAATTAATAGAATGAAAAGGATATATGTATAAAATTTAAATACACATAGTGAAAAATAATATAAAAAAAACCATCAAAACAATAATCTTAATACCACATAATAAATAAAGAAGAAGGTTAACCCAAAGAATGGAAATTGGGTTAAGAATTCCCTTACCTTAGGTTCTTCTTACTTAAAATGTGTTTAAACCTACTGTATAATGGTTAAAATAGTTTTATTAATATCTTAATAAAACACATTAATGTTTATAACACCTTATATGATCATTTTACAACATCGTTCGACGAATTTATTAGTAATATTTTGTTATTTACATTACTTCAGGTGTGTTTTGACCCCGAGGTTCTCGGTTCGAGTCCTCGCAAGGCAACGTGAACTATATGACAGTGATCCTCTCATGGGCCCCTCTACCCCATTAGGAACTGGCTTAAGCCCAAGGGTTGGCCACCTTGGGCCTCACTTGGGATGTGTGGCGTGTAGGTGGGGAGGCCGCCCCAATACCTCATTACCCAATAACACATTTCTTTCCCCACGCACTCAACTGTGGTGGTTGGAAGGTTTGGGGTTTGGGCCGGAGGTTGCAGGGTTGAGTCCCCGAACATTTCTTCTTCTTGCATGCGTTGTAATAACACCCTTTTTTTACATCGGGTGTGTTTTTTACATGGTTTCCATGATCGGTTCATGATGGATATTCTTGTTGATTGGAAGTGAAACTAAAAAATTGGAATAGAGTGGTATTTAAAAGTTTCTAGAACCATAAATTATACCTATTATCATTTTGAATTCTGAAATGAGGAATATTAATTAGTTAAAGCATTAGTGATATTTGTTTAAGTCATTTTGGTGATTCTTCGATCGTAAAGAACTTATTTTGTTTTATAAATTAATCACATGTGTGAGAAATGATTCCAAAACCTTATAAATTATAACCTAGTTTTACCATTAAAATGGTTTCATGACCCATATTTAAGTAAGTAAATGAAATTTAATTCACATCGTCCATGATGTCGGTAAATCGACACATCACAAACAATGTTTTATTTTCTTGAATAAGTGGGAGAGGATAAGAAGTATAATGGTGAATCTTCCATAAATATGATGAAATACAGAATATTTAAGATACTAGATCATTCATTCCTATTGGATAAGATGATATGAGTAAATAATAATAAAATAAAGGAACTCAAAATAAAAGAATAATTGAGAAATCCCTTATGAAAATTCAGTAGCCTAACGACATTGCAACATGGTTTTAGAAAACATTAAAAGAGAGGGGTCATGGGTCACCCATACATAAATTAATCATAATACTATATAGATCTAGAATAAAATGGAAATAAAAATATGGTATGGAAAATTTAATGTTATACCACATAAAAGGGAAGTCAAATGGAAAAATAAAGAAGTTGAGAATTCTCTTACCTTATAGAGTAACTTCTAAGACTTGAAGGTTGGGACCATGGGGGATTGAGGAAACCTTGGGAGGAATAATAGGGTAGTAAGAACACCATATCTTTATTGAGGAGGAATTTGGAATGAATGGAATGAAGTAATGGGTTGGTATTGATAGAAAAATGAGGGAATATTTTATTAATTTTCAAGGGACACCTCATTAGTGGTATTTGCAAACCTATGGGCTTGCCCATGGTATTTGCCCATGGTATTGGCCACTTGGGACACCTAAATTTTTTTACTTTATTCAAGTCAACCAGAATTATTACATCATTATTACATCATTAATTATGTAATTAAACTTACCAAAACTCAAAACTGTATTTTTACTATTCACTGGAAAATCAACTATTTCAGAAAAAAACCCAAAAATTCACCCTCAGAATTTTCAATGTTTAGAATTAAAAAATGAACTCCATTTTTTGAAAATAATTTTCTAAATATTATTAATTTAATATTTAAATAAAATCACAATTTTTTAAAAAATAACAGTTTTAAATCTATAACTTTTTTTTAACACCTTGAAAACTTAATCGACATCTCATTATCTTATATCCTTAAGAAAATAAAATAATAATATTATTTAATATTCTTAAAGGTCATATTACTATTCATATTACTATTTATAAGGGTATGTTATTATTCACCATAAAAACAAGTTGGTTCTTTCAGACTCGAAATAACTTACTGATCACAATTGTAGATGACCGTTTCTTGAAATTAAAAACACAGAAGTGGTGAAATTATGTTTAAAGGGTAGTTATAAATATCTACTTAGAACAAAGTTTCATGCATTTCAATTTATTTTTATAAATCCTCGTGGTGTTACATTATCCTCACCTTATGTAAACTACGTCCTTGAAATTTTATTTACTTATTAAACAAGTGGGGGTACCTTTCCCTCATAGCATTTTAAGACTCCCATATTACTTCTTCAACCATGTGGTTTCTCCATAAAACCTTAACATGGTGGATTACCTTATTCTGCAATACTTGTTCCCTTCGATCAAGAATCAAGAACTGGTTTCTCTTTATAGTAAAGGTTATCTTCCATCTAAACTGCTTTTTGGGCTCAAGATATGAGTTGAATCTGGCACATAATTTCTCAACATCGAAACATGAAAAAAATTGTGTGCCTGAGACAAACTCAGAGGCAAAGCTACATAGTTTGAAACTGGTCCAACATTCTCCAATATTTAAAAAGGTTCGATAAACCACGGACTTAGCTTTCATTTATTACCAAAACACATCAAACTTTTCCAAGGAGAGATTTTAAAGAAAATAGGGTCACCTAACTCAAAAGAGAAGTCTTTCCTTCTGTTATCTGCATAACTCTTCTGCCTTCTCTGACCTATCCTCATGTGTTGCTGGATCATCTTCACTTTCTCAGCCACCTTCTCTACTAACTTTGGTCCCATCAACTTCCTTTCCCTGGCTTCATCCCAATAAGTTGGAGTTTGACACTGCTTCCCATACAATTCCTCAAAAGGTGCCGTTAATATACTGGAATGAAAATTGTTATTATAAGAAAATTAAACTAAAGAAAGATGATGATCCCAATTTCCTTGGTATCCCATTGAACAAGATCTAATAATATCCTACAAATCCTAAATCGTTCATTCTGACTACCCATCTTATTGAGGATAAAAATATGTACTGAAATTTAATTATGTTCCCAACAACTTTTGAAGGCCCTTTCAAAAGTTAGAAGTGAACCTTGGATCCCGGTCAGATACAATAGAAATAGGAACTCTATGTAACCTAACAATCTATTTGAGGTATAGTCGAGAAAGGCAATCCAATGACATTATATCTTGAATATAAAGGAAATGTGAAATTTTTTCAGCTGATCAATAATAACCCAAATCCCATTGTTACCTTGAGATGTCTTAGGTAGTCCCACCACAAAGTCAATGGATATATTATCCTATTTCCATTATGTAAATAGAAAAGGATGAAGAATCCCCTTCAGTAACTGCCACTATGCCTTAACCTGTTGACATTTCAAACATTTCATAGTAAATTCTGCAATATCCCTTTTCATTCCATCCCACCAGTAATACTCCTGAAGGTGTCTATACATATTAGTACTTCCAGGATAAACTGAAAATGGAGAACTATGAGCTTCAAACAACAAATATTTCTTCAACGAGGAATCACAAGGAACACACAACCATTTTCCAAATATTAAAATACAATCTTTATCATGGGTAAATTCTAGCAACATACCCATTTTAACCAATTCTACCTTTTTTATAGATCACGGACTTCCTTCTTTGATAGATTAATTCTATCTGATAATGATGAATGCACTAAAACCTAAAAGAAAATAGATGTATTATCTACACCAAAAATGTCTAATCCAAAATTCATCAAATAATTAATCAAGGGATCATGTTCCAAACGTAACATGGTTAATGATGCATGATGTTTTTGACTCAAGTCATCTACCACTTTGTTTGCTTTTCTGGGATGGTAATTGATTGTGAAATCATAGTCCTTTATCTGTTCAATCCATCTTCTATGCCAGATGTTTAATTACTTATGAGTGAATATATAATTTAGACTTTTATGGTCAGTATATATTTGACATTTGGCTACATTTAAATGGTGCCTCCAAATTTTCAAAGAAAAAATCACAGCTAGCAATTCCAAATCATGTTTGGGATAATTTAACTCATGATTTTTTAGCTGTCATGAAGCATAAGAAATTACCTGATCATTCTTCATCAGAACACAGCCAAGTACCTTCAATGAAGCATTGTTGTAGATGAAAAATCACCATTTTGGGAAGACAATTCCAAAACTGGATCGTTCACTAATCTCTTAATCAGTTCCTGAAAAAAAAACATTACATTCTTGTATCCAAATATATTTAACTCATTTTCATGTTAACTTAGTTAGAGGGCTAGATAACCATGCAATATGTTTAACAAACCATCGATAATAACTTTCTATTCCAATAAAACTATAAATATCTGTAACATTTTTGGGTCTTTTCCTTTCATCAACCACTTTTGTTTTGTCAGGATCAAATGTTATTCCATCCTTATTTACAATGTTCCTAAGAAAAGAAATCTATTGCAACCAAAAATCACACATCTTGAATTTTGAATACAGTTTTTTTCCTTTAAGGTTTTTAAAACAACCCTTAAATGTTTTTCATGTGCCTCTTTACTCTTAGAAAATTCTAGAATGTCATCAATAAACACAACTACAAATTTATCTAAGAACTCATGAAATATTCGATTCATAAGATTCATGAATACAATAGGTGAATTAGTTAACCTAAATGGCATAACAACAAATTCATAATTCCCCCATCTAGTACAAAAATCTATTTTTGGGATGTCATCCTCTGTCACCTTCACCTGATGGTATCCAGATCTCAAGTCAATCTTGGAGAAGTACTGAGCTCCCTGGAGTTGATCAAACAAGTCATCGATATGAGGAAAAGGATAATTGTTTTTAAAAGTAATGTTATTCTAGGATCTATAATCAATGCATTGTCTCATTGAACCATATTTCTTTTTAATGAACAAAATAGGAGCACCCCATGGTGAAGTGCTAGGACAAATGAATCCTTTATCAAGAAAATCCTACAACTGATTTTTCAATTCAATAATTTCTATTTGTGCCATACGATATGGGGCTTTTGAAATTGGAATAGCATCAAGAACTAATTCAATTGTGAATTCGACTTCCCGATTAGGTATGACACCGGGTAACTCATAAGGAAAAACATCAAGGTATTCATTTACCACTGAAACATCATTAATCTGAAAAGTTTCCTTGTTTTAAAAAACATGAGAAAGATAAATTTAATTTCCATATTTCAACAGTTTCTCATCTTCTTGATATGTTATTAATTTTATGGGTTCATTCTTGTACACAAACTGAATTTCTTTTAAAAAAAAACTTTTTTTCTCTGCAATATATCTTAGCATGATAAAAAGAAAGCCAATCCATACCTAAAATAACATAAACTCTACTAGAGGAAAAAAAAGGTTTTTAGGTAAAATATTTCCAAATAAAAGGATATACATATTCTTATAATTTCTTTTTTCCATAATATTTTTTCCAGGTGTTTTTACCATGAGATCTGGTTTCATTTCATGTGGTTGAATTCCTAATTTTTCATAAAATTTCTTAGAAATGAAGGAATGTGTAGACACTAAATCAAAAAACACATTTGAGAAATCTGTAAAAACAAGAAATTTAATTGATACAACATCATTGGATGGCCAGACATTTGTTGATGTAGTCACGAAGGATCTCAATATTCCTTTCTTCTTATAGTCTGATTTATTTGAATTATTCAGATCTCTATTTGGGAAATTATTTTCATAATGACCCATATGACCACATTTAAAACACTTAACAGTTTTCTTATCATGATTAGTCTTAGGATCATTTTCATTACAATCTCGGGCCATATGTCTAAGCTTACCACATTGAAAACACTTCTGAGTTTTGGTAAGGCATTCCCTAGGGTACTTCTTGCCACACTTTTCACAAACTAGAAACTGTATTTTATTACCATCAGATTTATTTGGTTCATTATTACCCATTGCTTTCCATATGGACATCTTATTCTCCTTTTTGTAAAAAATCATACGATCATAGGAAAACTTTATCTCTACCCTCTCATCACATCAGACAAGTATCTTGTAACTTTTAAATTCACAGGAGGCAAATGCCCTTCGATACCTTGTCTTTAATCCTGAGTAAAAGTAGTTGATTTTTCTATCAATATCCTGAATATTATTTGGAGCATACCTCACTAGTCGGGTGAAGTTCTCTTCATACATGACTACTCAATCTTTCTCTTTTTTATTCAATTCCAGGAATTGCTTCTCCATCCTAAGTCGAACCACGTTTAGAAAATATCTTTCAAGGAAAAGTCTTTTAAATTCATCCCACTCTAAGGAATCAAAATCTTCTCTATCCCTAATATTATTGACCATTGAACACCATTGATTAGCTTCACATTCAAAACGATAAATGTAAAGACTTACCTTTTGATTATCTGAACATACCATAACATTGAATATCTTTTCAAGGGATTTAATCCATCCTTAGACTATCTCTGGATCTACGGTTCCACTGAATGCTGGAGGATGTTTCCTCATAAAATGATCCACAAAAGACATGTTTCGTCATGGTTGATCATGTTCCTCTCTAGCGTGGATTCCACCCCCATTTATTATTTGATTCAACTGATCTATTGCTGTCATAAACTACTTGGTTCCGATTCCCACCATTCTGGGCTGCAGATTCATACAGTCATCAGCCTCTTAGTGCCTTCCTTCTCCAACTTCCTGGTTTCTTCTATGGAAAATCATTCTGAACAGATATAACTTAGATAAAACAACATCATAATCCTTAAATTCCATAACATTTCAAATTACCATAGAGTAAAAATCATTTATGGTACTCTTTTAACATCATCCTAACCATTAATTTTATTTAAACCATCCTATGATACCAACTATAAGGACCTAACCTAAAAACATTACCCAATCTTAAATGTTAAACAAGAATATACATTATTACCAATTAAGTATATTTTGGGTTTTGAGTTTTAACCAATTAGGATATTTTACATACACAACATTCCACATTCATACAAAGAGGATACTACTAAAAACAATATCCATTTTTTTCAAAATATAAATTATTAAAACATATAACATGATTTCTTTGACATCACTGCATATCAAACATCATGACTCCCATATTTATCTTACCCATCCTTATATCCTATGGAAAACATTTTAAAAATATGGGATGAGTATAAAACTCAGAAAGGGATATAAATAAATAAATTGTTAGTCAAGTGATAACAAAAAAATCAATAAAACTCATAATCATAAAAACTCATATGCATAGAAATATCATGTAGTTTCCTTGGGACATATTTACCATATCAATTTTACATTCACCCTTACACTTAGAATAACCTTTTGGCCAACTTCCATCTATGGAGTACCGAATACATTGGAGAGCTATAATGGGGCTCACCTGTCATATCTTGAGCTATAATGGGATCAACTCAACATATCTTGAGCTATAATGGGTTCAAACCAACATAAATATTGTCCAAGTAACATATCATGGTAATAAAATATATTTAAATCAAGATAAACCACTCATTCCATATACATATAAAAAAATAATCCTTTTGAAATTTATTATAGAGAGTTTTAAAAGGATTTTAAAAGGAAAGTCTATTAAAATATAATTGGAATAAGAATTAATAGAATGAAAATGATAAATTTATAAAATATAAATTCACATAGTGAAACATAATATAAACAAAAAATTCATCACATCAATAATATTAATACCACATAATGAATAAAGAATAAGGTTAACCCAAAGAATGGAAATTGGGTTAGGAATTCCATTACCTCCAGTTCTTCTTAATTAAAATGTGTTTAAAACTTCTATATAATGGTTAAAAGAGTGTTATTAATATCTTAATGAAACATATTAATGTTTATAACACCTTATATGATCATTTTACAACATCATTCTACACATTTATTAGTAATATTTTGTTATTTTCATTGCTTTGGGTGTGTTCCTTAAATGGTTTCCATGATCAGTTCATGAGGGGTATTCTTGTCGATTAGAAGTGAAACTAAAAAACTGGAATGGAGTGGTATTTACATGTTTAAAAAACATAAATTATACCTTTTATCATTTTGAAGTCTTACATGAGGATGATTCATAAGTTAAATAATTATTGATATTTGTTTAAGTCATTTTGGCGATTCTTTGATCGTAAAGAACTCATTTTGTTTTATAAATTAATCACATGTGTAGAAAATGATTCCATAACCTTATATATAAGATATAATAAATAAATTATAACTTGTTTAAACCATAAAAATGGTTTCATGACTAGTCTTTAAGGAAGTAAAAGAAATTGAAATCACATCTTCCACAATGTCGGTAAATCGACACATCACAGACAGTGTTTTAATTTCTCTAATAAGTGGGAGAGGAGAAGACGTATAATGGAGAATATTCCATAAACATTATTAAATCCATAATATGTAAGATAATGGATCATTAATTACTCTTGGATAAGGGTATATGAGGAAATAAGAATAAAATAAAGGAATTCGAAATAAAAGAATAATTGAGAAATCCCTTACGAAAATTCCGCAGCCTAACGACAATGCAACATGGTTTTAGAAAACATTAAAAGAGTGGGGATAAAGGTCACATATACATATATTAATCATAATAAAGTATATAGATTTAATAAAATGGAAATAATAACATGTTATGGAAACATAAAAGTTATACCACATAAAAGAAAACTTGAATAGAAAAAGAAAGAAGTTGAGAATTCTCTTACCTTGTAGAGTAACAACTATGTCTTGAAGGATGTGACCTTGGGGGATTTAGGAAACCTTAGGAGGAATAATAGGGAGGTAAGAATACCATAGATTCATTTAGGATGAATTTGGAATGAATGTAATGAAGGAATGGGTTGGTATTTATAGAAAAAGTGAGGGAATAGTTTATTAATTTTCAAAGGACACCTCATTAGTGGTATTTAAAAAACCATGGAGTTTGCCAAAGTATATGGCCATGGTATTGGACACTTGAGACACCTCATAAATGTTTTTACTATACACATGTGTACCAGAATTATTACATCATTATTACATTATTAATGTTGTCATTAAACTTACTCAAACTCAAAACTATATTTTTACTATTCACCCAAAAATCAATTGTTTCAGAAAAACTCAAAAAATCACCCTTAAAATTTTTTGATGTGTAGAATTCAAAAATGAAATCCATTTTTTGAAAATAATTTTATAAATATTATTAATTTAATTTTTAAATAAAGTCATAATTTATTAAAAAATAACAGTTTTAAATCTATAACTCTTTTTTTAACACCATGAAAAATTAATGTACATCTAATTATATAATATCCTTAAGAAAATAAAATAATAATATTATTTACAATTCATACGGGTCATATTACAATTCATATTTCTATTCATAAGGGTATGTTACTATTCACCAAAAAAACAAACTGGTTCTTTCAGATTCGAAATAAATTATTGATCACAATTGTGGATGCCCGTTTCTTGAAATTCAAAAAATATAAGTGGTAAAATTATTTTTAAAGGATAGTTATAAATATATAATAAAAACAATGTTTCATGCATTTCAATTTATTTTTAGAAATCATCGGGGTGTTACAATAGAGGCACTAGTCAAATCTTCCATTGACTTGAAATGACAACTAATAGCTTCATCTAACATCTCCTTTCGGGAACTCAAGGTTGTCTTTCACATGACTTCAACTTAAAAAAGAATTACTGAGTTATTTCTATTATGCTCTTCCAGTTTACTTGCATTCCAGAATTTCTGTAGTCTTCCACCAAGCTCTAGATGTCACCCAATGAATAGAACATGCCCCATGACACCTGCATACAAGGAGAAATTTTCTAGTACTACTTCCATCTTCCAGTGACATTCATCTAGATGCCTGATAAACAACCTAACATGAGGAACCCCTACATTATTCCACCAAGAACTAACCTTCACCAACAATAGAACATGCATAATGAATTATATTGGTCAATTGGACTTCTGATATCCTAGAGACACCTCTAGTACCACCGCTGTCTTTCAGTAACGTCCTTTTAGTCCTTGATAAAATTCTCCACTAGATGTCTTCAAATGTGTTATGAAAACTAACACTCCAACCAATCCCTTTTAAACCACATGTTGGGGATCAAAGATCAAAGAAACAGGCACAAAACTTGCTCTGAAAGATCCCCTGTGACTTTGGTGTCTGGAACTGGGAAGTACAGGCACCCCAGCCACCACACCATGTTGTCCATGAACTTTCTTCTGATCCTCTCAAGGTCTTCATTTTGAGAAGCAAACAAAAGAGTACCATAAGAAAACACTAATTCAATCACAAAGTATAAAACAATGCACAATGGGATTACGTGGTTTACACTTTTTTCTTACATCCATGGGAGAGAAATGTCATCACTTTCATTCAATGAGGAGAAAGATCAAGGTTACAAGAATTTCCATCATTAAGAACTCTACCTAAATCACCATAAGATGTGTCACCATTATTTTTCAGTCGTAACATCTTCTGGATCCCTCCTTATGGTCTCTAGCTTTTCAGGTCTCGACCACTGCCTTTGGCTCTGGTGCCTTTGGTTCTTTGTGTGGCCCAGGTTGGATTCTCTGGGAGGGGATCCACCTCTGCTTTTGTGAGGCCTTGTCTACTCAAAAAATGTCACTCCATTCATTTATATAGACCCCAAGTCCTTATCTCCAATTAATGTAGTCAAAATTAATTTTTCTATACATTAATATTGAGAATTAATTCTCCATTAATGTTGGGAGAAATTCCTCTATTAATGTTGAGATAAATCTATCCATTAATGATTTTATCTCTCTCTAGTAAATGGGATGCACCCAAATCAATTATATATTGAGAATCATATTCGCAGGTTGAGTCCAACACTTATATGAGGCAATTAAATCATTATCTCTCTTGTGCTCAGTAGTGGGATGATTGTCCCCCTTTTCACAAAATCATGTTTTGGAACAACTTCATTGTTCATAGAAACCTGAGGATGTACCTCCTAAGGATCTCCCTTAGTGTCTTGGAGTTGGTCCTTTTAAACCTCCTCCTTTTGATGATTCCCCATCCATAAGGGGATCCCTAGAGCACTTGACTAAAGAGCGCATGATAGGCTTGGAATTATCTAACACATGGGCCTTAAGAGGCTCTCTCTTGACTGCTGGACTTGAAGGTTTTATATTTCAATCCATATAAATGCACTCATTCACTAAAAAAATATTAAATTTTTTTCCAAAAAGGGTATATATGTTGGAAAATGTATATTTTATGTTTATAAATCATTTTTCCAACATATGTGCCCCTATCACTAAATTGTTGGTAAAAATCGATCATTAAATGTTATTACAATTGACAAAATAGTTCTTTTGAAAATATTAAAAAATGAAATGATAATATATTTGCGAGTAAAAATAATTAGCAATAGATTCATATGACATATTTATCTAATGATAATATTTTTACTAACATTTATCATTTTATTAGTAATATTATTAACAATATTATTTTATTTATTATTATAATCAATTCCAACAACTAATATCTGTTTGTAAATAATTTTTTAAATAAAATATTTTATGTA
This sequence comes from Viscum album, assembly GCA_963277665.1. Lineage (NCBI taxonomy): Eukaryota > Viridiplantae > Streptophyta > Magnoliopsida > Santalales > Viscaceae > Viscum > Viscum album. Next base: position 1,340,458,300 of record OY728139.1, on the reverse strand, counting down.
GATAATCCAATATTTGTTACCAACATTTTATATTACATTTATTAATCAAATTATATAAAATATATTTATCATATTACAATAATAAAATTATATTATATGAAATTCCAATAAACTGAGTGTTTAGTAAAAAAAATGTTCAAACATTATTTTAAAAACACATTCAAACTACAAGTACAAAACATAATGATCCAAGTAACATATTACAAGCATGTTCAAAATCAAAGAGAAATTACATGAAACTCCATCATACATTATATTAAATTTGTTTATCTGACACGTCGAAAGTCACTATAGTAATTCACATAGAAAATATGTTTCTCTCACTCCCACACTACTACAAAACCCACAATAAATAGCAGTAAACTTTTTCAGTGCTAGATAAAATCCTTGATAAAGCTACACTTTATCATCGCTAAAAAAGCACTGATAAAGGCCACCCTTTATAAGTGATTTTATTTAGAACTCACAAAGGGTGCTCTTTGTCGATTCTTATTTAGAGATGATAAAGAATTGTCCCGCATGAATTTGTCCTTCATCAATTTTTTCATTTGTCCGGGGCATGCTTTATAAGCCCAGAGGTTCCTAAAACACAACGTTTAATGGCTGTTGTAAAGACCCAGAATTTACATGTAATTTTTTTTAAATATATGGGTATTTTACGAGTTCGTGAAAATTGACGGCGCGTGATTCCGAGGCCCGGTGTGCTCGGAATAAATTTCTGTAGTTTTTTTCGGCTATGTTTAGTAAACGTACGAGCAGGTTTTTCTAATTTTTGAACCGGTGCTCGGAATTGAAATCTAAGGGCACCATTGAACTCACAGCTCTGGTATTCGGTTAAGAAAACTTTCACCTCGACGACAGTTGTTTGAGGGTGAAAGTTCATTTTTGGGGTTTTCATGGAAATAATAAAATAAAATAAATGCATGTTTTATTTTATTTTATCTTTTATAACAACCAATGTGGAAGTTGGAGGTGGGGACCACTACAACTTAACCTCCCATGAGAGGTTATGGTGGTGGGGATCACCCGAGTTTTCAAAACCTCTCAATTTGAATTTGGGAGTGGGGACCACCTGACCCCCCTAATAATGGTGGGAGAAGAAAACCTCTCAACTATCTCATAAATGAGGGAGAGACTCTTGACCTCCTCAACCTTTATTATGCCAAAGAACATGCCATTAATCTTACTAACTCACCGCATCATTTGCGCCAACATAGATTAATTGGATTTCCCCTTTTTAAATTATGTAACGGTGTCATTGGAATTTAGGAAGGTTCGTAATAAATGAACTGTTATAAATTCTAATGATCGTTACCTACCTCCCCCCATATTTTATATATATGGAGATTGGGAGAAGGATTTGGGATGAATTCAACAAGTGACGAAGCACTGGTAAAGTGACACGATGCCCAACACTTGGAGGACTACACTCTCCAATGAATAACGTGTTCTTCCACGAAAGAACGCTCCACTGAAAAAGAACACCGATGAGGAATGCCTTCGACTATGAAGAATGTCGAAGACTTCGACCTTCTTCCTCGGAACTTCCTTCGACGTGGGACGTGTTCGTCTATAACGAATTGACGTCCGCCTTCTCGCGCTAGCGTCAACCAACAACGATCAAGGTAGAGATTTTATTTAAGTATGATATTATTCCCTTGATTATTTCCTTCTAAAACAAAGAACACATATCAAATTCTAACTAGTTAATCCGCATATGTTTCCCTTTTGCGGGTTTTGGGATTAATCATTATGGGGGGGGGGGGTTGTTGTGTTTCTTTCTTGTGAGACAAATTCCACCACCCTAAACGCGGAGGGTGCGGACCAAACAAACATGCACCGACCCCTCCACCATTCTCTTTTGCGGTGTTCTTTGAAACAGAGGAAGGTGATGATGACATTGAAGGCAACAAAGGTGATAGGAAATGACCATGCTTCTTGCGGCCTCTACAACCCGTGTTGCCCCCGCGACGCTCCGCCACCCTGGGATGAACCGCACCACCATCTAGCTTCCGAGCCACCCACCAGCCACGCCACCCGCCAGCCGAACCGGCCCGAGATGCGCCGCACCCTGGCCGCACCACGAACTGGATCCTGACCGCTCGTTCCCCAATCAAGCCAGCCTCCTGTGCCCCTCACGGTGCCCTAGCCTCGCGCGCCCTTCGTAGCGCATTGGCTGTGCCAGCCTCTCGCACCCCTCGCAGCGCCCCGACTAAACTGGCCCATGCCCTCGCGGCGCCCACTAGGCTGAGCCGCCCCCTCACTGTGCCCTCTAGGCCAAACCACCCTTGCGCCAAACCGCGGCCGGTCCCTCCCTCACGGCCGGTCCGCACTCTCACGGATCTCCGCGGACCATTACGGCCCGCTGGGCTGAGCCCACCAGACCGGGCCGAACAGAATGGGTTGGCCCGCCCAACTGGCTGGGTTGACCCAAACTGGTAGGGCCAGACCCAGGCTCACTATGACCATTTACTTTCTTTTGGCCACATCATTGGCACCAGATGTCCATTTGAAGAACCGTCAACAACGCTGGTAATCTTGGAGCATGAAGGTACCTTTGAGTATACCCCACTGGAGTTTGGGGTATCGTTGAGATACGGTCAGGTTGGATCGTACATGAATCCAACCGGGCCCCCGGGACTAAAGGACTAATAACTCACAGACCGGGCCTCCGATTGATGCACTGTCTTTTTCATTGAGACCCCTATGATGTGACAGACCTTTGAGATACTTTTCGTGGGACTTCGTGGCAGTGGATCATCAACCAGTATCTTGTGGAGAGGATCTTCCAGAGACGAGTGAGCATTTGTGTGGGAACCTAGTTGCTGGCTGAGAATTGATGACTACTGACCGTTTAACTCAGAGTGACTCGACTATCCCAGTGGGGAGCGCCTAGTTGTGGCGGAAGACCCACGACGAAGGAGCGCCTGGTTGTGGCGGCAGACCCACGGTACTCGACAGGAGGAGTACCGCTGCAGGCTATGAGGGTGAGCACCGGGTTGTGGAGGCAGACCCATGGTGGGGAGTGCCTCTGTGTGATGCAGCAGACCCATGGTACTCGACATGAGGAGTACCTCAGAAGTCTAAGGTTAGTGGGAAGTGCCTCTGTGTGATGCAGCAGGCCCACTGTACTCCATTGAGCATGATTTCTCTAGCAGTAGAGGTTTCGATAAAGTGAATAAAATCCTAGTTGAGTTGGTTGAGTAATTTTGTGTTTTCCTTATGATTGAGATGGATCACTTGATAAATTAGGTATATGTATGTGCATATAACTAAGTAAGGTTATCTGTTGATTTCATTCACTTTGGTTTATCCTTTTTGGATTTTGTGAGACCTTGAGGGTCCCGGGGTCCCTACTGAGTATCGTTATACTCACCCCTGCACGGGCTATGCCCACACCTTGTTGTGTTGGATGCAGAAGATGAACAACGCTGACTGGGGCTAAGAGTATCAGGACTGGACGGTACCCGGAGGTGGACCTTACGATGAGTCGGTACACAGAGGAGATTGATGGATGTGTTGTGATGAGGAGGCGATCTGTACCTACCCTTCAGGTAGGAACCTCAGAGGATAACCCAATAGCTGTTTCCTTTTTCCTCAGTTGTACTTGTACTTTAATTTTCTTGTACTTTTGAGTTGGGCTTGTATAATGGCCCATTTTTACTTACTGTACTCACTAGTTGATTATATAGTTTACTCGTGTTCATATCTGTTTTTTGTGTTTACAAGTTATAAAGACAATGCATTCCCACATTTCGGGAATTATTCCATTGGTGCTAGTCTCCAGCCCTTGGCCTATAGAAGACGGGCTTGAAGAAGTCACGACACGGGCCCTGGGGGATGGGTCGTGACAAATTGGTATCAGAGGAGTTGGTTCTACCACATAACATAGGACTATAATCTTTATTTCCTGTGAATCAATAGTGTTAAGTGTAGTGAGTGTGGTTTTTAGTTCGAGGAGTCCAGTGTTGGTGCGGTGACCAATGTATCCATACACCAAGACCTTGACTTTTGATTTCTGACTTAGTGCACGAAAACACTGATTGCGTGTGTGTTTTCAAAGGTTTTCTTTAAGTCATCTCAACCAGTTCAGCTCAACAGGTATAACTTTTAACTGTAGAACACCTGTTTCTTTTTAGGATGCCTCCACATGGACAACCAGCTAGAGTCTCGATAGTTGTACGCACGGATAGCCCACCGAGCGATGAGGCCTCAGTGCAGGGCCCTTTACCAGTGGATGCACTAGTGGTACCATTACCCATTGGTCCACCGATGCCACTATCCCCAGTAGCAGACGGTGCACGCCACTTGAGCGCGTTGCATGAGTTCCAGTGCCAGAGGCTACCCCGGTTCAGGGGACAGACGGACCCACAAACGGTTGAGGATTGGCTGGAGGATGTGGTGAAAGTTTTCCGACCGATAGGGACACCAGCAGACCTCATGGTGATTTTTTCTGCCAGCCTTCAATAGGAAGCAGCAGGCAGATGGTGGAGCTTGATGCTCCAGGTCCACAACGATATGACGCTTCTTTGGGTAGACTTCAAGAGCCTGTTTCGGGCAGAGTTTGTCCCAGTGACACTTCGTGTGGTGTGCATACATTAGCTACTTCATTTGCAGAAGGGCATCATGATTATAGATCAGTACTCAGAAAGGTTCACAGACCTCTCACACTACTCCACCGATATGGTGTGGGACCCATTATTTAGGTCCCAGACCTTTGAGCAGGGGCTTAGATGGGAGATCATAGCTCCGATGATCTCACTTAGAATCCCGAAGCAGGCGGGGGTGTTAGAGAGAGCCCTCATAGTGGAGAGTTTTCTTACTGAGTAGTCTCTAGCAGCGAGATCCACCACCAGTTGACATGTAGCGGAGTCTTCTGCAGCTGGTAGCAGAAAAATGATGTAGTGGTCCAAGGGGACCTAACCAATAGGTGGACGACCTCATGACTCAGGATTGGTTGTGCGGGGCACTTGAAGAGGAGACATACATGCCAGTAGCGGGCAATGTTACTCATGCGGCGGGTAGGGTCACATGGCTCATGACTATCTGACCCGCCATTTGGATGATCAATAGATGGTCGAAAGACCACCCAGGTAGAGAGAGAGATTCGATCGAGGTGGTTTGCAGGGAGCAGGAAAACGTGGCAGTGGAGTTGGTCATGCAACTGGCGGTGGACGATGATTCAAGGTGTTACCACCGCCACCACCAGGAGGTCCACCCCGACCGCTGGGAGTAGGTGGACATGGGAGAGCTCAGCTCCAGGCAGCTAAGGCATATGATCATGGAACTCTGGAGATGATTCAAGTTATGATCTGTGTCTATTCCACTATAGCTTCAGTACTTATAGACATAGGTTCCAGTCACTCTTTCATTGCCACTGCCCTCGTTCGGAGCTTGGAGATTCCGACAGAGCCGTTGGCTAGATCCTTATGAATAGATACTCCTACTAGATCATATTCGACAACTACACACTGGTTCCAGCAATGAGAGCTTACTCTAGGAGGTGAGAGCTTTTGCTGGGATCTCCTAGTAGCGGCGTCGAGGCCTTACGACGTCATCTTGGGTATGGACTAGTTGTCTATAGTCCATGCTTAGATTGACTGTATTAGGCGCAAAGTATGGTGTGTCCGCATGGATGAGACCAGGTTTACCTTCATAGTCAATAAGGGATCCTTATCATCATTGGAAGGACTTACCCAAGGGAGGGTGCAGCCGATCACTCATCAGTTGGCTAGCCTTACCCTCAGAGTAGTTGATGTGGAGAGTCTGAGCTATCCTATAGTGGTGGACCAGTACACAGATGTTTTACCTGACGATGTTCGAGGTCTACCTCCTTATATAGAGGTGTACTTTTACATTGAATTGTACCCCGTGACGGCACTGATATTTGAACCATCATATCGGATGGCTCCCGCAGAGCTTCGCGAGCTGCGGGTACAGCTAGAGGACTTTCAGGGGAAGGGATTCATCCGACCTAGTGTTTCTCCCGGGGCGACCCCAATTCTGTTCTCCATGAAGGTGGATGATAGCTTGAGGCCTTGTGTCGACTATCGAAGCTTGAACCAGGTGACCGTAAAGAACAAGTACCCACTCCTGAGGATTGATGACCTCTTCGATTAGCTGAAGGGAGCACGGTGGTTCTCGAAGATAGACCTCAGATCAGGCTATCACCGACTTAGAGTTTGAGACGAGGATGTGTAGAAGATGACTTTTAGATGTCGGTATGGCCACTACGAGTTATTGGTTATGCTATTAGACATAAAAAACACTCCAGCAGTGTTCATGGGACTCATGAACATGATCTTTTAGCCATACCTTGATTTATTTGTCGTAGTCTTCATCGACGACATTCTGATCTACTTGACTACTAAGGAGGAGCATGCCTATCATTTGCAGGTAGTACTAGACACGCTCTGAGAGTACCAGCTTTATGATAATCTCTTGAAGTTCCAGTTCTGGATTTGAGAGGTTCAATTTCTGGGACATGTCATTTCGGAGGCTGGATTTGCAGGGGATCCAGCGAAGATTGAGACGGTACTTTCTTGGGAGCCACCCGTGAGTGTGATGGAGGTACAAAGTTTCCTGGGTTTGGCTGGATACTACTGGAGGTTCATTTCAGACTTCTCCAGATTTGCAGAACCACTATCAGCATTGATGAAGAAGGGGCAATCCTTTGTGTGGTCGGAGAGATGATAGTAGAGCTTTTAGGAGCTGAGGTAGAGGCTGACTAGTGCCCCCATCTTGAGGCTTCCAGAGGAAGGCATAGGGTACGTGGTCTACAACAACGCATCAGGGACCGAACTCGAATGTGTCCTGATGCAAGAGAAAGTAGTGATCACTTATGGTTCTCAGAAGCTAAGACAACATGAGAAGAACTACGCTACCCATGACCTGGAGTTAGGAGCAGTGGTCTTCGCCTTGAAGATGTGGGGACACTATCTGATGGGTGAGCATTTTACCGTGTACTCTAATCACAAGTGTCTCAGGTATATCTTCTCTCAGAAGGACCTGAACCTGAGACAATGAAGTTTCTTGAGTTCCTTCAGGACTATGAATTTGAGATAATCTATACTCCTGGGAAGGGGAACATTGTTGTAGATGTACTCAGCAGAAGATCTGGTATACAGCTGCTAGGTGAGGCGCTAGAGAAGCTGACAGCTTTGTAGATATCCTTCATGGAATGTGATGTAGCATCTTTTCTTCAGTCTCTTACAGTCACTCCCCCACTTATTCAGCAAGTTAGAGAGGCATAGCATGGGGACACTGACTGCGAGAGGCGACGTGCTCAGATTTCCATAGGGCAGGCACCTGATGGATTTTTAGAAGGTGGGGAGCATGTCATCCTCTTCAGAGGACGTACCATGATACCAGTGTCACTTCAAAAGGAAGTGTTGAGGGAGTTCCACACATCCCCTCCAGCAGTACATCCAGGAGTGGAAAAGATGTACCGGGACCTCCAATGACATCACTGGTGACCGGGAATGAGGAAGGTAGTTGCATAGTTTATCTCTCGGTGCCTCACTTGTCAGCAAGTGAAGGCGGAGTATCTGGTACCAGCACGCTTGGTTCAGCCTTTAGAGGTTCCAGAGTGGAAGTGGGATGGGATATCCATGAAATTCGTGATAGGAATTCCACGTACATCCAGGGGACATGACTCATTTTGGGTGACCTTTGACCGACTCACCATGTCGGCCCACTTCCTACCGATCAAGAAGCAAGGTTTAGTAGAGAGCTTGGGATGCCTCTATGTGCAAGAGATTTTGTGGGTACATGGAGTACCTTTGACTATTTCCTCCAATCATGACGCATGTTTTACTTCCCAGCTATGGAAGGGGTTGTAGGAAGCTTTCGGGATGCAGCTCTGTTTGAGCACCGCCTTCCAACCTCAGACGGATGGTCAGACTGAGCAGACCATTCAGACCCTCGAGGATATGCTCCGTGCATGTGTCCTCAACTTCGGTCGCAGTTGGGAGGATAACTTACCTTTGGTGGAGTTTTCATACAACAACAACTATCACTCCACCATTGGGATGACACCTTTTGAGGCGTTATACGAGCAACCTTGCAGATCACCCTTGTGCTGGACTGGCCCAGGGGATTCAGCACTAGTGGGACCAGAGATGGTATGGGTTACCATAGAGAAGGTGTAGATCATCCAGGAGTAGATGAAGACTACACAGAGTAGGCAGAAGTCGTATGCCAATAGGAGACAGAGACCTCTAGAGTTCGAGGATGGTGACCACGTCTTTTTTACGGGTCTCACCCCGATGAGGTCTACGGAGATTTGGCTGAGGTGGCAAGTTATCTCATAGGTTCATCATACCTTTCCAAGTCTTCAACAGAGTTGGCGAGCTGGCTTATCGCTTAGCTCTTCCACGTCAGTTGCACCGGGTGCATGACGTCTTCCACGTATCCCAGCTGAGGAGATACGTGCATAACCCATCTCACATCATCGACCATGGAGAGATAAACATCGATGATGGGGAGACTTTTACGGAGGTTCAGTAGAGATTGAGGATCGACAGAAGCAGGTTATTTGTGGATGGTCGATACCTCTGGTGCGTGTTCGATGGCAGCATGTGATCCTCCACGAGAGCACATGGGAGTGGGAGGCTCAGATGCGTGCTCAGTACCCCCACTTGTTCCCTTAGTTCGAGTTTTAGCTTATGGGGACATAAATACTTGAGGTGGGGATAATGTAAAGAACCAGAATTTCCAGGTATTTTTTTTTAAATATATGGGAAATTTACGAGTCCATAAAAATTAACGGCGCAAGGTTCTGAGGCCCGGTGTGCCCGAAATCAATTTCTGATGTTTTTTTCAGGTACGTTCAGTAAAGGTATGAGTGGTTTTTCTATATTTTGAACTGGTTCTTGGAATTGAAATCCAAGGGCACTATTGAATTCACAACGCCGATATTCTCTTATGAAGACTTTCACCTCAACAGTAGTTGGTCGAGGGTGAAAGTTAGTTTTTGGGTTTTTCATGGAAATAATAAAATAAAATAAATGCATGTTTTATTTTATTATATATTTTATAACCACCCATGTGGAAGTTGGAGGTGGGGACCACCATACCATAACCTCCCATGAGAGGTTATGGTGGTGGGGACCACCCATGTTTTCATAACCTCCCAATTTGAATTTGGGAGCAGGGACCACCTGACCCCCCTAATAATGATGGGATAAGAAAACCTCTCAACTCCCTCATAAATGGGGGAGAGCCTCTCAACCTCCTCCACCTTTATTGTGCCAATTCACATACCATTAATCTTTCCAATGCACCGCATCATTTGTGCCAACATAAATTAATTAGATTTACCCTTTTTAAATTAAGTAACAACGTCGTTGGAATTTATGAAGGTTCCTAATAAATGAACCGTCATAAATTACAACGATCATTACCTACCTCCCCCCTCTTCTATATATATGGAGCTTAGGAGGAGGATTTGGGATGAATTCACCAAGCGACGAAGCGCTGGTAAAGTGATGTGGCACCCAACACTTGGATGATTATGCTCTCCAATGAAGAACATGTTCTTCCATGAAGAACGCTCCAACAATGAAGAATGCCGATGAGGAGCGCCTTTGATTACGAAGAACGTCAACGACTTTGACCTTCTTCCTTGGAACTTCCTTCGACGTGGGATGTGTTCGTCTACAACGAATCGACGTCCGCCTTCTCGCACTAGCGTCAACGAACAACGATCAAGGTAGGGATTTTATTTAAGTATGATATTATTCCCTTGATTCTTTCCTTCTAAAACAAAGAATGCGGATCAACTTCGAACTATTTGATCCGCATATGTTTCCCTTTTGTGGGTTTTGGGATTAATCATTGTGGGGGGGGGGGGGGGGGGGGTTATTGTGCTTCGTTCTTGTGAGCCAAATGCTACCACCCTAAATGCGGAGGGTGTGGACCAAACCAACATGGACCGACCCCTCATCCGTTCTCTTTTGAAGTGTTCTTCGAAATGGAAGAAGGAAGCAACGACGTTGAAGGCGATGAAGGTGACAGGGAATGATCGCGCTTCCCGTGGCCTCCATAACCCGCACCGCCCCCGCGATGCTCTGCCGCCCCGGGACGAACCGCGCTGCCCACCGGCTTCTGAGCCGCGTCGGCCGCACCCCCTGCCGGCCGCGCCACCCGCCAGCCGAACCGGCCTGAGCCGCTCCGCACCCCGTCCATGCCACGAACCGGATCCCGGCCACTCACGCCCTAGCCAAGCCGACCTCCCATGTCCCCCAAGTCATTCTGACCGAGATGGCCTCACGTGCCCCTCACAACACTCCAGCCGAGCCGACCTCTCGCGTCCCTCACGGAGCCCCGACCGAGATGTCCTCCTGCACCCCTAACTACACCCTGTCAGAACTGGTCCATTCCCTCATGGTGCCCAATGGGCCGAGACTCCCCCTCACAGTGCCCTTCGGGCCGAACTGCCCTTGCGCTGACCCGCGGCCGGTCTGCGCCCTCACGGCTCTCCGCGACCCCTTGCGGCCTACAGGGCTAATCCCAGTGGGCCGGGCCGAACAAAATGAGTTGTCCCACCCAACGGGCCGGACCAGACCCAATGGGTCAGGCTGGGTCGACTTGAACCAGTCGACCCAAGCTGGGTTGGGCTGGGTCGGTCCGACCAGGTCAGACCAGTCTCGGGCCCTCTACGACCCTTTACTTTCTTTTGGCCACATCCATCCAAATTTAAATTTTGATTATGAGCCATTTTAAGGAAAAATGTGAAACCATAGTACTCACAAGATACCCCTACGCACTAAAAGAGATAAAAAAATGGTCAAATACAAGACTAAGATTACTGGATTTCGCTACTCTGTATAGTTCCCAATGCAGTGTACTAACCTGGACATCTGGATCTTCGCGGATGAGATCTTCAAGGTGAGTAATAATTCTCTCCATAGTCTGAATAAATTCTTTCAAGTTTATTTTTCTCTGATTGAATCCCCATTCCAAGATTCGATCTTGTTTATCTATCCATTCTCCTAGTTCCTCATTGACCTCAACTTGCAACCTTCTCTCATAAATTCTTTTAATCTATACTTATGAGACATTGGGCTTGACCTCTCTTTCTAACATTTCTTCCATGGAGTGTATAATGAGTTTCAATCACTCCCCAACCTATTCTTGCTTGTCTCTAGTATTCCTACTTGATTCTTCACTTTCCCCCTTCTGTGGGTCTTTTTTTTCCTTGTATCCACCCATCTTAGCTGATCTAGTCTCCATCGGTTTGGGAAAATGTGAATAATCTTTACGTGCCTTTGGATTTTTACCTTTGACCACAATGCATTTCCCTGAGTCTCAGATTCCTTTTTGCCTTTTCTTCCTTCTAGGGCTGTGGATACCTTTCCTTTGAATTCATTCCAAGATGTCTGTCGAGAATTGGCTATAACTATCGTCACCTGAATCGTCCTCCTTGTGAGGAAGTGTTGGTTCAAGATCATTCAAAGCTTCAAACCGGTTTCCTAGCACAACCCCTGGGCTGTTTTTGAGGGGACTCTGCTTGATCTTCCCCACAGTCGAAGCATTTAGATGGCATAAGGGTTTTGGGAGCGTATTTGGGTCCAAAGGGTCTAAGACACACACCTCAACCAGCCTTTCCTCCCCATGTTGACGCCCTGCATCTGGAAGCATGGACGCCTCCTACACTTCGGTTCTAGGTTTCTTGGCCTCTCTACTGTCATCCACCCCGTTGACAGCACTTATAGGGTACCCTTGAGTGATCTTCTCCTTTCCCACTGGAACAATAACTGAGACCGGAGCAGGCTCTCCAAGGATCTTCTCCATAGAACCCATATCCTGCAATGGTATGCCAAGGTCCTGCTTTAAATGGTTAACCACATCTGCCACCTTCAAGTTTCCACTAGGCCTCCTCTCCTTACTCTGTATAGTAGCCGATGGAACTGTAATCCCCTGATTCTCTCCCATTGCAGCTTTACTATTGTCTACATTGCTCTGTGGTCCAACATCATTCTCTACCTTACTTGGATGAGTAAGGGCAATGGCCTTGCAAACACCAGCTGTGCCAACCTTTATAAGACGAGGAGGTTCATACTGAGAGCATCCATAGGGACTTTGACATTTGGATAAATCATGAACAGCACGACGACAACCAGAATAGAAAGAAGACAAATAATCATAACATATCGTTTGATGCCAGAGGAGCTCTCCCTCAATCTCAATGGTGATAGTTCCCATAAGTCCTTTTGATAAATCAGATTCAACACAAATCCTTGGAACAACGGGATGGAAAATGGCCTTGGTGTTGGAATCAGAGCATAGGTACCACCCTAACATATTGCCAATCAACCGGAGGATCATCATGTTCTGGAACAACAATGGAAGACCAGGTAGACCCATGGCAGAGGAGCGCCTAGTTGTGGTGGCAGACCCATGTCAGAGGAGCACCTGTTTGTGGAGGCAAACCCGCGGTACTCGACGGGAGGAGTACCTATGCAGGCTATGAGGGGGAGCACCTGGTTGTGGCAGTAGACCCATGGTGGGGGGCACCTCTGTGTGAAGTAGCAGACCCACATTACTCGACCGGAGGAGTAACTCAGCAGTCCAAGGTTAGTAGGAAGCGCATCTGTGTGACGCGGCAGGCCCACTGTACTCGATTGAGCAGGAGTTCTCCAACAGCCGAGGTTTTGATAATGTGAATAAAATCCTGGTTGAGCTGAGTCAGTACTTTTGTGTTTTCCTCATGATTGATATGGATCACATGATAACTTAGCTATATGTATGGGCATATACCTAAGTAAGGTTATCTGTTGATTTCATTCTTTGTGGTTTATCCTTGATGGATTTTGTGAGACCTTGAGGGTCTCGAGGTCCCTACTGAGTATCGTTATACTCACCCCTGCACAGGCTATGCCCACACCTTGTTGTGTTGGATGCAGACGACAGACATCGCTGACTGGGGCTAAGAGTACCAAGACTGGACGGTACCCAGAGGTGGACCTTATGCTGAGTCAGTACATGGAGGAGACTGACAGACGTGGATTGCTGAGGAGGCGATCTATACCTACCCTTTAGGTAGGAACCTTGGAGGACGACCCAGTATCTATTTCCTTTTTCCTCAGTTGAACTTGTACTTTCAGTTTCTTGTACTTTCCAGTTGGGCTTGTACTCTGGCCCCTTTTTTACTTACTGTACTCACTTGTTGGTTATACATTTTACTCATGTTCGTATCTGTTGTGTGTGTTTACAGGTTATAAATGAAATGCCTTCCCACATTTAGGGAATTACGCCTTTGGTGCTAGTCGCCAGCCCCTGGCCTATGGAAGGCGTGCTTGGGTTAGTCACGACACGGGCCCCGGGGGACGGGTCGTGACAGCTGTGGAGGATCGGTACCTGCATACATGTTCTCACACACATGCCACATAGGCTGACCCCTCCATGTTTATGCCCACCTACCCGACCTGCTATTACAAGCCACACATGTGGATTCTTAAATGCATCCCAACTTCTCATCCATCCTAGACCCCCAATTTTTTATATATACTTCAACAAAAAAACAACTAAAAAATATTAATTGTAAATATATTAATTTTTTTTGAAACAATTAAACAATTTTTTTTAAAAGGGGTAAATTATAATAATATTTAAAATTCTATTAATGAAATAAATATTAATAAAAATAAATAAATTTAATATATATATATTATAAATTGTAATAAAAAATATATTAAATATAAATATATAAATTGAATAACATGTAATAATTAAACAAATAAAATTAAAAAATGATTAAATTTTAAAAATATTAATTTTTTTTTAAATGAAATAATTATCAATAAAAAGGAATAAATTTAACATATATATATATATATTAATTTATAAATATTAAAAAATAGTATATATTAAATATAAATATAGAAAATAAATAAAATGCAATAATTAAAAACATATTAATATCTTATTCATTTTTAAAATATTATTCCAATCTATTCGTCATTTAAATAAATTACAATCATTTTTAACATTCATTCATTTAATATTATTTATTCATTGATAATGTTATGTCTTTGTTTACTATTTTATAATCTAAAGATTTTAAATATTTACCTATTTAATATTTTTGTAATTTATTCATTTTTAATGTTTTTCATACATAATTATTCATTAATATATTTAATATTGATTAATATATATAATATTTCCTTAAATATGATTTATATAATATAATATATATATACATTAAATAAGTCATATATTTAGTGTTAAAGGGTTTATAAATAAAAATTAATATTAATTTAAAATATTGAGTAATTGTATCGAGAAATGGATGTCAAATTAAATGTTTTTTTTTCAATTTAACGTATATCAAATGTGTGAACATTAATTTGACACATATATATACATAATTAATTCATTTTTATAATAATATATTTAATACATATCATGTTTCTAATAGGTAAATTTTATTCATTTTTCTATATATTTATTCAATATATTACTCTTTTAATATTTTTCCAAATTTATTCATTTTTAATATTATTTATTCATTAATAGCCGTATTTTTAAAAATATTATTGTAATTTATTCATTTTCAATTTTTCATTATTCATTATTTCTGTAATTTTATGCATTTTTAATATTTATTTATACATGTTTATTCATTAACAATTAATGTTTTTAATATAGTTGTAATTTATATAATTAATATGTATTCATTTTAATTTTAACATATGTGTTTATAAATATTCATTTTTTTAATTTTTTTAATAATCTATATGATTAATAAAACTTATTCGTTTTTAAATATATTCATTCTTCTTCTTATTTATTTCATTAATAGACATTACATGTTATATAATTTCATTTTTCAATTTAACATAGATCAAACTTGTGTTGTATGTATATATATACACACATTAATTCCACAAACACACATTTATGTAATTAATGCAATCTTATATAAAAACACACACATATAGTATTTATGTAATTTATTCAAATTTTAATATTAATTTTAGAATTGAATTTATTAACACAATATATTTAATATATTATGTTTTTAATCCATATATTTTATTTAATAATTTTTAATATTATTTCAATTAATATTGTATAATCATTTTTAATTTTTTTTGAAATTTATTCATTGTTAATATTTATTTATACATATTTATTTTCCATATTTTAATATTTTCAAAATGTATTCATTTGAATTTTGATATATATACATATTTATTCTTTTTAGTAATTTGTTTAATTAATAAAACTTATCCATTTTTTTAATATTTCTAAAGTAATTTCATTTTAAATTATTCAATTTCAATATTTTTTAGCAATCAGACATTTAAGATTATAAATTCACTAATAATGATAAAAATATATTTGTAAATAAATATTTTAATATTTATATATAAATATATTTATAAATGAATATTTACTCAAAAGGCTGTGGAGATAGGCAAGGTCGCTCCTAAACAATTTCTTAAAAAAATGATAAAGGGATAAGGATGAACGGGGTCAAACAAAGAGGAAATCCCTCATCAAAAAAATGAAAACTATAAATCAAGAACATGATCATTCCCATAACCATGATCAGAGTCATCATCGTCATTAGCAGTTTCCCACTCTGACTGCGAGTTTCTTTGATTAAAGATTACAAAGTACTCCTCCTTTATCTTTTCCTGCTTTGGAGTGAGCCGAATCTTCAATCCCATGTAACAAGACCTTATAGTCACATTTCGGCCACACCCTTATGCACCAACCCAATAAAAAATATTAAAATAATTATAAATTAATAATTATATATTTAAATAATTATAAAATTATATTATATATATTTAAATGAAAAATATATTTATTATATTTATAATTATAAAAATTAATATATTAATATGTTTATATATAATTATATAAATATATATAATTTTATAAATATATATTACTATATAAATATATATAACTATATAAATATATATAACTATATAAATATATATAACTATATAAATATATATAACTATATAAATATATATAACTATATAAATATATTTAAAATTATACACAAATATTTATAAATATGTTTCCAAATATATATATATATATATTTAATTATAATTAGAAATATATATCTATAATTATATTTATAACTACATATTTACAATTCTTTTAACATATTTATAATTATATAAATAATTATTCATTTATAATTATATGTATTTATAATTAGTTATAAATATATTTATAAATATATATTTACAATTCTTTAAATGTATTTATAATTATATAAATATTTATTTATAATTATATGAAATTATTTTTTTAATTATACAAATTATATTATTAAATATTAATTATATAAGTCTTTATGAGTGCTATAATATTTAGCGTATATAAATAGTGGTTTTATCATCACTTATTATTTTAGCCCTAATAAAACCCCACTTTGTCAACTTGTTTTTAAAAGCACAGATAAACCCCTTAGTGATCTTATAAAGTTAACCCTAACTAAATCGATTTCTTGCATGATGTTCACACTCTCATAGAAGTAAATCTCTTCCATTTCCCCCCTTGAACTTCTCTTAGATGAATCAACCCCCTCAAATCCTAAGGTATGTTATTATTTATGCTCCACTTTAGTTTCTCAGTTTCTTTATACTGTCCTCAAAACACATAGATCACCTCCCTTAACACACCTGATATGGCATAATCGCATGTAGCCACATCGTGCATACCTGATATAGATAAACTCATATTTTCTCCTTTGTGCATGAGATTTTATTCTTCTAAGTGAATGGATTACATCTGCTTATTTTTAGTGAAACTTATAGCCTCTGAATTCTCCTAATTACTCTTGTTGATAAATACGAGTTCAGTTTTTCTCTCTTTTCTAGGTTATATTCTTCTTCATGTACTTTTATCCTCCACATAACGGTAAATATAATATGCGAATTGTTTCCATAAAAATTGTAGTGGTGGGGTTTTTAATTATATAGTATTATGCTTTATTTAAATTTTGAGAAATGCGAAGGTCCACTGCCACTTCATCTGGAATTAGATAGAAATGGGGTGACTGATATTTTCCGATGTTTAAATGTCATGTATGATATTAATTTCTCACATATTTTTCTGGATCTTTGAATTAATCATATGTGACATTTGGCCACTAAAAATGGTAGTCACTTGAACTTTCCCAATCGTTCCACATCTTGAGCTAATTTTGGAGTGAAGGCTTAGATCAAACATCATTTGTCATTGAAATCTTCATAGCCTTTCCTTTCATGAAATGAACACCATTTTCACCAATTTATGATGATTTTTTCAGATTTATACTCTCATCAAGATTCCTAGGGGATTCAACCGTCTAAAAATTTCCATTTTTCCTTTCATTAACATATCACACAAACATATTGATGTTAAAATTTAACCTATTCATATGATTTACTTCTTCTAAAAATATTTTTAAAAAATTTCATAGTTCTTTTCCCTTTAATTTAATATCTTCTTCCTATCCCCCAACTTCATCTCTTCAAAAATCATTAAATTCAATTATTCATTCTCTTTTAATAACATTGATTCATTTATAGCTTGGGATGAATAAATTTTACTTTTTTAATGTTTGAGAGACTATATTATTATTTTTATTTATCTTTATATAACTTTGAGGTCATTAAAATAAAATCCTTCAAATCTCAGTTAAATAAAAAATCCATTTCATTTTTTCATCATTTTCATCACCATTATATTTTTAACTAGGGAACTCATCAAAATTCTCTTTTTCATTCCATAACCTTTCTTCTCATTTACTTAATGTTTCAACTTCAGTATCATAATCACCACTTTCCTCATCATATAATTTAGAGAATTAATTAAGGTTTTTGAGTTTCAAGATATTATTATCCATTCTCTATGAGGGAAAATATAGGTTTCTAAACTGTTTATTTTTCTTATTATGTGAACTTCTTGTTAAATAGTATTCATTTTCACTTTCCTATTAGGAAAAAATTGGAAAATATGTAGTGATAAGTACAATATATCCACATTTAAATCATTTTAATTGAATTATATGTTACAAATTTCCTTTTCCTTTTTTAACACTCAATAAAAATGTGTGAAAAAGATGATAATGGATTATATATATATATTTATAAATTTTTCATTGCTACTCTTTAAGGCTTCATCCTAGTCATGTGAATTGTATAAATTTAAAGCATCCATGAAACCCTAATTAGATTGTTTTACGGTTTTTTTTCAGTAGCTTAAGAATCATAATCCAATAATTCTAGTCAATTGGATTAAAATTCAAGAGTTTATTCAAATATTGGGTTTTCAACACAATGTGATTGAGCCCTATAAATGTTTTCATCATCTAAAAAAAGATCAAATTCAACTCCTAAGAAACCTGTCACTAAAACACAACATGACCCACCACATAAAATGGGAATAAATGAATAAAATAAACTCCTCCCTTTTGTTGACTAAAATCACTCACTAGGTTTTCTGGATCTTTTCTATTTATTTAATCATTTACAATATCTTCTTTTCTAAATTTCTCACTCTAATTTCATAGAGCTCTCGATTGAATGAGGATATAGATTAAAGGACCATATATGCACTATACAAACTCTTCCCACTTATCATTCAGGGTGGTTATTTCAAATGATGAGTAGGAATAGTTTTTACAGTGCACAAATGGTAATCATCTCAGTATTCTAGGAATAAGTTCTCCTTCCAGGGATTAAAATAAAAAAATTCTTCCCATTTTCTTACATTAATAGATAGAAGAACCCCAACAATTTTTATATTAATATTTTCATGAACCTATTCGATAGGAATTCTGTACAACAAAATGAAAACCTCATGTTCAGTTAAAAATTCATTCTTGTAATAATTATATAAAAAAGTGAGTGTACACAATATAAAGTTTCATATCATTATTACGTATGTTAATTCACCTACTTTTTCACACATAGTTCCCATGTTTTGTAAATTTCCCTTGTAATAGTTTCTTCCCCTTGCTGAATCTATTGATAATTTATTCTAATTTCATTTCAATCATTCTTCAATTAGATAAATATTCATTTTTTTCAGTATCATGACTAACAACCACATGTTTACCCCAAGTTGTTTCTATTCATTTCAGCCATTTTTAAAATGATAAATTGTTAAGAATAATCACCAATAACATTCAAATGTCTGGTTCCCATTGTTATAATTATTTATAACTTTCTCCATTGATTATTATTATCTTATTTTTAATTATTTGTTTTGTAAAAATTGAAATTTTTATAAACGTAATAAGATAAATATGAATTGAAAATGGATGCATGATAATTGTATGGCAACATAGTATGAGGATGGAGTTAAATATTGAATCATTTTTTTAATAGAGAATGCATAATACCCTTCTCAATTCCTCTTTATGTGACTAAACTATTGTTATTCAAGAAAAATTAGTCTATAAGAGTTGGAAGAACATTTGATTTTTCACAGAATAGACCCGAGCAATAACTGTTGGACTAAACACTAGGAGAAACTAAATGTACACAATTATTGGGATAATACTATGTTTCTAGATCATTCGATATGAATACCAGTGTAAATGACGATTGAGATCATATGGATCAATTGAAAATAGAAATTAAAGATAACCTTCACAATTTTCCCAAGATGTTTCATAATTTAAATAGTTATTCTAAGAGAATATTTTATAGCATTTGTACTAAATACAAAAAATTTTAAATTATATTGAAATTATATAATTTGAAATATGAAAGTGGATGGAGTGACCCCGGCTTTATAGAACTAATTGGTATCCAAAATTATATGATACCAAAATAAAATGTACTTCCTCATCAAACATATGACACAAAATTAATTCTACGTTCAATGAGAATAATCTCTAAATGTTTCACATCTTTCCAAATAATTACAAAAATTTTCACAACAACCATGAATCACTCAAAAAATGTCCTATGGGTGGCGTGAATCAATATAAGAAAGTTTAATCAAGTCCTTTAAATGATTTATGGAACATTCCTATCATTACTCAATTTATATGACTATTTGGATGTCAAGGAAACATGAGTAGTTGATATGGATCATAGATACAATAATTAATGATTATAAACTACTACATATGACAGACTCTCTTTAGTGGATGGGAATTGATTATGAGTGTCTAGAATTTTGAAATGATCTATAAAAACACATGATAAGCAAGGTATGCATTTGTAAGTATGACATGATTGTAATTCATTACTCATTATAACAATTTTTTCATAAAAATATATATGTATAGTTTTATATTATTTATATGGTTTATACATAAGAATTATTATCGAGAACATCTTAAGAAAAACTACTATTAGTAACTTTGGAGAAGCCTGAGCAATATTATCATGTTATATGTGAAGGTTTTGGAGTGTCACCTAGAACATATTTTGAGAACACAAAGATCTAGGACGAAACATGTGAGATGATGAAAGGACTGTAAGTGCAGGTAGATTCTTTGAAAGACATTATTTCCTGATCTAGTTTGGTGGACCAATGTATTAAAAAGGATTATAGCGAACTGATAGTGGAGAAAATATTAGTATATGAAGATCCACTTTATCCCATTATCTTTAGGTTATCCATTCCCCTCAACTACCCACCTCACATGAGGAAATCAATTTTTTCATTACCATTTATCCTAAATATTAATCAAATAAATTCTAGTAACTTTACATTACTGAATTATTTATGGTGATTTTATATATGATTTATATCTATAAACACTCATACATCACCTTGTTATGAGGGGTAACATGTATAATATCATAGGAGAAATACTACACAACAAAGAACTCACAAAATATCACATGTGAGTGGGGATTCAAGTATATCACAAGTCAATTATTGATAGGATTGTTCCACTTGATGATCTGGATATTATAAAAGTCAATGATTTTATTCTAACCCTTTTATAATGGACTTATAATCCTATAAATATAAATGATGTATGTCCTTAATAATTTTTTCTATCAAATGAAAAAGATTTAACAATTGATAAAAAATGTTATAAAATGAGGTATGGTATTATAGATGGATACAATGATAGGGAAAAGGAAGGCGAGATCAATATAATTAAGTGAATCAACCAAGAAATCAAAAAGGACTTTCAGAGTGTACCTTATCCCCTCCATTTCTACTACAACATATATTAACATTACAATTTCATATACAGACCACCTTAAAGGATGGAGACATTTCCTTCATTTAATATGAAGAATAAATATTTGGAAAATTCATTAAAAACGTGGTTGGCCTCAAGAGTATAAATGAGATTATCATGGTTGAATAGTTGAGAGTCTCAGTTGTGAATACATATATAAGGTACATTTTCATAATCCAACACTCCAAAAAATGATATACTATTTTCATTATAGTTAATAAGTAACCATTTTTTCTATAGGATTTTATATTATTAATATATAAATGTAAAACCCTGTAAAACATGATTTGGATTAATTAATCCCTTTATCATTTCTAGATAATAAATTTCTTTAGAAGTAGAAGAAATTGATAAGAAAAAAGATGAAAAGAGTGAGGATTTTGAGAAGAAAATTACAAATTATAGAATCTTCTTGATACCCATAATGCAGGGGTAAAACTCTAATATATAATCATATAAAATATATTTTTATTTTTTTCAATATTTTTTTCGGTTTTTTAGAAATAACTAGAGAGAAATTGAAATAAATTTGGATACAAAAATGTTTATTTTTTGGATCCAATGCATGTATTTTCAGCAAACCAAAAATATATGGTGTGTATTGTGAATTTTTAATGAACAAAAATCAAAATTATATAGATAAAATTTGAATTATATGTTCCAATTTGTGTTTTAATGAAAATTTGGTTATTATAGGGAGATCTATAAATATAGTATAAATCATGGTATGAGGTTAGTGACTGAACATAATAAGAATATGGATTTTATCAAATGGAACTAGATTAAGTTAAATATAGAATGATTTAACAATAAAAACATATTTCAATGAAATTTTCTAATTTTGGTCAATGTTGTTTTAGTTTCTGAAGAAACATTAAACAAAGATTGTAGATATTACGCTTAAAAATTTCTGAATGATATAATATATCATCAAAATACTAGCATCTCTTACCAAGAAATTAATAAGGGTAATTATAATTTCATTCAAAATCTTAATTAATTTTTTATATGTATACATTTTCTCTATATTACCAATATTTTCAACAATCTATATACTCAAAAGAAGAAGTAAATTTGTTTAGAGATGAGTGGGTAGAGTAGATTGTGTCAGAAGGTTTGCTGGTATCAAATTTAGGTGACTACCTATTATATATATGGTATAGTATGGGATATAACCTTAGAGATACATTTAGGATATGAATAATTAATATCATAATGAATATATATTATATTTGACATGTTTCTAAAGGATAATCATAATGAAGGGTTACCCTCTACAAATTCTAATAGAGCAAATAACATGTTTGAAGCTTCTCCTACTCATGAGAGATTGAACTTCGATGCTACAAATCAGATAATTGTTATATGAAAATTAGTTTATAATGTATACATACATCATGAAAAGGTGTCTCCCAACTACTTATGTAGTTAATTTGTTCATCATTTTATCGAATATTTCTAAATTAATTTCATTATCATTTTTATATGATTCTTATTTAGTTTTTTCAAATATCTTTTGGGAAGTAATACATTGAAACAAGACAGAAAAGTGATAACATTTTCCTTTTGGATAGAAGAGGAAACTGCAGGCTATGTGAATCATGAAACGAATCATAAAGATACATCTACCAATGGATTTTATAGTAGTTAAAAGAAAATTATGTCCCGCCTGCAGATCTATCATGATCATTTTCATCAACGATGTAGAAATCAATCACACCTCAATAAACCACACCCAAATATGATACATAGTATGCTCTGTATGACTCAAAGTAATTTTTTTTTATTTTATAATTTATATTTTAGTTAAAAACACACATCACGTGATCAAAATAATAAAATGTATGTAGATTGTTTTGATACTTTCTTACAATGATAGAAAATTATTTTGTGACATGATGGGATCAACCAAACCTCAATCTGATACATGGAATGTCTGGTATGACTTGATGTGCATTTTTTCAGTTTAAAATTGGTAGTTTAGTTCAAAAAACATGCCACATACTCAAAAAATGATAATAAACATTCATATTATATTTATACTTTATAATAATAATCCATAACACATTTTTCAATTATAGGAATCAACCACACCTCAATCTAAGACATGATGTTCCCAGTATAACTCAAATCAGATGTTTTTAGTTCAAAATTTACATTTTATTTAAAAAAACCCATGAAATATTCAAAACCCAGAAAAAATATTCATATTGTTTTGATATATTAGAAAAATATTTCATAAGTAATTTGTGACTATAGTAATTGAATGCATGTCAATTCAATACACAATATAGATGGTAAAACGGGAAGTGTGTGTTTTCAATGTAGAAGTGAAATTTAAATTTAAAACATGTATTAAATTGAAAATACCATGAAAAAGAGTTTATATTCTTTTTCAAACATTAGGACAATAAATCATTTTTCAATTTTCATGTATAGGAATTGACCTCATGTCAATCTGGAAAATAATTTGTTCGGTATGACTCAAAGCATGTGTTTTTAATATAAAAGTGGCATTTTAGTTTTAAAACACATTTCACATATCCAAAACAATGTAAACAATCTTTTATTATTTTCAAAATTAAGTAAAATAATCCATAATTCATTTATGAAGTGTTGGAATTGACTACACATAAATTTTACATATGATGTGGCAGGTTCGACTCAAAGTGAATGTTTTAATATAGAAGTTATAGTTTAGTTTAAAATACATGTAACCTAGATAAAAAAAATAAATTGAGCTCGTATTTTTATCAAAAATTGGGACAATGAACCATAATTCATTTGTGACATGTAGGAATTAACCGTACAGAAATCCGAAAGACAATGTTATTGGTACGACTTGAAGTTTATGTTTTCAGTTTAGAATTGGCAGTTTAGTTCAAAACACATGACCCATACTCAAAACCAATAAAATAGATTCATATTTTTTTGATACATGAGAACAATGATACATAACACATTTTTGACATGTATGAATCAACCTCACCTCAATTTGAGACATGTTGTGCCCAATATGATCTGAAGTGTATGTTTTTAGTTTAAAATTGAAATTTTATTTTAAAATACACATGAAAAACTAAAAACATATAAAATACATTGAGATTGTTTTTATACTTTAGGAAAATGATTCATAAGTCATTTGTGACATGTTGGAATTGACCTGATTTCAATCCGACACATGATGTGGCCAGTATGACTTGAAGTTCATGTTTTCAATATAGAAGTGTCATTTAAGTTTAAAACACACATCCCATAGCTAAAACCTAGAAAATGATCTCATATTATTTTCAAAATTTAGGTAAAAACTCATAATTCATTTGTGATATATAGGAATCAATCACATGTCAATCTAACACACGATGTGGTTGGTATGGCTCGAAGTCTATGTTTTCAACATAAAATTTTCATTTTAGTTTGAAACAAGAATCATGTATAAAAAAAATAAGAAACATATATTATATTGTATTCAAAAAATAGTACAGTGATCCATAATTCATTTGTGACATGTAGAAATTGAATATACATCAATCTAAAAAACAATGTGGCATGTATGACTGAATGAGTGTATTTTCAATAAATAAGTATCATTTTAGTTTAAAACACACTTCACACAAACAAAACCAATAAATCAATCTCATATTGTTTACAAAAACTAGGAAAATGTTCCATAATTTATTTTTGACATGTAGGAATTGATAGTATTTCAATCTAATAGACGATGTGACAAGCATGACTTGAAATTCATGTTTTCAGTTTAAAATTAATAGTTTAGTTCAAAATACATTCCACATACTGAAAACTAATAAAACACATTCAAATTGTTTTGATACTTTATAAAAAATATCCATAATAATTTTTTGATGTGTAGTAATCAATCATACCTTAATCCAAGAAACGATATTCTTGATATGAATCGAAGTGTATGTTATTTGTTTAAAATTAGTATTTTAGTTCAAAACACATGAGAAATGAAAAAAAACATTCATATTGTTTTGATACTTTAGGAAAATTATCCATAAGTCATTTTTGAAGTGTAGAAATCAACCACATATCTATATGACACATGATGTGGATGGTATGACTCAATGTGCATGTTTTCAATATAGAAGAACCATTTAGATTTAAAACACATGTCATATAGACAAAGCCAAGAAAATTAGCTCTGATTATTTTCAAACATTAAGAAAACAATTCATAATATATTTTGAGATGTTGGAATTAACCAGAAGTCAATAAGACATATGATGTGGTTAGTATGACTCAAAGTCTGTGTTGTTAATATAAAAGTGTCATTTTAGTTTAAAAATGTCACATATCCAAAATTGAGAAAAAGGGAACAAATTATTTTTAAACAATAGAACAAAAAACCACAATTTATTTTTGATATGTAGGAATCAACTCTTCATTAATCTAATCGATAATGTGGAAGGTATGAATCGAAATGCATGTTTCCAATATAGAAGTTCCATTTTAGTTTAAAACACATGCCATATATCCAAAACCAAGAAAATGATCTCATATTGTTTTCAAACATTAAAATAATGTTCCATAATTTATTTAACATAAGTTTGAATTGAACACACTTCAATCTGACACATTATGTGTTCCGTATGACTTAAAGTGTGTGTTTTCAATATAAAGGTTCATTTTAGTTTAAAACATGCATCCCAAATAAAAAACCAAGGAAACAAGCTCAATTTATATTCAGACATTATGAAAGTGATCCCTAATTCACTTGTGACGTATAATAATTGACTACACATCAACGTGACACATGATGTGGTTGACATGACTCAAAGTGTTTATTTTCAATGTAAAATTGTCATTTTAGATTAAAATTTGTATCACATAGACAAAATAGAGAAAATAAGTTTATAATACTTTTAAACATTAGGAAAAAAATTACGAATTAATTTGTGACATGTTGGAATCAAACTCATGTCAATATGATATATGTTGTATCCGGTATGAATTGAGGTGTACATTTTCAATATAAAAGTACAATTTCAGTTTAAAATTTATGTCACATAGCCTAAAATGATAAATGAGATCAGTTTGTTTTCAAACATTAGAAAAATGATCCATAAGTCATTTGTGACATATAATAATTTACTTCCCATAAATATGACACTCGATTAACTAATAATATCATTAATATATATATATATATATACACACATTAATAAATAATATAATTTATCATTTATATATAATACAACATTAAAAATATTTTTTTATTTTTATTTAATGTTACGAAAATTAACATTGGTTTTATTACAAGGGTATGCTTTTGTATATAGGTTTATATTTAGGGAAATCCTGTAATAAGAGTTAAAATTTTGTTTATTTATTGTATTTTTTTTGTATTTATTGTAAATATCACATGAATGCCAATATTTTGTATATATATTTTTAATTGAAATGATAGTTAAATGTTCTATTTGTATTTAAATTTTCATTTCTATAAAATTTTATTTATATTTGTTTGACTTCTTATTGTGTTTTCTATTATAGGGTTGTTGTAGCTTTAAAAAAGCTAAATGGATTTTATTTTCTCTACCAAAAGAATTGATGAAGCCCCACTCGATCAACATTAGTAAAAGTTCTAATAAAGCACCACTTTATCATCTCTAAAAGAAATTATAGATAAAGGGGGCCTCTATTATCACTTTTACTAGCTCTGATAAAATAACCCTTTGTCATAACTAGTGAATTCATAGATAAAGGATGAGAAATTTTAACATCACTTATATTGTTAGCATTTTTTTGTAGACAAATCACTTTGTTAGGACTGTTAAAAGTGATATATATAGTAGTTACAACAATTTTAACTTCACAATTTTCAACTGAACACATAAATATATCAATGAGATATCATTATTCAATCAAAATACAATATCATATCATTTAAATTGTTGGTTCTTGAGGGAAATAAATGCTTACATTTTTAAGGTGGTGCTATACCTACAAGTATTGTTGGCTCTACCAAGAGAGAAAATATTTACAATGATAATTCCATCAAGCACTATGGTTTTCTAATTATTAACACCAAAAAAATTTAACCTCACAATATATATATATATATATATATATATATATATTTCTTCCGACCATAGAGACCAAGAAATGGAAAAATCATTCCCTTATGATTAACAATTGAATCATAGAGTATTAATTTTATGACAATGAAAAACTTGTTAAAAACAAAGTAATAAATAACAATAGAAATCTAGACAAGAATAATGAAATGATAACTAGGATGGGGGAAACAAAATATAGCTTTAAATTTTCCATATCTATAACACCAAACCACTACGATAGAATCACCGACCCCCCCACAAACACACACAAATAACAATATTTTAGACATTCATGATCTTCCTTCTATTATTATCATAACAAGGATATAAAACACTCCTCAAATATCTATTAACATATATTTATATCAAAAATAAATTACAAAAAATGTGATAAAAATAGAAAGGCACTGTCGTGGGTGCATTCAAATGATATGTGATTGTTGGGTAATTTGGTGCAGTAGAGTGGATAACCAAGGCCATCTCTCAAAGGAGTAAGTAAATTTAACAACATATTAAAATTATTTTGAAAATAAAATAAAATAAAATAAGATCACTAATTAAAATTATGGGGGTTGTTTATCTTTTATAAATCTAGATGAAGTTTTATGGAAGAATATTGCATTTCTTTTGTTTTTATTTTTGAAATGGTGTTCGATTAAAATGACACAACAAGAAGATGTTTTTTTAGAAAATATTTAAAATACACAATCAATATAACTCTAACAATTCAATCAATTATTTATCATCATAATTTAAATCAATATACACTTAATTATGATCCCTTAATTTTTTAACCCCTGAACCCTATGAGAATTAACTTAACCACCAAGATGAAATTAATTAAACCATAGACTAGCTTTGAAGCATGAAATCGCAAGAACCTTCTTTGATTAATGTTCTAAATATAGATTATGGTCAGTGGTAAATTAAGGAAAATATCCATTCTGGAAAATGAGGATGAATTTTGTTTAGAGATTATATTTTAACTCTATAAATTTATCCCATGTGGTCTTGTTTTACCAATTAAGTTTGCATTATCACAATTTACACCAATCTCGACCTTTCGTGTGTTTGTGTTAATTGATCAATAGGTTCCTTAGTTTCTTATAATAAAAAAAAATCAATTCATGAATCATATTAAGTCAATTACAATAGTTCATTTATTCAAAATAAATGAATGAATAATGTAAGAGGTAGATCTATTACTAAAAAGAACTACTCTTCCATGGGCGGTGTAGTCATCGTAGAAACATTTTGTATTCACAAGGGGTTATAAAGGGTATAACCTAGTCTTGTTTCTACTCTATAATTCAAGATCAAATAAGAATATTAATAGAAGAATAAAATTAAAAATAACAAAATAAATTTAAGAGAAACTAAGAGTTTATTGAAAGAACAACAAAATTATAACAAAGAATAGGAAAAGAAGATAATTTTGGAGGAGATCCTAACTTGGTAGCTTCACTCCTCTAATTTTGAATTTAAATGGTGTATAACCACTTATCCTCTGCTCCCAATATCCTAATTCACATCCCAACCCCTCCAAATGATAAAAATACATATTCATAGAGTGGAGGGGAGGCTAGGTTAAATGTAGTTTCAAGTATGAATGGGGAAATTCTTCCAAATATTTTAATCCTACTTTCACCGCCTTATTGACCACCAAAATGCATGCATTAGCTATACTTACAGAAGGAAAATCTGTGAAAAATTGGGTTTTCAATCTCCTCTCAAAATTTGGGCTCAATACATGGTAGAAGGTATGGCCCAAACACTATAGTGATGTCCAATCTGGCGTGTCCATCCCAACTTTGACTTAATGGCCCATATACTCTATCCAAATCCACTCTTTAGCTATATTTTCCTGAATATAAGTTGTATCCCATTTAGTGGGGAACAATGTTAGAAAAATTTAAGTTCAAATATTTCATATAATAATATTTATGTTTGAAATACTATAGTAAAATTTAAAAGGGTAAACTGGAATTTTCATCAAATTTGTAAATGAATGATGTAATCCAAAGTATTCCATAAATGAACATATTTACCACAATTTGAGGAAATTATATCATTTATTATCAATAAAATATTCAATAAAATTGTGTTTTATCAAATCCCCCAAACTTACCCTTTTGCACACCTAAGAAAAACCTCATATCATGTATTCTAAAAAGTTGTGGCAAGTAAACATCAATATCAAATCAAAACAAATTTTAAAACACATATCCTTGATATCCAAAAATTCTACACCAAGAAACAGAAGATATCATGACTCATAAAAAACCATTATTTAAAGTTCTCCATTTATATCATTCAATATATTTCCACTTCATTTATCCTCCCATGCACAAAACACTTACCTCACTTGAATTTTATATTATCACACAAATGTCAATTTTCAGCAATGTCTTTATCATCCATACTCATACAAGGGTCACCATAGGCTTGATAAATTCCTACATCACCACTCGGTGTGAGTCAAGGACATATGTTTATCATGAGGAATTTTCGGGGCTGTTCTGTGTTTTTCAGTTGGTAGGATTTAGATTTGAAAATTCTAAGGCTGAATGAGGAGGGATGGACTCTTTTTGAAGAAAAATTGCAGTATTCTAATTTTCACTTAAACATGGTCTCCTCCTCACTCCCATTAGTATCAATTTAGCTCCATCATCATGAAAAGTCATGGAAAGTTTACACCATTCATCATTTCATCAAAAAAAATATCAATCTTCTCAAACATTGTTTTTTTTGAAAGCTTCAGATAGGGACAACTTTTATTATTCATTAAAATCTCTAGAAAGGCACAACATATTTTATCATTAAAGATCCAGAAAGGCACAAATTTCAACCAAATTATTTTTTTCAGTAGTAGAAACATCTCTTTGGAATTTAATATTCCACCCAAAGTATCACAAAATGTGGTTTCACAACACAAGATAGATTCCCCCACACTTAAGTTCAACTAGATTATGAAATTTCACTTCAAGAGTTAGTTTGATAGGGAAAATTGGCTTGTAATGTGGCTATCCTAATAGTCTATTCATGGATTCTAAGATCTAAAATGATTAAATGTTCAAGGTAGGCCATTATAAAAAAAATTCATATGAAATATAGGATTTAATATCAAAGAAATTCCTCAATCATTTAAACCAAAGTACCTCAAACCCTCATGTTTTGACATGAATAAATCAAATTATGGTTAAATAAACCATGGTTTAGTTCTCTCAATAAGTGAGGTGAATGTAAATAATATGAAAATAATGGTTCAGAGGCCTCACTAGAAAGTGATTTAAAATATAAAGACAGTGAGATGTGGAATGGGACTCAAAATTCAGAGTAATTTTCATGAAATTACTAGAGATTTGAACTTGAAACAAAGTCATTTTTAGTATTCATTTAAGTTTAGTTTCATGGGATAAATTTTTTCACTCATTGATATGGATTTCAAAATGGTGATGAGAATCATTTCAGCTTAAAATTTTCAAAAACACAAACAAAATTGAAAAATAAACACACAAAATTTGAAAAACACACATTTTTTGGGACTCATTGAAAAACAAGAAATGAATTGAAATTACTAAACTAAAAGGTTCCATCCCCCACACTTAAAATATTGCATTGTACTCAATGTGAACCCATGAGATGATATGATTACATGAAATTCTGAATTTTAAATAGGAAAAATAATATAAAAGTGAAAGGGTTTGGAATATCTTGAAATTATCAAGTGATTATGGGGTCATACAGTGTGATGAAATCCACTGCATTAGAAGAATGTCCCTCAATGTATTTCTTCAAAAGTTTATTATTAATTATAAAGATACCTCCTATTTCATCTTGTATTATCTACACTACACCATAAGGAAAAACATTAGTCACAACATAAGGACCTCACCATCTGGAATGAAACTTACCAGATATCATCTTTAGTTGTGAACTATAGAGTAAGTCTTTCTCGCCAAATTGAAATTACCTTTTTAGGATAGTTTTTTCTTAAGTTGATTTTGATATTTCCTTGTAGAGCCTTGAGTTCTCATATGAAGACAATAAAATATTCTCAATCTCTTGAATTTACAGCTTCTGTTTAATTCTATCTTGGGCCAAATCCATGTTGCATTTATTTATAGCCCAATAAGACCGATGCTCAAATTCCATGGGGAGATGACATGCTTTCCCATAAACAATCCAAAATGGGTATATAATGATGGGGGTCCTGTATGTTATCCTATAATCCCACAATGAATCATCCAATAGATTTATCCAATCCTTCCTATTTGGCTGCATGATTTTCTCCAAAATTTGTTTCAACTCCCTATTTGTAACCTCATCTTAGCCATTTGTTTGGGGGTGGTATGGTGTTGATGTTTTGTGTGTCACCCCATAATTATGAAGGAGGGAATATAAATTATGATTGAAAAAGTGTGTCCCTTGGTCACTGATGATGAACTTAGGTACTCCAAACCTGCAAAAAATCTATGCATTGACAAAGTCCACAACAACATGAGAATAAATATTCCTGATGGACTTAGCCTCCACCCATTTTCTCACATTATCAATGAAAACCAAAATATACAAAAAAACAAAGGAACTAGGAAAATGACCCATAAAAATGATGCCAAATATATAAAAAATATCACAGAATAGTATGGGTTGATGGGGCATCTCATGTCTCCAAGAAATCTTCCTAGTGTGTTGGAAATAAGAGCATGACTTACAAAATACATGTGCATAATTGAATGAGCCAGGCTAATATAATATAGAGTCTAAGAATTTCCTAGATATTTTTGGGGTCCAAAGTGTCTACCAAAATCATGTGTATGAAAAAAATGTAAAACAGACTCAAACTCATGATTAGGAACACACATCCAAATAACTTGATCACTATACATGCGCTAGAGGTATGGATCATCCGAAACATAAAATCTTGACTCACTCTTTAATTTTTGGACTTGATGTTTCTTTAAATTTGTATGGATTTTAGAGGAAACAAGGTAGTTAACTGAATCTGTATACCAAGGATGTGTACCTGAGATGGCATAAAGATACTCTTTGGGGAAAGTGTCTCGAAGTGGTACCTGGTCCATGGTGTCATCCTCTAGTGTGTGAGTAAGCCTAATAATTTGGTCTTCTAATAAGTTCTCTGAAACCTTATTATCCTTTATCTCAATATCAAATTCTTGAAGAAGGAGTATCCATTCAATAAGCTTGGGATTTGCATTTGGCTTCTTTAAGAGGTACCTCCGAGCTACATGGTCAGCAAAAAACAACTACTTAAGAGCCTAATAAATATGAACAAAATTTATATAAAGAAAATTTGATGACAATAAACTCTTTTTCTATGGTTGTTTAGTTTTATTTGGTTGAATCCAATGTCCTATATGAATAGGAAATCACATGTGAGAGTCCCTCCACCCTCTGAGATAAGACAGCTCTGACTGCGAAATCGAAGGTGTGATACATAAGCTTAAATGGAAGATCCCACCGTGGGGGATGAATGATTGGTGGAGTGGTTAGAAACATATTTATCTCATCAAAGTATGTACTACAAGAATCATCGAACACAAAATCTTAATCCTTTTGAAGTAATTGTGACATACGAAGATAAATCTTACTAAAATATTTGATGAAGCACCGATAAAATCCTGCATGCCCTAGGAAAGATCTAACATCACACACACATGAAGGATAGGGTATGGATGATATAATATCTACCTTAGATCTATCAACATATATCCCATGTTTTTACACTACATGCCATAATAAAATGCCATGGTCTACCATAAAATGAAACTTTTTAATGTTCAAGACCAGATTCTTCTCAATAAAACATTTAAAAAACATTCCCAAACTAGAGATAAAATCATCAAATAAGGACCCATACACTGTAAAATTGCCCATCAATACATCTATGAAGGTCTCAATAAAATCATAAAAAATAATCACCATGCATCTCTGGAAGGTACCTGGGGCATTGCAAAGTCCAAATGGAATCCTTCAGTAGGGAAACATACCGAATGGTCAAGTGAATGTTGTCTTCTCTTGATCCTACAGAGCAACAAGAATATAAAAATATCTATAAAATCCATCCAAGAAAAAATAATGCGTCTTTCTAGTTAGTCTCTCAAGTATTTGATCAATAAATGGGAGAGGGAAATGGTCCTTGTGAGTGGATTGATTTAGTTTCCTATAATCAACACACACACGCCAACTGTTTTTCACCCTCATTGGAACTAACTTATATTTATCATTTTTAAAAACTGTAACACCACTTTTCTTAGGCACAACCTGAATAGGAATCACCCTCATGGAATCTAAAATGGGTTAAATTATTCCTGCCTCAAGAAAATTTTCAACCACTTTTTTAACAACTTCTAGAAGGGTTGGATTGAGTCTCCTTTGTGTCTACATAACATGTTTATCCACAACCTCCAAAAAGAAAACTATGCATAAAAATGGAGGGGATAATACCTGATATGTCAGCCAAGGTCCACCATATTTCCCTGATGTTATCCCTCAAAATATTCAAAAGTTTTTATTCTTGTTCAAAATGAATATTATTATCAATTATAACAGGTAATCTCTCACCACTTAACAAGTATGCGTATTTGATATTAGGTGTAAATGCCTTGAGATCCATTCAAGGGGGGTGATTTATTGATGGAGACATTTAAGGAACTGAAATATGCACACAATAAACATTATTACCAGAATCATCATCATCAAAATCAGAAAATAATGCATTAAAACCATCAGCATATTGAATAACCATGCCATAATCAGATTGAACATGATCAAAATCATAATTTGAATCCATTTCAAAATAAAATCTAAGAGAGTTTTGTGCATTAGAAATAGGTGTGGAGGTTTTCATAGACATCAAAATAAAACCAATACCCATAATCTCTCCATGCATAAGATAATAAAATTCTAGGGAGTTTTTATTAGGTGGATCAAAATGGGAGATAAAAAAAATAGAATGGTCCTATGAGGGGTACTTCATGGATTCCATAACATTAAATATCACAACTTCATCCCCAAACTCCATGGAAAGTGTAACCTCATGGAAATTTTGTAACGACCTGAATCTAGAGCCACTCAACTGGTGCCCCGTACCCGGTTCTCCACATGACCTCAAGCACATTTACCCAAATACCAGAGGCTGCCGACTAGCAGCGAGGGCCTTGGTGAGTCTGTGGGGAAACTATTCCCTCATTTGGTAAAGTATACAATGGAAGGATAAACATAAACAATAGTGGAAGCAGTAAACATCATACAAAAACTGAAACTAAACAGTTGAAACAATGTATAATATAATAATGATGATAAGATGTAGTAGGTAAAAGTATCTACAGAAAGCAGAAAACACAACAACGTGCTAAAATACAACTGAAAACAAAGTACTAAAAGTAAACAACAAATATAGCAGCATCGCGAGTCTAAGCTCGTTCCTATGATCTCCAGCTCCAACCAGCAATCATGTACTTGAAGTAGAAGGGCCACAATCCCTATCCACAACTGCAACCATATAACCTGTTTGGGCCAAAAAGCAGGACCCAAACAAGGTGTGAGACTAATCCCAGTAGGAAACCACCACAAGATCTGTGCCCTACTATCAATGAGCAATATAGAAAAAGTAAATGAAATAAATGCAGTAAAGAAACATGAGTAAAATAAAGTAAACCATCCTACAAATCTCCAATCAAATTTATTTATCAACTTAATTCAGTCATTTAATTATCAACCAAGAACCAAGCAAATATCTCTATATTCCCAAGGCATAGCAATTAACACAATAGGTAACTCATCAGACTACCTAAACAACAAGCAGTACAAACCCAATATTGTTCTTCGGCTTGGTGGACTCGTTAAAACCAACCAAAAAATACTCACACTGACTCTCTGGGTGGCACATACTGGTAGACCCCTCTAGTCAAGTAATCATACAAAGGCACAAACACTCTGGGAAACACTCACCATCAATTCCCTGATGGTCTTGCAATGATAGGTATAGACTCTCTGAGGAAGAAATTACATATAATTACCCCTATAGTCTCGATACGTAGCTATGAACACTATAAGGAAGCACAAAGTCAAATTCCCATAGGTCCTGCGAACGATATTAATTTATAACAGACTCTCTAGGGAAGCCCTGAATCATCAATTCCCTCTTTAGTCTACCACACTAGGTTCACACAGCCCTGAGCAGTCTAGTCGTGCGTAATCGAATATCAGAATCCCTAAGTAAGTTCAAAAACTACCTGGCTAATAGCTACAATGCATCAAAAGTACATAACACCAGGAAATACATGCAATCAATTATAACAAGGTAGGCAATCAATGCAATAAGGTATGCCTCACAGGCAAACTAAGAAAAAAGACGGTAAACAACCAAAACAAGGGAAACACCCATGGGGTGATCCTCAAACATGATAACAAGCAATCATTATTCATCTAATAACCTCAATCATACAAGCAATCAAAGGCAGAAAATAAAACAAGATCAAAACCCTAACCCGAGATACCCGACACATGGGAATCTAGCACTTTTTCACAAAAACTCAAAGAAATCCAATGTAGGAAAACAAACCACCTACCTCGATCCAAGGAGATCTATATACTTGAACCACAAGGCTTTATTGTCCTTAGAATGTCATAGATCTATGAAAACGCACAAAACGTTCAACCCACAATATCTTGAGAAAGAGGGGAAATCATGGAATGAAACTCAAGAAGAAGGAAGAGCTCCCACTACGGTTCCAACGCAATTGACTATGGTCAATTCAACAAACAGATGGAGGTTTGGGGGCTTGGAGTATGTTCACGGCCGTACGTGATGCTCTCGGTCGAAGAACCTAGAGAAGAAGATGATTCTGTCGATTAGGTGCGACCCCGGTATATTTAATGAAAAAAAAGAAAATACACAACGTGTACTTTTAGAGTACAAGACGTGTACTAGAATCTTCCATACACCATATTAAGCGGCCTCCACATCTCCCCTACACACCATGTGTGTGGCCCGGACATGGCCAACACACGGCCTTACGCGACAACAAAGTACACGGCGTGTACTTATAAAGTACATGGCGTGTACTTTGAAAATTTCCCGATTTCCCTCTTTTTCCCAAAAACGACCAGAAAAGGAAAAACATACCTGAAAAGAAGGTCCAGGTTCTTACAAACTTCCCCCCCTTAAAGAAATTCATCCCCTAATTTCCCTAGCAAGGTGGAGAAAAAGAAACCTCAAACAACTCTGGCCACTGTAATCGCATATCGGCCTCCCTCTCCCAAGTCTCGTCCTATACACGACTGTACTACCATAGCACCCGTACCAGAGGAATACACCAGCCACAGATTAACTTTACACTACGATCAAAAATCCTGATAGGATGCTCCTCGAATGATACATC
Organism: Viscum album; assembly: GCA_963277665.1. Classification (NCBI taxonomy): domain Eukaryota; kingdom Viridiplantae; phylum Streptophyta; class Magnoliopsida; order Santalales; family Viscaceae; genus Viscum; species Viscum album. The sequence goes on along the minus strand of OY728139.1, from coordinate 1,340,421,632 downwards.
CTACTCCAGATCAACCTCCTTAGGTTGAAAAACATGAGACAGGTCTGAGAAATAGCGTCAAAGCTGAGAAACATGGAAGACGTCGTGCATAGCCTGGTACCTCTGAGGTAACTGTAACCTATAAGAAACCAGCCCGACTCTCTCCAAAACCGCAAACGGCCTGAAATATCTTGGTGAAAGCTTACCCTGTCTTCTGATCCACTTGTGTCCCAACCTCGGGGTAACACGTAGGAAAACCTGATCTCTGACCTTGAACTCCAAAGGTCGTCTCCACTGACCAGCATAATATTTCTGTCAAGACTATGTAGTATCCATCCTTTTTTGAATCAACTCCACTTGTTCTGTGGTCTTGTGAACAAGATGAGGTCCCAACATAGCTGCCTCTCCTGCCTCCAGCCAACACAAGGGTGATCGGCACGACCTATCGTACAAAGCCTCGTAAGGTTCCATCTGAATAGTTTCTTGAAAACTATTATTGTAGGAAAACTCCACTAGAGGTATATGTCTCTCCCAAGAACCTCCAAAATCAAGGACACATGCTCGTAGCATGTCCTGTAGCACCTGAATCGTGCACTCTGACTGGACATCTGTCTGGGGATGGTAAGTTGTACTCAGAAGTACCGGTGTAACCAAATCCCTCTGTAACCCTTTCCAGAAATGTGACCTAATGCGGGCTTCCCTATCTGAAATGATAGTACTCAGAATCCCATGCAATAGTACAATCTCACGGATGTACAACCTTCCAAGCTCATCAACACTTAAGGTCTCCTTAATCGGCAAGAAGCGAGAAACCTTCGTGAGCCTGTCAATGAAAACCCATACCGCATCATTCCCTCAAGCTGATCTCGGTAACCCTGTCACGAAGTCCATCGCAACATCGTTCCACTTCCACTCGGGAATGGGTAGCTGCTGTAAAAGCCCTGCTGGTCGCTGGTGCTCTGCCTTCAGCTGTTGATAGGTGGAACACCTCATGACAAAACCAGAAACACCTATCTTCATACCTGGCCACCAATACTGGCGGTGTAGATCACGATACATCTTGGTGATGCCAGGACGAACTTCCAAAACTGAGGAATGAAAGTCTCTCATCAGCTCCTCATGTATATCTGCTGGCACCCATATGCGTCCCTGGAAACGCAAGATCTCATCCTCGCCTATGGTCCATCCGGGAAGAGGGTCCTCTCCCGACACGCTTTCCCGTAGGACTAGGCCTTCCAAATCTGATAGCTGCCTCATTCAAACTCGGTCAAGAAGGGTAGAGATAACAACTATATATGAAAGAAAATTATGACCCTATCTATCGTGCACCTCCAAATGCATTTCAGAGAACAGAGCCAAAAGCCGCCACTCGCTGCTAGCCTCCAGTACTGCTTGTATCTGTGTCCTCCAGCTCAGTGTGTCTACCATAGCATTGCCTTTCCTAGGCGTATAATCAAGCTCGAAATCGAATGACTGTAGGTACTCAACCCACCTTCGATGTCTCATATTTAAGTCATGTTGTGTGAATATATACTTGAGGACCTTGTGATTAGTATATACCACGAAATGCTATCCCAGAAGATAATGTCTCCAACAAAGCAAAGCATGAATGACTGAAGCCAACTCCAGGTCATACATAGGATAGATCCTCTCATGTGGCATCAACTGTCGAGATCCGTAAGCAACAACATGATCCTCCTACATATGCACTGCTCCAAGCCCGATGCCAGATGCATCACAAAAAACTGTATAACTCTTTCCTGGATCTAGAAAAACTAGAATCGATGCTGAATTCAATCTCCCCTTTTGCTCTTGAAAGGCTAAATCATAGGATTCTGACCAAACATACTTCACCCCCTTCTTAGTCAAGCTCTTCAATGGCGCTGATAAGCATGAGAAGTCCAATATAAACTGCCTATAGTAACAAGACAACCCTAAGAAACTTCGTACCTCGAAGACATTCTTCGGCTGATCCCAGGTAACTACTACTCTCACCTTCTATGGGTCTACTGATACTCCTATCTCTGAGATGAAATGACCCATGGAGTGAATCTCATCCATCAAAAAGTGGAACTTTTAGAGCTTAGCATATAACTGATGCTCCCTCAGTGTACTCAAAACGATCTTAAGAAGGTTATCATGGTTGTGTCAAGTGTGAGAATACACCATGATATCATCCAGGAAAACCACCACGAAAGAATCCAAGTAAGGATGGAGAAATATATTCATCAGCACCATGAAAACTGTTTGTGTGTTCATGAGACCAGATGACATAACCAAATACTCATACATATTATACCTACTTTGGAGGGCTATAAGAGGTATATCAGATGGTCTGAGACGCAACTGATGGTAGCCGGATCTCAATTTGATCTTCGAGAACACTTTGGATCCTCGAAACTGATCAAAGAGATAATCTATCCGTGGAAATGGATATTGGTTTTTGACCATAAACTAGTTTAGATTTCAATAATCCACACAAAGCTGTAAAGTACCATCTGACTTCTTTGCAAACAGAACAGGATAACCCCAAGGAGAATTACTGGGTCGGATAAAACCATTTTCTTGCAACTCCTACAACTACTTCTTGAGCTCCTGCAACTCAGGTGTATCCATCCTATAAGGAGGAATGGATATCAGTGCCACTCCTGGCACAAGCTCAATAGAAAAGTCTACCTCACATTCCGGAGGCAAACATGAAAAGTCTTTTGGAAAGACATATGGAAAGCGATTAACCACTGGAGGAAAATCCCTCTGAGAAATCCCCTGGTCATCCAGATATAAGCTAGAAATCTGGGCTATAACACTGCCCAACCCATGATGCTCTAGTCCAGCTCTGCTTGCCTAGACATTCCATTCGCCATTGTGAAGAAAAGATCTGCCCTCCGGTGATGTGAAACTCACCCTACGGTGATAGAAATCGACAAAGGTCTAGAAGGGAACTAACCAGTCCATACCAAGAATGACATAATAGCCTGTCATTTCCAAAACATAGAGACTCCATGAAAAAAGACACCCACCAACCTCAAGGGGGCAGTCTAAGCATTGACGCACGCTAGCAGTTCTAATTCCCAAGGGAGTGTATAACATCATCATATCCTCAGAAGTACAAATAGTAAGTCTAAGGATTTCCACAGTATGCACAGAAATAAATCTATGAGAAGCTCCTCTATTGAAAATTGTAGAGGATAAAACAGAGGCTACTAAAATCGTACCTTGAACTGTAGAAGGTCCAGGATCCTGCTCCTGATGAATCTTCTCTACCGCAAAAGTCTGGCCTACACCGCGACCCTATGTAGCAGCCTGAGATCCCTGAGCTGACCCTCCCTAAGCTTGACCACTGCATCTATGGACTCTACCATGACCTGAATGACCTAAATAACTCTATCCCCCAGTCTGTTGTAGAACTGGTAACCCTACTCCTATACACGGAGTCGAAACTGATCCTCCTTTACTAACTGCTGGAAGAAGAACCTTGCAGAAACGCTGGAGATGACCCATCTTGCCACATGATCGACACTCCACTGGGTCTCTCGGGCACTAAGGATTCTTATTCCCATTTTTACCACACTTATATCACACCACATGGTTTACATAAAGAATATTTCATCTACCAGAAGGAATACCTCACCTCCTCGAGTCACCTCATGTAAACTCTCAGTGGTGCTTCCTGCTATCTACCTGAAAAGAATCAGCCCTGGAAGATAAACCGCCTTGGTCTTCAGCTCCAGTCTCCCTCAGGTTTCGCTCTGTGATAAGTGATTGGTTGACTTCAAAGTAATAGAAGTCAACTGAAATATGATCACCTGTGATATTATGTCCGTTCTGAGGCCTTCATCAAAATTCCTTGCTAAAAAAAGCTCATCATTCCCCAGAACAGGAGTGAAACACTGTAACTCTGTGAAGCGAGAGGAAAACTCCATAACTGTGAGAGTACCCTACTTTAGGTTCATGAACTCTCTAGCTATGTCATCTCTCATCATCTATGGGTAGATGTAGTCATAGAACGTATGCTGAAACTCATCCCAAGTCATAGCCTATTGGCGCCCTGTCTGCGAAACCACATCCCACCATCTCTTGGCGGAATCTCGCAGCATATAAGTCGCGAGATTCAATATTCTCTATGAAGGTGTATCTAAGTGCTCGAAGATGGATAGAATATCTTCCATCCATGACTCCGCAGCCTGTGGTCCTCCACCCCCTATGAACGTGGGAGGATGATACTGCTGAAAAATCCGCGTCAGCTCTGCCATAGACTTGGAAGGATGCTGAGCTCCCTAGAAGGTCTTCATGAATCTCATGAAACCCTATCTAAATTGAGCATCGACACCAGTGTATGGAATCACTGCAGGTACCATATCCGAAACGATAGGCAGAACTATTGGTAGTCCCTGATCTGCCATATCAGGTGTACGGTCACTGCCTGGTTCCTAACGTGCAACATGAGGGCGTCTTGGTGCCATAGCTCTGAAATTTCAAAAGCATACCTTTATTAAAGATGAACACAATTTCAACTTAATAGAGTAAAATGTAACAGGAGAGAAAAACTCTAAAACTTGGGAAAAACATGACTACACAGCATGTAGTACCACTACACGGCGTGTTTCCTGAAATTTTACCCTGGGCGTGTACCTTGGCCATACATGGATGTGTAAACCAACCGGCTACACAACGTGTTCTCAAACTAAACAGTGTGTAGTAACCCTTTTTCTTCCTTCCTGATTACTCCTACATAGCTAGGAACACATACTATCCCAACAGGAAACTACACGGAGTGTTTTTCCACTACACGACGTGTCCTTAATATTTTTCCCCTATCCGTGTCGTTAGTCTCACGGACTGGTACACAGACCACTACTACATGTCGTGTCAACATGGTATATGGTGTGTTTCCCTGCAGATTTTCCAACCCATGTATTTAGCTACATGGCTAGGTCACACGACTCCTCTAAGATAAAACTACACGGAGTGTTCAAGAATGACACAACGTGTACTAGACCTGCCTTACCTGGCCCGTGTTGTTAGTGACATGGCCTGACACACGGTCAACCCTACACGGAGTGTACTTGAAGGAAATCCCCGGCTCGTGTTGTTTGTGACATGGTTGGATACCCAAGTCATACTATACGGTGTGTAAACTAGTACATGACGTGTTCCTACAAGAAATTTCACAACCCCATGTCCCTGCCCACACAGTCAGTGACATGGCAAAAAACTACATGGCATGTATTAATAAAATACATGCCGTGTATTCTGGGTTTTTCCGGGCAGTAGCTCGAAAAATTCTCCGAATCCCAGAAAACATAGAAAACAAGAGTTAAGGTGCCAAATTCTGATCCATGAGGGCTCATACTCCCCGCAAATCAAATATTGGCATCTTATACAATGCATATAACAAGTAAACAGTATAACAAACACACGATCCACCAAATTCCGATTCTTGAGGGCCCAAAAAACCTCTAAGACCAAAGTTTGGCATCCATGATAAAGAGGCTCTAAAAAAATGATACCCTATTGACATAGAAGGTATTATATCACAGCAGGTATCACAACAGCATGCATCGTCTATCAGAAATTTTATCACAACATTATGAAATTTATAATGCAATCTAGAGGGCATAGAAAAATGAATGACATGAGATTTCCTAACAAGTGCCTATATGATGCATGAGATGGAATACCCTCATCTCATCGGGTTGCAAAAAAATAGAACCACAATCATATAAATAGTAACATCACAAAACAAGTGCACCACCCAACGACAAATTCAATTAAACTGTAACATTTGCAAAACTCGAAAATTGCAATATTCAAGGTAACATGGCCTTTTACCTGTACATGGGTTCTAGAACACCCGGGCACAACTATTTACCATTTACATATTCCATCATATCCCTGTCTAATGTCACTGAACAGTAAGTCAATAGAAAAGAAAATAAACTCCTCTGATACCACTTTATAACAACCCGAATTCGGAGCCACTCAACTGGTGCCCCGTACCCGGTTCACCACATGACCTCAAGCGCATTTACCCAAATTCCAGAGGCTTCCGACTAGCTGCGAGGGCCTTGGTGAGTCCATGGGGAAACTATGCCCTCATTTGGTAAAGTATACAACAGAAGGATAAACATAAACAATAGCGGAAGTAGAAAACATCATACAACAACTGAAACTAAACAGCAGAAACAATGTATAATATAATAATGATGATAATGACGTAGTAGGTAAAATTATATAAGGAAAGCAGCAAACAACAGAAAATGCTGAAATAAAACTGAGAACAAAGTACTAAAAGTAAACAACAACTCCAGCAGCATCGCGAGTCTAAGCTCGTTCCTATGCTCTCCAGCTCTAACCAGCAATCATGTACCTGAAGTAGAAGGTCCACAATACCTATCCACACCTGCAACCATATAACCTATTTGGGATAAAAAGCAGGACCCAAACAGGGTGTGAGACTAATCCCAATAGGCTACCACCATAAGATCTGTGCCCTACTGTCAGTGAGAAATATAGCAAAAGTAAATGAAATAAATGAAACAGAGAAACAAGAGGACACTAAAGTAAACAATCCTACAAATATCCATTCAAATTTATTTATTAACTTAATTTAGTCATTTAATTATCAACCAAGAATCAAGAAAATAGCTTTATATTCCCAAGGCATAGCAAGTAACACAACAGGTAACTCAACGAACTACCTAAACAACAAGTAGTACAAACCCAAGCTTGTTCTTTAGCTTGGTAGACTAATCACAACCAACCAAACAATACTCACACTGACTCTCTGGGTGGCTCATACTGGTAGAACCCTCTAGTCAATTAATCATACAAAGGCACAAACACTCTGGGAAACACTCACCATAAATTCCCCTGTGGTCTTGAAACGATAGGTATAGACTCTATGGGGAATCACTTACATATAATTCCCCCTATAGTCTCGATAAATATCTAAGGACACTCTGAGGAAGCACAAAGTCCAATTCCCAAAGGTCCTGCGAATGATACTAATTTATAGCAGACTGTCTAGGGAAGCCCTGAATCGTCAATTCCCTGTTTACTCTACCGCACCAGGTTCACATAGCCCTGAGCAATCTAGTCGTGCATAATCGACTGTCAGCATACCTAAGTAATTTCAACAACTACTTGGATAATAGCTACAATGCATCAAAAGCATATAAACAGCAGACAATACATGCAATCAATTATAACATGGTAGGCAATCAATGCAACAAGGTATGCCTCACAGGCAACCTAATCCAAATGACGGTAAACATCCAAAACAAGGGAAACACCCATGTTGTGATCCTCAGACAAGCCAACAAGAAATAAATATTCATCTAATAACCTCAATAATACAAGCAATCTAAGGAAGATAATAAAATAGGATCAAAACCCTAACCCGAGATACCCGACACATGGGAATCCGACACTTTTGCACAAAAACTCAAAGACATTCAACGTAGGGAAACAAACCACCTACCTAGATCCAAGGAGATCGATATACTTGAACTATGAGGATTTATTCTCCTTATAACGTCGTATATCTATGAAAATACACAAAACATTCAACCCACGATATCTTGAGAAAGAGGGAAAATCATGGAATGAAACTCAAGAAGAAGGAAGAGCTCACCACTGCGGTTCCAATGCAATCAACGACAATTGATTCGGAAAAAAGACGGAGGCTTGGGGGCTCGGAGGATGTTCGTGGTTGTATGGGATTCTCTTGATCAAAGAACATGGAGAAGAAGATGATTCTGTCGATTAGGCGTGACCCCAGTCCATTTAATGAAAAAAAGAAAGTACACGGCGTGTACTATTAGAGTACACGATGTGTACTAGGATTTTCCTTAAACTACATTAAGCGGCCTATACATCGCCCCTACACACTGTGTGTGTGGCCCAGACATGTCCAGCACATGGCCTTGCACGACAACAAAGTACACGACATATACTTTGAAAATTTCCAGATTTCCCTCTTTTTCCTAAAAACGACCAGAAAAGGAAAAACATACCAAAAAAGAAGGTCTGTGTTCTTACACATTTATGACCATTTTATCATTTTTGAGGAAGTTCCTACCTAAGATAATAAGATCTTGTGAACTTACCTAATTTTTCTCCATTTTAAGCATGTAGAAATCTGCTGGAAATATCTTGTCTCTTACCCAGACAAGTACATCCTCAAGGGCTCCCACTGGATATACAGTAGCTCTATTTGCCAACTATACCGGTACTATCATTAGCTTCAACTCACCAACCTATAAAGAAGAAAAAATACAGTGAGTAATTACATTTATGGAAGCTCCTAAATCACATAAATCATCAGAAAAGCGTAACTATGATATGTTACATGGGATGGTGAATTTCACTGGATCCTTGAACTTTGTTGGAATTACTAGAGTTGGTGTAATGAGTTTTGACACATTTCTTCCAAGATTGATCCTCTCATTTCCCTTGACCCCTCTTCGATTGGTACAAATATATTTTAAGAATTTGGAATACCTTTGTATTTGTTTAATAGCTTCAAGTAAAGGGATGTTGATCTCCACACGCTTGAATGTGTCCAAAACTTCTTTTTTTCATCACATATTCAGAAATATTTTTAGTTTGAACAACTCTATTTGGAAAAGGAAGGGGTTTAAGAGAAATATCATAAATATTTTTATCACCTTTATATTTCTCCTTATATTTCTCAATAGTTGGTGTGTAATGAGGATTTTCTGAAGTTGAGTAGAATCTTGGTGGAATGGTAGGTACAAATGTATCATTTATTTTCTTTCCACTTCTCAATGTGATGGAACTAAAACCCCCCTTGGGAATTGGAGTAGGTTGGGAAGGAATATTTCTGGTGTTCTTACTTACCTGTTCATGGAGTGTAGTGGAAATCTAGCTCATTTGTGTCTTCAACACCCTCAGCTCCGAACCTTGACTCTTCAGCTCATTCTGTTGATTAAGAACAATTTTCTTCAAAAGGTCATCAGTGTTGGAATATACCTTGTGTGGGGGATTTCCTTGTTGTTGGATTGTTAAATCTTGAGATTCAAATCACCTTTGGGGTTGTTGGAAACCCTGTTGGTAAGGTGGAGGATACTGGAAGTTTTTTTGAAAGGGGGGATTTTGTTATTTTCTAGAGACAAACCTCATATCCGATTGATCCTTTAATCCTTGGTTGTATATTGGAGCAAAGGATTCAAGCTTATTTTGGGGATATGGTTGCCGCTGCTAATATGGTCTCCTAGGAAACACTACTAAGCAATATTTTGTTTCTTGTAGTTGGGGGAAATAGTCCGTTGGGTGGCTTGTATCAGTGCAAATGGCACAAAGCCTTGAAGGATGGGGGTGGGATATCATTTGTTCCAAATCAATCTGTCTCACCATAGTTTTCAATTCTTCCAACTTGGTATCAATCAAATGAATTTCAAGAGAAGATAGACTTACTTGATGTACTCCCCTAACATGTTGTGTACCTTGATCGCCAAATTTTTGGGAGTTTTTGGACATCTTGTCAATAAATGCACTTGAAACTACTAGTGTCTTGTCCACCAATGCTCTTCCAGCTATATAATCAACCATTCTTCTCTCTATAGGTGTGGGTCATTCATATAATTATTATATAGGGAGTTTCTTAATGATTTGGTGATGTGGTAAGCTTATAAAAAACTTCTTGAATCGATCCCAGTAGTCATAAATTGACTCCCCTTGAGCTTTATTGATCCCCAAGATCTCCTTCAGAATGGAAGTGGCCCTTGATGCTGGAAAAAATCTCTACAAGAAAAGAGGTTTCAAATTATTCCAACATGTTACATCTTTAGGTCGTAAATAATACATCCAATCTTTGGCAGCTCCATCAAGTGAGAATGAGAATTCTATTAGTTTTATTTGATTTTTAGAGACATTTCATGGTTTCCAGGTTGAGAAAACCATATTAAATTCTTTAATGTGTTTATTGGGATCCTCACGAGAGAGGCCATGAAACTTTGGATTCAGGTGCATTAATCCAGATTTCAGTTCAAAGTTGGATTTAAGATCCAAGTATGCAATGAAATTTAATTGATATTTAATGTCTGGTGCATCCAGTTCTAGAATGGTTATATTATGTTCATTGTTATAGTTTTCATCCATTGGTTCTTGTTTTATGTCTAAATTTAAATTTCTTCCAATTTCAATGTTACGATAATGGATGAATTCTACAACTGGTTGAATGTTGAAACTTCCTATAGACTGCGAATTTCTGATTTGAGCCCTAAGGCTGCATTAAATTTCATTGTCAAGATCTAAGAGATCTTTGGGATTATTTCGTTTCATAAATCATTTAAAAATAAAAATAAGGAAATAGGACCATTATTAAAATGATAATTTTGAGTTGATGTTCCAAAAAGAAGAAGAAGAAAATAAAAGAAGAAGAAAAAATTAAGATTGGGTAAAGAAGGAAGAAAGAAAAGAAGAAGAGAATAATATGTAAAATAAACGGAATACCTCTAAATGGTTGAAATAATTACTTGCCTCCCTAGAAATGACAAAAATTTTAAAGTCTCTATCATGGGAATTTTCAAATGATATGTGATTTTTGGGTACTTAGGTGCACCAAAGTGGGTGACCAAGTTCATCTCTCAAAGGAGGAAGTAAATTTAACAACATATTAAAGGTATTTTGAAAATAAAATAAAAGGAAATAAGAACACTAATTAAAAGTATTTGTTTTTTTATCATTTATAAATCTAGAATAAGTTTGCTGGAAACAGATTGTATTTATTTTGTTTTTATTTTTGAAATGAAGTTCTATTAAAATGACACAATAAGAAGATGTTTTTTGAAAAATATTTACAATGATTAATTGATCTAACTCTACCTATTCACTCAATTATTTATCATTATCATTTAAATCAATATACACTTAATTATGATCCCTTAAATTTTTAACCTTTGAACCCTACAAAAATTAACTTAACAACCAATATGAAATTAATTAAACCCTAGAATAGATTTGAAACATGCAATCACAACACCATGCTTTGATTAATGTTATAAATCTATCTTATAGTCAGTGGTAAATTAATTAACATATCCATTCTATAAAATTAGGATTAACTATGTTTAGAGATTATATTTGAACTCTATAAATTTATCCTGTGTGGTCTTGTTTTATCGATTAAGTTTGCACTATCACAATTTACTCAAATCTCAACCTCGCGTGTGTTTGTGTTAATTGTTCAATTGCTTACTTAGTTTATTATAGTACAAAACTCAATTTAGAAATAATATTAAGTGAATTAAAGTATCTCATTTATTAAAAATAAACTAATGAAGAAGGTATGTTGTAAATCGATTACTAAAATGAACTACTCTTCTACGGGCGGTGTAGTCATCGTAGAAACATTTATCATTCACATGGGGTTAGAGAGAGTATAAACCAATATTGTTTCTAAAATTTAATTAAAAAACAAAGAGGAAGATTAATAGAAGAAAAAAATTGAAAATAACAAAATAAATATATGAGAAACTAAGAGTTTATTGAATGTACAACAACATTACAACAAAGAAGAGGAAAAGAAGTTCATTTTGGAGGAGATCCTAGCTTGGTAGCTTCCCACCTCCAATTGTGAATTTAAATGGTGTATAACAACATTTCCTATGATAAAAATCTCCTAATGTATTACAAAACCCCTAGAAATGAGAAAAATACATATTTATAGAGTGGAGGGGAGGCTAGGTTAAAAGTAGTTTCAAGTGTGAATGAGGATATTATGCCAAATATTTTAATCCCACTTGAACCGCATTCTTGACCACAAAAACACGTAAATTATCTATTCTTACACTAGTATAATTTGTGAGGAATTGGGTTTTAGATCTACTATCAAAATTTGGTCTCAATTCATGCATGGATTTAGAAGATATGGCACAAACACTATAGTGATGTGCAATCTGGCGTGTCCAGCCCACCTTTGACTTAAGGACCCATTTACTCCATCCAAATGCACTCTTTAGCTCCAATGTACTGAATAAAAGTTGTATCCCATTAAGTGAGGAGAAATTTAGAAAAATTTATGTTTAAATAAGTTATATTAAAATATTTATGTTCTAAATACTATAGTTAATTTTAAAATGGAAAAACATGTATTTTCATCAAATTATCAAATGAATGATCTAAACCCAAATATTCCATAAATGAACATATTTACCACAATTTGAGGAAATTATCTCATTTATTATCAAGAAAATATGCAATAAAATTGTGTTGTATCAAAAACACATAAAATAAATCACCATTTTAGAACACCTACCACACACATCTCTTAACAAATCAAAACTTAGACCACAAACATCCAAGATGATAAGGTGGTACTCATAGATGGGAATATTATATAATAGTAAATCAGATAAAAAATATTAAATAAAGGTTAATCCTATAAATAATAGTAAAATTACCTTTTAATTAAAAAAGGAAAAATTCCACAATACTTTGTGAACAAGAATGTGTTTAATGGGGGAACCGAATGAAATCTTGACCCATAAAAATACTCCCTTCACTGGGAGATCCAAAGAATAGATAGATGCCACATAAACCTAAATATTACCTATTATAATGATGATTAGTCACCCATATCCCAAATTAAAAACATATTAATCTCCCTTTAATTTCCCCTATCATCATATGTATTCTACATCTAAGCCACTGGTTCCCACACCGAACCACTACAAAAAATACAGCGTTAACACTCTGAGTAACAATCAATCCTCAAGTGCCACCAAACCTTGAATAAGAACTATGATTATGGTATTGGATACCCATAATGAACACTACAAAAAAAAAACACTAAAATACTTTCATTAAAGCCAAATTACACATGAAAAACATTGAAAAGGACCATCAATAAAAAGAAATAAGAAAAGAAATCAAAACAAAACCTATCATAATCCACAAAAAAGCATCTAAAATGTGCATAATTTGAAATTTATCAAAGGGAATGGTGACACATTCTCATCATGGGGAAAGGAAAAATAATATTTAATATCACCTAAGTATAGTTTGGTGGTTAACCCAAGGTAGTCTCCTAAAGAGGAGTGCACAAAAAACAGTTTGTCACTTTTTAATTAGGGTAAAAATGTAGTGTTTTTTGAAGAAATAAATAAGACAATGATTGAAATGAAATTTTAAATTCATGTGATTGAAAACAATGATATGATTAGGGTGATTATGTTGAGTTCAGTTTTCCAATATCAATGCTATCCTTGGTCTATTTTATTCAATATTCTTTAGTTAAGTTGCTTAAAGTGGGATTCCATGATCGTTTCCTCTCACTCAATTAGTAGAATGGTGATAGTGAGAGAAAACATTACTAAGATATTAGTTTTGTCTGCTATCATTCCATGTGTGAGAGAGTTTCAATGAATATCATCCATTTACTTGGGAAATACCCGATCAAGTATTGTTTATCCCAAACAATTAAGAACATCCATTACCCCTCTCACACATATTGATAATCATCGAGTACTTCACCACAAAGCCATGGTACATTCCATCGTATATAAATGAAAACCTACCTTAGGGAGATAATTATCATTTTCCAAATCAAAAACTAATAACAGAATTAAATCCCAAATATGATTGTACTTGATAATAAAAACCACTATATGAAATTGAAAACAACGTCGTAGAAGAGAGAAAGAGAATTTACTCAATTATTTCCAAGAAATCATATATTGAAAAATCAAAAAACAAACATTACCAAATAAATAAAATTTTTACCTCACCACAGTAAGTGTAATATAGATTAATGGGGAAGAATAATGAATTACAAAATGAATAAAAAGGAAAGAATGAAAAGAAAGGAAGAAAAGTTGTCCAATATATTCTTCCCTCTGAATGTTTTCTCTTGTTTTCCAAACCATATGTTATAATTATTCCAAGGTACCTACTTATAAGATGTTTTAAATTTAATTTCCTATGTGACCTAAAAGTTTTACTTTAATTTTAAAATCCTATATTAAGTTATAGAATTTACAATGACTATGACTATTTTTGGTTGAGAAATCCAAGAAGCTTCATTCAATGTATATCATTTAATTTCCACATAAATTGTTCAAAAACTCTATGTAGTTTATTTTTAGAGATATAATTGGAGTAAAAATTCATATCAAGTTGAAATAACCTCAATTAGAGGTGTGTAGACTGATTTATGCTTTATTTATAGAGGCGGGTTTTATGTTGTCTGCCCGAAAAATATTCCAACATCAATTATTTTTATCGGGCCTCATTTTTTTAGAATCATATATTGGCCATGAATACAAAGTTAAATAAAATTAATAAATTAATCCAATAAAATATTAACTTAAATTGGATTAACATTTTAAAAATAATTCCCAAAATGCCCTTGTTATTAAAATCTTCTAAATTTTCATAATTACACTGTTTTCATATTTTATCCCAAAAAAACCCATAAATTCAAAATTGTTGTAAATAAGGTCAAATTTATAAATTAGAAAGATTTAAATAATTAAAATGCATATATAAAATAAAGAAAATATTATATTTATTAATTCATCAACTCTTAAACCATTCTTTTCCTCAAGCATAAAATCTCAACATGGAATTTAGAGGACACCAATGTTAGTAATATTCAAATTCCAAAGTAATAAAATCAAACAGTTTTCAATGTGAAATAAAAAATTAAAAAATCCAAATAAAATATCAATTTAATTTATAATTTTTCAAAGAAATAATCAATTCATTTATTTTACTTTTCCCTTTTGAAAAATGATGGAACATTTCCTTTGATTCAGTTAGGCTTCTCAAGTCATTATTATTAAACATGCCATGTCACGATTTACCAAATATTTTCTCTCATATCTCATGATAAAATTCATTTGGAGTTATTCTAATATCATGGGAACATGATCATTATCCACATTCTTCCAAAGAAACTACTTTCTCCACGTTTTAAAGAAAAAAGTCCCATAAAATCATGAGGGATTTCATTAAAGGTTCAAATAACTCTGAGGCTTAAGGTTGTTAGGATTTGTGGGTTTAAAAATTAAGGCTCAAAGATTAGGTTTATCTATTAAGTAAAATGAATGATATCAAAATTAAAAGTGTAATTAAATTCTCCCCTTCAATGTAGATACTCTCACTTCCCCCAAACTTAATGTTTGGTCATGATTTAATTATGCATAATGAATGATTTTTTCACCCTCTTGTTTTTTTTTAAAATATTTTTTTTTTGTTTTTTTGAATGTTATTATTGAAGAAAACCTCACAAACATAAACTAACCACATATGATAATAATCACCAGTCTAATAATGATGATTTTTTCTTTTCCCAAATCATAACCCATTTTTATTTCATTTTTTTTTTATTTTTTGTTTTTTTATTTGAAAGGGGAAAATAATAGAGTATAATGAATAATTCCACAACATTTTACAATTATCAAAATAACCACCCCACACTTCATCCTTAAAATGAAAATAATTCCATTTATGATTACTCCCTTCACCCCACACTTCAAAATTAAAATATGATGCAAATACTAAGAGTAGGGTAGGAATGGTTAAAAATGGCTTAAAACATGGCTCATTCCTATAAAGGAAATTCATGGTCTCTATGGGATAAAGAAGGATTGATGTAAAGGTTGTATTTTGAGGATAATTATTTTTTTCAAAATATACCTCAATCATATTAAATGTGGTTTTATATAGTCATATATTTGATAAGTTAAAATTCAAGTTTTAGTAGGTGACACATCCAAAGATCACTCAAGAAATATGCTCAAGAATAAATCGAAAGTACATGGTCTAGAAATTATTTCAGCAGTGAGACATATGATTTTGAAAATCAATCAAGTAATGATTAATAATAACAAATATATTCACATGAATTTTAGAAAATCAAAGCATGAAAAATGGTTAGGAAATTTAATTTACATGAATCAATCAATTCCATCAAATCATGAGTAATCATTTCAATATCCTTGCTTCAATTTAAACATTCATTTCTCTATTTTACTCATTAAATATCATTAAAATTGAAATATAAAACAAGTAATCACTGAATTCCTAAGAAACTCATGTCTCCTAGATAAGTCAAGTAAAGCATGAATTTAAGCATGGAAATGTAATTTCAGTTTAAAGATGAAATCATTATTTAGACAAAAAAGTAAGGAGTTTGAAAGATAAAAATTTAAATGTGAACTTCCTTTTAAAATAACTATTATTCTTCTTTTCTCCTTAGCTATTTGTTGCTTTATTTTCCGATCATGAATCTAAAAAATAAAATTATTAAACTAAGAATAGGGACCATTTCAGTTAAGCTTAAAAAGATAAGAGGGAGTGGGATAAATGCTGAACTAATTACTAAGACTAAATTTAAAATCTAAATTACTATGATTGAAAATGAAAGTACTAGAAATAAAGTAAAGGATAAATCTTATAATGATCCCCCAAGTGGGACCTGGGTTTTGACTGCGTCTAGATGAGTAGTTCAAATTGGTTATACAAAATCTGATAGTGGGTTATGTTTCTTGCTCAATAACCAACAAAAATTATTCTTTCTAGCATGCACTTAATCCTTTTTGTTGAGGAATGCATAGATATAATATCCCAAATACATACCCATGGGGAAGAAATAATACTTGTATGGTATAGGTAAGATAATTAATGGGTCCTCCTCTTTCTTAGTTTCCTCTTACATAATTTCTTCTTTATTAATGAGTGCTTTCTCAAGGTATGTTACATAAATGGAACAATAAAATGTAATTTCTGAGTTTAATTCTGTTTGAAAAATTAAAGCATGAAGAATAAATATCAAATTATTCCCTTTTAATGTGATCACTATTCATCTATTTTTCCTACAAAAAACCACTTAGGTCTCCTCTTGAACTCTCTCCAATAAGTTTTTAACAAGTTTAGGTAGCTTTAGATATTCTTCATTAGGTGCATATTATTTTTCTTCCTCATCTACCAATATAATAGATGTGTTGACCGAATATGAAAATTTAAAACAATTTGAGGTGATACTCAATGAATTTTCAATAAAATTAGATGATAATGAGTTCATGAAATGATCAACTCCATGAGTTTTTTCGGCATCAATATCTTCTTCATTGGAAAGCACCTCTTGGATTTGAGTAGTAATAGTTAGAGGCAGGTAGTCAGTATCCTCCATTTCTTGGATATCCTTATAAAAGTATGGTAATAACAAAGGGGGATATTATTATAACATGGAAACTTCATAAAATTTGGAAAATTAATGTGAGAACTCAGTTAGCTCCTGGTCCATTGCTTCAAAAATTTGTTTGTCCATGTCCTCTCTCAAGCTATCTATGAATTCTTTGAATGATTTATCATCATTATTTGATTTCCAATATAACATAACCTATTTAATAATATAAAAAACACCATCCTCCATGGAAAAGGGTGAGTTATAAATTGGTTCTTTTGAAATTGGGTAATTATTCCATGAATTAAGGAAATAATCATTTGAAAACAACATGACAAAGATATATTTTTTTATTTTGAAAAGAGTAAAATATTTACAATATGATTGTTGTAATTACTCCCTAGAAAAAGTTCCAAATTTTATGTATTCCTATCATGGGGCATGGAAAAAGAGTATTTAATATTACCTAAGTATAGTATAGTGTTTAACCCTAGGTATTCTTCTGAAGGAGAGTGCACACAAAACAGTTTATCACTTTTTAATTAGGGTAAAAATGTAGTGTTTTTTTGAAGAAATCAATAAGAAAATGATTAAAATAAAATTTGAAATTCACATAATTTAAAATAATTTTATCATAAGGGAGATTAGTTCAGGGCCATATTTCTAATTGTATATTATCATTTTTCTATTTTATTCATGCCGCTTTTGCTAAGTTTCTTAAAGTGGGATTCTACGATCATTTCCTCTCACTCACTTGGTCGAATGGTTATGGTGAGCCAAAATATTACTATGATATTAGTTTTTTCTACTCTCCTTACACGTGTGAGATAGTTTCAATGAATTTCATCAAATGGATTGGGCAATACCTGCTCAGGTTTTGTTTATCCCAAACAATTAAGAACATCCATTACCCATCTCACACATACTGATGATTGTCAAGTATTTCACCACTAAGCCTTGATCCATTCCATATTATATAAACAACAACCTATTTGAGGGATATTATTATCATTGACAAAAGAAAAAATAAATAATATAATTAAAACCAAAATATGATTGTACTTGATAATAAAAACTACTATAAGAAATTTAAAACAACATCACATAAGAGAGAAATAAAATTCATTCAATTATGCCCAAGAAATCTAGCATTAAAAAATATAAAACCAAACCTTCCACAATAACTAAAATTTTTACCCCACCAAGTTAAGCGTAATAAAGATGAATTGGGAAGAATAATATAATAAAAAATGATGAATAATGAAAGAAATAAAAGAAAGTTAGAAAAGTTGTTCAATATATTTTTTCCTCCAAATGTTTTATCTTATTTGGCACATCATATATTTGAATCTTACCAAGATACCTTCTTATAGGATGTTTAAAATTGAATTTTATATGTGTCCTATAAATTTCACATTAATTGGAAGTGCTTAGAGTATGTTATGGAATTTATATTAATAGTGTCTTTTCATGGATGAGAAATACAGGAATATTTATTCAATGTATATTGATGAATTTACACCTTAATGGTTTCCAAACTCCATGTAATTTATTGGTAGAACGTTCCTCTGAGTACTAATTCATATCCATGTGGAATAACCTCAATTGGAGGTGTTTATACCAAGTAATTATTTAGTTATGGAGGTGGGGTCCATGATGTCCACCCTAATGATTTTACAACTTAAATGATTTTTTTTGCCTCATGTTGTTAAAATCAACTCTTGGTCTTGAAGTGAAATTTGAAGAAAATAAATCAATGAATCCAAAAAAAGAATCACTTAAATTGGATTAATATTTTAAAAATTATTCCCAAAATACACTTGTGATTAAATTCTGTTAAATTTCCCGAATTAAAAACTATTTACATTTTATCCCAAAACAACCAATAAATCCAAAATTATTGTAACTAATCTCAAATTAATAAATTAAAAAGATTTAAATAACTGAAATTCATATATAAAATGGGGAAAATATTAGCTCTATAAAATGACCTATATTGTTAACATCAATCTTTAAGAAATGATATAGTCAAATAAAAATTGAGACCTAGAATAACAAATTTTCTCAAAACTACTAGTAGCACTAGTAAAGATCACTAGGTAAGTGATAAAAAATTCAACCTAGAGATTTTGAGTGACCTCAAAAAACACATAAATGCAATGTTTTCCAAAAAACATGATGAAAAATCTCCACAAAACTAGATGAATCAAAAAATTAAGAAATAAAATAGTCATTCTAATCACACATCCATAATATGTTCAAGTAATCCATATACAATGACCGAGAGACAATTATTATACCAATGATATGATAAATCGAAAAAATGTAAAATATATAAATTATTTATTAAGATCAATTTCAAATTCATAAAGTAAATAATTAGTAAATAAAATTGATAGCATATTCCATTCTATAGAAACTAAAAGATAACTAGTGAATACTGAACCTAAATTACAAAATAGTGGTAGTATCAAAAAAAATAAAATAAAAGATAGACTCATTATTTCAAAACACTATTGGAAACCTAACTTATAATAATGGTTGTAAACCATTGGGAAAGCCTCATAAACCATTGGCATGTTCTCCATTTGGATAACCATATACCAACGATTTAGAGGAAACCATTGGTATAAGATGAGTATAATATCAATTTAGAAATGGTTCAATATGAACCATTGGAACATGGTTATACCAAAGGTTACATAAAAATTGGTATATAGGATGCTGGAATTTATTTATTTTACCAACAGTTCCATTAAACCATTGGAATAGGGTTATACCAACGGTTACATAACCATTGGTATATTGAATGCTAGAATATATTTAGGATGATACAGTGGTATTTTACCAATGGTTCAAGCTAAACCATTTCAATAGATAGATACCAACGATTTTAGAACCATTGG
Source organism: Viscum album (assembly GCA_963277665.1). Lineage (NCBI taxonomy): Eukaryota > Viridiplantae > Streptophyta > Magnoliopsida > Santalales > Viscaceae > Viscum > Viscum album. The sequence continues at coordinate 1,340,401,592 of OY728139.1, read as the reverse complement.
AATAGACACCTCCATCTTAACATCAATCTGCATCCCCCTGCCGACACTTGAAACTTCCCATTGCATACCCCTACCCTACAACTTTTTGCAACTGCAACTTCCCACTGCATCCACCTACCCTACACATACCTGCACCCTACACATGCCTGCACCTACAGCTTCCCACTGAATCCCACTACCCTACACCTGCTTACACCTGAAACTTCCCAATACATCTCCCTAACCTACACCGGGAACATAAGAATTTAATACGCCAATACCACACTCCATCCCCAACTACATCCAACAATAAGAATATGTATCAATCACAATTCCGGGATCCCCCACTATATATGCATTCCCCACTACCCCCACACTGCATATGCATCCAACACACAGAACAGAACATATGCATCCCCCATTTCCCACTCACTGAAAATGAATCCAACATATGAATCCCTCACACCATAAGTTTTTTTTGAGTTGTAGAAGTTCAGGAATTTTGAGTGATGTTGGAAATCATATGTACACGTAGAAGCAGAACACCACCAGAAAACTTTCACAAAACACATAGTAATGAAATATCACTCTGTAATTCCCAGCTCCACTATATACAAACACTTACATGAACCTGCAATCCCATTTCAACTTGAAATTACCAAAAAACAAAGAACAATTACACAGAACACTTGCAAACAAACACTTTCACCTGCAACTTCCAATTCCTAGACAACACAGAACACTGATCAATCCTACGAAGTTAGATAAATAATGGTTTGATCTATATCCTCTATCTTAATATCTAAATTATCTAGGTCAAGTATGATATTGTTAAAAAATTTATTATGAGACTAAACTGTAGTCATCGATGCCTTGGAAGTGTGGGAAAACATAGAAGACATGATCAGGACATGGTGGGATGTATTGGATGTCCTACAAGCTAGGGAAGTAATGAATATGAATGTATTTGGTTACTAAAATGAAGATGAATGTGAATTGTTACTAATATTAAATGATGAATAAACACCTCATACTCATATTGAATGCTTATTACTGGGCAGAAAGTCATTTTTGATGAATAAACATATGCTATATGCCTAGCTATATTGAATTTAAGTCCCGGATCATTAGACTAGTGACTAAAAAAAAGTAATCTACCATAATTTCTAATTCATTTGGTCATGTACTATGATGTTGTTTCCCTATAGAAATGGGAATGTCCTCGTTTTTTTTAAGGTTCAAACATTCCAACCGGTTTCTAACGGGTTTGTTAGTAGAACCGGAAACATCTAATGATTCTATATCCATTTGGACCTACTTTCCAAAGGTAGGTGCTCATTAGTTGTGGACCGATGAGGCTTAAGAATTTGCATTGGTCGAGAGGATGGGAGGTCGGAATCATCACAACTTTTTGGGGGGAATTATTGTCTACTCCATGACTCTCTTTATAGATTTAAGTTATGTTCATGAATCCTTATTAAATTACCAAGTATGAAAATGAGCTTTCCTTTAGATCAAACAATCAATGATTGATATGTATGAGATTTAGAGAGTCTTTTATATGTATTTGAGGTTCTTCATTGATAGAGAATCATCTGTATTTGTTTGATATTCTTAGTAAATGGTATCCTTCAATATATTATATAGAGATCTCTTGGTCATTATGATAACCATACTGGTTTTAAATTCACTCAATGGGGCACTTGAAGTTTATTATCGTTCAGAAGGACATGGATTATTTCAGAGTTGGGATCGTACCTGCAGATGGTCTACCTACGTATCCTTATTTAGAAAAATAATTAGAACCCACATAGTTCGAGTAAAGAAGAGTATGAGGTTTATGCATTATTTATGGCCCAACGAAAGATGTCATAATTACTTTTATGCTCTAAGCTCACGTGAGTCATGCTCGGTGTGAGAAACAAGTGGTATCAGTAAAACCTGAAAATTGTGCCACAAAAGATGAAATTATAAGAAATGATGTGGGGATTATTTATGTATGACTGCCCAGATAGATGAGGATTGGGATTTACTTAGGAGAAGTAGCCCGGGAACAAGGTCCATAAAGGTATATGTGCTTTATGGAGATTTGGATACTTAACTTAGGACTTAATCCTGAGGAGGATGCCCAAATTAGAAGGGACTTATGATTGGGTTTTATTCCTGGGAAGGAAGCCCAAATGAAAAGTAAATTAAGATTGGGGATTACTCCTAAGGAGGATGCCCAGGTTAAGGAGAATTTATGAATGGGGATTACTCCTAAAAAGGAGGCCCATGTTAGAGGAAAATTATGAATGGGGCTTACTCCTAAGGAGGAGGCCCAGGTTAGAGAACATGGAATTTGGGGATTACTCTTGAGAAGGATTCATAGATTAAGGGGATTTGAAATTTGGGTTTACTCCCGAGAAGGAGGCCCAAGCTAAGGAAATTAGGAATGGGGATTACTCCTAAAAAGGAGGCCCAGGTTAGGGATCCTCTCATTTTAATGGATGAGGTTGAATGAATGAAATATCTAACATTAGTGACAAAAACATATGTAAATCACTAGGTTTTAAGAAATGTTCCGCAGAATTCCTTTCATATAAGTAAGCCAACAAAGGAACCATGGAAAACATGGATTTGAAGAGTGTTTTGAAGGCTAAATTTTGAAGAGGAGATGTGGATTTTAAGAAAAGAGGTGAATAAGCAGGAGAGGCACCCAAAAAAAGGTAGATGCGCAAGTCCTAGTGGGGCGCGCAAGTCTTGGTCGCGCAAGTACACTTGCACATCACTTGGTTACTTGCGCGCCGGTCAACCCATAGGGTAATACTTCGGAGAGGCTTGGCTCAAGACCTTAGTATTATCCCTAAAGACTTCCAAATGAGTGGCGCACAAGTTCTTTCGAAGGGATAAGGTGACGTAGAGGTGTGACCATTTCCCTGAAGGGTTAGACACTTAGGCGCACAAGTGTTGGTGAATTTCAAAACTTTGGCCTTGTTCCCCCTCTTTAGATCTTCTATTCTAGGTATGAAATTACCTTAGAAGTGTTTAGAAGACTTCAAGAAGGACTTGGGCACCAGGATCTCAAATTTGACTTTTTGGAATTTTTCATCCCTGAAATGGGGGGCCCACTAAAGGTATTTTTTGGCTGTTGAAGACCTTGAAAGAAAATCAAATAGGGCGCGCAGGTCACCTACACACCCAATATGTGGTGTGCAGGTATACCTGCATGACCATCTTTGAACTTGTGTGACCCATGGGTAAAGAAATCACTGTTCATTCCTTTTTCGATTTTTGATGTTTCTTCAAAGGATGAATCACTTTGTATTTAAGGAATTTTCCTTTTGATTCGTTAGACTCTGTGATGGAAAGGAGCATCAACAGATGTGCATAAGTGATATACACAGGTCATGTAGTGTGTACTGTGATGCATGTACACAGGGATAGAAGTATGTACTAGAAGTGTAGAATGTGACATATAAATTATTGGAGAGTGCTACTAGGAAGAGCTCTTGATCTTGGTTAGATGAGTCAAACTAATCTCATGTTGAGGAAATTTATTATTTTTCAAAATTGGGAATAGATCTTTGATTAAAAATAATATATGATCATTTTTTTAAAAGGAAGTAAAATAGTATTATACAAATTCCTAGTTTCATTTTTCATAAGATGGAGATGCTGGACACTCAAAATCCTTATTATTTTTTCAAGCATGATGCAGTTGATGAATACTAAAATTGACCTACATAAGAATCATCATCCTGTTCAAATATATTATTTTGTACAAGTGTTGGAGGAATTAATATCTTTTCTAGATTAGTTTAAAGAGTTTAAATAAAATTCTATTTCTAAAGAAGATACTCATTCGCTGAAGGGAATGATTGAATCTTAATTTTAATTCATCAAACATTTTCCTCCTTCCTAATGAAATATTTTCTCCAATTATAGTTTTTATGACATAAAAGGATTGGTGGAGGCTCAATAATCACTATGCATATCTATGCAACCAATTCAATCAGGTATTTCAAATTTAATCTTGTAAGAAAATACTTTTATGGGACATGAATTAAAAATTGTTTCAACTTATGTTAGTATGGTAAGTAAAAGTGTGAAATAATTAAAATTTGATGTAGTTTTTATTAAAGTAATTCAAAATTTTACATGAGTTATCTTCCAGCAACCTTCCTTATAGCACACGAATCACACACAACAGTCTTCCTTCTAACCAATAGCAATTTTAGAAGCATAAGGGAAAAAAGGGACTCACGTGACATGCATCCATTAGGGAAGCATATGAAGCAACACACAACATATATGGAATCCAGTAGAAAGAAAAAAATGGGTACCATGATAAAATAAATAAAGATACATACTTCAAGAAATTACCCACAAAGTCATAAAATATATAGTCATAGAGAAAGAATTGATTAAAATTATTTTCTCTCTCAAAATTGAGTTACAATAGAGGATATTACATGAAATGAAGTCAGAACCACTTATAAGGTCTGACATAGCAAACTTACTTTTTCCCTTATCGGATATTCCTCCACCAAACCTAGGAATATAAGAAACAAAAATACCTCTAGTGATCCTACTAACCTTTCATAAACATTTCCAAATTATCTTATAATGACTCTATAGAAGTGGAGTCTAAAGGAAGAAACAACTAGTGACAAGTCTGATAAAAGACTTTACTCAAACCACCAATCTAATAAGAAATCATCCAAGTATATATTAGTAATCTATGGCACCAACTGGATAAAATGATTTGTGTACTTGAACACTATTTCATTTCTTTACTAGAGGCTAGAAAGTTCTATAACCATCAGTACCTTCACTTCATTATAAAAGTATGATAATTGAACGATGCATTGAAACATTTCCAAGAATATTTCTTGTCTGGATTAGTCTGAATAATAGACTTCCACTACTAATAACTTGTACCCTCTAGTAGTATAGTTACAAACATAACCTTAAGATACTCATAAATATAAAGTTGGTTAAAAATATCCTCAACCTTAAGTACCAAAATCAATTCATCCTAAGAATCTTGTCACCTAGAGAAATGAGGAGGATTCAAGTTTTGGAACTCTCATAAATAATTATCACATTAGGACAAGAGAGGAAGAACAAAAAACTCTAAGACTGAAGCAAACATAAAAAACATCCCAAGAAGATCTTGATCAACCAAAGAATAAATTAAATCCAAATGGGGATATACTATCAAACAAGAAACACAAGCACCATCAAAATGGACTTTAAAACTCCAGCCCCATGAGATATAAAATAAATCAATAAGTGATCTCAATACATAATTAAAATAAAACCATAATCCAATAATTTATAAATTCATAAAAAACAAACAACATGGAATTTTTCTTCAATGAATAAGTGATCCAAATTCTCCTATTTAACCCAACATGGTTTTATCAAAACTTATTTCAAAAATAACCTTCATTCATTAAAACATCATTTTTACCCATGAGGTTTTGAAAAACTCATATAATAAAGAGAAATGTTAATTGTTTATAAAACCATTTAAACAAAATTAAATATTTTGGTAAAACATTTCTAACATTAAAATAGTTCAAAAGTATCTATTTTAAAAGTACACTTGGCTTAAATCCTTTAAAATATTCTAATTTTTATTTATTAATTTCACTTTAAAACCATAGAAATAATTAACACTATTCCCTTTTCAAATGGAATTAACAAAATTTCCAAAAATTGTTTATCATTTTAAATCTAAAACATTTTAGACACATTTCCAAAAAAAATATCATTATAAAAGCATTCCCACATTTTCTATTAAAAGCAAGGTATTTTTAAACTTTACCATTTAAAAATTTCCATTTAAAATTAACTCTAGACAATGAAGAAACAAATAGTCTACCATGATCCATCATAACCAAACCACAAAGAATATAGAAATAACTTAATTAACAACACCTCTCATAGTAATAAGAGGTGAAACTGAGGAAGATATGGGAGGGGAAGCTATGTATGAGTCTCTTACCTTGAAATTAGTCTATGAATCCTAATATTTATAGCTCTTAAAGAAGAATAATTTTCAAAACACCTCCCATGAATTTCATACTATCCTGAGTCACTATCCTCCCATGCTATTTCACTTCATGATACCTCATTATACTTAAGATATTTATCATTAGTTATTATTTTATTCGGAGGGCAGATGTGTGGGAGAATTTGGCGATCTAAAAGAAAACACAAAATATGGATATCTAAATTGATCAAGGGTTCCCCTAGAATCTACACTAAATTCATCCATGTCTATGTCTTGTTCTAGAACATCTAATAAAACTTCATTTTCATCTAAAGAATACTCAACTATATCATCATTTTCTATATTAGGATATACTTTTTCCATTGGTATAAAATGATTATTATTTGGATTAAAAATTTCATAAACCGTTCATTATTAGTTACCCAATCCATTTTACATGGTTTCAAATTAACTTTCATATACCTATAAATTTTATGATTCAAGAAAAAACCAAAAAATAAAATTAATTCCCCCCCTCAAGAACATAATCTTTAATATAAATTTTTTTATTTGATATATTTAGGGTAAGGTAGAGAATTAAACATGGGTGAAGGTTATCATAGTTTTGTGATATCCCTCAAGATATAACCTAATAAGCTTATTTAAACTACAATTTTAATCATATATAGAGTTAAAAAATCTAGATTCCTCAAATTATTGAATTACCATTTAAAGTGGATAATTAGTTAATATATAAACTTCACTAAAAATTTGAAATATACATATAACTCTTTGGTAATTGGTCTTATTGGACTCCTATTACCAGTCAACATCTCAAAGGCATTAAAAAATTAGACTCTAGGTGATTAGAAATATATAAATATTGGTAATATTTATGTTCTCTGACATGAGATGAATTAAATCTTTTAGCCTCAATTATTGAAGATAATACCTAATTTTATCCACTTATTACTATTTGATTGGTTTTAATTGTATCACCAGATTCAAACTACATATTAGAATAAAATAATTTGACCAATTGAGGATCAAATAGCTTACCCTTATCCTTAAACCATTAACTCCTCGATTGATTTTGAATGGACTTCTAGACCATGAACTTATTGAAGATAAAGGAAGGTTAATTTTTTCTTTTTAATCTCAAATAGATTTCTATATAGTGAGGAAGGATCCTTGAAGATAGAAAAGTAAAAAATATTTTATAGAAAATAAAAATGTAACATTGAAAATAAAATTTAATTAAAAAAAATTACAAACCTCTCATGACATCAAAAAAATCTAGAATCAGAGAACTGGAGAAGCTGAGGTGAATGCAGAATATGATGTGGAGAAGCCGGGAAGCATGAGGAAATGATTAAGTGATGTGGGTTAAGTGTAGAAGTGAGGATATGAGGAGAAAATTGATGATGTAGGGAAACGAGGAGGTGAATGATGCGGAGAAGTGGGTTAACCTTATAAGCAGTGGGGTGAGCCTAGAATCAATTCTTTAGGGAAGACATGAGGAGCGATGATGAATGATTCAAGGATGTGTGTTCATAGGAGAAGAGGGGAAGATGGTAGATGTGGAGGAGGACCATATGGGGAAGCGGGACAATAGGAGAAGCAGGGAATAGTACTAAAGGCATGCACACAAATGATTCTCTACACCGAGCCGCATAGAGAAACCCGAATTGCCCTAGCCCTCGAGATGGGCTGAGGTGTACCAATGGTTTATTAAAACCATAGGTATACAATTATGTATGGAACCTTTACCAATGGTTTACTTAAACTGTTGGTAATATTCTACCTATCCCAATGGGTTATTTAAACCATTGGTAAAAAGCATCTATATACCACCCTTTCCAAATGGTTTGGTGAAACCGTTGTTAAAAAGATCTTATTCCAACTGTTTTTAAACCGTTGGTATACATCTGTTGGTATACCTCCATATTCCAGTAGTGAAACCAAAATTAAAAAAACATAATTTATAATTCATGAAAATAATCACAACAATATAAAAATAGTTATGGTTCAAGACACAAAATCAAATGGTACAAACAATTTTATACTGGTAAAAATAAAACATATTCTGGCATAAAAAATAATAAACATTTTGTTATTAATAAATCTAAATATTAAAAAATAATATTATAGTGAGATCATAATGAATATAAAATATGTTAAATCAATACCAATTATAAACCTTGAACTCAAACATAACCAGTTCTAGGAAAATGATATAAAAACAGAAGTTATTGTTATACATGAAAAGTTATCAATGTTGTTAAAAAATATGAACTAAATACCAATATTTATATGGTTCGATCTAATTTTGATCTACATGCACAAGGAAGGATCATCATTAATTTTCCACGAGAAAAAAATAACAACAATGAAACAAAAAAATGATAAAAAGTGGCTAACAATAAAAACTATCAAAGGAAGAGTTCATGAAAAATCAGAAGTTCATAGTTATCCCAAGCCTAAGATATCAACATATACACCCACCTTATACTAACTCACTCACATAGATAGAAACATATACACCCACATATGATTTTTGATATTTAATGATCCATTATGAATAATGTTATAATAGACTTTGAAAAATGGGAGTTTAAATGTAAAATATCACAATATTGATAGAGAACTTCACTAGTAAGTATTCAACACAACTAAATTCTAGGAAGGGATTCAAATTATATAGTGATACTCTCAAATATTACACATAGATATCACAAAAACATATTACACATTGAGTTTATAGACAAATATCACACACTGAGTTTATATACATATATTACACACTATTTTTATACACATAGATTGCACTAAAATATTAGAAATAGATTCCACAAAGAGACGCAAATTGCACAAAAAGATTACACATAGAGTTTACACAAAGTTTCCAAACACAGACATAGATTAAAGACATACATTAAACATTGAGGTTACATATTGAGAATACCCATTGTATTTAAACTGATGTTTAGACATAGTTTTAACCCAGATATTTTAAAATTATATTAGACATTGAGCTTACACATAGTCTTTACAAACTCATTTTAGACATTGATGTTGCAGACATAGATTACACATGGAGTTTAGTGAAAAAAATTAGACACATATGTTTTTCACATAGATTGTACACACTTATTTTTACATAGATTACACATTGAGTTTATAGAAAAATAATTCTTTTAAATATATAGAGATTCCATATTTCATTGTGTAGAGTATAATTCAATTTATGAGATTTCATTTATAATCAATATTCTTACATAAAGTTTCTTATTAATGGAAACATATTATCAAATTAATTCTTGGCTATAAAATAAAATGTATAAAATTAGTGAATTGAATCATATTTTATGGACCAAAGTTAATAGTTTAAGTGCATGTGTTCATAAATATAATATATGTCATATAGGGTAGTAATATTTCATAAAATTTTGAATCATTTTTAAAAAATGTGTGTAAAAAATTATATTTAATGCAAGTAAAAGTTCTAAAAATATTTCATCTGCTACATGTTGAAATCCCAATTCTCAAAAATCATGTTAAATGTAAAATAAAAATAATATAGACTCTAAAATAAAACCTTTTTTCTATCCATGATAAACACCACTAGTTGTTATGACTTGATAATTTTCAACTAATTATCTATTTTGATAATATTTTTCATGTAGTACATAAGTTATATAATAAAACACATCAATGTATGTTACCTAGAAAATATAAAATAGAAAAATATTAAAATTTACTAAAAACATACCTACCCCTAGTATAAATATATTAAACAAGTCCGAAAGCGTACAACACATTAAATAAAAACAATATTTTCCTCTCCTTGTAGTAGATATATAAAAAATGATTTTCTTATCATGTAATGATTTTTTAAATATCCAATATGTATCCAATTAAAATAGAGATGTTAATTGATATATGATTCCCAATCTATATAAAATGATAACCATCTTCAATATTTTATGAAATGATAATGAAAAGCAATGTATGGGGATATTTTTATGCTTGAAAAAAACATTTAATACACATTATTAATCATCCTCATCATAGTTAATTCATGAAAATATAATAAAAAAAATGAAAAGAAATATATATAAAAATTAAGGAATATTATGACCTTTACTATGATGGAAAAAATATGAAAATTTATAACTCTTTACACATCCAGATCAATAATTATTATTACGCTAAATTAGGTCTAATTAATTAAAAAAAACTTGAACACCAATTTAAAAAGTATCCACTCCTCTTCCCATTTTATCCCATCCTCATTTCATCTCCCCCAATTATATATATAATTCTATATTATCTCAAATAAAAACTATTTTCACTATTCATACAATTTTAGAGCACATATTTGACATCATATAATAGTTTTTTTTTCAGTTGAGAAAAGGATGATTGGAATAACTTATTTTTTCAATTATTATATTTATGTTCTATGAATTTAATATTTCTAAAATTCATCCTCCTCCACCATATAATATTTGGATACATGGATATGGGAGTCAATAAATATGGAAACTGCAATGACTCATTTTATACTCAGCCTCCATCCAATTTTATTGTAGATTTATATTTGACATGATATTCAATTTCATGATTGAAAGAGAAAACATAAAAATTTTGATAAAAAACTATCAAAATTGTAAAATTCCAAAACATAGACTCCCCCTTATATAATTAATTAATGTTTTGAGTCATATTGTTCCAAACCTCTTTCCGATTCAACTATATAGTATAATAGTTGGCATCAAAATCATAAGAAGAAACTGCATCAAATCAACAAGAACTAAATAAAGTTCATTGTTTATGATATAAACTTTAGGTACTAAAGTGTAGAAGCATATAGGCACAAATGATAGAGAAAATAATGAGTCTTTGGAAGAATATAAAGGGAGGGGAGGCCAGGAGGAGGAAAGGTAGAGGAGCCGGGGAGGAGGAGAAGGAGGATATGGTGATTGTGGTAATATATGATGGGCAGTTAGGAAGTTCAATAAACAATGAGGTGTGACGGTAAGTGAGGTGGGAAAGACAATGTCAGTGGGGAGGGTGATGAGAGAAGGAAGTGGTAGTAGAGAAGGAGTGGGAGGTATGCAGTGATCGAGTAAAAGTTCAAAGGGGAGGTGGTGTTTATGCATTAAGAGGGAAGTGCGGGTGAGGGGAGACAAGATGACCATTGGTTCTAGGGTTATTTCAAAATAAAGAAATTATAACTATTAATTATAAATGAGATTATATATTTTTTAGTAAATTATGTATTGGTAAAAAATAAATATTCATTATTTTTTAATGATCTATTTGAACAAAATTTTATGGTAAAATATGTACAGATAATATTTTTTTTACAAATCTTAGTATTTGTATAATCTATTTCAACATAGTTTTGAATGATCTATTTCAACATATTTTTTATAAAAAAACATTGCTATTATTTTTGAATGATCTATTTCAACATTTTTTTCAATAATGTTTATTTTTTTTATTGATTATCATTTTTTATTTATTATTTTTATTAAATTCAAATATCACAATGAATGAATTTTTTAAAAAACTATTTAAATGTTTATTTAATGAAATGAATTTGAAAATATAAGAACTATTTATAATTATAAAAATTTGAAAATTAAAATAAATTAATAAGATATTTTTAATAAAATATATAAAATTTAATACTCACATTGTTCATAAAAATAATAATCTATATAAAAAATTTTGTTTTCCATAATTAGTTATTATCATTCAATGGATTATTGTAATAGATTTTATTGATGAAAAATGATTTGTTGGTAATAGTTATTCTTAAAAATATATTCAAGTGTCAGTAATTGTTTATGTATTAGTATGATAAAAATGATTTAATTGTTTGTAAAATACATTTTTTTGATAAAATACCAATAAAAAAGTTATATCCTTGAATAAAAATAAGTTTTGATACCTAAAATCAATATCAATAAGTGTAATTTCTCATTTTCACTAACAGATATATTATCTGTCAATAAATTTATATTTATAAAATTTATTTTTAGTAATTATAGAAGTAACCAAAATCAAGGGTACAAATACAATTAATCATTACAAATAATTTGGGATAATTATCCCCTTTCCTAGAGCCTAAAACCAATTGATTAGCCACAAAATTATTAGTGCCCCCAACCTGTGTGATGACTGTAGACTTCTTACTACCGTAGTGTTCATTATTTACATTTTCAACTTCCTATTGAGATTTGGTAGAAACCTTATTGTTGAAAAGTGGATTAGAGTACATTCTAGAAGAATTGTGTTTTCTATAATCCACTTCCCTAGCACAGTCAATATCCTGAACAACATTATAAACCTCAACAGCCTTATCTGAATCATCCTGTACAAAGGGCTTACCGCTCTATGAATCCATTGGTATTTTTTTTGTAAATACTAGGTTCAATAACATCATATTTCATAGTATTATAATTCATGTTGTCTTTAGAATCATTCTAAAAGGATTTAGAGAGAAATATTTTCATTTCCCCACATGATTCTGTGATTAGATTAATATTTATAAGAGTGATATTAACAAAGCATGTTCCCTTAAATTTCCTTTCCATATTATTCTAAAAAACATATCATTAGATCATTGAGATTTATCCATATTAGTACCACATAATGTAAACAAAATAATCATTGATGATTCCCAAATTAAAGAAAGATCTAGAGGGGGGAATGAACCTATTGTTAAAAAATTATTTCATTATCTTATATGAATGATTAAGAAACATGGCTAGTTACTAGAAGGTTTGTGGGAAATCCCATTTATTAAAAAGTAAAAAATACAACAGGAACCCATTTTGAAATGGGTAAGGGAATTTATATCCCAATCTTGTAGGCCCAAAGGGATCTTACCCACAAAAAACTCAATAAAAGACCCTACATTGGCCAAAAATCCTAGAGGGACCAAAAAAATACTTTAATGAACCTAAATAAGGTCAAAAGAAACTATGATTTCTTTAATAAAAGCAGAACCCATGTTTTTTATTCTTTTGTGGAAAGATAGACGTGTCATCCCTGGTTTCAGCTGGATCCTCCCAAACTAGCGGTCCATCCCTCTACCACCAGTGAGCGACCACCAGACCTCCACCTCTATGGATTTTCTCGAGTAGCACTATCGCCTCCAGGACCAGACACTCCCTCCTCCCTAGAGAGAACTAGAGTGCCAAATACCTTAGATATAGGAACCATGAATCCCTTCACCTATGAGGTGTCCAATACGGGTTGCTACCAGACCACCCAGCTCAAATTCAAGAACGTTGATGCTCCTCCGTCCTCCACTGGCCTAAATCCAACCTTCTTCCTTAAAATCCAATTTCGCACAGCCCTTTCGAACTCCCCAAAACTCCCTTAATGTCACCAAAGTGTTATCCTCCTCACTTGTACAGAGTGATACCACATGGTTTCCCTATCCTCCTTCCAAAATGAGTGGCCTCTGACTTCCTAGCACACCGTGCACTACCTGGCCAAAACCCCATTCAATTTTGTCCACCATCGCGACAACTAGGGGCCACCCCCATCTCTATCTCTTTCCAGTCAACCTATGTAGTTACATCTACCTACGATTAAGGAAGATTCACACGAGAGGATGTTCTCTTGAGTTCATGTGAATATCTTTATTAATTAAGGAATCAAAAAAAAATATTATCCCTTCCTCATACTTCTTCTGATATGATCTTGATAATACATTAACAACACCATTTCCATTGAAAACCCCTTGGGGGGGGGTGGGGTATTCATTAGTTTTAAAGTTTATTTAGACCTTTTTTCCCTTTACTTTGTTTAGAGTTCCCAAAGGGTTATTTAGGTAAATCTATCTCATATAATTTAATCACACTTCCACGTGACATAATGTCATGTTTTTCAATCAGTTCCCCATCATTAGGTACCATTGCTTATTCATGTTTAAAGACCAATAACATAATTTTTATCAATTATTAATATAATGGATATTAATTGATAAGGTAATTAATAGTAAATAAAAGTAATATAATTAATAATTATTAATAAAATAATTAATTATTAATTAATAATATAAAGAATAAAAATGTATATGACTGTAACATCCAAACCTAAATCCCTAGGTCTGAGTTGGAATGCCCCATGACCTCAAGCACACCTCCCTGTATGCTAAAGACTACTAACTAGTAGAGATGGTCTAAGGTGGAATCATGGGGAGAATATACCCTATACTATAGTTCTCAATAAAAAATAAATAACCAAACATGTATAAATAAACAATAATAGAACACATATACCAATAACATATCATCTTTAATGAATGAATATGGAAAAAAAATTGAACGGTCAAACCTAGAAACTATAAACTTAATTCCTACCATTCTAATCACATATACAAAATAGGATAGAACAAAATTCAAAGAGGAAATTACCACAAATCCAAGAAACATATCATCATGGTCTCCAGGATCATAGTGAGATTTCCCACTAGATGATCAAACCCGAGCCTCAAAACATATTGTACCTACAAAAATAGAGGGCTACTTGGTTACCCATGTACCATGGATTCCTGAGAAGGGTGTGAATAAAACTCAGAAGAAAACCACTAATATGGTCCATTACCCAACTGGTAAAATCAAATGTACATGCAATGGATAAGATCAATAGAAATTAAATAGGAAATACATAGCCATGAAACATATCATATAATCACTAATTCAAAAGTATGAAACAAACACCCATAGTCAAGAATTTAGGTGTTTAACAAGATAATTTCAACCTAGACCACACCTACTTTGGCTGTATTATATAAATATAATCAAATGATTTCAAAATAGATCAAGAACTAGCCATAGGATTGATGTAAAAGGATTCAAAACAACATGTAACTCAAAATCTATAAGGATCAAGAAAAAATGTCACTCGAACCAGGTAAGGCCACAAGTCCATAATATTATGACACTCCCTCAAGATAGGCCAAAAGTTTATCACCACCCATAATTATTTTTTGGGTTAGACCACAAGACCATCATGAATGTACCCTATGTACAGGTCTGTCATTTTCATCATCTCAAGCCATGCACACTCCCCTCTAAAGGTTATTCTTAACATGATAGTCTAACTATCATAAAGTAACTGGAAAATACCTCTAAATGAAATATTATATAATTCACATCATGGAAGAGCATACATTTAGATAGAACACAACACATGATTAGAATTCAAGTGTTAATCCCACTTCATGTATGAGTTGTATTTTTTTTCAATATATGTTGGTTGAAAATGGATTTCAATGAAATAAAATGAATTTAATCATGTAAATATATTGAAGGAGATAAAAATAATTAGTTTTTGGATATTCAATTGATGTTAACTAGATTGCTGAAAAAGTTGATATATATTGGGTGGAAATGAAACAAAGTTTCTCAATATTATTATCATAAGGAAGTTATTTTGAATACATCGAGTTTTAATTATGATCATTGATGATCTATTCTTCATGTATCAAACACATGCTATGATAATAGAGAAGTCTGTTTGTTATCAATATTATAAAGTTACTGATATTTCCTGAATTATTTTCATAAAGAATATTGTAAGGATGAACGTACAAAGTTACCTAAAGTAAATGTGATTTTAAAAACATTCATTAAGGAGTTTATATGAAGAAAGTATATGAAACCAAATGGATGAACATTTTATTAAAAATATTTATAGAAAAGTGACGTCAGATGGAGAAAGAGGAAACAAAAGAATAGAGAAAGGGAGATCATCAGATGGACATTTCTTTTTGGGAAATCAGATGGTTGTGAAAAGGTTACTCATGTAAGGGTATCCAGAAAGTTAAGGTCCATAAAATAGATAAATACCACTAGATAGTGATGTTTGAGATATTTACTAAATCTAGTCCATCATACATACAATGTTTCATTGGATAAAATTTTTAGTGAACTATATCAATTGAATATATGTGATGCGAAATTCATCTATTAAATATCATAATTCCTTATGGATGTGATTAAATCCAAAGTTAAGTGGAAGAGAAGAGGGTATAAAGAGGGAGTTCTATCAGCATGCTGTTAAAATTACAACACACTATAATAGTAAAAAAAAGGGATAAAATAGAGGTACCAAATACAAAATTTAAATGAAATAAAATTTAAAACAAAAATACAAGGAAAAATTATATATTATAGATGATTCAAACATTGGGTTTTTACAATTACGTGAGAAAGTAAAATTTATCATAAACATTGAAAAAAAGAAATGATCCTTTGTGTTTGGCCTCCGACCCCTAGTCATGATCTTAATTTATAAAAAACCCACCCCATATTGAGAAAAATGTTTCACCTGTATAATAAAGAAAGTATAATGTTAATAATATTATAAAAAAATAAATTAAACATAAAGTGTTAATTTTAAACTAAAAACATATACTTTGAGTCATACCAGGCACACTATGTATTATTTTGAGTTACTGTTGATTCTTACATGTCACACTTTTTCATTTTGTTCGCAAAAGTAGGTTCTATTGAACTGACTCATATATGGGGTGATTAAAAAGTCACTATGGATGTGATCTAATTAAAGATCACTTTATTTATGAGAACATGCCTTCAACTATCACACCATATTTTTTGTATTAAATAATTATATCTACGAAAATTAAATAAATAATTTTGAGATAAAAATGATTAGGAAATTAATTAAGTAATAGTAGATAAAATGAAGAGAAAAAACCCCACACTTATTATTATCTATCTTGCATATGTGATTCATTTTTAAACTAAAATGTCACTTACATATTGAAAACAAAAAAATTGAGTCATACCGAACACATCATGTGTCATATTTTTGTGAAATCAATTTATAATTATCAAAAATTAATTGTGGATCTTTTTCATAATGTTTGAAAACAACATGAGATTTTTTTTCTTGGTTTTATCTAGTGATGTGCGTTTTAAACTAAAATGACCTCTTTGTATTGAAAACATACACTTTGATTCATATCTTTGAAATCATGTGTCATATTGATGCACAGTTGATTCTTATATATCCTACCAAATTATGGATCATTTTCATAATGTTTTAAAATAATATGATATTGTTTTCTTAGTTTTGGATATTTGATGTTTAATTTAAAATAAAATGACAGTTTTGTATTGAAAACATGCACTCAGAGTAATATCGACCACATCATGCGTTAGATTGATGTGCACTCAATTCCTACACATAAAAAATTAATTATGGATAATTATACTAATGTTTGAAAACAATATGATATCGTTTTATTGGTTTTAGCGATATGACATGCGTTTTAAACTAAAAGGGATCTTTTGTATTGAAAAAACACACTTTGAGTCAAATTGACCACATCAGGTGCTGGATGGATGTGTGGTTGATTCCTATATATCAAAACTAAATTATTGATCATTGACCTAAAGTTTTAAAATAACATGATCTCATTTATTTTTTTTGGATATTTGATTAGTATTTTAAAATAAAATTGAACATTTTCATTGAAGACACACACATAAAGTAATACTAACCACATTGTGTGTTAATAGGATGTGTGGTTGATTCCTACAGGTTACAAATGAATTATGATTTTTTTACTAATGTTTAAAAACAATATGATCTCATTTTCTCAATTTTGGATATTTGATGTAATTTAATCTAAAAAGAAAACTTTATTTTTAAAACATGTACATCGAGTCATGCTTAACCCAACATGTCTTAGATTATTAGGTAATCAATTTCCACTTGTGAAAAATAAATTATGTATCATTTTACTCAAGTATGAAAACAATATGATTTCATTTTCTTTGTTTTGGAGATGTGACATGTGTTTTAATCTAAAATGAGATTTTTAAATTGAAAACATGCATTTTGAGTCATAACAACCACATCAGGTGTCGTATTTACATATAGTTGATTATTAAACATAAAAAATGAAGAATCAATCATTTTAAGAATGTTTGAAAATAATCTAATCTCATTTTCTTGGTTTTTTCTATTTGATGTGTGTTTTAAACTAAAATGTCATTTTTGTTTTGATAACACACACTTCGAGTCATACCAACCACATCTAGTGTCAGAATTACATGTCGTTGATTCCTAGATGTCACAAATTAATTATGGATATTTTTCATAATGTTTTGAAATAATCAAATCTCATTTTACTATTTTTTTCTATGTGATGATTTTTAAACTAAAATGAACCTTTTTTATAGAGAACACATACTTTGATTCATATCAACCACATCATGTGTCATATTGGAATGTAGTGAATTACCTAACATGAAATATTAACTATGGATCATTTTCTTGAATTTTGAAAATAATGTGATCTAATTTTCACATTTTTGGAAACATAACATGCATGTTAATCTATAATGGCACATTTATATTGAAAACATACACTTTGATCCATATCAAAAACATCTGGTGTTTTATTCACATGTGGTCAATTAATACACATCAAAAATTAATTATCGATCATTTTCCAAATGTTTTAAAACAATTCAAGTTTGTTTTCTCCGTTTTTGATATTTTATGCGTGTTTTAAACTAAAATGACACTTCTGTATTAAAAACATGCACTTCGAGTCATACTGACCACATTGGGTGTCATATTGATGTGTGGTCAAATCCTATATTTAAAAAATTATCTATAGACCATTTTTAATTTTTTTGAAAAAATATGATCTTATTTTCATGGTTTTGGATATGTGATGCATTTTAAACTAAAATGTCACTTTTATATTTAAAAAACATACTTTGAGTCATATTAAACCCAAATTTTTTTGGATTAGTGTGTGGTCAATTACTACACTTGAAGAATGAAAAATGGATCATTTTTATAAATTTTGAAAATAATCATATCTTGTTTTCTCATTTTTAGTGATGTAACATGCATTTTAAACTGAACTGAAACTTTTATATTGAAAAAAAGAACTTCGAATCATACCAACCACACCAGTTGTTAGATTAGTGTGAGATCAATTCCTATACCTCAAAAATGAATTATTGATTACTTAAATAATGTTTGAAACAATTTGATATTTTTTTTGTTTTGGTTATGTGACATGAATTTTAAACTAAAACGATACTTTTATATTGAAAACACATGTTTCGAGTCATTCCAAACACATCATGTGTAGGATTGGAATATGGTAAATTCATACACATGAGAAATTAATCAAGGATTATTTTACTAATATTTGAAAACTATATGAGATTGTTTTATCATATTTATCTATGTGATGTGTTCTTTAAACTAAAATGAAACATTTATATTGAAAACAGACACATAGATTCATACTGATCACACTAGGTGTTATATTGATGCATGGTTGATTCCTATACATCAAAAATGAATTATGGATCATTTTCCTATAGTTTGAAAAAAATATAAACTCATTTTCATGATTTTGGATATATGATAAGTGTTTCAAAATAAAATAACACCTTTGAATTGAAAAAACACACTTAGATTCTTATTAATTTTTTCATGTGATAGATTTATCTATGGTAAATTTATATACATCAAAAATGACTTATGGATATCTGTTTTAAATTATCAAAGCAGCCTGAATTTGTTTTCTTTGTTTTGAGCATGTGATTTGGGTTTAAAATAATGTGTAAATTTAAAAAAATAAGTATCAGATAAATATTATTAGGAAATTAACTAAAATATAGATGAAATGATGAGAAAATTAACTATATATGTAGTATAAAGTCACATTTTCATTGTTTATATATACATTATGACACCAATAATTCTTCCCATTGATTTCTATACAAATTGATTTCATCCATTATAATTCTCCTTGAGAAATAGTTAAAAAATAACATATAATATTTAGGATATTAATTCATCACATCCCAAGTGTTTATATATGTTCTTATCCCATACTAGATCGCAAACATAATAGGTAATCACTTAAATTTTATATCAGTAAACATTTTGACATTATACTGTGACCACTCACCTCTAAACAAATTCACATCTTCTTTTGAATGCCTACATTGTTGGAAATCATGGTAGTAATGGGAAAATATATAAGATTAGATGATTAATAAATATTTTTAATGAAATTGTAATTACCTTTGGAAATTAGTTGTTTGAGGATTCTAGTATTTTTACGATATATGATATCGTTTATAAAATTTGAAACGTAATATCCCTGATTGTTATTGTTATCTTATATCAAACACAATAGAAAATTTTAAGAAAATGAGTAAATTGATTTGACATATGTATTGATAGTTAAATATTTTTATATATACTTTAATTTATTTCCATTTAAATAAATCTATAGGATTATTTTGTTCAATCAACCCTCTTATTATGATTTATCCTGTATTTATAGATCACCCTATCATAAAAAAATATTATTTAAAAAAATATATAATTCAATGTTTATCTATTAAATATTTATTTAAGTTCATTAAAAATTCAAAATGAACATTATGAGTGGTTAGTTTTATGGAAATCCAAACATTATATTTAAAAAATAAACATTTGGGGAATCCAAATTGATTGTGATTATCATCCGATGTTTCTTAAAAAAATAAAAACAAATAATTATTGAAAAAAGAAAAAAAAATTAATATGACTATATTATAGAGTTTTACCCATGCATTGTTGGAATTATCAAGAGTCCATCATCAATTATTTTATTCTCAAGTGCCTTGGTAAGAGAAAATATTTTCTTATTAATTTATTCCTATCACAAAGAAATTTATTCCATTGAAATAATAAAAGGATTTGAATCCAAATCGTTATCATAGGGTTTTCACTATATATAGTAGTAATATAAATACCTATTGAAAATATGATTAGTTTTTAACTCTAATGAAAATAGTTGATCATTTTTTAGATAGAAAATTATAAAAATTTACCACATGTATTTATTCACAATTGAGAATCCCAGCTATTCAAACATGAGAATATCATTTATACTCTCTTGAAGAACCACATATGTTATCAAAATTTCATATATTTATTATTAATATTGAATATAGAAAACATATCCATCTTTGAATATGGTTTCCACATGTTGTTTTATTGTTAATACATGTTGTAGTGGAGCTATAGGGGATAAGGTACTCCCAAAAGGTTCTTTTGTTTTCTTCATTGATTCACTAGATTATCTTGATCCGAAATTCTATTTCCCCATTTTCATCCATCTATAATACTATACCTCACTTTAGAAATTTTTATCAAATTTTATAGAGTTTTCATTCGAGAAAAATTGTTAATTACATTCCTCATGTATCTTTATATGATTATATGACCAATATATAAATGTTCTAATATAAACATTGATCATTTAAATATCTGAAGCATCAAGTGGAATAGGAAACTCAGTGCTCATATCTTGAGCTAAATAAATCCATAGTATCATGTCAACATTTAAGAGTTATTTTTTGTGTACTATGTATCCCAATATATTATACATTGAACCCCTTACAATAAGGAAATTTGTGGGTTTTTATAGATTGAAATCACATACAACTTAACCCTACAAAAATTTAGTAAATATAAAGTTATCATTAGTTGTCTGATACACATTTATGAGAATGTTTAATGTAAAAATTATTACCTCATGTAAGGTATGAGGATGAGGGGAATTAATGAACTCAAATGTAGTGGGGTTTTTTGGTTGTTCATATAATGATATTTATTCCACTACCGGTTATCTTTTATCCTTTAATATATATTGGCCTACCAGACCAGATTGGAAAATAATGTCTTGAAAAGCATCTATTTGTGCTTGAAATCCTTTCGTTATCTTATATATATCTTCCTACGGTTTCTTCTTATCAAAATATGTTCAATGTGACACTCCAAAACATACACCTCTTACCCGACCATATTGTTCGGGTGGATTTAAAGCTATTGAAATATGTTTTTCTTTATGTATGATCACTTCAGATTGTTATTTCTAAACCATATCAAAAAACAAATAAAAATAAATAGATATTTTTTTAATACCATTATAAACATTAATGAATTACTATTATGTCGTACTTTCACATGTTTCCCATTCAAATTTTGTTTTTCATCAAATACTATACCATATTTATTCATGTGGGACTCATTATATAGCAAATGATGTGGGATGGAAGTGGTTATGGATTTTGATTCATCAATATGTATATAAGGAAAGAAAAATATGTTATTTAATACCATATAAAACATTTATTGTAGATTTAAAATATATACAATTTTATTCACTAGTGAATTGTACCCCATCCTTTCTTTTTGATAGGGGTACATTGTTTATATTCAGAACTCCTTTTCTATTTCATAAAAGAACAATTTTGAATCAAATTGGATAAAATAAACAAGTTCAAATAATATATCATAAACTATAATATAACTTAAATGATTTCTCATTGAAATAAATGATTAAATGATTCCTTGTTTCCTACTTTATAATGTGTGCATATGTTACTGAGGGGTGGGGCTTTAATTTCTCCTCAATATCCCTTATATTAATCTTCGTAAGATGTTTCTGAAAGCCTCTATGGGATTTCCAGTGGTCATTAATAAATATTTCTTACAATAATCATCTAAATTAAATTAACTTTGTAAGATGATAATGAAATGTAAATCAAATTTTCATTATATAATTTTCCAGTAAAATATATAAAGTGTATTGTAAAATTACCTTAATATCTTCCCAAAGGGTTTCCTTTGTTTCATGCTAGACATAGTACCACAAATATATATCAATTGGAACATTCATTCACATTATTACCCCAACATAACTAATAAACATTGAATTATTGGGGTCAATAGGCTGTCCTTGTTGATTATTTCCAACCACAAATTTTATACCCCTTCTTCTAGACTTGATTATTTTAGTTAACATAGTGATGCTACATAATTGTTTTTTTCATAAACATGTTGTTGATCCCCTATTAATTTTACAGTTTCAGCATCAACTATATTTTCTTCATTGATATTGGTAACATTATAATGTTAAAAATTAATTATCTTCATGATTAGGAAAAAAATTAATTTATATTATTTTAATACAGTAGAGAACACATAATATAATGAGTAAAATCATAGTTTTACAAAAAACACTTTAACCTAACCATTTAAATATATTTATTTTCTTTAAAGGTTGAATAGATTTTGATCCATTATTGCGAATCCAAATCTCCTCTTTGTGGCCCCTTTAATGTACAAGACACTTTCTATATTGGGACTACCATGAAATGATTGTGATTTCCCAATGAAAGGGTCATCCAAAATTGAATTTTCTTCTAACCCAAAAGTTGATTTAGAATCTAACAAGACAATCAACAATTATTGTTTATTGTATCTGAGATATAAAATACCAATGATTCTAAAGATTCCATTATGAACTGCTCATCCTTATACCATTCCACACTGCAATTCACCTTAATGAAGCCCATTTCATCAAATTTCAATAAACTCATATTGTCAGTGTAATGCCCGACCCCAGTTTTTCAGAGTCGGTGCATTATTAGAAAACATTAGTATGATATAATGAATCATGTACTGAAATACCGATTAGTTTAGTATCCTTAGAAGTACTAGATACATAAATATGTTTTACATTACATTATGAAATTGAAAAACAATAACATTGTGTCCCCTTTCAACACACTCTTATCCATATCCAATTCCTACAGGTTAATTGTAATATAATTCTTCGCATCCCAAGAAATATGAAACATAAGAAAGGGGTGAGCTTAGATGCTCAGTAAGGATAACAATATAGAGGAAAATATCATAAATAAGAATAAAAATTTAAGGCAATGTATAAGATTAAAACATAGGCCTTTTAAACAAAAATTCTGTATAATATGGAAAAGATAAATCAAATAATTCCATTTACTTATTCACATGGATATTCTACTAGTCTAATAATCACATGTAATTTCAATATATATTTTCATAATGATGGAATGCATAATTCCGGACATCATAACCACATATTCAAGGCCTCGTGCCAAGAAAATAAATAATATTTTTTCAATGCCTTGTGCCAAGACACTAGTTTGTCTCATGAGACCTACTGATGCATCAAAGATTTATAGCAGGCTCCACCCATCACTTACTAAGTCCATTGCTTTCCTATTATGAAAATATTGAAACATAACATAACGATTCATATTAAAACTAGAATACTAAATGTCAATACTTTAACCATAAACCATGAATGGTATAAAAATAGCACATCCACAGTCAAACATATCATAACACATTCAATAAAAAATTGAATATTGTATTATAATAAATCAACCTCAATCAAGAATAATATCCGGTAAGGATGTTGACATAGTTGAAAATGATCAGTAAAACTCTTTGAGGGAAATATCCCTTTTTGTGAAATAATTTAAAAGCCACACATTTATAAATGAATTCATTTAAAAGATATTTTTTAATCAAAGTGTCCCATACCACATTGAAGATTTTGAAATAAATTATCATTTCAAAACAATCATGTCCATATAAATAAATCATTAAAATCAATTTGAAAACATGGACAGTAATTAAAAATATTTAGAAGAATAAATCATTAAAACATTTAAAATGATGATCTTGCTAAATAGTCCCCTCCACAAAACCTTAAAATATTCCTTTTCAAAACATTTTTATGAAACATGGACATGGATGATAAATTTTTCCCAGTAAATACTTACATAGAAACAATCTCAGATAATAATGAGATTGAGGAATTAACCCTTACCTTATAATTTTCCTTGATCGAGGGTATGTTAACCTCCCGTATAATAGTTAATTCATTGTTATTAAATTATACAAGGACAAAATACATAAATATGATATCATATATTATATTCTATTATTTCATTTTTAATAATATTTCAGTAGTATCATTGTTTCAGGTGTTAACTGATTTGTTTTCCTTTATATGTTTTGTCATGTAAGTCATGTTTTTTATGGATAGGATGTATTTGATTCATATACATAATGATATTAAGTTCTTAAACATTATTTTTAACCATGAAATGAAAATTATTTTTGAATGGTTATGATGGGGAATGAATCTCATCGTGTTCGTGGAGATGGTAATCCGTACGTATGCACGCGTGACAATATCATTCAATTGATGGTGAAATCATATGTAATTGGATGGTATATAATATATATAGAATCATTAACATGTTATATTTATTATTTAAATCAATCATACTCATTATTATACCAATCCAACTAATGAAGTGTTGAATAACAAATTACACCATGACGTGGAGATGGTAAGCCGTACGTACACACATGTGGTGACTTTGTCATTCATACGATGGAAAGAATAATGAATATAGTTGTACCATATTTATAATAACATCACAGTATGTAGAAGGTACTAGATTTATTATTTTAGTATGGAAACAACAGCGAAAGAGGAAGTGTAAGAAGAAAAGAACTTGAAAGAGGTGATGAAATTATTACCTCTTCTTTGGGTTCTTCCTTTTTATTTGAACAAAAGGGATCCATAGGTTGGATTTATGATTAAATTAAGGCCTATAGGTTGAATTGAGGATATTTTTGAGGATATTTGGGCATTGGTTGGCCGATACAAATGGATTTTGAGGTGTGAAAATAAGATAAGGGGGAGTACCCTTTTATAAGAGAGGTGAGGGTCACTTTAGGAAAAGTTTGAAATACTATTTTATTATAAAATCATTTTTGGTTTCTAATGGCTCCAAATGGATTTATTTAGAAGATAAGGTGGATATGGGGTGAAAAATTCTCCAAAAATTAGTTTTATACAAGTTTATGTCACCATATTAACCTTTTTTTTGGATTTAACTCTTGGTTAAATAGTTTAACATTTACCATGTATCCTTCTATTTTTATATTATATGGTTAATAAACATACTATAAAAATCCAAGAGAACCCCAAGTGGTTACTTAATGACATATATAACCTTATATAAGTCATTTTGATGAAAATTTGATTTTTAGGAATATTATATCATTTAATAATATAGTATTTGTTTTAAAAACTCATTTTTGTCAATTTTGACACTATTTATTATTTGGTTTTTGTGAAAGTCATAAAAAAATTTTAATTAGAAAATAATTCATCGAGTCAACCCTAAAATGTCATATTAACCTAGAAAATTCGTGGAATGAATTAAAAGTTTCAATTTACATTTATTTTAATATTCATAATATCAATTATTTTAATCTTTCATTAAGAAGGAAATTACTGCATCATCATTGTGTCATAAATAAATTTAATTATTTAATTTCTAAAAATTATAAATAAAATACCATGATGTAGGAAATCTTATTATATTTCTATTTAATATTTATAGTCGAATTTATCTTATATATAAACCTATATTAAAAATGGTTTAATTATTAAAAGTTGAATTTAACACTTTTAACTCTTCTTTATATAAAATAATATTAAATGTCCTAATTAAATACAAGTGGATAAAAGTGGATCATTTTTTTATTACTAAGGTTTATTTTTTTCTAAATACACTTATCCAATAGAATTATGACATGTTTTAGGGTAATTACAATATCATTTTTTCCTTTAATTACCCTATTTACTTTTAACTGTGGTAAATACAATTCACAAGATACTATTCACCAAAAATTATTCTCATCTTATTGAACCACATTTTAATTAATGATATAAACCATGTCTCTTAGATTTTTGAAACTAAATTCACAGAAGCGGTAAAATTACATTTTATGCAAATTTGCAAATGTGCCTAGAAGGTGGGTAAAAGACGGTAAAAATTTCAATACATTTATATATATATATAATCTTATTATAAAATCACTGCAATGAATTACACTTGACTTATATAGATATAATGTATCTATTTTGACTTAAAATAAATTTAAAGAAAATAAATAATTATTTAAATAAAAAATCGTTTTTAAACAATAACACAATGTTTTCACTATTCACCAAAATTTGAAAGTTTTTAGAAAAATACAAAAAATTCACCCTAAGATAATTTTTATATTAAAAATTCAAAAATAAATTCTATTTTACCAAATTAAAAACATAGAAGTTGCATTAATTAATTTAAAATTAATTCCCGTAGTCAAAACCAAAATGCGGGTTTTTAAAAAGTAAAAACTATCAAAAGATTGACATGTGTTTATGTCCAATTTAAATGTGAAATTACTTATAATGACCTAAAATATATTAAATGAGAAAAATATAATCTTATTATACTTTAAAACCACTCAAATTCATAATTTTACACTTTAAATTATTTCGATTAAAAAAGTTGTTTTCAATTAAAATTTTAGTATTTTTCACTATTCGTCAAAATATTAAAGTCATCAGGAAAGTACCAAAAATTTATAAAAACTAAATTTTTATGTCCTTATTATAAATAAGAATTTAATTTCACTAAATTTAATTTCACTAAATTTAATTTATAAAAGTGTCAAATATTGGATTTAAAAAGGGTTCTCCATTAAAAGGTGGAAAACTGCATTTTTTGAAAAATACTTCTTTTATTTGAAAAATTGAATTTGTCCTTATATTATGTCTAATAAAATCAAAATTTGAATGTTAAAATTATATAGGATATATATAAAATTCAAAATGTGGTTAATACTATTCATACTCTCTTTTTGAATGGCTAGTTTGGTAAGTCGTGGTGCGCTCAAACTTGGTGTTGCGTGTAGCGCAAGCTATTGAATTACTTTTTAGAGATAATGTACTATGAAATATTGGGGTGTTACATTATCCACTCCTTCAATAAATTATGTCCTCTCAATTTGAAATTATTCTTCAAAAATAAAAGGATGAAAATAGAAAATACCTTTGTGGAAAACCCACATCAAAAATAGGGTTAATAAAATTTAGTCTTAATAAGAGCGAAAGGGAATTGAAAAAGTCACCGCCAAATTAGGGTTTCTAATATGAGAACATTGGTGGAAATTGTAGACACATAATTAAAAAAAAACATAAATATTTATAGGGAGTTATTGAGGTAATCAATCACAAAAAAGTGTAAAATTGAGGGCCTCAAAGCCATCAATCTATGAAGATTTAAAATATCATCATTTCAACAAAACATAAGGTATTAGGATAAAACATTTTTGGTTTTAAGATTCCTTCCCTAAAGTTTAATAATTAATTTCTTCATAGAATAAGAGAAAAAAGTTTTTGACATTTAGAGTTCCATACTTCAACTAATTTCTTTCACAAACTCATCTTTCACTACAAAAGATAATAGAATTCAAAAATATTCTATTTATCCTAATAATATATGGTTCCAAAAAAATGAATTTATAATTAATTTTTTAGAGTATTTAAAAAAATACATTATACAAACCAGGACATCACGTAGGTCAGTGGTAAGTGATGCACCCTTGTCGCCCTTCGTTTGCGGGATCAAGTCTCGCAGCCTTGTAGGGCGTGACGAGTTGTCGCCCGACCTGAGGGTTTTCCTTTTTATAACAATCCAAAAATAATCTTAAGAAATATTTTAACCTTATACAATAGTATCCAATGTCCAACTTAATATATTCCATCCTTTATACTTATCCAAAATAATTATTTCCAAACTCACATTTCAAATTTTATAAGGTCAACATAACATAATGAAGATCACTTTTCCCACATAATAACATGTGAGTACCTTCATCATGTATTATCTTAAAACATAGTAACACTCTGAATTACCATAAAACCTTATTGATTGCATTATTTCTCCCTTATTATTTATAGAATACTAGATATATTCTTTATATCCAAAATTTTTTAATACTCCAACAATGATGGAATAAACAAATCATTAATCAGTTCCAGGGTAGTCAAGAATATCCAATATAATATATCCAAATCAACCATCTCTTATTCCAAAATCACTACCTCAGTATCAGAACCCTATTAAGGTTTATCTTTCCTTCAACCATGTAATTTCCAAAAAGTCTAACTGGCTGTTGAGTTACTTTTATTAGTAGAATATAATCTCAAATCCTCAATGAAATAGTACGGCAGTACAATCCTTATTTATTTCTATAATTCACATAACCAGTACATCGTTGATACAACACTCAAATGACATTATTCTTTAATAACTTAAGAACACTAGTCATTTATCTTCATCAACAGTATTATCATAAATTGATTATTATCAAATGGAATCATTTGTGGAATACTCTGATGATTTGAACATTGATTCACGTAGTGTCCCAACTCCTTGTAGATGAAGCATTATACATTTGAAACCATTTTCATACCCATGAAATAACAAACGTGGTGTCCTTTTTCTGCAAACTTATAACATACTCCCATTACCTTCAAGCATTTACCAAGGTGATTCTTTCCACAATTATCACATGTGGGGAAATCCTTATTTCCCTACTTTGCTTTATCTATCTTTCTATCAACCATGATTTTGTTCTCCGACTTCCCTTCAAAGCCATATGACTGAGATAGTTATTTACTTATCTTATTAACACAAGATACTATTTCTTCATATGATGAGAATACGTGAGAGACAATTTCCCTTCTAAATATTGGCTTAAGACCATGAAATATATGATCCTTCTTACACTTTGGATCATGCATATTGCTGGAGTTCTCATTCCTTCTACTGGGTGCCATTTCTAAATGATGACATACAATAGGTTAGATCATATCTTAATATGTAATCTAAAAACTATAAAAATTATCAGCATTAGTTGAATATTTACACACTTCTAGTTTCATAATCATAACATTGGTTTCATTGCCAACATATTTAATCATAAATCCTTCATAATGGGTTGTAAATAAAATTTGAGTTATCCTAAGCATATCCCCCAGGAGTGTCATAACCAAGAGTGCAGCAAGGTAGGTTTTTGTGTACCAGGATACCTTGGGTCAAGACCGAAACTCCTCATCAAAGTTTTCACTCCTAGGTAAATATTTTCCAAAGCTACCTCTACCTCCTCCTATCTAGACAAGGATGTATTTCTTGGAAAAGTCACAAAATATCTACATTACCAAAATTCTAGGAAGTTCTTCTATACTAATCCTCAAAATTTATCTTAGGGTAATGTTCTCTAATCAGAGTTTTTCTAAATCTAGCATCCATGGTTTATACTAAACTTCCTATGATACCAACTGTAACACCCCAACCCCAGTCACCCAGAGTTGGTGCATTATTATATAACATTGGCATGATATAAAGAATCATGTATCGAAAAAACGATTAGTTTAGTATTCCTAGAAGTACTAGATACATACATAAGTTTTACATTAAATTATGAAATGAAAAAACAATAACATTGTGTCCCCTTTGAAAACAATCTTATCCTTAGACTATTCCTACAGGTTAATTGTAATATACTTCTTCGCATCCTAGGAAAAATAAAACATAATAAAGGGGTGAGCTCAGATGCTCAGTAAGGATAACAATATAGAGGACACTATCATAAATAAGCATAAAAATTTAAGGCAATGTGTATGATTAAAACATAGGCCATTTAAACATAAACTATAGCATAATATGACAAAGATAAATAAAATAATTCCATTTACTTATTCACATGGATATTCTACTAGTCTAATAATAACATGCAATTTCTATAGCGAATTTCATAATGATGGAATGCATAATGCCGAGCATCATAACCACATAGTCAAGGCATCGTTCCAAGACTATAAATAAGATTTTTTCAAGGCCTTGTTCCAAGACACTAGTTTGTCTCATGAGACCTACTGATTCATCGAGTATCTATAACGTGCTCCACCCATCATTTACTAAGTCCAATGTATTCATCATATGAGAATATTGAAACATAACATAAAAATTACAATTAAAAATAGCATACGAAATGTCAATACTTTAACCATAAACCATGTATGGTATAAAAATAGCACATCCATAGTCAAACATATCATAACTCACTCAATACAACATCGAATATTGTATTAAAATAAAACAACCTCAATCAATAATAATATCCAGTAAGACTGTTGACATAGTTGAAAATGATTAGTAAATCTCTTTGAGAGAAATATCCATTTTTTTGAAATCATTTTAATGTCACAAATTTATAAAGGAACTCATTTAAAAGATATTTTTGAATAAAAGTGTCCCATACCACTTTGAAACTTTTAAAAGAAATTAACATTTCAAAATAATCATGCCTATATAAATAAATCCTTAAAATAATTTTGAAAACATAGACATTAATTAAAATATTTAGAAGAATAAATCATTAAAACATTTAAAATGATGATATTGATAAATATTACCTTCTAAAAAACCATAAAATATTCTTTTTGAAAACATTTTTATGAAACATGGAAATGGATGATAAATTTGTCCCAGTAAATACTTACATAGAAAACATCTCAAATAATAATGAGATTGAGGAATTAACCCTTA
Organism: Viscum album; assembly: GCA_963277665.1. NCBI lineage: Eukaryota > Viridiplantae > Streptophyta > Magnoliopsida > Santalales > Viscaceae > Viscum > Viscum album. The sequence goes on along the minus strand of OY728139.1, from coordinate 1,340,370,242 downwards.
CCTTGTACTTTTCCTTGATCGAGGGTATGTTAACCTCCTGTATAATAGTTAAATCATTGTTATTAAATTATAAAATTACAAAATACATAAATATGATATCATATATGATCTTCTAATATTTCTTTGTTAATAATATTTCAGTAGTATCATTGTTTTGGGTGTCAACTGATTCGTTTTACTTTATATGTTTTGTTAAATTCGTCATGTTTTTTAGGGATAGGATGTATTTTATTCATATCCAAAAATATATTAGGATCTAAAACATTATTTTTAACCAGAAAATGAAAATTATTCTTGAACTGTTATTATGGGGAATGAATCTCATTGCGTTCGTGGTGACGGTAATACGTACATACCCAAGAGCGACAATATCATTCTATTGATGGTGAAAATCGTATGTAATTGGATGGTATATAATATATACATAATAATTAAAATGTTATATTTATTATTTACATCAATTATACTCATTATTATACCAATCCAAATAATTAATTGTTGAATAAAAAATTACACCACGACGTGGAGATGGTAACTTGTACGCACAAACGTGTGGTGACTTTGTCATTAATAGGATGGATAGAATAATGAATATAGTTGTACCATATTTATAATAACATTAATTTGTGTAGAAGGTACTGTATTTATTATTTTAGTATGGAAACAAAAAATAAATAGGAAGTGGAAGAAGAAAATAACTCGAAAGAGGTGATGGAATTATTACCTCTTCTTCGGGTTCCTCCTTTTGATTTGAACAAAAGGGATCATTAGGTTGGCTTTCTGATCGAAGTAAGGACTCTATATTGAATTTAGAATGTTTGGGAGTATATTTTGGTAGTGTTTTCCCAAGCCAAATGGCTATGGGGGTGTGAAATTAAGAGAAGGTGAAGTACCCTTTTATAAGAGAGGTGAGCGTCACTTTAGGAAAAGCATGAAATATTGTTTTATTATAAACTCATTTTCGGTTTCTAAAGGATAAAAATGGATTTATTTTGAGAATAAGGTGGGTATGGGTCGATATATTCTCATACAATTGGTTTTAGACATGTTTATATAACCATATTAACCTTATCTTTTAGATTTAACTCTTGGTAAAATAGTTTAACATTTACCATGTCTCCTTGTATTTTTATATTATATGGTTAATAAACATACAATAAAAATCCAAGAGAACCCAAAGTGGTTAATTATTGACATATATAACCTTATATAAGTCCTTTGGATGAAACTTATTTTTTTAGGAATATTATATCATTTATTAATATAGTATTGTTTTTAAAAACTCATTTTTGTCAATTTCGACACTATTTAGTATTTGATTTTTTTGAGAGCCATAAAAACTTTATTAATTATAAAAAATTCATTAAATAAACCATAACATGTAATACTAACCTATAAAATTATCGGAATTCATCAAAAGTTTCACTTTATATTTATTTTAATATTTATAATATCAATTATTTTAATCTTTAATTAAAAAGGCAATTACTACATCATCATTGTTTGATATATAAATTTAGTTATTTAATGTCTAAAAATTATAAATAAAATACAATGATGTATGAAATATTTTTATATTTCTAATGAATATTTATAGTCGAATTTATCTTATGTATAACCCTATATTAAAAATGATTTAGTTAATAAAAGTTGAATTTAACACTTTTAACTCTTCTTTAAATAAAATAATATTAAATGTCCTAATCTAATCCAAGTGGATCAAAGTGGATCATTATTTATTCCTAAGGTTTATTTTGGTCTAAATAAACTTATCCAATTGAATTAAGACATGTATTGGGTTAATTATAATATCATTTTTACCTTTAATTAACCTATTTACTTTTAACATTGGTAAATAAAATTCAAAAGTTACTATTCACCAAAAATTATTTTCATCGTATTGAACCAAATATTACTTACTAATATCTTCCATGTCTCTTTGATTTTTGAAATTAAAATCACCAAAGTAGTGAAATTAGTTTTTATGCAAATTTGCAAATGCGCCTAAAAGGTGGGTAAAAGAGTGTAAAAAGTTCCATAAAATTTTATATATCTAGAATTATAATAAAATGAATCCAATTAACTACATTGGAATTATATTGGTATTATTTATCTATTTTGACTTAAAATAAATATAAATAAAATGAATAATTATTTAGATAAAAATTCGGTATTAAACAATAATGTTGTGTTTTCACTATTCACTAAAAATTTAAAGTTTTCAGAAAAATACCAAATATTCACCCTAAGATAATTTTTATATTATGAATTCAAAAATGAAGTCTATTTTACCAAAGTAAAAACATAGAAGTTTCATTAATTAATTTAAAATTAATTCACATTGTCAAAACCAAAAACTGTGTTTTTAAAAAGTAAAAACTATCAAATGATTGACATGTGTTTATGTCCAATTTAAATGTGAAATTAATTAAAATGACATAAATTATATTAAATGATCAAAATATAATCTAATTATATTTTAAAACCACTGAAATTTATAATTTAACACTATAAATTATTTCGATTAAAAAAATTTTCTTTCAATTAAACTTTTAGTAATTTTCACTATTCATTAAAATATTAAAGTCATTAGAAAAGTACCAAAACTTTACACAAACTAAATTTTTATGTCCCGATTATAAAGAAGAATTTAATTTCACTAAATTGAATATATAAAATTTTCAAATATTGGATTTAAAAAAGGTTCTCCATTAAAAGGCAGAAAAATGGTATTTTTTTAAAAATACTTTTTTTATCTGAAAAATTGAATGTTTCCTTATATTTTGTCTAAGAAAAAAAAGTTGAATGTTTAAATTATATAGGATATATATAAAATTCATAATGTGGTTAATACTATTCATAACTACTTTTTGATTGGCTAGTTTGGTAAGTCGTGGTGTGGTCGAACTCGGTGTTGCGTGTAGCGCAAGCTATTGAATTGCTTTAAAGGGATAATATACTATGAAATCATGGGGTGTTATAGTCAACCCATTTAAAATGGAAAACAAAAACATGAAATTTTGTATAATAGAACATGTATATATGTTCAATGATGTTGAAATATGATATATTTTTATAAATTTGATTTATATCCCTAGAACCAGATATATGTATCACTTATGCCACAAGTGTAACTCCACTTTTTTCATCATACTATGGTTTTTATCTTCATTCTTATAGAAAATATAAAAATAAATTAAATAAACAGTGTAAGATATAACATTTTAATTTGGCCCCTTGGTTGGCCATCAAATTCATTTGGAAATTGAATTCATATTTTCATATAACTCATTATAAATATGATTTTAGAATAATACTATTAACTATTGGTTATGTGTGTTTGATATCCATGATTTATCCCGTGATGAAGTCAAATGTCTAAGAATTTATTTTTATGATTCAATGTATGGATCAAAATCTTCACTATTGTGTGAAATGTAATGGTGAGCTTTCACATGATATGTGATGGTAATTGAAAGAACACCTATTCTAGAAATCCCTTCACCCAAAAGACACTATTGTGATGATTCTTTAGGAGACTGATTCTATCAACATCTAATAGTTAGTTGGTAAAAACTTCAATAGATTCTTCAACAATATATCATTTTATAATACAACCTTCTGGCTGACATCTAATCTTGACATACCATTTCAAATTATCTATATACATTTAATGTTGTACATCCATATTTAATGGAATGAACAACATACTTGAACCTCTCTAACATTGTGAACCATTATGTGGACCATTATATCAAAGAATGATTGTGGGAAGAACATCTCTAATTCACATAATAAGACTCTAACCTCCTTATTCATAATTAGAAACTTCACTGGGTCTATAAATTTACTACATATAGTTTTGAAAAGAATTATATTCTAGTTAACATATGTCATAATTTTTTGGTAGATTTCAATGTAAAGCAATGAGCATCAAATATTACATTAAAATATGATATTCATGCTATTTATTCATTATAACTTAAAATTAGTCATTGAAATGGAATTATTGATATTTAATGAATACCCCACTAAAAATTTTATAACATTAAGGAAAATGAAAAATTTCAATTTTTCTTATTTGGATATAGTTTAATCTACTGGAGGAAGAAAATTCAACATTTTACCCTTCATTGATGCAAAATATTTCCTTATCCTCAGGTCAATCAAGTCCAAAAAAGCCTTGATGCTATATTTTTTTTCTAGGAACATTTATAAATGTTAAAATAACACTATCAAATAAATTTCATTTTACATATATCGTGTCATGAAAATGTATGATGTATAAATAATTCTAGTTTGATAATTCCAAGAAAATTGATCAAATTTTCCAAATTAATTTCATATGGTTTTTTGAAAATGGTTGACTGAAAACATTGTCAATATATTTTACTTTATCAAACATATGATAATCTATTAGTGGAGATATTGTTATACCTTGTCTAGTATTCCAATCTATTATTGTTATATAGGATTGTTATTAATGTCACTGAGGTAAAAATTTTCAATGACCTAAAAACATATTATTCAAGGAATGTTTTAACCGAATTGAGTGTGTCCATTCTTCACAAATGGGATACTCCAACATTCCGTTAATGTTATAGCCTAGAAAATTTCTATAAGTAGGAAAGTGGTTTATCGTCCCATAAAACATGACCCTCAATGTGAATTATTCACTTATATAATCATCATATATTGTAACACCTGTATCCCACATCAATTTTATATCTTTGATAAATTGATCCAAATAGACATCAATATCATTAACTGGTTCTTTTGTTCTAGATATAAGAAGAGAAAACTTAATGTATTTATGCTTCATTAATAACCATGTAAGAAATTTATAATTTACCAACATAAATGGCCAGGTATTGTAAATACAAATATGTACAACCATAGAATTTATTCCATTACTATATAATGAAATATTGAAGTTTGATGGGTTACTTCCAAATTCAGGATACTCATAATCAATTTTCTTCCACTATGGAGGTTCTAATAGATGAAATAGTTTCCTATCCTTAATTATTTTATTTTTGTACGAGGTCAACTATCTCATGGTTTCCTGACATCAATATAGTCTTTTAAATCATGGAATTATAGGAAAGTATAATACAATTTCAAAGGACTTGATTCATCTTTCTTGTACTACTTCACGCCACACTTGGGGAATTTTATGAGTGATTTATGGCCCTTGTCAAATAATATATAATCATTTAATGAAGCATGTATTTGTTTGATATCGTTACCATTTAAAGTAGAATTCATTTAGTTTCATATGTTCTATAAGGAAGTTAATTTTCTTCTGGTAGCATATCATTCAATAGAAAAAAATTTCATTAAAACTATGTCGCTCCATCCTCTACGAGATTTCAAATTATATAACTTCAATAAAACTGAAAAGGTTGTGTAATTAGTACAATCAGCATACAATGGTATCTTAGAACAACTATTTAACATCTCAAACATCTTTGGATATTCACAAATTTTATTTTCAGTTTCCATTTTCATTTCATTCATATGATATTCAACATCATTTACACTGGTATACATATCAAATGATCCATAAATCGTAATATCATCCCTATCATTGTTCATGTTCAGTTTTTTCCCATTTTTTAGTCTAGTATTTATAGCTCTAATATATTCCAAGAAAAAAATGTTCTTCCAACTCTTCCATTAATTTTTTTCTTGAATAAAGACAACATGAACACCTAATATAGATTTTAGAAGGGTTGTATTTATGATCTATTGAAAATTTGAGGAACTCTTTAACTCCATATTCATACTATTTTTTTATATGATTATATTGAATCTGTTTTTTTCATATCTATCCAATTAGGTTCATTAAACATTCATTTTGAAGAAAAATTAAATAAATAAAAAATATATTCCTAATCAAAAGTTAAAGTTGTAGATAATTATAATAAAGGGATCCCAACATTTTAATGTCATCGGTTATGATTTCTAAAAAGCTATAATTTTACACAGGGGTGACTTGAAAAGAAACAACCTAGGGTAAAAATGTGGTTGTTGGTCCAGGTTCTTGATTTTATGCTGCGTAGGGAAAAAATGTGGTAATAATTATGTTATAAAACAAAATTTATTTATTATTAGATTGATGAATTACCTTATAAATTATTATTCTTTATTGTGTTTGAATTTTGACATGGATTACTAAATTTGAGTAAAAATATCTTTCATCAAAACATACGATGTCATGTAATCACCAGATTTTGACGTAGGGTTAGGGAGCTTGGAATTTCGTGAAAAGAGTGGAAGAAAATGTTATTGAAAATATAAGTGAAGTTGGATTCCATGTTACTCTATTTATAACAAGATTATTCTAGACCATGTATTACAAGAATACTAAGAAATATATTTTTACTCTAACCCACTGACGAACACATTTTTTGAAAAATAGAAGAGTTATAAATCTTAGGTATATTTGAAATATCCTACAATATTAAAAACCTTTATAAAATTTACTTAAAAACAAAAAAAATACATTTCATTAATAATCATTCCAAAAAATCATGTTTTCATGGATTTCACTTCATTGAGATCCAAAAAATCCTTAATCCACATCTAAAAATGACACATATCACTATACTCTATCTCACACATCTAGTAATCAAAACCTTCACAGGTATATCCAAAATTTTATACTAATTCTTAATAAAATACATACCATATGTATGGTCAGGGGAGATTATAATAAATTTTATAAAATTCTTAAACTATCTTCTAATCATGTATATTTCTTATAAAAATATATTTTAAATTAGATCTTTTTATGGGTGACACTCAAACCATTATTAATGATACAAAATAGACAAAAATAATAATATTATTATGTACATGGATTAATAAAAATAAATAAATTTATAAATATGAATATGACACTTAAACATACCCACACACCTCAAACCATGAATAAAATTTTCGTTGTCCAACTAATATATTTAAGGTAACTAGACAAGAAATTGAATCTGAAACATCATTTTCCCAATATCTATATTAACTAAGGAAAACTTAAAACACCTTCAATACCATGATTCTTATTGTAATACAAAAAGAAATATAAAACTCTAAAACACATTTAAAACTCCCTAGGAATTGATAGGTTAATTATATAAATATTTACCAGAATGTACAGTGAAAATAGGTTGAATCAAAAAAATGATTTTGTTTACCCAAAGAATGGGAAAACCCGATACCCTATTAACTCTTTCTGGACAAGATATAAACCTTATAGTATACTATTAGAAATTATGTACCTCAAATATTATATATTAACATAATCATATCCTAAATACCTAAAATAAAACACATGCTAAACCCCTATAAGAAAGGAATTTAATAGGTCTCTCAAAACATATATAAATTTAATCAAAACCATTTCTTTACATATAAAATAATATATTAAAATTTTTTACTCTAAAAAAATTAATTCATTGTTTATTTTCACAAAAAAATGGTTATTTACACTATAAATCAAGAAATACATTTAGAAATAAATTTTATAAAATCCTTGATTATTCATATTATTTTCAAAAACAAATTCAGTAAATCTTCTATAAATCCATTTCATTTAAATCACCATAAAATAATAAAATTTAATTAGAAACCTATTTTTGAATTTCAAAACCACAAAAATACGATATTTCTTTTTGAATATTTTCTAAATCAATAATAAAAAACTATATTGAGTTTTAATTATAAATAACCAAAAAGATGAAATTTTATAAAAGTATAAATTCCACCTTAAAATAATATATATAAAACCAAAACACCCCCATAAAAGAAAAAAACCTTGTCAATACTTTAATTAAAATCAAACTAATTCTCATTAATGATTTTGAATGACCCACTAATAAACAAATCAATGAAATGAAAATTATAACATTATTCATGTGATGATAAATAGATTAATTCAAAAATTTCAATTTAATTCATGAGTCTCTAATATATAAATAATTATCACATGTTTAAATAAAATGGAAATTAAATGAAAAGGATTTCTATTCATCACACTTTTATCCCAATTAATTATGAAGAGTAATGGATACACACTTCATATAAGATCTATAAATTGATTTAATTGTAATTTTTCTATCATAATCATCACAGTACATCACATTTATAAAAATCCTTAAATTGTATCATAATATTTTTTAGAAAATTACATATAAAATTGTAAAATTTTTAAGTCAAAACGTAATGTGAAATGGTAAAATCTTGAAGCCAATCTACCACTGTCTGGATTATAAAACAAGCCATTAATAAAAAATTTGAGATAAGGATAGCTAATACGTGATCAGGAAGGGAAAGGGGGAGCCCTGATGTGTCGGTCAGCTGAGGGAGATGAATATAGGGAAAGGGTGGTTGCCAAAGGTCTTTTTCACGATGGTAAGTTCTCAGATCGGGTTGAGGACAATGAGATAAAGAAATAATGTGGTTTGGACCAGGTTTTCATGAGAGAGGTGATCAAATACACTGATAAGTGAGAGAGGAGGATAAATAATAACATACCTTATATTTGAGAGTGTTTATTCGTATAAGAGAAGGTCTAGGGGTAGCGGCGACATAGCTGAACTTTTGTGCGAGCTTGAATGATGTGAGGTAAATTGGTTCCGTTAGGGTTATATTTAAAATATCAGGAAGGGTTTTATCTGTGCTTTCAGAAAAGCACTGATAAAGTGGGGTTTTATGAGAGCAAAAATGATAAACGCTAATAGAAGACCTCTTTAAAAGTGCTAAAAAAGCCCTCATAAAGAACTATATAATTTATTTTAATAATATAATTAATATAATTAAAAAATATAATTGTTTATAATTGTAAATATATAAATATAAATTTATATAATTATAAATATATTAAAATAATTAACAATAGTTATTTATAAATGTAATTCAAGATATATATTTATAAATACATTTATAAATAAATATATTTGTAAATATATTAACAAATATTTCAATATAACTATTAATATATTTATATAATTATATATAATTACATAATTGTTTATATTTATATAAATATATATATATTTATATAATTATATATATATTAAATAAATATATATAAAAATAAAAATAAAGATAATAAATATATTCATTATTAAAATAAATTTATTGTAATTATTTAATTATATAATTATTTATTTTTAAAAATGATTTTTTTAAAAAATTATATTTATTTATTTATAATTATAAATAGAGTAAATATAAATTTTTAAAAATGATTAATATAAATAATTATTTACAAAAACATTTGTAACATTATTAATGATTTTTAATTTTAAATGCATGAATGTTAAAAATGAGTGAAATTGAATAATTAAAAATAAGTTAACTTTAAAAATATTAAGAAATGGATAAGTTCTATTTTTTTTTAAAATGTTGGGTCTAAGCCCTTTTATGAAAAAATAAGAAAACCGAGATGATGAATGATGGGATGAGATAAAAAACTTCCTTCATCAATAAAACATTTATAGGAAACATATGACATCGTTACCAATTCTATCTTCCGCATCATGTATAGTATTCCAATTAAATCTCCCATTCCTACGTCCTCGAATTTTGAGATGACAACTTCTCCTCCAATTTTTGACTCATTACTAGAGACCCTCAATGCCACTATCCTCTGAATTAGTACTCCCAACATCTACTTGAACATACACCTTACTAAATGTGGCATTAAGAAGAGTAGTTTCATTGTAATTCCCTATGTGGTTATGATTCTCATATGGCTGAATTTCTCTTTTAGAAATATTTTTCGAGATAACAACAATACAACACGCCAGATGGAAAACCTTCTCTCCACCTTCATGACCTTATTTAAGAGAATCAAGCACTCCATAAGGATATTTATGAATCACCGATGCATCTAAATTTCTATGTGATTCCTGAGAATTGTGTGCCAAAGAACCCACATCCAATGAGGTTGGTATCTTTGATTCTAAAAAAGGAGAATCAGAGCCCTTTCCAAGAAGTGAAGCTTAACCCTTCGCCACTTTTTTATACTCCATGGATCGAGCCTGCATATCTAGCTTACCGAGCCCTAAGGCATCAATATCTAATGGGATAAGAGATACTTTTCCATCATCGGACTAAAGCACAAGTTCTACCTTTATATTTTTAATCTTCATCAGAGTTTTAGTATTCATTTTTTTACCTTTGCAAGCCCTTGCTGCAATTATCTTCTCCTTTAATAGTTGATCAGCAAACTCTTTAGCACCGTCTTCAGGGATGTATTGACCATCCATTGATTCCACATTAGGTTCATCATTGATGTGCAATCAAACTACACCACCATGATCAGTTTACTACAATGGGGTTAACATAACATCCCTTATAACATATTTAGAGCTATTCAATTCAAATATGAAAGTAACAGAAGTTCTATCCTAGAGATTTTTAAAAGTTAGAAATTGTTTACTTCAATATCATCATCTTCCCATGGTTTCATTTTACCAAATCAAACCTTCTTGGCAACCACAAATGTGGGATATGTAATAATATGATCTTCCCCTATCCTAAATCTCATCCTCTATAATGTAGTTAATATGAAATTTTTTATCCATGGTCCTTGTAGGAACCGCTGTTGCTTCCGCATTTTAATATGGTCGATTAGGAACCCTCAGGACCTTCTTTGTTTGAGGAAACTTATCCCTCGAATAACTAGAACCAGATTCATGACCTCCTCATTCACCACCCTTTCTAGAGAATGCTTTATACTGCACCAAATAATTTCCTTCTATCCATGTTTCCACTATCCATTTATAACTTCCCATGTTTTCTCCTTCCACATTCATCCATGTCATGACCCTTACTGTGGGTGTTCAAACATGGAACATTAGATCTTCAATTGGATATCTAATTCCCTATGATTCCATAGATTGACGTGAAAGTTGAAGTCTTCTAATATTGAATGTTATGAATTAGTTCATCATGGAGGGTAGAGAAGATTATTGTTTGCATTAAGGAAGAACAAAAGTTGACCTCAAACGATACCCTCACATAGTGTCCAAAATAGGTCATCCCATTAGAGATTCCCATCTTGATTAGTACACCAATTGATGAGGCAATGTCGAAAAAGATAATAGGATTCCATAAAACCCAATTTAAGCTGATGATTTAGACCCATACCTAAGCATAGCCTTCCACGAACTCATCTAGATTAAAACTATGTCTCCATTAAGGAATTATCATCACACCCAATTTAAAATTGACTGAACCAAAACCCCATGATTTTATTTTTAATTCCCCTAAGGGAAAGTTCATATGGTGAAAAAATAGACAAAAAGATATAGATTTCCTATATGAAAAGCACCAAATTGAGGATATGTGATGAATCGAGTCTGGAAGTTTCAATGGAGGTAGCCTTCCCTAAGGAAACATAAGTGAAAATTCAAAAACATACATATATCTAGCTATTCTATGATGGACACACCATTAGCCAAGATATGTGTTATGCTGCCCTTATTGATGAGCTAATATGGATATTTACTCTCAAAGGATGAGAACGAACTTACATCTCGCTTCCCCTCCTCCACCTTAAAGCATTAAAACCCGTATTCGCTAAATTCATAGGCTTCCTCAAGGGTCCAACAATGACATCATGTGGGTTGGAGAATCAGTCTTGGTCCACCATCATTACCATACCTTAATCACCATTTACATCAGGAGAGGAGAGTTCTCCAACCGGCCTCATTATCCATAAGTTCAATTAATTATACAAATAATTAAAAAAATATAATTTTGTATATATATTTAAATGAAGATGAATACATATTGAAAATATTAAAACATAGTAAATAAATATTTAAAAATGACTAAATTTTAAGAAAAATAAAAAATAAAAAAAATAAAAAATGAATAAATAATACTAACCGAAATAATAATAAAAATTAATAAAAAAATTACAAATTGAAAACATAACATATTAAATTTATTATGTTTCTAAATTAAATTCTAAAAGGAATATTAAAATTGGAATAAATTACACATATATAAAGCGTGTGTGTTTCTATATAAAATTTCATTAATTATGTTAATATTTGTGTGGGTGAAAATAATGCATATATATACAAGTTTGATATATGTTAACTTGAAAAATGACATTATATAATACGTAACCTCTATTAATGAAATAAATAATAATAAGAATGAATAAATTTAAAAAAATGAATAACCATTATTAATTATATATATAATTTAGTAAAATTAAAAATGAATATTTATATATGTTAAAATGGAAAAGAATCCATATTAATTATATAAATCAAAACCATATAAAAAATTAAATTTTAATAAACAAACAAGTATTAATAAATATTAGCAATGGGTAAAATTAAAAAAATATTGAATAATGAAAATTTTAAAATGAATAAATCAAAAAAATATTAAATTTATTAATTAATAATTATTTATAAAAACATTAAAAATGAATAATTTAATAAAATATTAAATGAATAAATTTTTACAATCAATAAATTATAAAACAAGTAAGCACACTCTTAACATTATTAATGAAAAAAATCTATTAAACAAATGCATAATAAAAATGAGTGATATTTAATTATATATATATAATTAAATAATTGATGTACTATTTATAAATAATAAAAATTAAGAATTTTAATAAATAATTAATATACTAATAATATAATTAATATGTTATTTATTAATATATATATATATATGTATTAAATTTATTCTTTTCTTAATAATTTTACTCATTTTTTAAATTATAAACAATAAATTAATTTATATATATATATAATAAATATATTATTTATTACTATATATATTAAATTTAATAAATTAAATTATAAAAAATTTGGGGGCTGGCCAGGTCCAGCTTATGCACCCACATGAATATATGTTTAAATAAAAAATAATATATATTAATAATATAAATTAAAACACTATTAAAAAAAATAAATGTTAATAAAATTTATAAAAAATATTATTAAGGTAATTTTTATTAATAAAAATGAATAAATTTAATATATATATACAGTAATAAATAAAATATTAATTATTTAAATAGCATATAAATAATTTATTAAATTTATTCGTTTTTATACTTATGAATATTGTATTACATATTTAATTATATATATATATATATATATACATATATTAATCTTGTAATTTTTGAATTTTTAATTGAATAATTAATATGCTATTTACTACTATATATATATATATATTAAATTTAATAAATTATATATAATCATAAAGGTTGGGGTCAATCCCCTTTATTAAAAAAGAAAAGAAAGTAGGAGTTCCTTTTGAAGGGGTAAAGGAAGACCCGGTACAAGTCAGTAGGACCAGAGACACATAGCAATAACCCAAGAACCCAGAGGAACAAAGCCTAATTAAAGACAGACAACCAATGTCAAACGGCTAAAAAGCCTAGTGGAACAAAGTCCATAATAAGTGAGTGAAAGAAATACCCCAAAAAATACCAAACACAACCCAAGTCCTAGCAGACTAAGTCCAAAAGCCCAATTCCCCCTCGCCACTGCAACCCACACTGTCTGGAAGATTCTGGAACCATAGGTGCCATTCCAATGACTGGGGAACCCACCAGATCACCATCGTGCCACCGGCCATCCAACCAATCCACACCGCCACTATCGGAGTGAAACACCACCATCACCCCCTTTGCATCCTTGTGAGAATCTATCGGCCAGAAATCCCATTCCAACCAGATCTGGTCTGAAACCAGATCCGGACCAGATCTGAAACCATCAAGCTCTGCCGAGATAATACCACGCCTCCAATGAGATCCCACACTGTCCGCATCCACACCCACGCCTCCGTCGCAGTTCAAAGGCCGCCGTCCGCAGCCCCACTGACCGAATCAAGCCCACGCCTCTGTCGCAGCTCGAAGACTGCCGTCCGCAGCCCCGCTGACCGAAGCAAGCCCACACATCCATCGCAGCTCGAAGACCCTCCGTGACAGCTCATCGCCAAAGCATATGCACCACGAGACGCCACCGAAGAAGCCTAGGGGTTAATCGCCGTTGAGAAGCTTCAAGGGGAGTCGTCACCGAAGACCGCAAGGGAACAAACCCTACGGGAGGAGAGCTCTCAGATGAAGCCGAGAGCCTTCATCTCTTAATAATAAATTATATATATATATAATTAAATAGTTAAAATACTATTTATTAATATATGTTAATATATATTAATATATATTAATATATATATATATTAATATATATATTAATACATATCAATATTTATTTTATATCAGGATATTTTTATATATATTAGAATATTTTTATATATATCAATATATAATTTTATATATTAATATTTAATATATCAATATATAATTTTATATATGAAATAAGAATATAATTATAAAAAAATGAATTTATATAAATTAATATTAAAAATGAATAATTTTTTTAAAATATTAAAAAAATAAAAAATAAATATATTTTTTAGTATGAATACATAAATATTAATATTTAATATATTGAAATATATCAATATATTTTTATATATAAGAAATAAGAATTTAATTATAAAAAAATTAATTAACTCAGCTAGCCCTCAACAGGGAAGGCCTATAGAGCATGGACCACAGTGAGCATAAGGTGGGATAACACCCGAGGTGGCCCATATATAGTGGACTACGATGAGAAGGGGTGTGCTAAGGCGTGTAGGGGCCCATACATGTAGGCAGAAGCTGATTTTGGTGTGTAGAGAGTGTATGCAAGAGCTCATCCCTACAACATTATTCTAATGTGATGATGCTACAAAATCATATAAAATGAAGTGGATAAACATTTTCAAGTTCTCCGTTATGCTTATACACATAATCAATTTAGTATTATTAGAACATTAACTAGTGTTTATAAATATATCCTTTATCAATGCAGGAAAATGCACTGATAAAGAGTATCCTTTATCATCTTTGAAAAATAGTGTTACTAAAGGGAACCATTTATCAGTTCTAATAAAGGTGTTATTTTATCCACGTTTTTTATCACTGATGAAAGGTATCCCTTTTCAGTTATTTTTTCTAATGCTATTAAAATCTAGTGCTAAATGTACCCAAATTTAGAGTATTAGCATAAAATGGGAGATTGGGTAGCAACTATAATATGTTTATATTATGAAGATATTTTTGTATGAAAAGATTATCTTTTTATGAAGTTTTATTTTATAAATAGATATGTGAAATGAAGGATCCAATAGAAAAACAAGCATCAGAGAAACAAATCATGATTTCATTAGTTAGAAGAAGTTTAATTTGAAAAATTATTTAAAGGAAGTCTATTAAACAAACTCTTTGTTGAATTTCCATTGGAAAAACATATATGATTTTTTGAAGATTTAGTTCATACAATATTATCATATGAAAATTTTAGTATAATGATTATCGGACATACATTTTCGAATTAAGGAAATTAATAGATAATCTCTATGGAGTTACTAGAAAAACATTTTCCAATTTTTTTTGGGGAAGATGTACCAGTTCTATGTTCTTTAAGAAACATTCAAAAAGATATTAATTGTGGAGATGCTAAGTTGATCATTAAACGATTTAATAATCATTAAAGAAGTTTTTTTTTCTATCATTGAATTTAAGGAACCCTGAGGAATATTTTTAACCTCATGAATGTTCCATAATGTTTGGTAAGTATTCCGATGAAATTAAAATGAATAGGATGTTTGAAATTCAAGATTGAGTTGGGTGGAAAAATAAATTTGAGTCCCTATGTTTTCCCACACAAGCACACCTATATAAAAAGAGTGACAAAATAGTATGATTCAGGAGTGGAACATTGTTTACTTGAGAAGGGGATGATATTATAAATAATTTTTACTTTAAGAAAGAGACAACCAAAAATACTAAGTGTTATTATCTCTATGTTTTATTTTTGGTATAATAATAACTAGACAGAGCATGGGGTAATGGATGAATCTAAATCACCATACAAAAATAAATCACTAGATGAAGAAAGGAATAAGAGTAAAAAACTACTATTAGAAAAATATTTATCAGAAGGACTATTCTGAATGAAAATTTGTACATGGAAAGGGAGAATAAGGTTCCATTTAATTGATTCTGGATGAATTGTATAAAATGGAAAAATCAGATATAAGAACTGTATGAATAATGTAAGTCACCAAAAAATATTTTATATCAGGTGGAATCAGATGAAAAAAGTGGAAGGATGTTGTTCCAATTATCAGAAGGCACCAAATGTATTTGTTTAGAAGGATGAATAAGATAGATTAATCTGATAAATGGTGAATGGAAAGAGGTATTCAGTTTCTTGATATTAGGTAAAAAAGCGAAGAATAAGTTCTTTTAAGAATACTAAGAGTGAAATAAGTATATAGAAACACTGTAAAATCCATCAAATTTCTGAACATGTGGAATAAATTTGTTGTGTTACCAAATTACTAATAAAATTTTAAACTATATACAAAGGTATTATAAATAACCAGTGAGTAGCTGCAAAGATGTACTAGTTCATTACCGGTATATGGAGTAAGATTTTTTACATCCCCCTTATAAAGTGTAGGGACTCAAAATTTTATAATGATTATTTTATGGACACCCCATTATATTTTTTGTCTCATATTATAGTATAGAATCCATATAATGGTCACCACCACACACCATAACGACAAGTTTCTCTTAAGGAGTAGCGACCCATGTAAAAATATCATGTTCTATATTTACTTCATTTCACATACATTCTTATGATAAGGACATAGAATAATAAAATATAAATCCTAGTAGGTATAAGAGTTAAATGGTTAATAATTTATAAATGGTTAGAAAGTTCCTAACTCTGATTCCCCTCATATTACTATTAACTATATTCAAAATTGTCCCTCTCAATTGGTATAAGGGAATTGGTTCACCTATGTTGGATTATCTATGATGAAACAATTATCTTATTAAGATTTTAGTTTATTTCTTATATTTATATAGAAGTGATGTTTTGGTAAGGGTTTTTTTATCCCTAAGTATAATTCTATTTCTACCAAGACCATGCTGAACATGAGAAGGAAAGAGAAAAGAATGTATATGAAATTGTCCCTCTTATCTAAATAAGGGGATGTGAAATATTCTATATTCCTTGAAAACAATAAATACATATCTTGCTTGGAAATTTAAGAGAAGGGAATTCAAGATTCAACCAAGGAGAAGGAAAACTTTCCTACCTTATGTAATCATGATGTATAAAAAAAGTATTGTTTAAACATTGCTTAAGAAGAAAATACCAGCAGAAGTGGTGATGATGAAGAATCTATAACTTCTCAAGATATATCAATTAATATATTCAGAGATATTATATATTTTCTTACCTAAGAAATATTATCACTTATTTTTATATTTTTTCCAATTATGCAGTAAGAGATCTCCTAGATGGAAGAAGAAGCTAATAACATTGAGAATCTGTTTCAAGTAAATGTTATTAAATGTATGAACATCTCCATAGAAGTTGGAGAATTTAAAGAATGAAAGATAGATCTTGAAGTATGTTCCTTTTAATGGATCAAGTAATTTTAATTTAAATATGGATTCATGAAGAATCTAGAATAAAATATCCATATTATTGAAGAAAATTTGAAAAATAACACTAATGTCATGGATTTTCAACTAGAAGTAAAATAAATGAAAATTAAGGACATTGAACCTTATTTATGAAAAAAAGTTAAGCTATATTGTGGAACCAGAATAAATGAATAATTATTTTAAGATAATTTTATTATGATTGATGATCATAAAAACACCCTCAATATGAGATGTTTAGAATTTTATTTTCAGTGAGAGAATTTTGAGAAGACCCTTATTGAGACTTTACAAAAGATGAATAATTTTTTTCCAGTATAGAATTCTCATTGGAGTATTATATGGTTAAAATACCTCCAACTTCTGATAACAAGATGATGAAATCTTTTAATGATATATCTCAATTAGTTGTGAAGAAATAGTAATTGTCCATACTATCCTATTATTATTTTTTCTAAATTTTCATCATGAATAGTTCATGTTGAAAACATTATACAAGTAAAGATGAATAAAATTGATAAGAAACCTACCACCATGACTATAGTGGATAAGAAAAATATTTTTTAATATTTTTCCCCACAAATTTCCAAACAATATATGAAGAATACCCAAAAACATTATATAGAAGATATTTAAAAATCAAGATTTGTGGGTTAAGATTGGTGATACAATAGTTTTTGGGAATTGTGTACTCGATTTTTGTTACTATTAGGAAAATGAAATACCAAAAATGAAGTACATTCCAAGGAAGGTAAAACCATACATGAAGAAGAAACATCCATAATATAATAAAAAAAACATTCAAATTTTTAAAAAATTTTGGAAATAATTATGATTCTTAAAAAAATAGTGGTTAGAAAGTTAGTGGTGTCGTGTCAGCAAAAGTTTTATGTTGGGAAACCCAAATTTAATTACCCAAACATATTACTACTATAATGAAAGTAGGAGGTCTATCCATAGGGAGAGGGAGTCACTACATTATGTTTCTATAGTTTTTGATTAATTATTTGAAGATTAACTAAATTTATAGTCGATATTTGATGTTTCAAAGATAAAGTAACTAATTCTTCTATTTATTGATGAATTTAATTAAAGATAAAGAAAAAAATAAATTTTTTTATCATGATAAATGGGAATAATACTTCAGGGCTAAAGATTTTTGAGCTCATCTATATATCAATTTTCTTTTCATGTTGTGTTGTTCATAATAACATCCATCTCTGGGTTTCGAATATAATAGAACCCCCTTGATCTGGTGTTTTTTATTTGAATCAATAGAGACCAATTCCTTAGTATGAAATTTGATTCCTATTTTTTTTAATTACAGGCCATTTTGAGATGATAAGTGCACCCAATGATCATGGGTGTATATTTTCGTAATTCCTCTGAAGATCCCTAGAAATTCCCTTCTTGGTCTCATATAGGGTTTCAAGTGATATTTAGCAAGAAATTTTTAGGGGTTATGAGAGAAACTTAATAAACAAAAATATAATAAGACAACTGACTAATAACTAATCATAATCATCCAAAACCCTAACACATGGGGGATTTTAGCTACACATGGAGTACCTAACAACTAAAAGACTCTTAATACCTGAATAAAACATCACAACAGATTCATATTGATGATCATAAGGAAAGAATAACACCAACACCACCTCTATTCTCTTCCCTCTTTCTTTTTCTCTCTCTTTTTATCTCTCTTTTCTTCTCCTGTATGGTGTCTCTAGTCGTCCCCTCCTTCTATGTGTTCAAATTTGGAGGGACTTCCCTCTTATTTATATTATTAAACAATACACGACATGTACCATAAAGTACACGACGTGTAACCAAGTCAACATGACATGACTCTTCTTTCTCCTCCAATAGGTAATCTATAAGGCCCCGACCTTATACCTTACTTAATATTGAATTAAATGAACAATTCACATTGAGGATCTTTTTAGGTTTAGAGTTTTAGAGAATTAGGACATAACTATTACATCTCACAAGATTACAAAGTAGAAACTTCTACTAAGTTTCCATAAAATAAAAACTCTTAAAAAGAAACATGTCTAGTTCCATGTTTTAGATAGCATGATTTTACCTTGATCCCATACTTGACCCTATTCCACATTAAGTCCTGTGAAAAACAATTTAAAAAAAAACTTGGGGTGAGCATAAAAAGCTCAGTAAGGGATACACAAAGAATGAAGACTATTAGTTTTTCAAAACAACAAGTAAACCATGTATACATTATCAAAGTAATACCTTTCACCTTTATGATGTAGTAAAAACTCTTCACTGAAATAAAAGATCATTACTTACCCTTTTGTAACCAAAATATTACCATAAAACCCATATAAATATCACATAACATATAAAGGTAACTTGGGACATAAACATACTTAAATGGAATAACCATACGGTCGAATTCCACATATATCACTTAATGGAATAGCCATACAGCCGACTACCATACCCAATGCATTGGAGGTTATAATGTAACCACCCATCCTGGTATTCATGGAACCACCCGTCATATGGTTTATCATGTAACCACCCGTCAGATGTCCAAGTACCATTATAAAATCATAAGACATCAAACAAATATAATGGAAAGAAAACATTTCCACACTTTGATCACAATATATCACTTAAATATATTTACATAAAAAATCCATTATAAAAAACCATTTTCAATACCAAAATACATAAAATAGTATATGGTATTTATTTCATTTTAAAAAAACATTACGTCTTGTTGAGGAAGCCAAAGACCAAATAATACTCGCGGCGGCAGAAAAGGTCGTTGTCACCGTGTACGTTAAAAGAAACATTCCTTTTTGTCATTTTGTAAAATGCTTCGTAGAAAAATATTCCTTTTGTATAAAAGTAAAATTCAAATGGGTTTATACACCATATAAAATAAAGTTGTGTATAAAATGAAATATGCCTCAATGAACGGATATTGAGACGAAGTCCCTTACCTCAGGTCCGACTTGACTCGATCGTTCTTTAACGTCCTGAATAATAAACTTGAGTTAATTTTTAATTTCTTAAGAAACTTTTTCAAGCTCATTATTCCTTTTATATCACTTATTTCCATTTTATAAACATTATGTAATCTTTTAAGTTAATAATGTTTGTTTTGTCGATATTTGGTTCTTAAGTCGAAAGTGGACTTCTTACAATTACATGTCATTCGTGTGGTCAAAGGTTCATTATATCCATAATGATATTAATGATTTGGATATCGTATATATCATATATATCCAGAATATAAATGTATTTATAATATTATATAATCATTTAGAGGTAATAAATGAAATGCACCGTTCATGGAGACGGTAAGCCGTACGTATGCATGAACGCTACTTTCATTTCTATGTCATATTAATGGAATTAAAACTAAATGATAGATATGTATATTTTAATTCCAGAATTATATTAATCATTTAGATGTAACATACATCATATATATCCATAATATATATGTACTTATAATAGTACATTACATTTGGGGATAAGAAATGAAATGCACCATTCATGGAGACGATAAGCCGTACGTACGCATGAACGCTACTTTCATTTCTATATCATACTTTAATGGAAATAAATAATAATGATATAAAGGTATATTATAATTCCAGTATAACATCATATATAATAACTTTAAATCCATACTTTATACGTCCCACATATGGTATTAACGAATCAAATCACTTTGAGGGGGCGGTAGTCCGCACTTCCTAAAATGAAGATATCGCATATACCCATATTGGAATCCATAAAGGTATGCCATAAATGAAAAATACCTAAGCTTAAGGAAAACATAAACATATTATATATCATATATAAATATAGTGACATCTTAATGGCCACCTTTGAAGGTGTTAGAAGAATATTGAACAATCATCGTTTCGTGAGGCAGAAATTCGCCATCCACAGAAACAGTATGTTCTTTAACCATTAAATGTAGGTGTGTGTAAGTGTAGCTCGAATTATTCTTATAAAAACATACTAGTATATTGAAGATAATACATTTTTTACAAAATAAATGAATAAAAAGAGTTTAGGGGGTTGGAGAAGCAAAATAAAACAAAAGAACACAAGTGAAGACATTACCTTAAAATCGGGTAACTCTCTTATATTTGAGCTCAAAGGCTTCCTTGGGAAGACTTCTGCCCAAATTGAGGCTTCTAGGAGTAATATAGGGATTTTTAGAGACAAAAGAGCATATATTGGCCGAACCAAAGGCTTGAGACGTGTGGGTTAGGTGGTAGAGGTGGGGGCCTTTTATAAGAGGAGAGGAGGGGCACTCTTGGAATGTTAAGAAACAATACTTTATTATAAAATGATTTTCAGATATAAAGGGTCCCACAATTATATATTTAGAGGATAAGGTGATAAGAGTTCTAAATCCACCCATCCAATAGGTTTTTGACATGTGTAGGTCTTAGATTTTACATTATCTTTTCATTTTATTTATATCGTTAAATAATGAGGTAATCGATGCATCATCATAGTGTCATAAATAATTTTATTTATTTAATGTCTAAAAATTATAAAAAACTATAATTATGTAGGAAATCTTTTTATCTTTCTAATGAATATTTATAGTAAAAAATATGACTTGAATAACCCCATTTAAATTTTTTTTTAGTAAAACAACTCATGTTTGTGACATTTTAATTTTAACATTAAATAAAAAGTTATTAATGTCATTTTCCTACCGAAGAGGCTCCATGGGGTCCCCAAGTTGTCCCATTGATTGTATTGGTCAGACATGAAATATCCAATAAGGGTAGGACAAGTGTCTAGGTCATTTAATATTATTAAAACATTATTTTTACCTTAAACTACACTAATTACCTCTAATCGCGATTAAAAACTTAAAAGTTACTATTCACCAAAAATTATTTTAATCCCATTGAACCACATTTTACTTTTTAATGACAACAATGTATGTCGGATTTTTGAAATTCAAAACACAGAGGTAGTAAAATTTCATTTAACTGAAAAATCAGTTTTTTAAATACCACTTAGTGGTATCACTATTCATAAAAAATTGAAGTTTTTCAGAAAAATACCAAAAATTCACCATAAGTTATATTTGATATTCCGAATTCAAAAATTATGTCTATTTTAAAAATTTCAAAACATATAAGTTTCATTAATTAATTTAATAATTAATTCCCGCTGTCAAAACAAATAGCGTGTTTTTATGAAACAATAATTATCAAAAGATTGACACTAGTTTAAGTCCAATTTCAAATTGAAATTAATTCCAACGAACACTATTGGATTAAATGGTAAATATATATTCTAATTTTACTTTAAAAACACTTCAAAATATAATCTAATCATATAAAAAAATTAGATTAAAAAGAGGTTTCGAATTAAAATACAACATTTTTCACTATTCATTAAAAAAATGAGCTTTATCAGAAAAATACCAAAAATTTACACAAAGTAAATTTTGATGTCCTGATTCTAAAGAAGAATTTTATTTGGTCCGATAGAATGTATAAGAGTGACCAAAACTATATTTATAGACGGTTCTCCATCAAAAGGTGATAAGTCGACCTTTTGTGAATGTTAGAGTATATATGCCTAAAATTGAATTCTTTTCGTATTTTAAGCTTTTATCCTTTATTGGATAAATGTAAAAACATTTAACAAACATATATAATCATATTTTAGTTATTTATATTCATTCCTACCAATACAACGACTACGTGTTAACTACCATTTAAAATAATATTATTTTGTTACTAGTGTGCAACGTATGATTTCAAAGAAACTCTTTGTTGCGTATCTGGTACGCTATCGAACATAGAAACCCCTTTAAAATAAAATTAACATTTAATTCGAAAATATTAATAAAAATGAAAATGATTTATTTTTTTATTAACCTGGGATGTAACATCCTTCCCCCCTTTTGGGAATTGCATCCTCGCAATTTTATTCACTTATCAAAATAAGTGGGGGCATTTATCCCTCATAGAATTTTCAGATTCCCATGTTGCCTCTTCAACCATATGGTTTTTCCACAAAACCTTTACCTAGTGAATTACCTTATTTCGCAACACTTGCTCTCTTCGGTCAAGAATCTGGACTGGTTGTTCTTCATAAGAGAGATTCTCTTCCAACTGAACTACCTCTGGGCTCAAAACATGAGTTGGATCTTGCATATACTTTCTCAACATCGAAACATGAAAAACATTGTGTACCTCGAAAGATAGATCCTTTCTCCGGTTATCCACATAACTCTTCTTCCTGCTCTGAGCTGTTTTCATGTGTTTCTAAATCAACTGAACTTTTTCTACTATCTCTTCTACCAATTCTGGTCCTATCTTCTTCATTTCACCCACTTCATCCCAAAAAGATGGAGTTCGACACCGCTTCTCATATAATGCCTCAAATGGTTCCATCTGTATACTGGAATGAAAACTGTTATTATAAGAAAACTCAACCAAAGAAAGATGTTGGTCGCAACTTTCCTGATAATCCATCAAACAAGCACGTAGCATATCCTCCAATGTCTGAATTGTTCATTCTGACTGCCCATCTAATTGTGGATGAAAAGCTGTACTAAAATTTAATTCACTACCCAATGACTTCTGAAGGCCTTTCCAAAAGTTAGAAGAAAGCCTGGGATCACGATCGGACACAATGGAGAGGGGAACTCCATGTAACCTAACTATCTCTTTATGATACAAACGGGAAAGTTGATCTAAGGAAAAAGTATCTCGTATAGCAAGGAAATGAGTAGATTTAGTCAAGCGATCAACAATAACCCAGATTGTATTATTACCTTGAGGTGTCTTCGGCAATCCCACAACGAAGTCCATGGATATATTCTCCCATTTCCATTCTGGCACTGGTAAAGGTGAAGCATCCCATTCGGTAACTGTCGCTCTGATTTAACCTACTGAGAAGTCAAACACTTCACAGTAAAATCAACAATATCTCTTTTCATTCCATCCCACCAGTAATACTCCCGCAGATCTCTGTACATCTTAGTACTGCCAGGATGAACTAAAAACGGGGAACTATGAGCCTCACATAACAACTCATTCTCCAACTGTGAATCACTAGGCACACATAATCTCTTCCCAAATCTCAAAACACAATCATTATCAATGTTGAATTAAGGAAACTTACCCTTCTGAACCAGCTCTACCTTTTTCTGCAACTCACTGTCTTGCTTCTGTGCTTGCTTAATTCTGTCTGATAGAGAAGATTTCACTGATACCTAAAACAAAACAGAAGGCCTTCCTGCACAAACAACTTCCATGCCAAAGTTCATAAAATCAAAAACCAAAGGATCTCATTCCAAACGTATCATGGTTAATGAAGTATTACTTTTTCGACTCAAAGCATCAACCACTTTATTTGCTTTCCCTGGATAGTAATGAATTGTACAATCATAATCCTTGATTAATTCCAGCCATCTCCTCTGTCTCATGTTTAATTCTTTCAGAGTGAATATATACTTTATAATTTTGTGGTCGGTATATATTTCACACTTTACTCCATACAAATGATGCCTCCAAATTTTTAAGGCAAAAACAACAGCAACTAATTCCAAGTCATGTACAGGGTAATTTACCTCATGAGTTTTCAACTGACATGAAGCATAAGCAATTACCTGATCATTTTGCATAAGGACACAACCAAGTCCTTTCAATGAAGCATCACTGTAGATAACAAATTCACCATTCCTGGAAGGAAGTTCCAAAACTGGAGCATTCACCAATCTTCTTTTCAACTCCTGAATACAATCATCACATTATTTTGTCCAGATAAACTTAACACCCTTCTGAGTTAGCTTAGTCATTGGACTAGATAACCGTGAAAAATTTTCAAAAAACCTTCGGTAGTAACCTGCCAAACCAAGGAAACTATGGATCTCGGTTACATTTGTGGGTCTTAGCCATTCTTCAACAACTTTTGTTTTAGCAGGATCAACAGTTATGCCATTTTTGAAACAATGTGACCAAGGAAAGAAATTTGTTGTATCCAAAACTCACACTTGCTGAATTTTCCATACAGTTTATTTTCTTTTATGGTTTGAAAGATAACCCTTAAATGAATTTCATGCTCCTCTTTACTTTTATAAAACACAAAAATATCATCAATAACACAACCACCATTTATCACCTAATTCAA
Source organism: Viscum album (assembly GCA_963277665.1). Taxonomy (NCBI): domain Eukaryota; kingdom Viridiplantae; phylum Streptophyta; class Magnoliopsida; order Santalales; family Viscaceae; genus Viscum; species Viscum album. The sequence continues at coordinate 1,340,344,516 of OY728139.1, read as the reverse complement.
CTGAGCCATCACTGTAGTAAACTACTCAATTCTGATTCTGACCATCTCAGGATGCTAATTTGGAAGGTTGTCTTCCTCCTGACGTTGTCCCAATATAGCTACTTTGTTTCCTCTGTGGAAAACCATTCTGAACAAATAAATATCTTAGGCGAAGCAACATGGTAATCTTTAAATGCTATATCATTTCAATCATACCATAAACTAATTTATAATTTTAGCAATTTTCAAACTCCTAAAGTTGTCTAAACCGACCTCTGATACCAAATATAAGGCCCCAACCTTATACCTTACTTAATATTGAATTAAATGAATAATTCACATTGAGGATATTTTCAGGTTTAGAGTTTTAGAGAATTAGGACATAACTATTACGTCTCACAAGATTACAAAGTAGAAACTTCTACTAAGTTTCCATAAAATAAAAAATCTTAAAAAGAAACATGTCTAGTTCTATGTTTTAGATAGCATGACTTTCCCTTGATCCTATCCTTGACCCTATTCCACATTAAGTCCTGTGAAAAACATTTCAAAAAAAAAACTTGGGGTGAGCAAAAAAAGCTCAGTAAGGGATACACAAAGAATGAAAACTGTTAGTTTTCCAAAACAACAAGTAAACCATGTATACATTATCAAAGTAATACTTTTCACCTTTATGATGTAGTAAAAAATATTCACTGAAATAAAAGATCATTACTTACCCTTTTGTAACCAAAACATTACCATAAAACCCATATAAAGATCACATAACATATAAAGGTAACTTGGGACATAAACATACTTAAATGGAATAACCATACGGTCGACTTCCACACATATCACTTAATGGAATAGCCATACGACCGACTTCCATACCCAATGCATTGGAGGTTATAACGTAAGCACCCATACTGGTATTCACGACACCACTCGTCATATGGTTTATCACGTAACCACCCGTCAAATGTCCAAGTACCATTATAAAATCATAAGACATGAAACAAATATAATGGAAAGAAAACATTTCCACACTTTGATCACAATATATCACTTAAATATATTGACATAACAAATCCATTATAAAAAACCCTTTTCAATACCAAAATACATAAAACAATATATGGTATTTATTTCATTTTAAAAAAACATTACGACTTGTTGAGGAAGCCAAAGACTAAATAATACTCGCGGCGACAGAAAAGGTCGTTGTCACCGCGTACGTTAAAAGAAACATTCCTTTTTGTCATTTTGTAAAATGCTTCGTAGAAAAAGATTCCTTTTGTATAAAATTAAAAGTAAAAGGGGTTTATACACCATATAAAATAAATTTGTGTATAAAATGAAATATGCCTCAATGAATGGAGATTGAGACGAAGTCCCTTACCTCGGGTCCGACTTGACTCGATAGTTCTTTAATGTCCTGAATAATAAACTTGAGTTAATTTATACTTTCTTAAGAACCTTTTTCAAGTTCATTATTCCTTTTATATCACTTCTTACCATGTTATAAACATTATGTAATCATTTAAGTTAATAATGTTTGTTTTGTTGATATTTGGTTCTTAAGTCGAAAGTGGACTTCTTACAATTACATGTTGTTTATGTCGTCAAAGGTTCATTATATCCAGAATGATATTCAGGATTTGGATATCATATATATCATATATATCCAGCATATACATGTATTTATAATATTACATAATCATTTAGAGGTAAGAAATGAAATGCACCGTTCATGGAGAAGGTAAGCCGTACGTACGCATGAACACTACTTTCATTTCTATGTCATATTAATGGAATTAAAACTAAATGATAGATATGTATATTTTAATTCCATAATTATATTAATCATTTAGATGTAACATAAATCATATATATCCACAATATACCTGTACTTATAATAGTACATTACATTTGGGGATAAGAAATGAAATGCACCGTTCATGGCGACGGTAAGCCGTACGTACGCATGAACGCTACTTTCATTTCTATCTCATAATTTAATGGAAACAAATAATAATGATATAAACGTATATTATAATTCCAGTATAACATCATATATAATAACTTTAAATCCATCCTTTATACATCCCACATATTGCATTAACGAATCAAATCACTTTGAGGGGGCGGTAGTCCGCACTTCCTAAAATGAAGATATCGCGTATACCAATAATGGAAGCCATAAAGGTATGAAATAAATGATAAATACATAATATTAAGGGAAAAATAAACATATTATATATCATATATAAATATAGTGACATCTTAATGGCCACCTTTGAAGGTGTTAGAAGAATATTGAACAATCATTGTTTCGTGAGGCAGAAATTCGCCATCCACAGAAATAGTATGTTCTTTAACCATTAGATGTAGGTGTGTGTAAGTGTAGCTCGAATTATTCTTATAAAAACATCCTAGTATATTTAATATATTTTAGTTGTTACAAAATAAATTAATAAAAAGAGTTTAGGGGGTTGGAGAAGCAAAATAAAACAAAAGAACACAAGTGAAGACATTACCTTAAAATCGGGCAACTCTCTTAGATTTGAGCTCAAAGGATTCCATGGGAAGACTTCTGCCCAAAGTGAGGCTTATAGTAGTAAGAGAGGGATTTGGATAGGCAAAATTAGTAGATATTGGCCAAACCAAAGGCTTGAGAGGTGTGGGTAAGGTGGTAGAGATGGGGGCCTTTTGTAAGAGGATAGGAGGGGAACTCTTGGAAAGTTAAGAAAAGATACTTTATTATAAAATTATTTTCGGATAAAAAATGTCCCAAAATTATATATTTAGAGGATAAGGTGATAAGAATTCGAAATCCACCCATCCAATAGGTTTTTGACATGTGTAGGTCTTATATTTTACAATATCTTTTCATTTTATTTAAATCGTTAAATAATGAGGTAGTCACTGCATCATCATGGGGTCATAAATAATTCTATTTATTTAATGACTAAAAATTATAAATAAATATAATGATGTATAAAATCTTTTTAGCTTTCTAATGAATATTTATAGTTAAAAATATGACTTGTATAACCCCATTTTAAATTTTTTTTAGTAAAAAAACTCATGTTTGTGACATTTTATTTTTAACATTAAATAAAAAGTTATTAATCTCATTTTCCTACCAAAGTGTATCCATGGGGTCCCCAAGTTGACCCAAGGATTTTCTTGGTCGTCCATGACACATAAAATAAGGGTAGGACAAGTGTCTAGGTCATTTCATATTATTAAAACATTATTTTTACCTTAAACTACACTAATTACCTCTAATCGCGATTAAAAACTTAAAAGTTAATATTCACCAAAAAATTATTTTAATCCCATTGAAACACATTTTACTTCTTAATGACAACCATTTATGTCGGATTTTTGAAATTCAAAACATAGAGGTGGTAAAATTTCATTTAACCGAAAAATCAGTTTTTTTAAGTACCACATAGTGGTATCACTTTTCATAAAAAATTGATGTTTTTCAGAAAAATACCAAAAATTCACCCTAAGATATATTTGATATTGTGAATTCAAAAATGATGTCTATTTTAAAAAATTCAAAACATATAATTTGCATTAATTAATTTAATAATTAATTCCCGCTGTAAAAACAAATATCGTGTTTTTTTGAAACAATAAGTATCAAAAGATTGACACTAGTTTAAGTCCAATTTCAAATTGAAATTAATTACAATGACCACTATTGGATTAAATGGTAAAAATATATTCTAATTTCACTTTAAAACATCTTAAAAAGATAATCTAATCATATAAACAAATTAGATTAAAAAGAGGTTTTGAATTAAAATACAACATTTTTCACTATTCATTAAAAAATGAACTTTATCGGAAAAATCCCAAAAATTTACACAAAGTAAATTTTGATGTCCCGATTATAAAGAAGAATTTTATTTGATCCAATAGAATGTATAAGAGTGACCAAAACTATATTTATAGACGGTTCGTCATCAAAAGGCGATAAGTCGACCTTTTGTGAATGTTAGAGTATATATGCCTAAAATTGAATTCTTTTCGTATTTTAAGCCTTTATTTTTTTTGGATAAATGTAAAAAAATTTAACAAAAATATATAATCATATTTTAGTTATTTCTATTCATTCCCACCAATACAACGACTATGTGTTAACTACCATTTAAAATAATATTATCTTATTACTAGTGTGCAATGTAAGATTTCAAAGAAACTCTTTGTTGCGTATCGGGTACGCTATCGAACATAGCAACCCCTTTAAAGTAAAATTAATATTTAATTCACAAATATTAATAAAAATGAAAATGATTTATTTTTTTATTTACCTGGGATGTTACATGATCTGCCATGCCACCCTTGACTTTGGAGGCCATAGGCGGTTGATTGGTGGGAGTACACAGTGTGTAGTTCCTCCCCACATGGCGTGTAGTGTCAAATTAAACCACTAACTATTTATAGAAGGCTAGACACAACGTGTAAATGGATTGTACACTGCCTGTGAATCTTGGTTGGAAACATGGGAATATACATGGTCTCGCTGATCCTTGTTGGGGAAATTCTACACGACGTGTGTAAGAAGTACATGTTGTGTATATTTGAACTTATGTTATGATCTTTCCCTTATTAGTATATTAGGCTGGAAAATACCTAAAAATCATTATGATCAATGAATCAAATAATTTTATCTTCAGAACAACATATATCTAGAGAAAACATGTTTTGATACTCAATAGAATATATGAAAATTTATGCACAAATCAGGCACATCAAAATCCCCCACACATAGCCATTTCCTGTCCCTCAAGAAAAATCTCAACATATAATCAATAGAATCCATAATCTAAAAAGAGAAATATTCAACTAATTATAGTAATAAATACTATAGGCAAATCAGAGGATTGTAAATGGAGAAAATATATTTTAATTCCAAATATATTCTAATAATGCCTCATATATAACTCAATTAATGATTGGCATCCTCTTTCATTCACATTGTTTAAAATTTCATAAATAAACATTCAACTTGATTATTTACCTCACCAAAAGATACTACAATCATAAATCAATATTGTTTTATCATAGTTATGCTCAATATCAAGTACATGCACTCTATCCAAAGGCTTTCAAGTGTTCTCATTATCCACTTCTGAAGTCAAATCACAAAAAACATGAGGTATTTCATTAAGGTTAAAATGTTTCTGAGGCTAAGGTTTAGTAGGTAATGATGTAAAAACTAATCTCATAGGCTTAAAAAATGGATGAATTCATAAAAAATAATGCATGATATTTAGAAATAGAACACAATGAAATTTAATCCACAATCAAGACCTCTCAAAGGGTATCAACACCATGATATTCCATTACTAACATGTTTTAATAAACCATCGATAATGTGTTCCAAATGAACCAGTCACTATTTTTCATTTCTCAAAACATTTATTTTTAAGGACCACCAAGAATACAATAAATAGAAGTTTTGGAACCCTTATGTCCAAATGAACAAGTTGAAATCTCCCCCACACTTAATTTCATAGTTTCTCACCACAATGTACCATGAATATCCAAAAATATCTCTCTAAATATCAAATGAATAATCATGCAAAATTATAAAATAATTAGGATAGGAATGGGAAAACAGGTTTGTAATATATCTTCCTAACAAGGAAGTTCATAGTTTATAAGGGTTTTATGAAGATGAAATTTAGGGTAGGAATCAAGTTCAAGGGGGATGAAAGATAATAAAATGCGTCAATAATTTTAATGTGATTCAAAGTCTGCATGTTTTGAAGAGAAAGACTATCATGTTAAGGTAGTTATGAATATCCAAAGAAACTATCAATAAAGAGAGTATAAGAAATAATATGTCAAAAATGATTACAATACCTCTTGAGAATGAGGAAAAATAAAAGCTCAATCAGGTCATGAAATGAGTACAGATCATTAGTCTAATTATTGTAAATATCCAAGAAATTAAATCCAGAATCAAACTATATTAACAATCATTTAAAAATACATTGAAATTTAAAATTAGCATGTAACTTTTAAAATTCCCTTTTATATATATACTTTTTAAAATTCTAATTAATCAAACATTTTCCACATTTGAAAATATTTCAACTATTAATTATGTCTACTAGATCAGTTAAAAGGAAATGACTAGTGTAGTTAGAGATCTCCCCCACACCTAATATGTCACATGGTCCCCCAAGTGCCACACTAAGGAAGAGAAGAGTATGTGGGAAAACAAAGGTCTTCAGGATGAGGGGAAGCAGTGAAATAAGTAAAGCTAAAGGAAAAATGAAAAAGAAACTCTGAAAATATTCTCCCCTCATGGTGAGTTAACAAATATGGGAAGTAGTCATAAAAAAAGTACCAATCAATTCTACATAGTACCAGTGAATGGTAAGGAAAAAAGAAAAAAGGAATCTACAGAGAAATACAACATCATGTCACATGCATAGCATAAAAGAGAGATATATAAATGAAAAAAATGTTCCAAAAACCAATATTTAGGTTACCTCAGAAGAGGCATCATCTGCAATAGGAGGATCTAATAGAGGGGGATCATCAGTAGTGGAAACTTGAGGCACCTGCTTTGTGATCTGAGTGGAATGTGTAGCAGGAACATCAGTCGCAATAGTAGGAGGAATAATAGCTAGAGACATAGGATCAATGCTCAGTATGGGATGTGCCACCGACACATCCTGGGGGGGAAACAAAGGAAGGAGAATATGGACCAGTAGTGGACAGAAGAACCTAATCAGTGTCCAGAGATGTCAATGGTGGTGGTGCTGCAGAAGGTTGAGGCATATATGGAGTAGCAGGTGTTGGGGAAAACTAAAGACCATGATTCTGAAGAAGAAGACCCAGCATCTGCTCAAGCCATGTCTGTAACTGTAGGATGGTAGTTTGATGGTGCTTAATGATATCCAAATGGAAGTCCAATGCGGCCATGCAGAGGGTGATGGGGAAATTACCTGAGGGTACAGGTGGAAGTGGAGATGTGGAGGGCCCAGAAGAAGAGGTAATGGTTGAAGAATGTTGAAGGGAGGAAGAAGTGGGATGTGGTGGTGAATAATTATCCGCTTGTGGATGGGGTGGGACCGGCTCAACAACACAATCGGGAGTAGCTAGGCCATATCACGCCCTTACCGGAGATGGGGCATCCTACACGAGCACATATCCATCACCCATACACTCGACCATCCTCATGAAGATAAGCATGAGGAAGTCAAGATGCCTAGGAGAGATTAAGGCGTCGTGAGGGATAGATGGCTCAAAAACACCCATGTGGTGTGCCAAACGGGTGGTGTAACACCCAGGATTTTATGAGAAATATTTTTTTTATGTATAATGTTATATAAATGAATCTTTCATTACACACAAAACTATCTTGGCCTGCTTTACACGCAATCATGACCTTCCACGATAACATGTGTTGTACGCAATACCGAGTTTCAATAAACAACGATATACTATTAAAATATTATTAAAATTAGCCATTATGAATAGTAATACCCACTTTTTGAAATTTTATAAATTTTATCTTTCAAAATAGACTTCATTTTTGGATTCAGAATATCGAAATTAGTATAGGGTGAAATTTTTGTATTTTTTTGAAAACTTTCAAATTTTGATGAATAGTGAAAACACTGGGCTAGTATTTAAAAACCGACATTTTATTTAAATAATTATTTATTTTATTTAAATTTATTTTAGGTCAAAATTGATACATAATTACTATATAAGTTCAATGTAATTCATTGGAGTCATTTTATAATAATTTTAGATATATAAAAAATTTATTGAACTTTTCACCGTCTTTTACCCACCTACTAGGAGAATTTAAAAATTTATATAAAACTTAATTTTTTCACTTCTGTGAGTGGATTTTCGAGAATCTGAGAGACACAGTTAATATCAAGGACTAAAATTTGGTTCAATGAGATGAAAATAATTTTTTTTGAATAGTAACTTTTTACTTTTATTTACCACGGTTAAAAGTAAATAGGGTAATTAAGGGTAAAATGATATTATTATTACCCTAACACATGTTATAATTCTATTGGATAAGTTTAATTAGACCAAAAACAACCTTAGGAATAAAATATGACCATTTAGGTCCACTTGGATTAGATTAGGACATTTATTAATAATTTATTTAAAGAAGGGTTAAAATAGTTAAATTCAAAGTTTAATAACTAAATCATTTTTAATATAGGGTATTAAATAAGATAAATTAAACTATAAATATTAATTAGAAATCTAAAACGATTTCCTACATAATGGTATTTTATTTATTGTTTTTAGACTTTAAATAATTTAATTTATTTATGATACAATGATGATGGAGTAATTACCTTATTAATGAAATATTAACATAATTGATATTATAAATACCCAAATAAATGTAATTTGAGACTTTTAATGAATTAAAATAATTTTATAGCTTAATATGAAATTTTGGTATTTATTTAATTAAATTTTTTCTAACTAATAATGCTATTATGATTTTCAAAAAAATCAAGTACCAAATAGTGTCAAAATTGACAAAAAATAGTTTTTAAAACAAATATTATATTATTATTTTTTATTTTATTCCTAAAACTCTAAGGTTCAGCAAAATGACTTATATAAGGTTATATATATTAATAATTAACAACTTGGGGTTATTTTGTCTTGTTATAGTAAGTTTATTAACCTTATAGTGTAAGAAAACAAGAAAACACGGTAAAAGTTAAATTATTTAACTTAGAGTTAAATCTAAATGATAAGGTTAAAATAGTAACCTAAACTTGTCTAAAACCTATTTGTTGAGAGGATTTTGACCCATCCCCACCTTATCTTCTAAATAAATCAATTTTTTGCTATTAAAAACCGAATATGACTTTATAATAAAATAATATTTTAAGTTTTTCCTAAGGTGCCCCTCTCCTCCCTTATAAAAGGGAACCTCCTCCCTCTACTCCTCACACCAATTTGAGCCTTGAAGATCGGCCGAAACCTTCAAATTTATCTTCTAAACTTCCCTAGAAACATTCTAGAGGTCCTGGTTTTCTTCAAATACCATCATTAGTGCCCTAAGAGGAGGTTAAGAAGAGGCGCTTCAAAGAAGAGGTAATCTTCATTACCGATTCTTTCAACTTTATTTATTCTTCTACATATTCTTATTTAGTTGTTTAATTATAAAGTAATAACATAAGTATCAATAATATACTTATATGTTATTATAAATATGAAACAACCCTATTTAACCTTTTATCTATCCTACGAAAAACGAAATCACCGCGGGTGCGTACATACGGAATACCATCTCCACGCTGTGGTGTGATCTGTTTTCCACCACCACCTTACTTGGATGGGTATAATGGTGTAAATAATAACTATATATGATTATTGTAAAGTGATATTGATTCTGAAATAGTATACATACACTTCAATACAATTCCACTATCATGGGAACAATATCATCGCTCGTGCGTACGTACGACCTACCGTCTCCACGATGTGATGCGACTCATTCTAAATGATATTCATTGCATAATGATTATATAAATGAATTGAATGAATAAATATGATATATTTTATAGTAATAACATTATTAAAATGAGTTATCTATAACCTAAAAAAATAAGAAGAATAAGAATTTATTCGGCAAAACACGCATAAGAACAAAAAGAAATAAACACCCGAATAACAAGTAACAATGAAATATTAATAATAAGAAGTTAATAATATGACCATATATGATATCATAACAATGAGTAAGATTCTTTAATAAGTCAATAACATTATTTAAATCATTATACAGGAGGTTCGGATGGTACGAAGCAAATCAGACCTAAGGTAAGGGAAAATCTTGCAATCTCATTTTCTTCTGAGATTGTTTATACTTCCGAATTTACTGGGGAATATTTATTATTCAAATCCATGTTTCCTCAATATTTAATATTATTTAAATCCACCTAAAATTGTTTAAATCCAATTTTACCCATTGGTGAGTTTTTAGTAAAAGATATTAAAGGAATCTTTATCTGTTTTTAGTACGAAGTACTTTTTGACTTTTCCATCCAAAGTATGAGAATAATGTTTTTTTAAATTATATGGCATGAATGGATTCATAGAACATTATTTTCATGAATCTTCCTTTACAAGTTTTCATTTTTATTTTTAATAAATTTTTTTAGTTTAAAATTGTATGGCATGTGAAGAAAGGAAAAAATATTTTTGAAGTAGAAAGGATATTTTCCTCAAGAATGGAGTTCAAGTGTTTCATCAAAATTATTTTCTATCCAAGATAATATAGGGTTCTGTTTCTATCCCTATTTTTACATTGATTTGATTATGTTATGATGAAATTATTTTTATGATGTCCTTTTATCTTATATGGATTATGTTATGATGGCATGATGTTTAAGATTCCCATTTTTATTACATGGGTTATGCTATGATGTATGATTTATGATTTTGTGGCACACATAAGAATGGGTTCATTTTGAGATGGGTGGGACCTATATCTCCCTCCAATGCATTGGATAATGATTTATATCTCATGAGATAGACATGGCTAGAACGACAGGTTAATTCGGTTCAGTGATACATGACTAAAACGAGGAGTGAACTCAGTTCAGAAATGGACTTTGTCCCCTAAGATAGTCTTGGCAATGAGTCTTGACTACTAAGAAATGATTCTCTATGATTATGTGTGTATTACACAAAGTTTCAAGTTATGATTATTGGTATTACATTTCACTACTATGATTTATCCCATGTTATGAAATTATGATCTCTTTTGCAGGTTAAGATTTCCAAAATGTTATGTTCTTATGAATATGATGTGATTGATATTTATTTTGTTTACCCTTACTAAGCATTTGAGCTCACCCTTTTGTATGTTTTCTTTTCCCCAGGTCAGGAAGAAGGTTATTAAGTAGGATATGCCAAAATGGACTCTAGATATGATGAAATAAATGGGAGACAATGTAGATGCTTTATGAACCAGTTGTTTATATTTCCCAGTTTCTAAAGACACTATACCTCTACGGTCCTACCATTGTTTTGTTATATGTTGTAATAAGTATTCTCAATTCTGAAGTAATAACAATGTATGTAAAGTTTCCGTTGTTATAGATGGTATCAGAGGACAGTTATAGTCAAACTTTGGAAACTAGGTTGTGAAAGCCTTAGTAAGAACCCTAAGGATAAGTCTAAGAATAGAACACAATCTTAGTGTTTTAGAAATGGTCATGAATAACCTATGATAAGACCTAAAGTGTGAAATTTTATTCTTGATTATGTGGTTTTCCTATTATAATTAGCGTTTCTCACACTATTCTTCTTGGTTTTAGTCAATGGATGGAACCCGAATGAACCGTGTTAATGCTGAATGCGACGGGCAATGAAATGATTTCCCCCCTAAGCAACAAAACGTTATGGGAGCTAGAATGAAAAATCTTGTAGCCATGTTCACACAACTTTCTCAAGCTATGAATCATGTAGGACTTCCAAACGAGCAAAGTAAGGAGCAACATTCTGTTGAATCCTTCACGAGGAAGCGCCCACCCTCATTTAGCAGGTCTACTGATCCATTAGTGGCTGAACAATGGATCAATACCACTGAAAAGATATTTTTATTTCTTCAATGTTCTGAAATGATAAAGTCTTACTAACAGTATATTGTTTGGAAGGTGAAGCTGATCAATGGTGGAATATTTTTAAGAATACGAGGCCAAGATATGAAATTGAGTCCATGGAATGGGACAAGTTCAAGAACTTATTTTTCAATAAGTACTTCCCTCATATTCTTAGAACAAATATGAATAAGGAGTTTCTAGAACTAAAGCAAAAGGATGATGAATCTGTTGGTACCTACAAAGAAAATTTTACAAGACTTGCAAGGTATTATTCTGGGATTATTATCAAACTTTAGAGTAAGATCGATCGATTCTTTAGTGGCTTAAAACCATGTCTTCGAAGGGCGTTAGCCATAATGGACTTCAATAGATATGAGGAAATTGTTCGATGTGCTCTAAAGGTTGATATGGAGATTGGAGTAACCCATCAGTCATATGTGTTTGATAAGGAGAGGAAAATGGAATTCAAAGGAAAATCTAAAGAATACACTGAAAAGGAGATGAGTTTTCCCTTATTGTCAAAGTGTGGAAAGAAACATGGAGGGAGTTTTCTTAAAGGGACAAGTAAATGTTTCAAATTTGGAAAGGAAGGTCATCGGGCATTTGAGTGCCGCAATGATGGGAAGAAGATGTCTAATGATACGAATAAAGAAAAGGCTACACAAAGTGCACCTTCTACACTTCAATGTTACGAGTGCAAGGAAATGGGGAATTATGCTAATCAATGCCCTAATCCAAGGGTTGTTGATGATGATTGACGTTAACAAACTCTTAAGGATAGAGACAATGGAAAGTCACATGCAATTTCTATCAGCGATGTGGAGTACGATAACGAAGTGGTGAAAGGTAAACTTACCATCCACTCTGAAGTAGAAAATGTTTTATTTGATTATGGATCCACCCACTCTTTTATTTATGAAGAATTTTCTAAGGGTATCGCCATATTACCTCAACAATTAGATGCTGAGTTAGCTGTGAAAACTTCTAATGGCACAACAGTCGCATCAAAAGTTTATAATTCTTCTCCGATTGAAGTTTGTGGGAATGTGCTTCCAGCAAATCTTGTGATCCTTCCTATAGTGAAATTTTATGTGATTCTTGGCATGGATTGGCTTTCTTTATATGGATATCATATCAATTTCCAAATAAGGGAAGTCACATTTCATATTCCAGATCAATCTATAATCGTCTATCGATGCAAGGATGAACACAACCTTTCAGTGGAAATTTCATCCATCCTATGGGTATTGATTCCACTAAATGAAGGTTGTTTATCTCAAATGGTTGGTGAGAAACTCATGATTAAGAATATTCCTATTGTAGGGGAGTTTGATTATGTCTTTACGGAGGAATTTCCAGGTCTTCCACCAAATCGTGAAGTTGAGTTTTCAATAGAACTCATACCGGGTGCTTTGCCTATTTCAAAGACGCCTTATAGAATGGACCCAATTGGGTTGCCGGAATTGAAGAAGAAACTCTAAGAGAATCTTGATAAGGGATTCATATGCCCTAGTGCGTCACCTTGGGGAGCACCTGTTCTATTTGTTAAGAAAAAATATGGATCAATGAGACTCTGCATTGATTATCGAGAACTTAACAAGATCACTATCAAGAACAAATATCCTCTCCCACAAATTGATGACTTATTTGACCAACTACGCGGAGCTTAATACTTTTCCAAGATTGATCTTCATTCAGGGTATCATCAATTAAGGGTCAAAAGGGAGAATATACCAAAGATGACTTTCCGTACAAGTTATGGACACTATGAATTTATAGTGATGGCATTTGGTCTTACTAATGCCCCTCCTATCTTTATGGATATGAGGAATAGAGTCTTTAGAGACTATCTTGATCAGTTTATGGTAGTATTTATAGACGATATTCTTGTCTATTCAAAGATCAAAGAAGAACATGAAGATCACTTGAGAATTGTATTGATGACCCTGATAAAGGAGAAGCTTTATACCAAATTTACCAAGTGTGAATTTTGGATTAAAAAAGTTTCATTTTTGGGTCACATAATCTCAAAAGAGGGGATATATGTAGACCCAGCAAAAACAAAGGTTATCGAAAGATGGTCGAGACCAACAACAGTAACTGAGATCCAAAGTTTTCTTGGTTTGGCTGGATATTATCGACGTTTTGTGAAAGATTTTTCATGATTATCTAATCTACTCACCAGGTTGACTCAAAAAGAAGTTATGTTCACTTGGACAGAGGAGTGTGAAGAGAATTTCAAGGAGTTAAGAAGAAGTTTATCCAGTGCACCTGTGCTCACACTTCCTTGTAGTGGATAAAGGTTTGTGATCTATAGTGATGCATCCAAGAAGGGATTGGGGTGTGTTCTCATGCAAAACGATATGTTGATAGCTTATGCCTCACAATAGTTGAAAATCCATGAGAAAAATTACCAAACTCATGATTTGGAGTTAGCTGCGGTAATATTTGCATAAAAAATATAGAGGCTTTATATTTATCGTGAAAGGTGTGATATTTACACTGATCATAAAAGTTTAAAGTATATTTTCACACAAAAGGATAGGAATATGCACCAAAGAAGATGGTTGGAGATGATTAAGGATTGTGACTTCTCAATGCATTATCACCCTAGGAAAGCAAACAAGTTGGCATATGCATTAAGTCGACAATACCATGCTAAATTATCCATGATGAGGATCACAAAAGATCCAATATTTATGGATTTACAAAGGATGGATCTTGGAATTATAATGGAAGGGTACAAATCTTATCTTTATCAAATGAATGTTCAACCATATATACATGTGAATATTAAAGAGGCATAAAAAGAAGATGTAGAGTTACAAAAGAAGGTGAGAAATGTTCCTGAATTCAACCTTGATTGTGATGGGATAATAAGGTTCAGGAATCGGGTTTGTGTTCCTCCGATCCCAGAATTAAAGAAAGAGCTACTGGATGAGGCTCATAGTTCTTCATTCTCTATTCATCCTGGAAGCATGAAGATGTATAGGGACCTGAAAGAGCACTTCTGGTGGGCTGGCATGAAAAGAGATGTTGCAGAATATGTCTCTGGATGCTTGGTTTCTCAGCAAGTTAAAGCTGAGAGACAGAAGTCTAAGGGGATGTTACAACCATTACTCGTACTTGAATGGAAATGGTATAACATCACTATGGAATTTTTCATTGGACATCCTATAACATCCAAAAGAAATAATTCTATCTGGGTCATAGTTGATCGTCTTACGAAGACGACACACTTCATTGCTATTAGAGAAGATTTCTCTCTAGATCAGCTTGCCAGGATATATTTAAATGAAGTGGTAAGATTGCATGGAGTACCACTTTATATTATAACTGATCGGGATCCGGGGTTTACCTCAAAGTTTTCGCGAAGTCTTCAGCATACTCTAGATACAGAGTTGAGTTTCATCACTGCTTATCATCCTCAGACAGACGGTTAGTCTGAGAGAACAATTCAAACTCTAGAAGATATGTTAAGAGCTTGCTCTATGGATTTCAAAGGTGGTTGGGATCAACATCTACCTTTGGTGGAATTTTCCTATAATAATAGCTTTCAATATAGTATTCATATGGCTCCTTATGAAGCCCTCTATGGAAAGAAATGTAGGACTCCAACTTGCTGGAATGAAGTTGGGGAATGAAAGCTATTAGGACCTGATCTTGTTGATGAGATGGAAAAGAAGGTCAGATCTATTCAACAACACATAAGAGAAGCTCAGAGTTGACAAAAAGGTTATTCCATAAACTGAAGAGAAGACTTATAATTTGAAGTGGGTGATAAAGTGTTCTTACGAATATCTCCTTGGAAGAGAGTAATGAGATTTGTGAAGAAGTGAAAGGTGAGCCCTAGGTATATCGGTCCTTTCGAAATACTGGATAGTGTTGGGAAGGTAGATTACCGATTGGTGCTTCCACCAAATATATCTCAAGTTCATGATGTGTTCTATGTATCGCTCCTGAGAAAGTACATACCCGATCCTTCACATGTACTCAGCTTAGAAGTTGTACCGCTAGAGCAAGATCTTTCTTATGAAGAACAGCCGATAGAGATTTTGGATCGTAGAAAAAAAGTCCTACAGAACAAGACCACTCACTTGGTGAACATTTTATGGAGGAACCACCCATTAGAAGAAGCTACATGGGAACTTGATGATATGATGAGGGAGAGGTATCCTCATCTGTTTGTAAAAAAGTGATGAATTTCGAGGGTGAAATTCATTTTAAGGGGGGTAGAATGTAACACCCGAGCTTTTTTGAGAAATATTTTGTTTTTATGTATAATTTTATATAAATGAATCTTTCATTACACAAAAAACTTGCTTGTCTTGCTTTACATGCAATCACGACCTTCCATGATAGCGTGTTGTACGCAATACCGAGTTTCACTAAACAACGATATGCTATTAAAATATTATTAAAACTAGCCGTTATGAATAGTAATACCCACTTTTTGAAATTTTATAAATTTCATCTTTCAAAATGGACTTCATTTTTGGATTCAGAATATCGAAATTATCCTAGGGTGAAATTTTGGTATTTTTCTGAAAACTTTCATTTTTTGATGAATAGCGAAAACACTGGGTTACTATTTAAAAACCAACTTTTTATTTAAATAATTATTTATTTTATTTAAATTAATTTTAGGTAAAAATTTATACATAATACCTATATAAGTTCAATGTAATTCATTAGAGTCATGTTATAATAATTTTAGATATATAAAAATTTTATTGAACTTTTCACCGTCTTTTACCCACCTACTAGGAGAATTTGCAAATTTACATAAAACTTAATTTTACAGCTTCTGTGAGTAGAATTTTGAAAATCCGAGAGACACAGTTAATATCACGGACTAAAATTTGGTTCAATGAGATGAAAATAATTTTTGGTGAATATTAACTTTTTTACTTTTATTTACGACGGTTAAAAGTAAATAGGTTAATTAAGGGTAAAAATGATATTATTAATATCCTAACACATGTCCTAATTCTATTGGATAAGTTTAATTCGACCAAAAAAAACCTTAGGAATAAAATATGACCATTTAGGCCCACTTGGATTAGATTAGGATATTTATTATTAATTTATTTAAAGAAGGGTTAAAATAGTTAAAATCAATGTTTAATAACTAAATAATTTTTAATATAGGGTTATAAATAAGATAAATTCGACTATAAATATTCCATTTAAATCTAAAAATATTTCCTAAATAATGGTATTTTATTTATAATTTTTAGACTTTAAATAATTTAATTTATTTATGACACAATGATGATGCAGTAATTACCTTATTAAGGAAATATTAACATAATTGATATTTTAAATACCAAAATAAATGTAATTTCAGACTTTTTATGAATTACACTAATTTTATAGGTTAATATGACATGTTAGTGTTGATTAAATTAACTGTTTTCTAACTAATCATGCTGTTATGATTTTCACAAAAATCAGGTACCAAATAGTGTCAAAATTGAAATAAAATAGTTTTTAAAACAAATATTATATTAATAATTGTTATTTTATTCTTAAAAAACTAACTTTCGGCCAAATGAATTAGATAATGTTATATATATTAATAAATAACAACTTGGTGTTCGTTTGTCTTGTTATAGTAAGTTTATTAACCTTATAGTGTAAGAAAACAAGAAGACACGGTAAAAGTTAGATTATTTAACTTAGAGTTAAATATAAATGATAAAGTTAAAATAGTACCCTAAACATGTCTAAAACACATTGTTTGGGAGAATTTCGACCCATCCCAACCTTATATTCGAAATAAATCAATTTAGAGCTATTAAAAACCGAATATGACTTTATAATAAAATAATATTTTTAGTTTTTCCTAAGGTGCCCCTCTCCTCCCTTATAAAAGGGCACCTCCTCCCTCTCCTCCTCACACCACATTGAGCCTTCAAGATAGGCCAAACCATGACCTTTTCTCTTCTACAATTCCATATAAACATCCTAGAGGTCCTGGTATTCTTCAAAGACCATCTTTATTTCCCTAATAAGAGGTTAAGAAGAGGTGCTTCAAAGAAGAGGTAATGTCCGTTACCGATTATTTCAACTTTATTTCTTCTTATACTTCTTCTTATTTAGTTGTTTCATTATAAAGTAATAAAATAAGTATCACTAATATAATGATATGTTATTATAAATATGAAACAACCCTATTTCGCCTTCTATCCATCCTACGGAAAACGAAATCACCGCGCGTGCGTACATATGGAATACCGTCTCCACGCCGTGGTGTAATCTGTTTTCCACCACCACCTTACTTGGATGGGTATAATGGTGTAAATAATAACTATATATGATTATTGTAAAGTTATATTGATTCTGAAATAGTATACATACACTTCAATACAATTCCATGATCATGGGAACGATATCATCGCTCGTGCGTACGTACGGCCTACCGTCTCCACGATGTGATGCGACTCGTTCTACATGATCTTCATTGCATAATGATTATATAAAGGAATTGAATGAATAAATATGATATATATTACAATAATACCATTCTATAAATGAGGTATCTATAACCTAAAAAAAGAAGAAGAATAAGAATTTATTCAGCAAAACACGCATAAGAACAAAAAGCAATAAACACCCGAATAACAAGTAACAATGAAATATTACTAATAAGAAGATAAGAATATGACCATATCTAATATCATAATAATTATTAAGATTATGTAATAAGTCAATAACATTATTTAAATCATTATACAGGAGGTTCGAACACGTACGAAACAAATCGGACCTAAGGTAAGGGAACATCTTGTAATCTCATTTTTATCTGAGATTGTTTATACTTTACAATTTACTAGGGAATATTTATCATCCACATCAACGTTTCCTCAATATGTAATATTATTTCCATCCACCTAAAATTGTTTAAATCCAATTTTACCCATTGGTGAGTTTTTAGTAAAAGATATGAAAGGAATCTTTTGTCGTTTTTAGTACAAAGTACTTTTTGACTTTTCCGGCCAAAGTACGAGAAGAATGTTTTTTTTAACTTATACGACATGAATGGATTCATAGAAAATTATTTCCATGAAGATTCCTTTACAAGTTTTCATGTTTATTTTTAATCAACTTCTTTTAGTTTAAAATTGTATGACATGTTAAGAAAGGAAAAAATGTTTTTGAAGTAGAAAGGATACTTTCCTCAAGAATGGAGTTTAAGTGTTTTATCAAAATTATTTTCCATCTAAGATAATATAGGGTTATGTTTCTATCCCTATTTTTACATTGATTTGATTATGTTATTATGGAATTATTTTTATGATGTCCTTTTATCTTAAATGGATTATGTTATGGTGGCACGATATTTAAGATTCCCATTTTTATTACATGGGTTATGCTATGACGTATGATTTATGATTTTGTGGCACACATAAGAATGGTTTCATTATGAGATGGGTGGGACCTATATCTCCCTCCAATTCATTGGGTAATGATTTATATCTCATGAGATAGACATGGCTGGAACGACAAGTTAATCTGGTTCAGTGATACATGACTGAAATGAGGAGTGAACTCAGTTCAGAAATGGACTTTGTCCGCTAAGATAGTCTTGGAAATGAGTCTTGACTACTAAGAAATGATCCTCTATGATTATGTGTGTATGCCACAAAGTTTCAAGTTATGATTATTGGGATTACATTTCACTACTATGATTTATCCCATGTTATGAAATTATGATCTCTTTTGCAAGGTAAGATTTACAAAATGTTATGTTCTTATGAATATGATGTGATTGATATTTGTTTTGTTTACCCTTAATGAGCATTTGAGCTCACCCTTTTGTATGTTTTCTTTTCCCCAGGTCAGGAATAAGGTTATGAAGTAGGGTATGCCAAAAGGGACTCTAGATATGATGAAATAAACAGGAGACAATGTAGATGCTTTATGAAACAATTGTTTATGTTTCCCAGTTTCTAAAGACACTATACCTATACGGTCCTACCATGGTTTTGTTATATGTTGTAATAAGTATGCTCAATTATGAAGTAATAAAAATGTATGTAAAGTTTGGGTCATTATAGGTGGTATAGAAGTTGTCATTTAGGTTTCCCTTATGGCCATCAATCAGGTAATGGAAATAGGTTTCCAAAAGATAAGGGAGTTCAGGGTAATCGTGCCGAATGGAACATGTGATAAGTACCATGTCTCTCCAAGACATGACACCCATATCTTCATGGCATGGAAAAAGAATGGCGCTGAACCAATGATAGAGGAAACAAAGTGGAGGGGAAATGATGATATTTCTCTTTGGGGATATGGGGGTATACCTATGGTTAGTCCAAAAAATATCCCACCACATAGTGATGAGGTCAGATCACTCAGGTTGGGTATGGGTGGAGACATGAGGTGGGGTGGCAAGATGGGGTTAGAAGCCGTACCCTCGGCCAAAATCAGCTATGGTCACAGAAAAATACCGTCCACCCAACCAAAATTAAACTGAGGTGGCTATATTGATGGCTTTCTGATGATATTCAGTCCCATCAAACTTAATGTTCGAGATAAAATCAAAAAATAAATCTCTATAGGTCGGAGTGCTGACCTAGAGTTTCTCGATGAGATGTACACGGCTAATGAGCTCCTCAATATCTCCCCAGATGTTGAGACGTTGTGGAATGCTGGTGTCTAGAAAGAGGCCGCTCAACTGAATCATCCACCATGAAAAGAACTTTAACCAGTCTACAGAAGAGAGGCCCTTATCAAAGATCAGGTAGGGATGCGACTGAGTCCGGGTAGAATCCGGAGTAGGTTGAGGTGGGGCTGTAGCTGCTGGCGTAGCGGGGCCAATAATTATCAATGTAGGAGGAGCAACTGAGCTCTTAGCGGAAGTGGATGGTGTGTTATAGGAAATAATAGGATAAGAGATGGTAGGAGTGGGTTTCATAGAATCTACCTGACCAACAGATGTTGCTGATGGAGGTTTTGGTAGAAGAGAAGACAACGTCGCCAACACTAGTGGCTAACAAACTGGGAAATCATCTGTTAGCCTCTCAGAATACTGATGACAAATCTAACAGTGAGGGTGTCTCTCTACCTAAGTAGTGGAAGCGGACCACATCCCACTCATGAGATCATTAGCTTCCATAGCTGAATGATAAAAAAAGAAAAGAAGAAAAATAAAAAGAAAATGAAAATGATAATAATGAAAATGTGAGAAAATAGAAAAGGAAAAATTATACAGCATGTGGATCCAGGGTACACAACGTGTAGTGTGATTTTTTTAATAACCCGTGTACTCTAGATTGACAATCCTAGGGGAAATGTGGGAAGGAAAAATCCAGTACACGACATATAGTAAGGTGTACACACTGTGTGCACGAACATGGGGTGGTTCCCATGTAAGTTCCCATACACGGCTTGAATTTGGCAGGGAATACAACATAGGACACTCTGTGTGGAAGGTGTACACATCATGTGGAAAATGGATTCCTCTAAATGGATGGGGGACACAGCGTGTACCAAAAATACATGTCGTGTGTGAAAACATGGGATGGGGTTCATGTGCCACAGGGCACAGGCTGGCCCTTAAAGTGCAGAGGAAGGCACGCTACACGGTGTGTACTGAACACACATGCCATGTGTATTTCAAATTAAAAAAATGCGCACATGTGGCCATGTACAAGATGTTCATGGTGTGTGTTCTTCGGTTACCCTGTGTACTATGGGTCGAAACAAACAGTCGGTCGATCATGATCTACCCAAAACACAATAAAAACCTTCAAATAAAGGGTGGTGAATGACGTACCTTGAGTGAGGATCAAAATGAGAAAGAAATTAGGACAAAAAACGTATAAAATGGGGTATTTAAGGGGAGGGAGGCAATAAAGCATCTAATGGAAGAAAACAGGGTGGGGGTTGGGTGCTCGACATGGGGTCATGCGGGGTAGGGTTCCTGACCTTTATACCTGAACAACATGACATGTATAAGGTCCCACATGTCGTGTATGTGTTTTTTATAATAATAGAATACAATAATAACATTTATAAAAATAAAATATATATAAACTAAAATAAACCTATACATGTAGTGTATCAAAGATAACATGTCGTGTTATCTAAAATTTGAAAAAGAGAACCACAACCTTCGGTCCGGTGCTTGGGGCGGGATTCGAACCAGCGACCGGCTGTTCCGAACGCAAGCCCTCAACCACTTGATCGAAGGTTATAGTGCTGCATGGTTTTTTGAAATTTTAATTATTAAATTATAGATTCAGTTCTACAAGAAATGATGAAAATTCATGATGTTTGGTTTTAATTTGAATGATTGGGATAAAGCAGGGAGATTAGCTGAGTTCGAACCCATGTTTTTTAAATCAAGATCTGAGACTCTTCCAATCAACCAACTTCACCCGCATGTAATTTATTATTTGGAAAACTAATTAAATTATGAATGAAATCATATATCACACGCCTTATATAGAAATTAATTCCCTATGGTTTTATTAATATGAAAAATGATGGAACTCGTCCGGTTGTTAGGATTCAAACTCGGGTCTTTTGGATCTGTGGTTTATGAACCCGGCCATCCGGTCCATCCCCATCATGAGATTTCATTTATTTGGAAAAACTTATATTTTTTTTGCAAGTAAGTCACATTCTATTTAATTAAACATGAGTTTAAGAAGCATGAACCCTATACTAAAGGCAGGTGTGGAGTGATTTGAACCAGTGACGACTTAGATACATTCTATTGACCTTACCATCAGCGCAGGCATCATCCCTATTTTCTAACATAATAAATATATACTTATAATACTGGTTATATTAGAATTTACCTTAAAAATAATGTAAACACCATGTGAAAAGATGATGTACGACATGTAGTCTCTGGGGTGCCTCCTAAGAGGAACCTTTGGTTTAGATATTTGGATCGACCTAACATGAGCATATTGTTATCCGAATTGCATGGTGGAGATTGTACCCACCATTTACTCCATCTAAAGATATGGTTTGAGACACTGCCCATTCACCTTAAATAGTTGACCATCTCTTTCAGCTACTTCCACTGCACCATGGTGGAAGACCTTGATCACTCATAAAGGACCCGACCACAAAGACTTCAATTTTCCTAGAATCAATCTCAAATAGGAGCTAAACAATAGTACCTCATCTCTAGGTTGGAATGACTTCCTAGATATTATGAAATCATGGACCACCTTTTTCTTTTCTTTATATAGTTTGGAATTATCATATTCCCCTCGCCGAATTTCCTTGTGCTTCATGATTTGAAGCTTTCATTTCTCTTCCACAACCTTTAGATCGTAATTCAAGGCCTTCACAACCCAATAGGATTTATGATCAAGTTCCACTAGTAAATTACATGGATTTATGTAGACTAAACGGAATGGGCACAAACCCAGAGGTTTCTTGAAGGCAGTCCGGTATGCCCATAAGGTATCATAATGCTTCTTGGACCAGTCCTTCCTTGATTCTCCCACTGTTTTCTCCAAGATTTTCTTTATTTCTTGGTTGGATACCTCTAGTTGGCCACTGTATTGGGGACGGTAAGGTGTCCCTATGTTATACCTCACTCCATACATCATGAGAACATTCTACACCAATGCATTGTCAAACTGCTCCCTCTATCACTTATCAGAACCCAGGGAACATGGAACCTCTTGAAAATATTCTTCTTCAAGAATACAAGGAAGAACTTTACTGTATTATGTGTTGTAGAAACTACTTCTACCCATTTGGATACACAATCCACATAAACCAGAATGTAAGAGTTTCCATATGATGGGGGAAATGGCCCCATTAAATCAATGCCCCATACATTGAAGATCCCAACCTCAAGGATGGGGTGTTGAGGAATTTCAGTTTAGTGTACCATGTTAATAGTCCTCTAACACCTATCAAAACATGTTACAAAATACCGAGAATCCTTGTGCATGGTGGTCAAGAAAATGTAGATTGCAAAATTTTCACTATCACACGGTCTCTCTATTGATGCCCCCCAACTGGGAAAGTGTAGAAACCCGGTTTTTTCCCTGTAAGAATTTAGAATATTACAACATATATTTCCCAATCTAGGTACTGAGACGACATGCAATTTTGAGGCCCAGTGTTCCTGGAATAAATCATACAAAAAGTTAAAGTTTTTTTGTACTATTAACACCATGGAAATGGGATATCTCTTAAATGGTTGTTCAGATCATAAATATGAGACCCTAGTTGGGCCCAGAACGTGGTGTTTACCCTATGTACAATATAAAGTATGTCAGTATAGTATGTTCAGACCCCTCACTCGTTAGCGGTAAGTAAATGGACGAATTAATTTATTAATTCATTCATTTAATAGTTTAAAAACCAAATAACTCTCATACAGTAGCTCAGATCAGAAATCTAAATCCATGGTTCAGTTTATAGCGTTCCGTTTACCCTAGGAGGGATATAAGCTTTTTCGGTGCATGGCTGCTGTGAGAAAAGTCACCTAGGGGAAAACTTCTCATTTTGGAATAACCACTTAGTGATTTCTATAACATATCTTCTTTTTTAATAACTTTCAAAAAAAGTCTCGAAATTGAAATTCGAGACTTTGATTGAGTTCGAAATGGATCATTTTACCTTGATGTGATATAAAATATGAGGACACAATTGTTTTAGATTCCGTGCTAAGAGAGTTTTTCTATAAATTGAGAAAAAGGAGTTTCAGTAGGGGTTTTACCTTCTGCCTCTCTCCCTCTCTCTATATACCTTTCATCAAAGTTCTTCATTGTTCTTCACCGGATTGAGGATGGATATTTTCTGAAACCTTGACGGATTGAAGTGGAATCGAAGTGGACGCGTTTCCAATGATAGAACATCGAAACGAGGTAGGATTTTGGTTAATTTTTGTAATTTTGGTTGAATATCTCAGTTTTTCTTCAAGTTCGTTGTTTAAATAATATAATTTTAGAATTAAGATGATGGACAAATGAACACAAACATCGTCTAAGCCCCATTGTAAATCCCGTTCTTGAGTGTTCTTCGTCCAAAAAATTTGGACGCAGCAAAACATTGACGGATCGACGAGCGAGGGGAGGCACTATGAAGGCCTCGTATCAAGGACCCAAAATCTGGATTTGGAATCGAAATTGGACCTTTGATGAGGTATCAGTGTTCTGAAGAAGGGACCACTGGAGTAGGTCTATGGCATCATGGTGGAAGCACGGAGGCACCGTTGTAGCTGGGGGTGTTGCACAGAGTTGCGGACAATGAGCGTCTAGCGAGGCCCGCGTGAAGGTACGAATGACGTTCGGAGGCTAAGGAGTAGTGATCTCCAAGCGGTATTGAGTTAAGCTAGTGCAGTGTGCTCGAGTTTGGCCAGTGTGTATGGAAGGTGTCTGACGAGGCGAGTCCGGGAGCAATGGGATCTAGCAGGTGCTGGAGCTCGGAGATGGCACGACGGGTCGTTCGGAGGCAGAGCGGTGAGCTCAAGTGACCACAGCTTGGGAGGCTAGTGTTGCGTCAGCGACGTCAAGGTGGGAGAAGCCTGATGAGATGAACTTGGGGGGAGGTGAGGGTATAAGAATGAAATCTTGTGGGTCCTCGGTGCAAAAGACGAGACCGGCCAGTTTTTCGGTGTTTCCAAGTGTATCGGGCCGTGCGGCCCGGTGGTGTTGGTGCGGGTTGTGGCCTGCGGGCTGAGGAGGGACGAGTCGGACCCGCATCTAGGCCATGGGCTAGTGGCCTAGACTGGACCGGCCAGGGTATGCCAGTCCAGTAGAGGTAGGGTCCGGCTAGTGGGCCTGACCGGGCCATTTTGACCCTTTCATTTTAAAAAGCCCTTATCTTTTGATACAAGCCTCCAAATTGCACACCGTCTACGACCATTTGTTCATCTCATCAAGACAGACTTTTGAGATGTATTTTGGAATTTTTTTTCATGCCTGAAGGCTGGTCTCCTGGAACATTTAAAATAATAATAATAAAATATTTTTTTCAGACCTAACTCTTAAATGGGACGTCCGATTGACGCACTATCAGCGGCAGTGTGATCCTAGTACTTGTGCGGAATTTTTGAGATTCTTCTCCGTGTGTTTGACTAAAGATCATGTATAGGAACCACATGGTCTAGTTTGAACGTTTTAGGGTGAAATTCCACCATTTCACCTGACATTCATTTGGGGTATTTGAGTATTCATTTCATAGTTGTTTTCTGAGGGTATAACAACGATGCAATTTTCCCACCTAAATTTAGAACTGAGGCATGGTCCCCACAATGCATCTTCTAGAAGTATGTTGTGTTTTTATGACTTATGCTTCATAAGTTCGTTCAGGGAAAATGAATAGCCTATTTTGGGTTTTTTTCTACAAGGATCGTAATGGTACGATCTGTTTGGTGGTGCGTGGAAATTTTTCAAGCGGTAATGATCGAGCGTCATTCATGCCTTGCACTGAAAAGAACCTTTTTCACTAGTGGTTCGTTTTGGAAGAATGAATATATGATCCTATGTGTTTTTTAGTGTGGATCGCAATGGGGAAATCCGTGTGATGTGTTTTGGGATCTAGGTGCAGGCCCCATGGGGCACCGTTTGCGTATGACGCTGGGAGATGCAGTTTCTGCATCAGGAGTATGTTTCGAACAAATTAGTAGTCGATATTGAGTGTTTTATGCAAGGATTGCAACAGTTTGATCCATTTTAATGTGAAGATCCTTATTCAAAATATCTTGTTAAATGTGGAAACAGGAAAGGTATATTATTGGAAGATCCTTTTGATGTTTTTGAAGAGAATACACCACTTAGGTCAACTATTACTCTTATGAGAGTGGAGAAGATGTATGAAGAGATACAGTTTATGTTCTGGGACCATTCGAGGAGGTGTGTTAGATAACCTAGGATTCTGACCCTTTGTCTTAGCGATGAGCATCGTGGGCTCGTCGGCTTTGTAAATATTGTGTCATGTACTCTGGGAGGACCCTGAAATGTTGTGGTACTTGTTTACCCTTTGGGACCTAGAAATGGTTAGGTAAATTGAAAAGTGATGAGGAAGGGTCACATGAGGTGTGGTCCCCACACGAACCACATAACACTATGAATCTTCTACCACTTGTATCTCTTTCTTCTAAACTCAGATTATGGCCCGCGAGTAGATTATCCTGGGTGTTTCTCTGGATACGATGCGATGGTTCCCTCCATAGTGGTTTTCGAGATATGATGTGAAATGTTATGAGTGTGGTGCCTATCATAGGTGAGTCTTAATGATGAAGGTGATGGAAGTGATGTTTTCAGAATCAAAAGAGAAATCCTAGATTACCCTCTAGTGAGGCTGGGTAGGGGTGTTCTCCATTCTCTTTGGGGATTACCTTCCAGCAAGGCTAGACAATGGTGTTTTTCATTATCATTCGGAATTACCCTCCATTGAGGCTAGGAAGTGGAGTTTTCGAGTTAATATTTCAGGGCTTACACTGTAGTGAAGTTGGGCAGTGGCATTATCTGATATCATTCCGGGATTATCCTCTAGCACAATTGGGCAGTGTAATTCACCGATATCTTTTAGGGATTACCCTCTGGCATTGATAGGTAGTGGCGTTCACCAGTTAAACTTTCAGGTTTTACCCTCCAGCTTGGCTGGCTAGTGGATTTGCCGATGAATTTTATAAGTATATCCTCCAGCTGGGATAAATAGTGGGTTCACACCTTTGTGACTCAATCTCTCGACTATGCGGCATAGCGACAGGATGTACTTGACGTAACTTTGGACTCTCAAGAAAGAGGGATTCTTTTCCCAACAAGACACATCCTTGGGACACGACCTAAAACCATGCAGGTAATAAATGACTACCCAGAGTGGATTATATCAAGGTACGGTGATTAAGACCCTTTGACTTGATGTTCAGGGAAGATGTGAGAGATGATAGGCATCGATGGTGTTTGCTTCTAGAACTATTGGCGAATCTTTTCTTAGGATGAACTAGTGTTATGGAGATCACTTTACTCTCTCATTTGGGAATCTTTTTCTTGACTATATATATATATATTTTATTCTTAGTACCCACCCATTGGTCCTTGGGTATCCTCCTTCCAGGAGAGTCAAAGTCATACAGGTTATGCCATGTTCTTTCCATGTTTAGCTTCTCATGGTTGGATGAGTCTACTCTCCTACTACAGGTAGGGAAGACTTGACAAGAAATTCACATTATCTCCGTTTCTAGATCCTCATGTTTAGATGAGCTTACTTCACTTCTTTGTTGGGTTGAGCTGTACTCTTTTACTGTACCTTGTTCAATCAACTAATTCCCTCTTAAGTACCTCACTCTCTGATCCCTTGAGCCTTCGGGGCATCATACTGAGTATTTTTATACTCACACCTGCTTGGGATTTTCCCGTACTCGGTGTGACCTTGTAGACGATAGATAGGTTGATCATGACATCAGAGGAGCATAGGGATACAAGGTACTTGGACCATGTGCATTGGTCGTATCTTGGGATCTAGGAGTGGGGCTCTCTTAACTATTTTACTTTTCCACTTGTTTCCAGGTTTTGGCACTTTTTTGGTTGGGTGTGTATTTTCCCCTTTCCCTTTCAGCTTACTTTTATGAACTTTTACTAAATAGAGTTTGATGCATATTTGTTGTTTATATATATAGCGGTGTTGTTCCTTGTTTTCTTTTCCCTTTGCACTTTTGTATTGAGTTGGATGCATGTGTATGTACATGTACTTAGGAAAAGGCCTCCCCAAGTTTGTTATGCCTTCAGCATTGGTCACCAACCCCTAGCCTATGGAGGCAGGATTGGGGTAGTTGCGGCTCGAGCCCTGGTACGGGTCAGGTCATGACAAAGTGATATTAGAGTTGGTTCATTCCTTGGGACATTGTTCAGACGATCCCTAAAAATGAATTGGTTGGGTTTTAGGGAAACAATGTCAATGTGTCTTGAGAGATGATCTCAAGCCAGGGAGTCCAATGATGGTGCGACAACCAACATACCCATTCACTAGGACCTTGATTACCCTCTTGTCAAATCGGCGTAATGAGGCACTTGTTTCAAGGAACATTGGTACATGCATCACCTAGGATTGAGTCTCTGACTATCCTTCGTGAGTCATATCCCTATCGTTGTTGATATATATATGCTCATTTGATCATGGTACTCCTTGATCAGATTTAGGATGCCTCCATGATGATATCCAGCTAGGATACTAGCTCTGTTTCATGATGAATATTCCTTGAGTGACGGGGCCTCATTTTATGATCCATCATATGATTACCATTTCTCTAGGAGGACAAGAAGTAGCACCTCCACCTGTGGAGTAGAAGTTAGTACCATCAGTGAAGGCTAATGACGAGCATATGCTGAGCGTGCTATGTGAGTTCCAGCATCAGAGATCTATGAGGTTCCGTGGTGAGCTATACCCTCAGGCAGTGAATGGTTGGATAGAGTTGGTGGTTCGCCTCTTCAGGCTTGTTCGGACACCGATAGGTTAGATGATGGATTTGATAGCCAGTCTTTTTCCACGGAGTAGTTTGGCATTGGTAGAGTCGGGTTACTCAAATGCATGATGAGTTGGTACACCCATGGGATGACTTCTAGAAGCTATTTAATGAGGAGTACTACCACTCCATCTTATGCTCCATACGGTTTCAGAAGCTACTAGAGTTTCAACGGGGAGTGATGTAAGTGGATGAGTATACGACTAGGTTCACAGAACATACTCGGTACTCTTTGGATGTGGTCCACACCAAAAAGTTCTAGGAACCTAAGATTGACCAGGGTCTCCCTATAATAGATTTGTGCCAGCGTAGTTCCCCTGTGCATCCTCACCCATCTCAGGGTGCTGGAGATGACACTAGTGACAGAGAAATTTCTATCAGAGGGATGCCAGTTGGATGGTTTTGGCAGTGGTCACAATAGAGTTGGTACATCTTCCTCAGCTATCAGATGTCAGTTGGAAAGGCCTTGACACAGGAGTCCTCCCCTTGACAAGACTCAGGAAAATGGGCAAGGACAATGTAGAGCATAGAGACAACCTATGGAGGACTTGATCTATGCTTGTTATGGGTGAGGTTACGTGGCGTGAGACTACATGACCAGATGTGCTGAGTTTTCTAGGTAGTTGGAAGATGCGTTGCCACGACAGAGGCAGTCTCATGATCAGAGATCTCCCAGGAGAAGAGAGGGTGGTCCTTAGGGAGAGTTTTTGGAATAAGAGAAGGAAGAAATTTGGTTAGTGGATGATGATTCGAGGTCCTTCCACCACCACAAGGCGGCCCATGTCAGGCTTAGAGAGCTGGCAGACGGGGCCGCGGGCGTCTACATGCTATAGATGTCTACAATCCTGTAGTATGTGAGATAATAATATGTACACTCTGTGTCTCTTCTAGAAATTTTTATTAGAACTTATTAGACACTACATGAGGTACTCTTTTCTTCCAAATCCTTTTTCGAGGAGTTACTGAGGGTGCCATGGGGCATCAGTGTAACACTGTGTCGATGTTGTTCAACGTAACTTTGAATGCATGAGAATGAGGGGTTCTTCCTCAAATGAGATGTATTCTTTGTGACGTGAGGAAAACCACGAGAGAGATTTAGTACCACACAAAGCAGATAATATCAAGGTGTGGTGGATGAGTCCATTTTACGTGTGGGTTCATGGAGGGGTTGTACAGTGGAGTGTCATAGAAGGTATTAGATTTGCTAGTGGAGTCTTGCTGCTTGACCTCCCATTGCTTGTGGCACCACTAGTGGGTTTAGAAGAGTTACTATTTTGGGGATTACTCTCCTTCCAAGAGTGGAGAAGACGCACAGGGTATGCCACATGCTTTCCATGTCTAGCCTCTTGCTGTTGGATGTGTTTGCTCACCTGACCTGTTCATGGTACCTTACGTGATCAATGTAAATATTGATATTGTTATCAAGTACAAGTCAAGGTGATGGAAACCCCATAAATAGAACTATGCGACTCACTATGTGGTGCGGGTAGTGGTAGTATTCACCCTGAGAATATGGAGACGCTATCTTTTGGGAGAGCGCTTTGTGGTTTTCTCAGACCACTAGTGTCTCACTTGAATCTTCACCAAGAGAGAATTGAACCTAATAAGGTGATACTGGTTGAAATTCCTGTAGGAATATGACTTCGTGGTAGTCTATGTTCTGAAAAGTGGAAGAGTTATAGCAGATTCCCTTAGCAGAGAGTCCTAGGCTCTCCAATTGTGGGATGTTTCGTAGTAGTTAGCTTCCTTGCAGTTGAACCTGTTGGAGAAGGAGGGTGAAACATTTCTTCAGTCGATAGTGTTGACTCATTATCTCCTTGATCATGTAAGAGAGTCTCAGTTGTGATACACTGAATGTGAAATCTTGCATAAGTAGATATCCTTGGGTATTTCACCAGATGGATATTCTGAAGGAGGGAATCATGAGATCCTGTTCTAAGGAAAAACCGTGATTCTGGTCTTGACATGAAATGTAGTGGTTTAGCCAAGGAGGAAAACCAACACCCCAGTTTCTTCAGGCCATTCAGAAATCATGAAATAGATACTGATGTTTCCTACCACCTTTCCCTACCCTCCCAATAACAGGAGTGGGAACATGACATATTACATGTGTTCTAGCTTATGAGATACGTGCGTATTCCAATTCATGCCATCAAAAGTAGAACACCTTATGAGGAAGGACCATCCATTTGGTTTTCATGTTGTGCCAGCATGGTGTTGTGCATGTTTTCTTGGGAGAGGGAGAGCCAATTGTGAGCTAGTATCCCGAGTTGTTTATCCTAGTTTTTATTTTCAGTGATGAAAACCTTGAAGAAGGGAATTTTGCAGAGACCCAATTTTTTCCAATCAAGTCTTTGGACTATTTATAAATATATTTCCTGAGATAGGTGTAGAGACACCGTGCAATTCTGAGGCCCTGTGTGCCCGAAATAAATTATAAAAAATATTAAGTGTTTTTGTAATATTCACACCATGGAAAAGTGATATCTTATAAATGGTTGATCAGATCACAAATATGAGACCATGGTTGGGTCCTAAATGTAGTTTTTACCTTATGCATGAAATAAAGTATGTCAGCACGGGATGTTCAGAACCCTTGCTCGTTAGTAGTAAGTAAATGGATGAATTAATTATTAATTCATTAATTTAATAGTTCAAAAACCAAATTACTCTCAAATAGAAACTCATATTGGAAATATAAGTCCATGGTTGAGTTCAGAGCGTGTTGTTTACCCTAGGAGGGGTGTAATCTTTGTTGGTGTAGGGCCTCTATGAGAAAAGTTTCCCAGGGGAAGAATTGTAATTTTGGAATAACCACTTAGTGATTTCTATCACTGGTGTTATTTTTAAATAACTTTTGAATGAAGTCTCTAAATAGAAATCTGAGACTTATGATGAGTTTGAAATGGATCATTTTAACAAGGTGTGATATAAAATATAAGGGCGCTATGGTTTCAGATTCCGCGCTAAGAGGGTTTTTCTATAAATAAGGAAATTGGAGTTCAGAGTTGGGGTTTTCCCTTCTCTCTCTCTCTACCGATATTCGATGTTCTTTACTGTTCTTCGCCAGAATGAGGAGGGATCTTCACCGAAACCTCAGAGGATCGAAGTGGAATCACAACTGACACATTTCCAATGATGGAACATCGAAATGAGGTTGGATTCTGGTTAATTTTCAAAATTTTGGTTGAATCTATTAGTTTTTCTTCAAGTTCATCATTTAAATTCTATAATTTTAGAATTAGGAAGATGAAAAAATAAAGATGACCATCGTCTGAGCCCTGTTCTAAATCCCATTCTTGAGCGTTCTTCATCCAAAATTTTGGACGCGCCAAAACCATGACGGATCGATGAACGAGGGGCAGTGATATGAAGGAATTTTCCTAAGGACCCCGGATCTGGCTTCAAAATCTAAATCAAACTTCCAATGAGGTCACGTTGGTCCATGGAAGAGACCACTAGAATAGGCTGGTGGCATCATGGTGGAATTGCGGAGGCACCAATGTAGTCAGGGGTGTAGCGCGGAGGTGCGGATGATGGGCATCAGGCAGGGCCGGCGCGGAGGTGTGGAAGAAGTTAGGAGGTGGAGGATTAGTGAGCTCTGGGTAGTTTTGGGTGTGGCCCGTGTAGCGAGATCGAGTGTGGATAATTAATATGGTGGGTGTTAGGCGAGGTGAGGCCGGGAGCAGCAGGATCAGGCAGGTGCTGGAGCTCAGAGCGGGCGCGATGGGCCATTTGGAGGAGGAGCAATGAGCTCAAGCGACCGCAAATCAGGCGACCGTTATCGCATAATCAACCTCGACGTAGGAGGACCCTGAAGCACTAACCTTAGGGGAGGTGAGGGGACAGGACCCGCGTCCTGTGGGTCCCTAGTGTAGCAGACAAGACTGCCCAGTTGGCCGATCATTCCAAGTGGATCAGGCCGTGTTCCAAGTGGATCGGGCCGTGTCGGCTACATCTGGCAGGCCATGGTGGAACAGGCCAGACCCCCAGCAATGCTATTGGCCAGCGGGCTACACCTGGCTGGCTGGGATGGGCCGACCCAGTAGAGGTATGGTTCTGACAATGGGCTAGACCGGGCCATTTTGTCCCTTTCGTATTAAAAAGGCTGTATCTTTTGATACATGCCTCTAAATTTCACACCATATGTGGCCATGGGTTGGTCTCCTCGAGAATGAACTTTTGTGATGCATTTTATAAATTTTATTTCTGTTCCCAAAGGTAGGTGACCCATAATGTTTAAAATAATAATAATAAAATATTTATTATTCTTTGTATCGGATAAAACTCCTAAATGGGATGTCCGATTAATGTGCCATCAGCAGCAGCATAATCCCAGTCCTTGTGCAGACTTTTCAAGATGATTATCTAAGTGTTTGAACTAAAGACCAAGTGCAGGAACCATTGGGCCTAGTTTACATGTTTTACAGTGAAATGAAACCTTTTCACCCGACATCCATTTGGGGTGTTTGAGTACTCATTTATGTGTGTTTTTTCCGAGGGGATTACAACAGCGCAATCATCCCCCCAAAATTTTGGCCTGAGGCCTGGGCCCCACGAGGCAACATCCGGACGTAAGCTGAATTTTTCAGACTTATGATTCATAAGTCCATTCAGGGCAAATGAATATTCTACTTTGCATGATTTTCTGCAAGGATCACAATGGTGAGATCTGTTCGATGGTGCATGGAATTTTATCGAGAAATATTGACCGAGCACCATTCATGAATTGGGGTGAAAAACACCTTTTTCACTGGTGGTTAATTTTGGACAAATGAATATTCAATCCTGTGGGTTTTTTAGTGGGGATCACAATGGTGCGATCCGCGTGACGTGTTTCAAGATTGAAGTGAGGGCCCCAGGGGGCACCGTTTGCGTATGACGTTGGGAGATGCAACTTCTGCATCAGGAGTCCATTTCAGATGAGTGAGTAGTCGATCTTGCATGTACTTTTGCAAGGATTTCAATGGTGTGATCCATTTGAATGTGTGGAGCCTTATTCACAATATCTTTTTAAATGTGTAAACATGAAAGGAATTTCAGTGGAAGATCCTTTTGACTTGTTTTAAGAGAATCCATGGCTTAGGTTAGCTCTAACTTTTGTTAGAGTGGAGATAATGTATGAAGATATACAATCGATGATTTGGGACTGTTCGAGGAGGCGTGTCAGCTAACCTATGATTTTGACCCTCTAGCTTAGCGACGGGCGTCGTGTGCTCGTCGACTTTGTGACTATTGTGTCGTGTACTATGGGCGTACCTTGACACGCCATGGTACTTGTTCAACCTTTTGGGACCTAGAAATGGTTAGGTACATGGTCAGGTGATGAGGAGGGGTCACACATGGTTTGGGACCCACACACACTGTACACCACTATGAATCTTCTACCTCTCATATCTATTTCTTCTGAACTCAGATTGTGGCATGTGAGTAGCCTATCCTGACCATTTCTCCACCTATAATGTGATGGTGCCCTCTGTAGTATATTTAGAGATATACTGTGAGATGTTCTAAGTGCAGTGCCTATCTGAGGTGATGTTTGATGATGATAGTGATGGTAGTGATGTTTTCAAAATCACTAGAAAAATCCTGGACTACCCTTCAGTGAGGCTGGGCAGTGGTGTTCACCTTTATTTTATTGGGTTTACCCTCCAGTGAGGCTGGGAAATGGTGTTATCTATTCTCTTTCAAGTTTACCCTCTAGTGAGGTTGGGTAGTGGTGTTTTCCATTTACTCATTCCAGGATTACCCTCTAACACAGATGGGATGTGGCGTTCACCGATATCTTTCAGGGCTTACCCCCCAGCGTGGTTGGGTAGTGGTGTATACTGATATCTTTCAGGGATTACCCTCCATAGCAGCTGGGAAATGGCATTTTCCAGTTAATATTTCAAGGATTACCCTCTAGCTAGGTTGGGCAGAGGATTCACAGTTGAATATTATAATTATATCCTCCAATATGGATGGATAGTGTGTTTACAACTTTGGGACACGATCTCTCGACTATGCGGCATAGGAACGAGACGTACTTGATGTGACTTTGGACTCTTAAGAAAGAGGGGATATTTTCCCACCAATACACATCCTTATAACGTGACCTAAAATTGTGTAGGTGAAACAGAAACACCCAGAGCAGATAGTATCAAGGTGAAGTGATTGAGACCCTTTGACTTGTAGTTCAGGGCAGATGTTGGGGATGCTGGGCATCGATGGTCTTGTCTTCTAGAACTATTGGAGACACTTTTCATAGGATGAGCAAGTGATATGAATATCCCCTTACTTTGTTGTTTGGGATTCATTGGTTGAGTATATATATATATATATATATCATATTTGTAGTACCCACTACTTGGGCTTTGGTTACTCTCTTGTAGGAGAGGCGAAGCCGCAATGGGTATGCCAAATACTTTCCGTGTCGAGCTTCTTGTGGTTGGATGAGTCTACTCTCCTACAATAGGCAACAAAGACTCAACGAGAAGTTTACCTTCTCAAGATTTGTATCTCATCACTTTTGGATGCTCTTAATTCACTTCTTTGGTGGCTTGAGCTGTACTCTATTACTGTACCTTGTGCTATCTACTGCATCCCTCTTCAATACCTCACTTGATTCTCCATTGAGCCTTTAGGGAAACCTATTGAGTATTTTTACACTCACCCCTTCTTGGGATTTTTGCACACTTGGTGTTCCCTTTCAGACGATAGACAAGTTGATCATGACATCAGAGGAGCATTGGGATACAAGGTTCTTGGACCACATGCATTGGTCATAGCTTGGGATCCTGGAGAAGGTCTCTCGCAGCTATTTTACTTTTCCATCTTTTGCGGGGTTGTGGCACTTTTCTGGTTGGGCATGTATTTTTCCCCTTTACCTTTCATTTTAATTTTCTGTACTTATACTGATTAGAGGCCGAATTATATTTATGGTTTATATATATAGCAGTGTTGTTAATTTTTTTCCTTTCCCTATCCACTTTTTCATTGAGTTGGCTACGTGTGTGAGTACATGTAATTAGGAAAAGGCCTCCTCGAGTTTGTTTTGCCTTCAGCGATGGTATCCAACCCCTAGCCTATGAATGCGGGCTTGGGGTAGTTGCGGCTTGAGCCCTGGTTTGGGTCGGGTTGTGAAAGGAAGAATGAAAAAACCCCAATATTCCTTTAATTTATTCTTATGGGATGCAGTGGCGGATCACCCCATCTCTACATGAATAGAAGAGCAGCGAGTCTTCCTAGAAATAACTTTTTTACTTCAGATAGAAATTGATTATTTTTTTGGACGGTGTGATTAGGATGAAAAACTCTTATAACCAAGTAATTGGTGATGTCAGCATTCCATGGGCGAGGTGTTACTCTAAATAGGAAAATATGCTTATCTGGGAAGTCCTCCTTGATTTCTCTATCCTCCTCTCTTTCTAAATGAGGAAATTCTTGATAGGAGAGATGATCAACGATGATGTTCTCTCTTCCTTTATTGTAAAGGATTTTCCAGTCAAACTCTTGGAGGAAAAGAACCCAATAAATGATATGTGGTTTCACATCTATCATTTTCACGAAATATTTGAGTGAGACATAGTCAGTATAGAGAACAAATTTTGATAGATCCAAAGTAGCGCAAAACCTATAAAATGTGAAAACTACTGCTAGAATTTTCTTCTATGTGGTGGTGTAGTTAATTTGTGATTCATTTAGGGACCATATGGAATAGTAGATAAGTCTAAAGATATGATTAAGAAACTATCCAAGAACTTCTCCAACCACATAATCAGTTTCATCACACATGATTTCAAAATTTTCCTCCTCGTTTGGGGAAATCATAATAGGAGCTTCAACTAATCATTTTTAAGAGATGAAAGGCAGCGGTGCATGTTTCATAAAATTTAAAGATAGAATATTTTGAAAAGTGGTTGGTTTTTGGTTGATCTATCTTTGAAAAGTCATGAAAACATATTCTGTAAAAACCAGCATGCCCAAGATAACTTCATATTTCTCAGATAGAAGTTGGAATGGGTAGTTCTGATATGACTTCTATCTTCACAGGGTCAACTTCAATTCATTTCATGGAAATATGGTTTCCTAAGACAATACCATTTTTCCCTATAAAGTGACATTTCTCCTAGTTCAATACCAAATTGGTGTTTTCACACCATTCCAGGACCAATTCCTAATTTATCAAATAGGTGTTGAAATATTTTTCATAGACTGAAAAATCTTCTATAAAGACTTCCAGAATTTTCTTTTCCATGTCATTGAATATCGCCAAAATGCACTGTTTGAACGTGTCTAGAGAATTGCACATGCCAAAAGACATCCATCGATAGGAAAAATTTCTATATGGGCATGTGAAAGTGATCTTATATTTTTCTTTAGGGGAAATAGAAATTTGGTCATAGCCAGAATAACCATCTAGAAAGCAATAGAAATCGTTGCCTTCCAATCGCACTAAAATATGATCCATGAAAGGAAGAGGGAAGTGATCTTTTTGTGTGGAATCACAATTTTTTTATTAGTCCACACACACTCTTCATCCAATGACTATTGTTTTATGTATGAGTTCATTTTTATCATTGGTAATCATAGTGATACCCCCCTTTTTGGGCATCACTTGCAAAGGGCTCACCCATGCACTGTCGTAGATTGGGTAGATGATTCCTGCATCTAATAGTTTGATCAATTTTTTCTTCATGGCCTCCTTCACTGGAGGGCTTATCAATCATTTTAGTTACTGATAGGGCTTGGATCCTTCCTCAAGTAATACCTTATGGGTGAATATGGTTGGACTGATCCCATTAATATCATCGACATTCCACCCAATAGCCTGTTTTATTTTCTTTAGAACCTGTGGAAGTTCATATTCTTTCTCTTGAAAGAGAGATGAATTGAGAATAACTATAATTTTGTATTTATATCCCAAGTACACATATTTTAAAGATTATGGGAGATGTTTTAGTTCAAATTGTGGGGATTTAAGAATCGAAGGAACAATCAGCTCTACCTTGTGTCGCTCTAGAATATTCGGAACAAGTGTACACTACCAATAATGACTGCCCTGGCCTATGAAAAATTGTAGATCCTTTGGTTCCTAATCAGGATGGATATGCTTGATGACTGGTTCTTTGGTGATAGAACAACATCCCATGCCATCTTCCATCTAGCCGAAGTGATCCTTCACCGTATTCAATGCGCAACAGTCCTCATTTTCCATAAGTGATACTTGCTTGAAAGCTTTGAGGATGTTCTAGGATAAATTTTCATCTCCTAATATGATGATTGATTCGCCTTAGTGAACATTGATCCAAACTATACCAATAGCCAAAAAGGGTCTTCCCAGAATAAGGGGCGCCACTTGGTCTTCCTCCATGTCCAGTATGATAAAATCAGTATGAAGAATCATTTTTCCCACTTTCACTAGAACATCCTCAAGCATACCTCTATGATATATAATAAAGCGATATTCTAGTTGTAATGCCACTCAAGTTGGTTTTGGATCATTTACCCCCAGCTTCTTAAAGACTCTAAATGGAATAAGATTGACACTATCCCCAAAGTTGCAAAGGGCCTTCCCAAACTCACAAGATCCGATTGTGCAAGGGATTGTAAAATTTCAGGGATCCTGGATCTTTGGAGGAAGAGTGTGATGAACCACTGTTTAACATTAATTAGTGAGAGGAATGATTCCCAAATTCTCCATCTTTCTCTTATTTGAGAAGATTTCCTTCAGAACATCATATATGTTTTCATTTTAGTTAATTACTCCTCGAAAGGAATATTAATGTGAAGTTTCTAGAATACCTCCATATATTTTGTAAACTACTAATCTAGATTCATCTACTTCATTTTTCTGGGAAATGGTAAGGTGAGTTCATATGGTTTGACCACCTATTTTCCCTTACCATTTTCTGCCTCCTTCTCTTTTGATAGGTCTTATGTTGAGGGGGACTCCTCGATCTTCGATTAATTATTCGAAGAGGGTGTAGGTGGAGCTATATTTTTTTTCCTCACCTTGATTTGTAGTTATTTTTTGGGGTAGATCTTTCCCAATTCATAAAGTGATAGCATTGGCTTCCACCCATGGGTTCTTCTTATTGCTACCTAGTAGCGTACTAGGTTTCCTTGAAGAGAGATAATTATAAAGCTTCCCAATTTGATTCTAAAAGATTATAATGGATTCCTTTTGATTCTAAAATCAGATCTCAATAGTTGTTATGAATTTTGTCATCATTTATCTTTGATGGGTTCTCCTACTAAGGTTGTTGTGTAGCCGGTTGAGGTTGTGGCTTCCAAGGTTGTTGCAATTGAAAAAGTTTTTGACACCCTTTCTGTTGGAAGGATCCCTTCTGCTGTCTGGGATATGTATTTTGATACTACTTTTGACCATAACCAGTTAGCCTTTAGGGAATGGGTTGAGATTTTTTTATTTCTATCCCCATCCCATGTTCACGTTATCTTTCCAAGATGAGTTTTGTTATTGAGGGTAAATTTTTGGCCCTCTGTTATGAAAAACATAACTTACCTCATTTTTTGAAGGAACACCATATGTCCTTGGGAATTCACCCATGGTGTGATTTTCACTACATTCTCTACATGCTGGGTGATTTAGAGCTTGAACATGAGATGTTTTTTCAGATTCAACACATAAATCTACTTGGATACAACATCAAGTTGGTAATAAAAAATTATAGTGGCATCAATTTTATCAATTCCCCTCTTTTGAGTACCCCACTCATAGTTCCATTGGAATTTATTTGCTGACATATCTTCTATAAAGTGAATGAGTTCCTCTGGGGATTTACTTATAATCGTTCCTCCTTAAAATGTGTCCACCCTTGATTTGATGTTCATCATAAGACTGTCATTGAAATTTTGGAGATGATTCCACAATGGAAGGCCATTATGAGGGAACTTGCTCATAATTTCTTTGAAACACTCCCAGGATTCATACAATGACTCTAAATCATATTGTTGAAAGTTTTGAATTTCGTTCTACAACATAACCATCTTGGAAGGTGGGAAATATTTATAAAAAAATTCCTAAGCCAATACCTCCCAGTTGAGTATGGAATGTTGAGGTAGTCCTATAATACAGTCCATTTCATTATCCCTTAATGAGAAGGGGAATAAGTTAAGGAAAATGGAATCCTCGAACACCCCATGGTAATGGAATGTTCCACAAATCTCTAAAAAATTTGAGATATGAGAATTGGGGTATTAACTTGGTAAACCACTAAAATGAACTATATTTTGGAGGAGCTACATTATGGATTGCTTCATCTCAAAATGTTGGGCTTGCACCGGTGGTCTGAAAATACTTATATCGGCTCCTCAGATTGAAGTAAGACTATACTAAATAAGGGTACGGTGAGGGGGCAATTGTTCTTGAGGAGGTGGGGGAATAAATTGATGCTCATGAGAAAAAAGGCCCTTGATTTGGCTACTTATACAGAAACCAATATGGTCGACAGTACTTCTAGGGTTGCTATGGTCCATAACCTGGGAAAAAAAGAGTCAATTTTCTTTGTTGGTTACGAGACATGAACTCCATGATATTTTCTTGTGAAAGCTAATTTTTCTCATCCCTAATAGCTAGTTTTTGGTCCTAGTTATCATTATGAATTAAATTATATCTAACGCCTTGGAAAAAAGCCGATTCTCCCGATTCTATGTTATCCATTGATGAATTTTGGTTGTGATCACCCATAAGTGACCAGCGTCACCTCAAGATCATTTGTTTGATCTGAAAATAAATTGGATGAAATTCCAATGATTTAGTTCTCTTGGAAAGAGTGATTTGACCACTCATGCACCTGTGATTCGGCACAACACCAAACACAAACCAAGTGTAAAAGAGGAAAAAAACAAAACAATAAGATTAAGAATAGAATATTTATAATATTTATATTTTTATTTTCACTTTAATTGATAAAAATTTGGTTTTACAAAACACTATTAACATACACTCATTGACAACGGTTCCATTTTTTGTTGTCATTTCAGCCAAAGTGTTACATTTGGAAACCCAAATTGAAATACCCAAACTTATTACTAGTATAGTACAAGAATGGGGTAAATCCATAGGGAGAGAGAGTCACTAAATTATATTTCTCTATTTTGTGATTAATTAGGTTAATATCAATGGAGAAAAAAACCCTAGATCTACTTCCGCTTCCTACCACTCCGATGACCTAGATCCATGCAGCTGGGATCATCTCCCCCTCCCTTCTAGAGGGGGGAGTTTCGATTTTGTTGTCCCATGGGAAGGAAGCCCCTGATTCTTACTCTCCTTTTCCAAAAATCTCTATAGCCCCAAAGGTTTCTGCTCTTTTCCGAGAGTCACCTCAGTTGTCTCTGCTCCCGACGGAGTTAATCTGCACTGCGGATCTGTGCAAGTTTACCCTAGTGGACCACTTTCGTCCTCATAGACCGTCAGTTGAAGCGTTTTCCCAGGCCATCTCCGAATCTTGGGGACTTCATGAACATACGGTAGTTGGGTTACTTGATCGACGAAATATTATGGTTCGGTTTGGATCCGAGGAAGATTTGATTATTGCTTGGTCCAGAGCTCCTAGAAGGTGCAGTGATTCTTCTTTCTTTCTCTTCCGTTGGGGTTTTGGATTCCATATGTATCTTGATCCATCGTCAGTTGCTACTTGGGTAAGTCTTCCTGGTCTTCCCCTTTCTTTTCAAAATCCTGTGATTCTTTGTGCAATTGGCAATATGATCGGGAAATTTCTTTGCTCTGATCAACGAACAGAGTCTGTGTCTCACCCGGTTTTCCCACGAATATGTGTTGAGGTTGATGTTGCATGACCTCATGTGCGATGTATCTAGATTTCTGACGAGCAAGAGTTTAGATGGATGCAAGTGGTTGTTTTTGAGTCATGGATGAAGTTTTGTGTGAGGTGTAAACGGTTCAGACACCTGGAGGAGGTTTGCTGTAGGGGAGGGCTGGATGGTTATCCCCAAAGGATGATTGGAAACAGGGGGGATGGGTGCTGGATGCATGCTACTGTGAGGTCGACTCAGTGGGCTCTGAAGGACGACCCAGTGGAAGTGGCTGTGCTTTCCAAAGCTGAAGCTTCAGCTGAGCAGGGGGATCGACTAGACTCTATGTGTTCTGAAGGCCAGCGGTGTGAAGTGCAATCTGATGGACTTATAGTGAAGGGGTTGTTGCAGGCTTAGTGTGATGATGTGTCGGGCACTACAAGTGGTCTGAAGACAGTAAAGGAGCCTTTGAACCCATCGGTTTTGCCAGTGTTTGACAGACTGAAATGTGATCTTAGACTTGAGTCAAGGTCTTTGGTTGAGACTGGTGCTGGTCATCCAGGTAATTCTGAGGAGAATGTGGCCTCCCTGGAGGGTGCTTAGGAGAATTTGTGTAGGGTTTCTGATAGTGCTGGCCTAACGTTGAAGGGTGTTGCCTTGGAGGATGCTGTCACCAGTAGAACATGTGCTGTGGAGGAGGCGATAGAGAAGGAGTCACTTGATGATTTTAGGTCAGCACAACAGGTTGAAGCTGGGAATGGTGTGCAGATGGAGCTTACAACTGCACTGCAGCCCCGGTCTTGGAAGCAGGGGGATGATCTGGAGCTCAGCAACCGCTTTGTTGGTTTGGTGATGGATGACATAGTGCTGGACTGTGATGGACCTGTGTCTATCGGTGAAAAAATCTTGTAGGAGCAAGGCTTTGTGGGTCCTGGTGACATTCATGGACCAATACAAGGGCATGAGGTTGGTGTTACTGATCCTATTCTTGGTTCTAATGGATTTTGTCTGTAGGTGTTGGAGAATGGGAAGGCCTCTATCACTGAGACTGATGTTTCAGTCAATGCTATTGGAAGCATTTCATAGGAGGCTGCTGCGGACGGTTCTCTTATGGAACAGAGGACAAATGTTGGCGGTGAGTTTGTGGATAATCCGAAGTGTCTTAACATACTTGACTCTAACACTCAATCTCAGCAGGAACAAGGTATGGAGAAAGTTTACCGTGTAGTACACATTTTTGTAAAGTGGGGGGATTGTCTTGAGAGTGATAAAGAAATTGAAGGTGGAATGATCAGGGCTTCCTACAACGATGTTGTCCGTGGTGAGAAA
Source organism: Viscum album (assembly GCA_963277665.1). Taxonomy (NCBI): domain Eukaryota; kingdom Viridiplantae; phylum Streptophyta; class Magnoliopsida; order Santalales; family Viscaceae; genus Viscum; species Viscum album. The sequence continues at coordinate 1,340,301,379 of OY728139.1, read as the reverse complement.
AGTAAGGAGCCTGGGAATGAGGAAGTGATGACTACCCCACCACGAAGAAGGCCAAGGAGGGAATATTCTTATCTGCCAAAGCCAATGGCTACCAGGTCTGCCATTGGTGGGGAAGGCTGGGCTGCACGGTCTTCTAAGGAATTTCTCTCTTTGGAGAAGTTAAACATTAGAAGGAAGTACGCCAAGGTCCTGTGACATTATGACAGCTCAGAATGGGAATCGGCTATTGAAGAGGATGAAATATATCATGGGGGTGGTGTTGGGTCAGATTGATTTGATCTGTATTTATGACGTCACCCTTGTGTACTGGCTTACTGGTTTTCTTTTATTTAATAAATAGTCAGAGGCTTACCTCTGATTAACTTTCCCGGTAGGTTAATATCAACTAAATTTAGAGTTTATATTTTATGTTTCAAACATAAAGTAACCAAATCTTCTTTTTCTTGATGAATTTCATTGATGATAAAGAAAAATGTAAAATTGATTTTGATGATAAATGGGTAGAATGAATCGGGGGTTGAGTATTTTTAAGGTCATTAATAAATCAACTTTCTTATCATGTTGTGTTGTTTGTAATAACTCAGATTATTGGGTTTCAAATATAAATTAACCCCATTGGTCTGGTGAGTTTTTTTTGAATCAATAGAGACCAATTCTTTGGTCTAGAATTTTATTCCAATTAATTTTATTAATTGATGGCCATGTTGAGATGATAAGTGAGCCCAATTATCATGGGTGAACTTTTTTGTAATTCCTATGAAGATCCCAAGAAATTATATTCTTGTTATGATGTAGGGTTTCCAGTGATATTTAGAAATAAATTTCTGAGGATTAGGATAAAAACTTAATCAACACAAATATAATAATACATTTATTAATAACAAACCATAATCATCCACAACCCCAACACATGAGGGATTTTAGCTACACACAGAGTATCTAATAACTAACAGAACCTTAATAACTAAATAAAACATCACAGAAAATTCCGATTGAAGATATTCGAGAAGGAAGAGCGGAATCACCTCCTCTCTTCTCTTCACTCATTATCTTTCTCTCTCTTCTTCTCTAGGATTTCTTCTCCCATTTGGTGTCTCTGGTTGTACCATCCTTCTATGTGTTGGAATTTGGAGGGTGTTCCCTTTTATATTTAGTATTAAAAAAAACACTTTGTGCACCATAAGGTACATAATGTGTAACCAAGTCAACACATGGATCTTATTTCTCTGCTGTTAGGTGATCTATCACACCACCCTTGACTTTGAGGGAATCGACGATCAATTGGTGGGAGTACACAACATGCAGTGCCACCCCGCATGGCGTATAGTTTCGACTTCAACCACCAACCACTTCTGAAAGGTAGGACATGGTGTGTAAATGGATTGTACATGGCATGTGATTCTTAGCTGGAAACATGGGCGTATAATTAGTCTGACCGGACTGTATCGGGACAATGTTTCACGACATGTGTAAGAATTACACGCCATGTATATATGAACTTCTATTCGTATCTTTCACCAATTTGTGTCTTAGGCTGGAAAATACCTAAAAATCATCATGATCACTAAATTAAAGAATTTTATCTCCAAAACAACATATACCTAGTGAAAAAATTCTTTTGTACTCAATAGAATATATGAAAATGTATACACTAGTTGGAAACATCTATTAGTACATGCTCACCTCAACTTTTATCAAAATATAACAAGAAAATAAGGTCATAGATGTTTGTGAGGATAGAAGAAGCAACCTTGGGAAGAACATAGAGTAATGTTGTAAATTAAAATTATCCTAAGAAGTTATCATGTATGAAAGGTGAGAAGATGTTGGACTATAAATCCAGAAAGTTACAGAATAGTGTTATATAAAAAAGTTCAAATAAGAAAGTTGGAACTTAGAATAATCCATGTGTAAACTCCAAACTTCCTATCTATGTTTGTAATGATATTTTGGTAATTTTACTAGAATATTGGAAAATAACAAGGAATGTGTTAAAAGCATAAAGAAAATATAGAGAAAAGGTAAATGAAAAGATTTAAAATAATGAAATAAATGTACATGAGAGGTTTTTAAAAAAAGAACACTCTTCTTTTGAAGATGTTCTATTTTAAAGATTTAATAATTATGGGCATTATGGAAAAGGCTTTTTTGACTATTCTTCTAGAAAAAGATACAATCCATAAGAGTGGTAAGAATGTATAATCCACGAACGCTGTAAAGAATAATATATCTCCACAAAAATAGGAATTTAATTTAAGGATATATATTCTTCCTAAATAAATCAAAATCAATGATCAGAAGTTCATGATTTAAGACTAGGGAAAATGGGGCTACTTTTTTGGGAAAACAATATCATCCGCACTATTCACATTTATGAAGCAAGGAAGAACCTCCTTATTCACTCTTATTTTGTGTCTTTGATTTTTTCCTATAAAAATAGGTAGTTAATGGAGAATCATGATATGGGGGGGGACCTAAGATAATTAATTGCTTCCAGTCTTGGTTTTCTAAAATAAAGAAGTTTCAATCCTTGAATGGTTCCTATCTGGAATCAATAAAAAAGTTATGTGAAAGGATAATCCTTGGAAAAGATGTGTAATTTTTTAAGTACGGAAACCCACATAATAAAATATCCATTTTTATTATTTCTCTACATGAAGTCTATAAATCATATATTTTGAAGAAATTCATCACTATGAAGATTTTATGGAATTTATTCTTATGGAGGAGACATTTTTTTAAAAATGCAAAGTCACTTTTAGAATTTCAATATCATATAAATATAATTATCTATATAATGCTCTTGATGATAATGTCATTGGAAAAGAATTTTTATTTCTTAAAATATCATCCAGGATTATAAAAATAATAAACATAACAAAAAGGTACTAAATTTGAATTTATCAATGACATGAGAAAGGATGAAGTATGAAAGTCTCCCAAGTCCATTTTTTCTACTTTCTTAAAATTTTAAAATTTATTTTATGAAGTGAGTGAAGGAGTTTCAGGTTGATATTTCTTAAAAATATTATATATCTCAATAAGTATCTTCATCACAGAATAAAACTGGACAAATATTAAATATTTTTCTTGAGTTCCCATTCATACGGTAGTAAGATCAGTTGGTAATGGATTGTTTTTTTGTCTAAATCAATTTATTTTCTTTTATACATTAAGAATGGATCAAATATATATGGAGTAAACTAATATATGACAGTTTTTATAAGTATTTCCTGTTACCCTTTTCCCAATGAATTTGTATTTCTTTTCAATAAGTTAGAGATAAAGTGAAATAAAAGTATGGAACAAACTACAAGGGTGATAAATGTTTTGAAAAGTAAAGGGGAGAGAAGGATCAATAGATTGATGTATTCATTTATAAAGTACATTGATGTTATTTCCAAAAAATAAAAATGGGGTGATTTTTGATACCAATTCATGTTTAAGTTTTATTTTTTTTCAATAGATATTGGTTATAATAAGTTTTCAATGAAACTGAAATATTTCATTGATTTCAGTAAATTTTAGAATATAAAAAGAATAAGATATAAAATATTTGGATGAAGTTTCCATATTTGATAGCAAAGTAGATGCATCTTGGAATATAAAGTAAAATTTTTTCTTAAGTCTTATTATCTTAAGTAAGTTCTTTTAAATAATTTTAATTTTACTTATGACGATTATAGATTTTTTCTTCATGTCTCAAACGTGCCCTATGATTATGGTGAATATTTTTTGTTACCAAAATTATAAAGATGTTAAAGATTCAATAATTTTTACTTAAGAATATTGTAAGGATTAATGGGGGATGTTTTAATAAGTAAAGGGGATCTGAAAATAATTATTTATTGAATATTTATGATTTAAGTCTATAAAACCAAACATATGAACAATTTCTTAAGAAGATTCAAAGAAAAGTGTTACTGAATAGAGAAATATGTAAAAAAAAAATAAAATAGAAAGGGTGATCATTGGAAAAAACATTCTTTAGAAAAATTAGATAGTTGAAGAAATGTTAACCATATAAGGGTAGCTGTGATTGTTGGAACCATGGTCTTATATGCATGATTTGGAGTGTGGTTTGTGTTTGTTGTCAATCCTCAATGGAAGCTCGGCTCGTGTACCAGCAAAGAGATCATACCTTTCAAGCAGACAACAGTATTGAAGGTGGCGTCGTTTCCCAGTGTTTGCCAAATTTTTGGGGTCAAAAATCTGGAAATTGGTGAGCATCGCGAAAATAGGATTTCCATGAAGATCATGTTTTTATATGGCAAAGGCATGATTTTCACGAAGAGAGGATTCATGGTTTGGAAATCGCGAAGACCAGAAGAATGGAGGCGGTGAGTCTTCGCGATTACGTCAAAGCTTCGCGAACGGCAGAGTTGAAGAGCTTCGCGGCGGTGAAGGGCTTTGCGAGGGAGCATCGCGGCGAAGGTGCGAAGGAATGTTGGGCTTCGCGAAGGGAGCTTCGCGGCGCTGTCACGAAGGTATGTTGACGGTGATTCTTCACGACTACGTCAAAATCCGCGAACGGAAGATTGACGTGGAGCTTTGCGATTTGAACAGATTTCTCGTAGAAACTTTGGATCTTCGTGATTTGAGATGACGTGGCGCTGACTTCACGTGGAAGGGACGAGGGTCGGTGGAATCGCCTATAAATAGAGGCCGACCCCCTCAAGAGAAGCAGAGATAATTTTTCAGAGAAAGTCCTTTGCTCTCGGTTCGCAAAGGTCTCTCGCGAAGGCAGCGTGCTTCGCGAAAGAGGAACTTCACGGCGTCTATTCTGGCTCCGCGAAAGACGTGTGCCCCGCGTTGGCTCAGTGAGCATCGCGAAGAGGCAGGAGCTTCGCGATAGCCAAGCATTGCGAAGGCTGGAGCATCGCGATAGTGCTTCACGATTGAGCTTTGCGATTGAGCTTCGCGAAATGGCAGGGGCTCTGTGAAGTCTTGTCTGAGCTTTTCAAAATTGGGAGCCTCGCGAAGTAGGGTACTTTGCGAAGGCCTTTTCCAAATGTTGTTTGCCCTGTGAACAAGGGAAAGGGGTTTTTCGTCAGTGGTTGGAATTTGGAACTTAACAGAGCATTAACTCAGGACTCTGATGCAAGCAAAGTCTCATGCAGAATAGGAGACAATGAAATTCATGACTATCAATTGAAGAGACCTTCACGTCTATAAACTGAGTGAGACTTCACCAACGGCAGTGAGCCAGGGGGAGTCAATGGGAGTGACCCCAGGGAAGCAGTGGGCTATCCCTGAACCTTTGTAAAGGCAGTGAGCCTGGGACGGTGTGACTGTACCCGAACTTTTGTAATCTACAGCTAGTGAAGCATAGTGGATTTTGGTACGACCGACAACCTGTCGGCGTATGCTCCTTGGACGTAGCCCTTAGTGGTGAACCATGTAAAAAGAGTTGTGTCTTCTCTGTGCTTGTGAATGCTTGCTTTCTAATCATATTCATCATACAGGTTCAACAAGTTCCTACCAACATGGGAACAAGATCCATCACTTTAAAAGAAAAAGTGGTCACCCTGATTCACCCCTCCCCTCTCAGGGTGTCCCGGGGTCCTTCAAGTGGTATCAAAGGGTAAAGGTTGCTGTTGTTGAATCAGACCTTTGTTTTCGTTATGGAAAACGCGGTCAATGTTAGGGGAGTCCCTACCTTCGATGGAAACAATTTCCAGATCTGTAAGAACAGAATGAGATCCCATCTGAGATCTCTTAGAATGGAATTTCTCTTTTCTACTATGCAAGGAATACAAGTCACTGATCCAACAGGCCTTGCTATGACTGAAATAGATAGGAAACTTCTTGATCCAGATGCTAAAGCACAGAATGCACTCACTGCAGCCCTTTCTGATCAGATCTACCTAAAGGTGATGAACTGCACCTCAGAAAAATCCATGTGGGATAAACTTGAGAATATTTATGAAGGTGATAGCAAAGTGAAGGAGGCGAAACTACAAGTGCTTCACAATCGGTTTGATGATCTGAAGATGCATCCAGATGAGAATGCAGACTCTTTCTTCAATTGAATTACTGAAGTGGTTGGAGCTATTCGGGGTCTAGGTGAAGAAATCAAAGACATTGATATTGTAAAGAAAATATTGAGAAGACTTCCACCACTTTATAATGCGAAGGTGTCAGACCTTGAGGAATGAGATCTTTCCAAACTTTCTCTAGATGATCTACTGAGCAGTTTGGTAGCATATGAAATGAGAGTCAAACCTGAAGATGATACGACTCGAGTGAGAATGGAAATGGCATTCAAGGCCATGGATAAACTGAAAATCTAAAAGGATAGTAGCAGTGAAGATGACTAAGAAAAAGAAATTCTTTCTCTCATTGCAAAGAAGTTCCAGAAGGGGAAAGGGAAATTCAAAGGGAAGTTACCTCTCGCGTGTTTCCGTTGTTGAAAAGTTGGTCACATTGCCTCTCAGTGTTTAAAAATGATCAATGATGAAGATTGTGAGGATGAAAACTGTAAGAAGCCTCAGAGAAGGTTCTTCAAAAAGGGGGACTTCAAATCTGCAAAGAAAATGGAAAGAAAGAGTTTTGTCTGTGAAGAGGAAGAAGATGATAATGAATTCTGTAATGAAGAAGAACCAGAATTCAAAACTGGGAACCATGCTCTTATGATGGCCACTGTTGAAAATCCAGAAGATAATGAAGGAGAAAAACAACTGCAAACTTGTGTAGATCCTGAGATGCAACTTAAGGATGCGGTTAGTAAGCTCAAGATTAAATGTAAGAGCTGCAATAAGTGGAAATCAATTGTAGAAGAATCAACAGAATATGTTGATCAACTTGAAGCTGAAATTGAACGACTGGAAGAATTTGTGAAGGTACAGTCTAAAATAATTTAAATTAATGATGATGTAGTAGATCTGAAGCTGAGAATTGAAGAGCAGGCTAAGGTCATCAATGACCTCACCTCCAGACTGGATGAAAAATCCAAGACTATTGATGGTCTTGAGGAGGAAGTAGTTACTCTAAGGAGTAAACTGGAGACTGAATCAGTTCCAAAAGAATCGAGGAGGAAAATGCAGTTTGGAAGATTCTCAGATGCAGAATTACTAGCAAGAGCCAAGTGTGGTTCAGATGGGGTTGAAGAAATCTTGAGTAATAAAAGACCCGCTTGCATGGGAAAGAGTGGAATTAGCTGTGAGGCTGAGACATCAACTGCTGGAAGTGAAAAGACCCAAAAGAAAGATAAGATGAAAGTTGACCATGCTGAAACGTTGCCTAGAATTACGAAAAAGGAACCCTCATTCCAAACTAAAAGGGGACCCACAAATTATCCTCAAACATTCAGAAATGACAGACAGTCTTATTATTCTTCCAAGGAAGAAGGTATGAGGAGAAATTCAAGTGAGAAGACATTTCCTCTCATGAAGTGTCAGTTCTGTGGCTATCTGGGCCATACCATGTCATATTGTGAAGAGGCAAGAAGCTATCTGAATGGAGAAGATATAGAAGCTCAACAAAGGAGAACAATTTCATATCCTAATTCTTATAGAAGAAATAATTTCTATGGATATTGTTTTTTTGTTCTAATTTTGGCCATAAGGCCGCTAATTGCAGGAAGAGAAGGGACATGGACACCTCATACCGAAGGTCAAGACAAGTCAAGTCTTGTCAGCAAGATAGTGTTGCTCTTTCAAACAGGTTTTCACCTCTCAAAGAAGACTTTGACTATGAAGAACCTGGGTATGCAGAAGAGATAATTGAAAGACCATCAGTTCTTTATACTCGGTCTAATGTCTCATTGAAGGAAAGGAAGAAGATTGAGAAATCCAACCTTGCAGAGGTGGCCCTCAAAGCTACAAAGAACAATAGTACCTGGATTCTGGATAGCGGTTGTTCATCTCATATGACAGGTAATGCCGGCCTACTAACGAATATCATAAGGAATGTCGATGGTACAGTAAGATTTGTTAATGATGGGGCTCTGAAAATCAAAGGGAGTGGAAGTACCGAATTAGCTAATGGAGAGCTAAAGAAGACTGAAGTCCTTTACGTAGATGGCCTACGTCATAATCTCCTCAGCGTGAGTCAACTCTGTGACTCAGGACTTATATTCACATTTAATCAGAAAGGCTGCACTATCAAGGGAAAGACTGGAAATTCTCTTATGAAGGGATGCAGAACAGAAGGAAACTTGTATCAAGTTGATAGTGAAGAAAATGTATGTTACATGACTATTGAAGAAGAAAACAATTTGTGGCATCGGAGACTGGGACACATCAATCAACAAGACATGGAGAAAATATCAAAATTGAGAATTGTCATGGACATTCCCAACCTGAAGCGTGAGCGTGAAAAATCTTGTGATGCATGTATGTGTGGGAAGCTGGTCTGCAGTTCATATCGACCAAAGAAGAAAAGAGCGTCTCACCTTCTTGATCTAATTCATACAGATGTTTGTGGGCCAATAAATGTTGCCGGAACTCATGGAGAAAGGTACTTTGTCCTTTTCATAGATGATTACAGTAAAATGGCATGTGTGATGGTCATTCACAGGAAACGACAAGTCCTTGACTTCATGAAACATATCGGCGAATCGCCGAGAACGATACTGGACGAACAATCAAAGTGTTGCGATCTGACAATGGAGGAGAATACACGTCCATTGAATTTGAGAATTATCTGGAGAATCATGGGATACAACATGAGGTCGCTGCTGTGAGAACTCCACAGCAAAATGGATTTGTTGAACGTAGGAATCGACAGGTGAACAACATGGCACGAACTATGCTGATTGAGAGTCGTATTCCACGACATTACTGGAAAGAGGCTGTTCAAGCTGCAGTGTACATTCAGAATCGAACAGGACTTTATATGGGTGAGACAAAGACAACATACGAATTGTGGCTTGGACGGAAGCCTTCTCTAAAATACTTTCGTGTCTTTGGAAGTAAATGCTTTATCAGGAACAAAGAAGGAAATCAAGGGAAATATGGCGACAATGCAGATGAAGGAATTTTCCTTGGTTACTCAATGAACAGCAAAGCCTACAAATGTTTCAACAAGCGTTTGGGAAGAATTATGGAAAGCAGTGATGTTAAGATAATTGAAGAGAAAACCACAAATGCCTCAAGGACGTCATATGATGATGTGATAGAAAGTCGGGAAGAATGTGAACGTGAAGAAAATACAAGTGTAGAAATAGATGAAGTTGTTCAAAACACTCAGCAGTCACATCATGATGTTGACTCAGAAGAATAATCTGAAGAAGAAACTATGGCAGAAGAAAATGCTACTGAACCTCGCAGGAGAAACCGAAGAGCTGAGATTGATCCATCCAATATAATTGGGGACAAAAGTGCACCCACTCAAACAAGGAGGATGAGGAATAACACGCAGTCTTCATTTCTATCAGTTGTAGAGCCATCCTCATTCGAAGAAGCTGCAAAAGATAAATCTTTGGTGAAAGCCATGAATGATGAATTAGATCAGATTGACAAGAATCAAACATGGGATCTTGTCCAGAGACCTGAAGGTCACAACGTGATTGGTACCAAATGGATCTTCAAAAATATGTTTGATGAGCATGGAAGTGTCATCAGAAACAAGGAACGACTGGTATGTAAAGGATACTCTCAGATTGAAGGCATTGATGTTAAAGAAACCTTTGCTCCAGTGGCTAGACTGGAGTCAATCAGGCTTTTCCTTGCCATGGCACTGCAAAGAGGATATAAAGTATATCAAATGGATGTCAAGACAGCATTCTTGAATGGTGTACTCGAAGAAGAAGTCTACATTGAACAACCACTGGGCTTTGTTTTGGGTACTGATGAAACAAAGGTCTGCAAACTGAAGAAAGCCCTATATGGTTTGAAGTAGGCACCACGGGCATGGTACTCCCGGCTGGACTCATATCTCAAGAAGTTGGAATTCAAAAGAGGATGAGTTGATCACAATCTCTATGTGAAGAATTCTCCAAAAGATCAATTCATGGTTCTTGTCTATGTTGATGATATCATATTTGGTGGCAGCAGGCAGAAATCAGTGGATGAATTTGCCAACCACATGAAATCAGAATTTGAAATGTCTATGATTGGGGAGCTCACATATTTCTTGGGGCTGCAAGTGATTCAAAAGAAGGAATACACTTTCATTTCTCAAGAAAAATATGCAAGAGAGTTGCTGAAGAAGTTCAATATGCAAGACTCCAAACCAATGTCAACTCCAATTACAGTTGGAACTAAACTTGGAAAGCATGAGGATGGGAACTCTGTTGATCCCACCATGTACAGGAGGATCATTGGAAGCCTACCGTACCTGACAGCGACACGTCCAAATATTGTCTTTGCAACATGCCTTGCAGCCCGCTTTCAGAGTAATCCAAAGGAGGAACATATGGCAGCAGTAAAAAGAATCATGAGGTATATCCAAGGCACACATAACTTCGGGTTATTTTTTTCTGCAGGCAGGGACAGTGAATTATCAGCGTTTTCTGATGCTGATTGGGCTGGTGATGTAGTAGACAGAAAGTCCACTAGTGGTGGAGCTTTCTATATTGGGAAGAAATGTGTTGGCTGGTTGAGCAAGAAACAAGAAAGTACTTCTCTTAGTACTGCTGAAGCTGAGTATATCTCCGCCACAAAGTCATGCACTCAACTGCTATGGATGAAGTAGCAATGAACTGACATTGGCGATGAGGTAACGCAACCAATGGTGATTTACTGTGACAATAAGAGCGCAATTGATCTTACGAAGAATCCGGTTCAGCATTCTCGTACAAAACACATTTAAATCAGGTATCACTTTATCAAAGAGAAAGTTGAGCAAAGCATGATTAGATTGGATCATGTGGGAACAGATGAGCAAGTGGATGATATTCTGACAAAGCCACTGTCAGCGGTTGTGTTTGAGAAACATCGGTTGAACCTCGGTGTTCGACCACCTCCCAGTGCATAAGGAGGTTACAGAATTCCCCTCTCCCCATTTTTTTTAAATGTTTTTAATCTGTTTATGGATATGATGCAGGTTTATGGGGGTGATACTATCCAGGGGGAGTATGGTTTGAGCTGAATGTGAAAAATTTTACTGGTCTTTGGATTTATTGTCAATGGGGGAGAAAGGAGAAGAAAAAAAACATAATTCAGGAAAAGGATTAGAAAAAAAAACATAATTCAGGAAAACTTCTATGATGAGAAGAATGAGAAGGAACACAATGGAACCCAATTCAAGCCTCCTCTCTTGTTTTCTACACCGAGCATTGCTCACGTAGACTTAGAGTGTTGGCTGGGTTGATTCATGCGGTTTTTGGTTTTCACATTGATGGAGATCTATGGAATTTTTCTTCTGATTGCCAACAAACCCAAAGGGGGATATTGTTGGAACCATGGTCTTCTATGCATGATTTGGAGTGTGGTTTGTGTTTGTTGTCAATCCTCAATGGAAGCTCGGCTCGTGTACCAGCAAAGAGATCATGCCTTTCAAGCAGACAACAGTATTGAAGGTGGCGTCGTTTCCCAGTGTTTGCCAAATTTTTGGGGTCAAAAATCTGGAAATTGGTGAGCATCGCGAAAATAGGATTTCCTTGAAGATCATGTTTTCATATGGCAAAGGCATGATTTTCACGAAGAGAGGATGCATGGTTTGGAAATCGCGAAGACCAGAAGAATGGAGGCGGTGAGTCTTCGCGATTACGTCAAAGCTTCGCGAATGGCAGAGTTGAAGAGCTTCGCGGCGGTGAAGGGCTTTGCGAGGGAGCATCACGGCGAAGGCGCGAAGGAATGTTGGGCTTCGCGAAGGGAGCTTCGCGGCGCTGTCGCGAAGGTATGTTGACAGTGATTCTTCACGACTACGTCAAAATCCGCGAACGGAAGATTGACGTGGAGCTTCGCGATTTGAACAGATTTCTCGTAGAAACTTTGGATCTTTGTGATTTGAGATGACGTGGCGTTGACTTCTCGTGGAAGGGACGCGGGTCGGTGGAATCGCCTATAAATAGAGGCCGACCCCCTCAAGAGAAGCAGAGAGAATTTTTTAGAGAAAGTCCTTTGCTCTCGGTTCGCAAAGGTCTCTCACGAAGGCAGCGTGCTTCGCGAAAGAGGAACTTCGCGGCGTCTATTCTGGCTCCGCGAAAGACGTGTGCCCCGCGTTGGCTCAGTGAGCATCGCGAAGAGGCAGGAGCTTCGCGATAGCCAAGCATTGCGAAGGCTGGAGCATCGCGATAGTGCTTCGGGATTGAGCTTCGCGATTGAGCTTCGCGAAATGGCAGGGGCTCTGTGAAGTCTTGTCTGAGCTTTTCAAAATTGGGAGCCTCGCGAAGTAGGGTACTTTGCGAAGGCCTTTTCCAAAGGTTGTTTGCCCTGTGAACAAGGGAAAGGGGTTTTTCCTCAGTGGTTGGAATTTGGAACTTAATAGAGCATTAACTCAGGACTCTGATGCAAGCAAAGTCTCATGCTGAATAGGAGACAATGAAATTCATGACTATCAATTGAAGAGACCTTCACGTCTATAAACTGAGTGAGACTTCACCAACGACAGTGAGCCAGGGGGAGTCAACGGGAGTGACCCCAGGGAAGCAGTGGGCTATCCCTGAACCTTTGTAAAGGCAGTGAGCCTGGGATGGTGTGACTGTACCCGAACTTTTGTAATCTACAGCTAGTGAAGCATAGTGGATTTTGGTACGACCGACAACCTGTCGGCGTATGCTCCTTGGACGTAGCCCTTAGTGGTGAACCAAGTAAAAAGAGTTGTGTCTTCTCTGTGCTTGTGAATGCTTGCTTTCTAATCATATTCATCATACAGCTTCAACAAGTTCCTACCAACGTGGGAACAAGATCCATCACTTTAAAAGAAAAAGTGGTCACCCTGATTCACCCCTCCCCTCTCAGGGTGTCCCAGGGTCCTTCAAGTGGTATCAAAGGGTAAAGGTTGCTGTTGTTGAATCAGACCTTTGTTTTCGTTATGGAAAACGCGGTCAATGTTAGGGGAGTCCCTACCTTCGATGGAAACAATTTCCAGATCTGGAAGAACAAAATGAGATCCCATCTGAGATCTCTTGGAATGGAAGTTCTCTTTTCTACTGTTCAAGGAATACAAGTCACTGATCCAACAGGCCTTTCTATGACTGAAATAGACAGGAAACTTCTTGATCCAGATGCTAAAGCACAGAATGCACTCACTGCATCCCTTTCTGATCAGATCTACCTAAAGGTGATGAACTGCATCTCAGAAAAATCCATGTGGGATAAACTTGAGAATATTTATGAAGGTGATAGCAAAGTGAAGGAGGCGAAACTACAAGTGCTGCACAATCGGTTTGATGATCTGAAGATGCATCCAGATGAGAATGCAGACTCTTTCTTCAATTGAATTACTGAAGTGGTTGGAGCTATTCGGGGTCTAGGTGAAGAAATCAAAGACATTGATATTGTAAAGAAAATATTGAGAAGACTTCCACCTCTTTATAATGAGAAGGTGTTAGACCTTGAGGAAAGAGATCTTTCCAAACTTTCTCTAGATGATCTACTCAGCAGTTTGGTAGCATATGAAATGAGAGTCAAACCTGAAGATGCTACGACTCGAGTGAGCAAGGAAATGGCATTCAAGGCCATGGATAAACTAAAAATCTCAAAGGATAGTAGCGGTGAAGATGACGAAGAAAAAGAAATTCTTTCTCTCATTGCAAAGAAGTTCCAGAAGGGGAAAGGGAAATTCAAAGGGAAGTTACCTCTCGCGTGTTTCCGTTGTGGAAAAGTTGGGCACATTGCCTCTCAGTGTTTAAAAATGATCAATGATGAAGATTGTGAGGATGAAAACTTCAAGAAGCCTCAGAGAAGGTTCTTCAAAAAGGGGGACTTCAAATCTGGAAAGAAAATGCAAAGGAAGAGTTTTGTCTGTGAAGAGGAAGAAGATGATAATGAATTCTGTAATGAAGAAGAACCAGAATTCAAAACTGGGAACCGTGCTTCTATGATGGCCACTGTTGAAAAGCCAGAAGATAATGAAGGAGAAAAACAACTGCAAACTTGTGTAGATCCTGAGATGCAACTTAAGGATGCGGTTAGTAAGCTCAAGATTAAATGTAAGAGCTGCAATAAGTGGAAATCAATTGTAGAAGAATCAACAGAATATGTTGATCAACTTGAAGCTGAAATTGAACGACTGGAAGAATTTGTGAAGGTACAGTCTAAAATAATTTAAAGTAATGATGATGTAGTAGATCTGAAGCTGAGAATTGAAGAGCAGGCTAAGGTCATCAATGACCTCACCTCCAGACTGGATGAAAAATCCAAGACTACTGATGGTCTTGAGGAGGAAGTAGTTACTCTAAGGAGTAAACTAGAGACTGAATCAGTTCCAAAAGAATCGAGGAGGAAAATGCAGTTTGGAAGATTCTCAGATGCAGAATTACTAGCAAGAGCCAAGTGTGGTTCAGATGGGGTTGAAAAAATCTTGAGTAATAAAAGACCCGCTTGCATGGGAAAGAGTGGAATTAGCTGTGAGGCTGAGACATCAACTTCTGGAAGTGAAAAGAACCAAAAGAAAGATAAGATGAAAGTTGACCATGCTGAAACGTTGCCTAGAATTCCGAAAAAGGAACCCTCATTCCAAACTAAAAGGGGACCCAAAAATTATCCTCAAACATTCAGAAATGATAGATAGTCTTATTATTCTCCCAAGGAAGAAGGTATGAGGAGAAATTCAAGTGAGAAGACATTTCCTCTCATGAAGTGTCAGTTCTGTGGCTATCTGGGCCATACCATGTCATATTGTGAAGAGGCAAGAAGCTATCTGAATGGAGAAGATATAGAAGCTCAACAAAGGAGAACAATTTCATATCCTAATTCTTATAGAAGAAATAATTTCTATGGATATTGTTTTTTTGTTCTAATTTTGGCCATAAGGCCGCTAATTGCAGGCAGAGAAGGGACATGGACACCTCATAACGAAGGTCAAGACAAGTCAAGTCTTGTCAGCAAGATAGTGTTGCTCTTTCAAACAGGTTTTCGCCTCTCAAAGAAGACTTTGACTATGGAGAACTTGGGTATGCAGAAGAGATAATTGAAAGACCATCAGTTCTTTATACTCGGTCTAATGTCTCATGGAAGGAAAGGAAGAAGATTGAGAAATCCAACCTTGCAGAGGTGGCCCTCAAAGCTACAAAGAACAACAGTACCTGGATTCTGGATAGCGGTTGTTCATCTCATATGACAGGTAATGCCGGCCTACTAACGAATATCATAAGGAATGTCGATGGTACAGTAAGATTTGTTAATGATGGGGCTCTGAAAATCAAAGGGAGTGGAAGTACCGAATTAGCTAATGGAGAGCTAAAGAAGACTGAATCCTTTACGTAGATGGCCTACGTCATAATTTCCTCAGCGTGAGTCAACTCTGTGACTCAGGACTTATAGTCACATTTAATCAGAAAGGCTGCACTATCAAGGGAAAGACTAGCAATTATTTTATGAAGGGATGAAGAACAGAAGGCAACTTGTATCAAGTTGATAGTGAAGAAAATGTATGTTACATGACTATTGAAGAAGAAAACAATTTGTGGCATCGGAGACTGGGACACATCAATCAACAAGACATGGAGAAAATATCAAAATTGAGAATTGTCATGGACATTCCCAACCTGAAGCGTGAGCGTGAAAAATCTTGTGATGCATGTATGCGTGGGAAGCTGGTCTACAGTTCATATCGACCAAAGAATAAAAGAGTGTCTCACCTTCTTGATCTAATTCATACAGATGTTTGTGGGCCAATAAATGTTGCCGGAACTCATGGAGAAAGGTACTTTGTCCTTTTCATAGATGATTACAGTAAAATGGCATGTGTGATGGTCATTCACAGGAAACGAAAAGTCCTTGAATGCATGAAAACATATCGGCGAATCGCCGAGAACGATACTGGACGAACAATCAAAGTGTTGCGATCTGACAATGGAGGATAATACACGTCCATTGAATTTGAGAATTATCTGGAGAAGCATGGGATACAACATGAGGTAGCTGCTGTGAGAACTCCACAGAAAAATGGATTTGTTGAACGTAGGAATCGACAGGTGAACAACATGGCACGAACTATGCTGATTGAGAGTCGTATTCCACGACATTACTGGAAAGAGGCTGTTCAAGCTGCAGTGTACATTCAGAATCGAACAGGACTTTATATGGGTGAGACGAAGACACCATACGAATTGTGGCATGGACGGAAGCCTTCTCTAAAATACTTTCGTGTATTTGGAAGTAAATGCTTTATCAGGAACAAAGAAGGAAATCAAGGGAAATATGGCGACAATGCAGATGAAGGAATTTTCCTTGGTTACTCAATGAACAGCAAAGCCTACAAATGTTTCAACAAGCGTTTGGGAAGAATTATGGAAAACAGTGATGTTAAGATAATTGAAGAGAAAACCACAAATGCCTCAAGGAATTCATATGCTGATGTGATAGAAAGTCGGGAATAATGTGAACGTGAAGAAAATACAAGTGTAGAAATAGATGAAGTTGTTCAAAACACTCAGCAGTCACATCATGATGTTGACTCAGAAGAATAATCTGAAGAAGAAACTATGGCAGAAGAAAATGCTACTGAACCTCGCAGGAGAAATCGAAGAGCTGAGATTGATCCATCCAATATAATTGGGGACAAAAGTGCACCCACTCAAACAAGGAGGATGAGGAATAACACGCAGTCTGCATTTCTATCAGTTGTAGAGCCATCCTCATTCGAAGAAGCTACAAAAGATAAATCTTGGGTGAAAGCCATGAATGATGAATTAGATCAGATTGACAAGAATCAAACATGGGATCTTGTCCAGAGACCTGAAGGTCACAACGTGATTGGTACCAAATGGATCTTCAAAAATAAGTTTGATGAGCATGGAAGTGTCATCAGAAACAAGGCACGACTGGTATGTAAAGGATACTCTCAGATTGAAGGCATTGATGTTGAAGAAACCTTTGCTCCAGTAGCTAGACTGGAGTCAATCAGGCTTTTCCTTTCCATGGAACTGCAAAGAGGATATAAAGTATATCAAATGGATGTCAAGACAACATTCTTGAATGGTGTACTCGAAGAAGAAGTCTACATTGAACAACCAGTGGGCTTTGTTTTGGGTACTGATCAAACAAAGGTCTGCAAACTGAAGAAAGCCCTATATGGTTTGAAGCAGGCACCACGAGCATGGTACTCACGGCTGGACTCATATCTCAAGAAGTTGGAATTCAAAAGAGGAGGAGTTGATCACAATCTCTATGTGAAGAATTCTCCAAAAGATCAATTCATGGTTCTTGTCTATGTTGATGATCTCATATTTGGTGGCAGCAGGCAGAAATCAGTGGATGAATTTGCCAACCACATGAAATCAGAATTTGAAATGTATATGATTGGGGAGCTCACATATTTCTTGGGGATGCAAGTGATTCAAAAGAAGGAATACACTTTCATTTCTCAAGAAAAATATGCAAGAGAGTTGCTGAAGAAGTTCAATATGCAAGACTCAAAACCAATGTCAACTGCAATTACAGTTGGAACTAAACTTGGAAAGCATGAGGATGGGAACTCTGTTGATCCCACCATGTACAGGAGGATCATTGGAAGCCTACCGTACCTGACAGCGACAAGGCCAGATATTGTCTTTGCAACATGCCTTGCAGCCCGCTTTCAGAGTAATCCAAAGGAGGAACATATGGCAGCAGTAAAAAGAATCATGAGGTATATCCAAGGCACACATAACTTCGGGTTATTTTTTTCTGCAGGCAGGGACAGTGAATTATCAGCGTTTTCTAATGCTGACTGGGCTGGTGATGTAGTAGACAGAAAGTCCACTAGTGGTGGAGCTTTCTATATTGGGCAGAAATGTGTTGGCTGGTTGAGCAAGAAACAAGAAAGTACTTATCTTAGTACTGCTGAAGCTGAGTATATCTCCGCCACAAAGTCATGCACTCAACTGCTATGGATGAAGCTGCAATGAACTGACATTGGCGATGAGGTAACACAACCAATGGTGATTTACTGTGACAATAAGAGCGCAATTGATCTTACGAAGAATCCTGTTCAGCATTCTTGTACAAAACACATTTAAATCAGGTATCACTTTATCAAAGAGAAAGTTGAGAAAAGCGTGATTAGATTGGATCATGTGGGAACAGATGAGCAAGTGGCTGATATTCTGACAAAGCCACTGTCAGCGGTTGTGTTTGAGAAACATCGGTTGAACCTCGGTGTTCGACCACCTCCCAGTGCATAAGGAGGTTACTGAATTACCCTCTCCCCATTTGTTTTAAATGTTTTTAATATGTTTATGGATATGATGCAGGTTTATGGGGGTGATACTATCCAGGGGGAGTATGGTTTGAGCTGAACGTGAAAAATTTTACTGGTCTTTGGATTTATTGTCAATGGGGGAGAAAGGAGAAGAAAAAAAACATAATTCAGGAAAAGGAGATGAAAAAAAAACATAATTCAGGCAAACTTCTATGATGAGAAGAATGAGAAGGAACACAGTGGAAACCAATTGAAGCCTCCTCTCTTGTTTTCTACACCGAGCATTGCTCACGTAGACTTAGAGTGTTGGCTGGGTTGATTCATGCGGTTTTTTGTTTTCACATTGATGGAGATCTATGGAATTTTTCTTCTGATTGCCAACAAACCCAAAGGGGGAGATTGTTGGAACCATGGTCTTCTATGCATGATTTGGAGTGTGGTTTGTGTTTGTTGTCAATCCTCAGTGGAAGCTCGGCTTGTGTACCAGCAAAGAGATCATACCTTTCAAGCAGACAACAGTATTGAAGGTGGCGTCGTTTCCCAGTGTTTGCCAAATTTTTGGGGTCCAAAATCTAGAAATTGGTGAGCATCGCGAAAATAGGATTTCCATGAAGATCATGTTTTTATATGGAAAAGGCATGATTTTCGCGAAGAGAGGATGCATGGTTTGGAAATCGCGAAGACCAGAAGAATGGAGGCGGTGAGTTTTCGCGATTACGTCAAAGCTTCGCGAACGGCAGAGTTGAAGAGCTTCGCGGCGGTGAAGGGATTTGTGAGGGAGCATCGCGGCAAAGGCGCGAAGGAATGTTGGGCTTCGAGAAGGGAGCTTCGCGGCGCTATCGTGAAGGTATGTTGACGGTGATTCTTCACGACTACGTCAAACTCTGTGAACGGAAGATTGGCGTGGAGCTTCGCGATTTGGACAGATTTCTGGCAGAAACTTTGGAGCTTCGCGATTTGAGATGACGTGGCGTTGACTTCGCGTGGAAGGGACGAGGGTCGGTGGAATCACCTATAAATAGAGGCCGACCCCCTCAAGAGAAGTAGAGAGAATTTCAGAGAAAGTCCTTTGCTCTCGGTTCGCAAAGGTCTCTCGCGAAGGCAGCGTGCTTCGCGAAAGAGGAACTTCGCGGCGGCTATTCTGGCTCCGCGAAAGACGTGCGCCCCGCGTTGGTTCAGTGAGCATCACGAAGAGGCTGGAGCTTCGCGATAGCCAAGCATTGCGAAGGCTGGAGCATCGCGATAGTGCTTCGCGATTGAGCTTCGCGATTGAGCTTCGTGAAATGGCAGGGGCTCTGTGAAGTCTTGTCTGAGCTTTTCAAAATTGGGAGCCTCGCGAAGTAGGGTACTTTGCGAAGGCCTTTTCCAAAGGTTGTTTGCCCTGTGAACAAGGGAAAGGGGTTTTTCCTCAGTGGTTGGAATTTGGAACTTAACAGAGCATTAACTCAGGACTCTGATGCAAGCAAAGTCTCATGCTGAATAGGAGACAATGAAATTCATGACTATCAATTGAAGATACATTCACGTCTATAAACTGAGTGAGACTTCACCAACGGCAGTGAGCCAGGGGGAGTCAACGGGAGTGACCCCAGGGAAGCAGTGGGCTATCCCTGAACCTTTGTAAAGGCAGTGAGCCTGGGATGGTGTGACTGTACCCGAACTTTTGTAATCTACAGCTAGTGAAGCATAGTAGATTTTGGTACGACCGACAAACTGTCGGCGTATGCTCCTTGGACGTAGCCCTTAGTGGTGAACCAAGTAAAAAGAGTTGTGTCTTCTCTGTTCTTGTGAATGCTTGCTTTCTAATCTTATTCATCATACAGGTTCAACAAGTTCCTACCAACGTGGGAACAAGATCCATCACTTTAAAAGAAAAAGTGGTCACCCTGATTCACCCCTCCCCTCTCAGGGTGTCCCAGGGTCCTTCAGTGATGATAAGGTTTATCAAATGGAGAAATATTATCTGACAGAGATGGTGGATATTTTTTCAGAACCAATTTCATCAAACATATCAGGTCCCATCATATGAAATTTTGGGTGAACTGTGATAGTTTATTATAAGGGATGTGTTATTCATCTATAAAATATCATAATTTTTTACAGATATGATTCAATCCAAAGTTAATTGGAAGAGTAGAGTCTTTAGAAGATATTGTTTTTTCATCTGAGTACAAAAGGGGAGATTAAGACGAAACTAATAAATGTTATTTTTTTTGAAAATATTATTATTTTTGTAGAACTCAGGTTCCCAAAATTTGTATAGTTTTGACTAAATTTTAAGCTGATAATTTTTTTTATAAATTTCAACATATACAATATCACAAATATTAGGACATAAAGTGAATAAGTTACAATGAAAAGTTTATTTCATCAGTTGAAAATGTTGTACTTGATGAAAAGAGAGTATCAAGTTCATCATACAATCTGAGTGGGTCATTAGATAGAATCCACAAAATAGATATCTTTATTAAAACTATTATATTATTTTATATATTAATCTTGATGTTATGAAGAGACTTATGGAATGAAGGCTCCATCAAATGAATGAGCATCGAATTAAGAAATCACAATTTCATCGTTCAGACAATGTTCAATAGGATAAAGTGTTCAGATAATATCCATTAGAGAAACTTTCTATACAATGTTCACAAAAGAATCATATATGAAGTTGTGAATTTTGAATTTTATATAAGATGATCAGATAAAATATATAATATAAATATCATCTGACATAGGTTGGATAATTAAGGAAAAAAATAGAAATTATATGTAGAGTTACCTGAAAAACATATACCAGACAATGTTTTGGGAATATATACCAGTTCAAAGTTATTTATGAAAATTTCATATTGTTATTAATTTTTGTGATACAGAGTTAATAATTAAATTATTCAATAATCATGAAGGAAGATGTGTGATTCTAGGAAATTTTAGGAAGATTGACGATGTTTGATCACTTATCAAATGTTCCAAAATGATTGGGAAGTATTCTAGTATAATTTGAATGAGTAGGAATTTTGGAATTCTGGATTTAGTTTTGTGAGAAAAGATATTTTAGTTCCCAGGTTTTCCCACTGATGCAGATATATATGAAGGGAGTGATCAAATAATATGGTGCAAGTGTGGAACAATATTCATATATGAAGGAGCTGATTTATCTAATTAATTTTCACAATAAAAAATATCCAACCAAAAATCATGAGAGTTATTATCATCAAGGTTGACGTTTGGTAATAGAAGAACATGATAGACTAGGGGTTAATGGATGGAGCTAAAGCACCAAATGAAACTAAAGAACCTGATAAATAAAGGAAGAGGTATCAGATGAACTTCCACAAGAAAAACATTTATTGGAAATACTATTATGGATGAACATGTGTGGAAGGAAAAAAGATAATAAGGTTCCACTGTATAGACATTAGATGAACTACATTAGATGAAAACATTTAATGGAATAATCAGATGAAAAAATTCTATCATTGGAAAATATTTTATATCATGTGGGATTAGATGAAAAAGTGGATGGAAGTTTTGTTATTAAACATAATTCATCATATTTATTTTTCTTGATGGCCAAATTAGAAAAAAAAATTATAAGAATAGTGAATCGATGAAGGACATTCTTTCTTTCTACTAGGTAAGAATGTGATGAAGAAGTTCTTGCATGAAGATAAAGAGTGAAGAATGAACAATGTTTGACTGTCACATCCGTTAAAATTATTGAAATGTGGAATAATTTCATGCTGTTACAACCTTACTAAAGAAGATAAAAACTATATATATAGGTAGTATAAATAACCATTAAGGATTTGTAAAGTTAGACTAGTTCATCACCAGTCTAGGTATTAGTATTATATTTTCCACCCTCATAAATTATAAATACCGACACTTGGATAATGATTATTTTCTAGCCACCAAATTGTATTTTTTCTGACATTATAGTGGATAATCTATGTAATGGTCATCACTATACACGATAAGGACATGTTTATCTTTTTAAGTAGTGAAACATGAAAAATACTTGTGTTCCATTATTACTTTCATTAACATACTTGTATACGATAAGGAAAAGAGAATAATAGAATCTTTATCATAATAGGTATAAGAGTTAAGTGTAAAAAAGTTTAAAAAGATTAAAAATTTCCTAACACTAATTCAACTACCAATCAGTGTTATGTATATCCCAAACCCATCGTCTGAATTGGAATCTATGGTTTTTTTCACCTCTATTAGATTCTGAACACTACAGTTATTCTATTTTTAATATTTTAATTTTATTTGTATATTTACAATTAATTTCAGTACTTGTGAAGAATCAACTATCTCTGAGAAAAATTATATTTGTATGAAGACTATGTTAAATAATAAAAAGAAAGAGAAAATAAATAAGAAGAAAATTTCCCTATTATATAATGAATATAAATTAGTAGATTATACATTACTTGAAAATAATAAATATATATCAAGATTTTAAAGTGGAGAGAAGGTTTTTCAAGTTTCCACCTAGGATAATGATGACTTTCCAACCTTTTGTAATCACGTGGTATGTGAAAATTATTTTATAAATAACCCTTAAGAAGGAAATAAGTGGTGAATATTATCAATCTATAACTTCTAAAAATATATCAATTCATAGACTAAAAGATAATCTACACTGTGTTCCTGAAGAAATAGCCTCCCTTGTTTGTGGATTTTTTTATATTATATAATAATAGATCACCCAACTAGAAGAAGAATCATATAACATTGAGAAGGATATTAAAGTAAAATTTCATGAATATATAAAATATACAAAGAAGATGGAATCCTTAAAGAAATAAATATGTACCTTGAAATAAGTTCCTCAAAATGTCTCAAGGGAGTTGAAGAGAAAGATTGAGGGAAGATGAATCTAGAAGAAAAAAATCCATTCTCTAGAAGAAAAGTTGAAAAATATAATTTATGTCAATTTTCAATGGGAAGTAAAATATAATTGAATTATGTAATTTTATTCTTTATTATAATGAAAAGTTATGTTGTATGATGTGGAACTTGGAAAAATGAAGAAAGTATCGAAAGATTGGGTGATCATGAATTAAGATCAGAAAAACACCCTCAATATGAGATGTCTAAATTGGATGTTCGGTTGGCCAATTTTGGGAAGACACATATTGAGACCTCACAAAAGAAGAATAATGTTGATGATGCTATAAAATTCTCATTAGAGGATTCCAAGGTTAAAACGCCACAACTTTTGAAAATAATAGCATGATATATTTTGTTGATATATCTCAAGAAGTAGTGAAGAATGAGGTACCATTCACATTATCTTATAAAAAAGTTTTTAAATATGTTTAAATAAATATTTTAGGAGAGGAAACAAATTTTGAACAATTATAGATGAGGAAAAGTAATAATAAACCTACCACCATGGATAGGGAAGATACAAAAAAGAGTTTGGAAGATGTTTCCCCACTATGTTCATAGAAGCCTATAAATAAATCCAAAAAAACTATAAAAAAGATATTTAATTATCAATATGTGTGGGTAAATGTTGGTGATGCAATAGTTTTGGGACTTTTCTATTTGATTTTTGGTGTTATTATAAAAATAAAAGACCCAAAATTAATCCCATGATAATGGGGAGAAAACTAGAGATGATGAAGCAACAACCACAATAAAAGAAAAATATAAAAATATACATTAGTATTGGAATGTTTGAAAATACCTTAGATGTTAATAAAAGTAGTGGTCAGAAATTCGGTACATAATCACATCAAATTCTATCAAAATTTGATAAGAAAATAAGGAAGCATAATTTTGTAAGGAAATAAGATGAAATATTTTAGAATAAAGAAAATGAATGTTGTAAAAAAAAATTCTCTAAATGGGTTTGAAATTATGAAAATTGAGAATATTTTGGATTCCAAATCCATGAATTTGAAGAAAAGTGTCGTATCCTAAAATTCAAATAAAAAGGATAGTACTCAAAAGAATACATGTGGATACTTCAATGTACTACCAATGTACCTATTGATATTTTGGTAATTTGGAAAAAATAGGTGGAAATAATGAGGAAAGTGGAAGAAGAAAAAGTGAAATCTAGTGAAAAAGGAAAAGATTCCACACGATGAAGGAAAGGACATGAGAGGTTGTTAACAGAATAAAACATTTATGTAAAAGAAGTTAATTCAGAGATATGTAAAAAATATACACATTGTGTAAAATGTTGTTTAACTATCCATGTATAACAAGAAGAAGTTCTTAAGAGGGGTAATTGAAGGTTCTAAATGCAATGGAAGATGATTAATCTAAGTAAAAAATCGATGATAAATACTATGAATGATTGGTTTGGATCAAATATTAATTGATGAGAGAACATTGGAAGAAATGTGCAGGATTGTTACATATTATTTATAATTAATTTGAACAATTTATAATTACCTTATAATGAATTCTTTCCTAATTGATGAATATGAAAATATTTCTATATTGTAACAACTTTGAGTTGTAGGAATCACGTTTATATTCCCTCTAGTGGTGATCCAAAAATGCTCCAAGAACCACTAAATTTCATCATAGGAATATCCTAGTGTTAGCATGATATATTGTAATTCATCTTTAAGCACCAAAATAATCTCTTCATTGAAGGGTTCTCATTGATCCCTATAGACTTGAGATTGGCGGTGGAGGAGGATCGCTCCCCATTCTTGAGTGATTTATTGGATTGGGAGCACTCTTGGGATTAAATAAAATTATATTTTGATGTTATTGTTCATAACAAACAAAAATATAAACCCTTAAGAAAATAATATAATTGTGTATATATATATCTTGGGTTAGAATATAGCAATTTTACATAATCTATTATTATTTTTTATCCTCGTGGAACCTCATAACTATAATAATAATAATGTTTTTAGTATTTCATGACATGTGAACATCTCCTGAATTAATTAAATTTAATTTATTCAAATAATATCCAATATATATTATGTCTCACTAAACCATTAACTTGGTTCTCCATTACTCGAAAATATTAATTAAACCTTGAATAATTACTATTTATTGAATAAATAATTTCCACTTCATTATTTACCAATAAATAAATAAATATTATCTTCACTAAATAGAAAATAAATATTTATTAAATATTTTTCTCACAAAATATTCTGTCGAATAACTAGTGAAAATATATATACAATCAATAAAATGTGAATAATTATTAAAATAAATAGTGGAAAAATATTTATTGAATATGTTAAATAATAAATAATATTATTATTTAACTAAAGTTATGGATACACATACTGTGTGACCCTTTAGGCCTCTTTCACAATGGCAATAGGTGAAGCTGCCTAAACTCCAAGGCTAGAGTCTAGAAACATGCCAAGGAATCCATAAATAAATAATTTAATGTCACAATGACATTATACCTCATACATATGCTTAAATTGTAATACAATCCCTTTATCATGATATCATTAATCAAGTAGGTTACAAGATAGTTCCATTGACCTATATGCTTAATGTCTATATATTTTAATTTTTATAAATTGGACATGCCTATAGAACACCATGGATATGAAATTAATTTGACTATATCATTTCAATCAAATTGACTGAGATACCAACTACCATTAAGTAACATAAGGAACAAATACTTTCAGGCATTACTTATCAATGAAATATTACCCATGAAATACCCAATATATTCTAGTTTGTTGAGAAAATATGTCATCATGGTTTTCATCAATACATAAAATTATGAAACTCATAATATCCATTAAAAATAATTTGAAAGTATAAGAATCAATACATACATCTGTAGATTGGAACTTATAATGACACATATAAATTTTGATTTCCTACTCGTGGGTAAGTTCTCACATTTTCCTACACTAACAATTAATAATGGAGTACACCATGAAGATCTAACTTGAAGTCTTATGAGTATCCACCCCTGATATCCTATATCATTTGTGTCCCTAAAATGATTTAATTTGGAAATAGATTATATTTAGGAATACTATCACTGTACTTATCATTTATTACTATAAAAGGTTACTTCTATGACCTTTCCATGAGATAACTACTCTTAGGACATTATCACATACTATTTCATGCTGAAGAATAATCATAAAATGATAATAATTTTAGTTATATTCAAATACATGAATACATGTTAACATAATGTACATATAAATTCATTATAGGGAACCAAATCTAATAGACTTACACTTCTACTAGAAATGATTTCTAATAATCTTCAGTATACTAGCTCTCACATGATACTCATGCTCTACTAAGATAAGAAATTAGTCAAGGGGTATTCTATATTTTCTTCCATGGAAACTATGCTTATTGTATCTTCACTCCTCTAATAAAAATCCATCAAGAATTGATAAATCTAAAGTATATGGTTTGTATATTGGTCTGATCTTGACACTTTTTCAAGTTCCACGGCAACAATATTATAATAATATGATGTGATAAGGTCTTTAACTCTAGTATCCACATCAATATCTTGGATAAATTTTCATATCCAAATGGATTTTTTGGCTACATCAAAAGCCACTATATAAATGGAATCTATTGAAGAATTGGTGAAAACATGCTACTTTGAACTCTTCCATCTCAAATCTCCTTTTTTGAGTCAAAAAATATATCCAAGATATGAATTTAGGTGATTATATTATATTTGAAAACTAAAATTAGTATAACATTTGATGACTAGATCCTCTTATTCTCCATACACAAGAAACATATCCTTAGTACTTGTTAGATACTTACAAATCGCCTTAATAGAAGACCAATATTGTTAAACTAGTTTATCTTAATATCTACCTATCATGATCAATGTGTAAGAAACATAAATTCAAGTATATAACATGGCATACATGATTTATACTATCACCATCTTACTCATTATCCCTCTCTCATTTTATATATATGGACACATTTTATTAGAAAGATGTATATCATATGGAACTAGAACCAATCCCCTCATGGATTGTTCCAAAATAAATATCTTTAATATTTAGTCAATGTGTGTTCTTGGGCTTAGTCCAAGATGCCTCTTGGGTATATCATATATGATCTTGAACTCTAGAATATAGGTTGATTAACCAAATTCCATCATGGAGAAACACTTATTTAACTAGTCCTTAATATATAGTAATACTGGTATTTCATTTCTAATAAGTAATATGTCATTAACATATAATTATAGGATAATGAATTCTTTTCCATTAAATTACTAATAAAACATAGTTCACATTCATTATTAATAAAAAAAATTCTTTTATAGCTTCACTGAATAAAATGATCCATGACCTGGATGCTTAGTTTAATCAATAAATGGAATTATGAATCTTGAAAATCCTTTTGAGATCACTTGGAGACACAAACCCTTTAAGTTGTGTCATATAGACATCTTCCTAAAATTTTCAACTAAGGAAATATTTTTTGATGTCCATATTCCAAATTTTATAGCCATGGTAATCAGCTATATCAAGTATAATTCTGATGGAATTAAAAAAGGAAATTAGTGAATTTTTTTTATGTATTCTATGTGATTATGTGGATTAAAATATTTATCCAATATACTAGATTTATAGGTATTTATATCACCATCCAGGTATAGATTTATCTTTAGTAGACATTTTAACCCTATAGGATTTATATCAACTAGAAGACTAACCAAAATCCATACATAGTTCTAACAAATGAAATCCATTTAAAAATTCATGGAATCTTTTCATTTCACGTATTTTGAGCTCTATAATACATATTTACATGAGAGAGGTTTATTATTGTAAATAATTAATGAGTTTCCATCTTTGGGGAATATAAAAACATATCTATTTGGTTCTATTACCTCTCTAATGCTCATACATAGTACTTTTATTTCTAGAAAAACTTCTTCCATGGGGACCTATTATAGCAACCCAACTCTTTCTTACATTACCCTTACAACAGTTTAAAGATAAACAACATAACAGTATTGCACATCAAGGATAAAAAGGTTTAGTTAACATTTATAACATAAATCATAAATATTTATTTAATTCCTTCTTCTCTAGCTTCTTATTGGAACTTGACATCTACTTAGTACATGTAGTTACTTGGGGATATACATCAAAAATGGGTAAGCTAAAAGCCCAGTAAGAGGATAGATAAGAATAATATAGAATGGGGTGAGCATAATCATAACATCATCATCAAAATAATTAGAATAATCATTAGATAAAGTCACGGAGTGTGGAAATTCATAAAAAATTAAAACAACATGTCTTAGTGGTTAACTACCACACATAGTTGTGAACAATACTTGCATCATGTTCACACATCATTTCCCTTTAACTCATGAGATTCATCACTTTAACCAATGCATTGGAGCACTATATAATTATAGGTGACCCATCAAATCAAAACATTTATATTGTGCTATATAATTATGGGGGCACTCATCACACCATAATTTAGAGGGAATAATATTCTTGACATAGAACACTCAGCGATGAGTGAAGAAGAAACAATATTTGAGAGTGTTCTTATTCGAAAGAAGATTTCTTTTGGAAAACATTGGTTTTGTCAAATACCTAAGTATAAAACATGAATATCATATAATAGCTAAGATAATGATGAAAAAATTATTTTTCCAGAGTAACTATACTATAAACGGAGTGAAAGAGGGAGAACCTGAAGAAAGAAAGTTTTGTTCGAGAATTTCCCCTCACCTTGTATTCGAACACTTTATTCACTTTAATGTCATGTATAATGAAATTATATTCATTAATTAGAAATTAAATAACCATTTATACATTAATATAGTTCATTATGGTTTCATTATGTTCTTTTATGTGACTTTGGATGAGTTATAGAGTTTAAATCCATTGTTTGGGAATGTTTGTTTTATTATTTTCTTGAACAGTTCACCTATATTCATGAATGGAAGTTCATATAGAACATGGATAAACATAAAGAACTGATATTACACGTTATTTATAATATTCCAAGAGTTTAAATGATCTTATAATGAATTATCTAATATACCATTAGGATGAATAATTAGTTAAAATATAATGATGATCGTTTTAGGTTAATTTAGGAGAATTTTGGATCACAACGAACATGTTTTGTTTTATCATTATGTAATATGTAAATAAGTTAGTTCCAGAACATTAAATAGGATATAATACATATACAATAATCTGGATCAACAATAAAAATTCTTTCATGACTATATCTAAAGGTGGTAAATGAAAATGAAAACATGTCATTCTTGAAGGTGATAAATTAACACCTCACGAACAACGTTTACCATTCTAAAGTAAAAAAAAGAGAATAAGGGGGTTGGATGATATATTATCCCATTAGCATCATATAATTCCAGTATATTTAGGATACTGGAGTTAACATAGCATGAGGATGATGATATTTGGTGATAGATTAAGAAAAGAACTTAAAATTGAAAGGCAATTAAAGGAAGAGAGAGAGAGAGATGAATTACCTCCTGAATCCCCCTTAAAGAACCTTGATTTGGTCTTTTTATGAGACCATAAGATCTTGGAAATAGAGGAGGGGATATAGAAGATGTTTGGAGAGAGTTTAGGCAGTGATTGAAGCTTGAGAGGTGTGAGGAAATGAGGGTGTGAAGGGTTGTATTTATATTAGAGGGGAGGTGAGTTTTCTCAATATTATATTCATTAATTTATTATTTCTCTACAAGACAAGTAATAATGATGATTTCATGATCAAGAATAGTAATTTTTTCATGTGAGTTTGAGATAATGTTCTTACTTCATCCATAAATCATCCGATGACATCATTATTCATGTATTTAGCATTTTTCATAAATTATCATATTTTACTATTTACTAAAAATTCATGTATTTTAAAAAAATCCCAAAAATCCACCCTAAACATTTTTTTAACATGTAGAATCCAAAAATGATTTCCATTTTTTAAAAATAATTTTCTATATATGATTAATTTAATTTTTAATTAAAATCATAATTTACTTGAAAAAATACAGTTTTTAAAACATTTATTTACTTATTCCAAAACATAGGTACATCATACTTTCACTTAAATAATATATATATAATATCATAGGTGATGTTACTATTCATAAGGGTAGTTCACTATTCAAAAGGTTAATATTACTATTGATAAGGGTATGTTACTATTCACCAAATATTATGGTTGTTCTATTAGACTCCAAAAATCACCCTGAACGTAACCTTGTATGTCAGATTTTTGAAATAAAAAACATAGAAGTGGAAAATTATGTTTAATGGATACATAGTATTTAGTGTCATAATATGTCATTGTGATTCCCAATGGGATTATAATTAAAGCATGATTATAATAATGGATTTCCATTGATATAACTTTGGATCATTACATTCTTCCCCCCTTATGAAATTTCACCCTCAAAATTTCATTTTACACAAACATGTGAGGATAATTATCCTTCATCCCATCTTTCAGTTCCCAAGTAGCTTCTTCAAACTTATAGTTTCTCCACAAAAATTTAACAAGATGGGTTGTCTTGTTGCGTAGGAACTTATCTATCTTGTCCAGAATCTTTACTTTCTAGTCCTCATTAGAGAGATCATCTTCTAGCTATACAACCTATGAGTTTAGGACATGTGAGGGGTATGGTATGTACTTAGTCAAGAGTGATATGTGAAACACATCATTGAATTGTTCCATATTAAGTGGAGGTGCAGACCGATTGGTCATAGATCCTATGCGGTCAATGATCTTAAAGGGGATAATGTACCTTGGGCCTAACATCCATTTATTACAAAACCGCATGACTCTCTTCCATGGTTATATTTGAAGGAAGTCTTTATCTCCAATGCTGAATTCCAATTCCTTTCGATGGTTATAATCATAGACCTTTTCCCTTGTTTGATTAGATTTGATATGTTTCTGGATTACTTAAACCTTCTCTATCATCTCTTACAAAAGATCAGGTCTAAGTAGTTCTATTTCTCCAACTTCATCCCAACTGGTTGGAGTTGAACATCGATTTCCATATAATGCTTCATATGGAACCATATGAATACTCAAGTGGAAGCTATTTTTGTATGAGAACTCATCCATTGGGAGATGCTGATCCCATACACCTTTGAATTCTAAATATCATGCTCTTAGCATGTCTTCAAGCATATGAATAGTATGTTCAGATTGGCCATTAGTCTGGGGGTGATAGGCCGTGCAAAAATTCAATTTTGTACTCAAGGAATATTGGATAATCCTCCAATATTTAGATGTGATCCTTGGATCATGATCAGATACAATTGAGAGTGGAACACCATGTAGTCTCACCACTTC
Source organism: Viscum album (assembly GCA_963277665.1). Classification (NCBI taxonomy): domain Eukaryota; kingdom Viridiplantae; phylum Streptophyta; class Magnoliopsida; order Santalales; family Viscaceae; genus Viscum; species Viscum album. The sequence goes on along the minus strand of OY728139.1, from coordinate 1,340,269,816 downwards.
CTTCACATATATCTTTACAAGTTGTTCAAGAGAGAAATCTTTTCGAATAAAAATAAAATGGGAAGTCTTGCTGAGTTAGTCAACCACAACCCATATCGCATGATTTCTCTTAGATGTTTTGAGGAGACCCATGATAATGTCCATTGTGACATTCTCCCATTTCCACATGGGTATAGGAAATGTTTTCATCATCTCTTTGGACTTTTTTCACTTTACTATAACTTACTGACATACCAAGAACTTTGAGATATATTCTGCAATATCCTTCTTCATGTTATCACACCAAAAGTGTTCTCGGAGATATTAGTACATCTTGGTGCTACCAGGATGGATAGAGAATGTTGAGCTATGTACATTGTCCAATAGCTCATTATTTATCCTGGGTAATGAAGGAACACAAAGCCTTATTCCAAATAGAATCACACCATCATCGTCGTTATGGAACTCATGCAACTTCCATTTCTTTACTACATTCATCTTCTCTTGTAACTATAGATCATCCCTTTGTTCCTCCTTAATCTTCCCTTGTACAGATGGTTGAGAAATAATTTGGGAAAGGTTGGATGTATCCCCTTCCCTTAGGATTTCTAAATCCATCCAATGAATATACAAGAAGATAGGTTCTTTATCAATCCGTAACATGGATAGAGTAGCATGTTATTTTCTTCTTAGAGCATCAGCTAAATTGTTCACCTTTCTAGGATGGTAGTTAATAGAGAAATCATATTCCTTGATTATCTCTAACCATCTCCTTTGACACATGTTCATCTCCTTTTGTTAGAATATATACTTTAGGATTTTTTGGTCAGTGTATATGTCGCACTTCTCACCATAAAGGTAGTGATGCCAGATTTTCAAGGAAAAAGTCACGGCTGCCTACTCTAGATCATGCGTTGGGTAGTTCTACTCAGGGATATTCAACTTCTGTGAGGTGTACACTATCAAATTATCAATTTTTCATTAGTAGGAAACCCAAGACTTTATTTGAAACCTCACTATATATCACAAACATTTCCCCAATTTTCAGTATCATGAATATAGGTTCAGTGATCAAAATTCTCTTTAGACCGTTTATGCTTCCCTAACATTCTTATATCCATGCATACTTTACCCCATTCCATGTTAACATAGTTATAATGCTTTAAAATCATGAGAAACTTCTCACAAAACGTCCATAGTACCCAGGTAATCTAAGAAAACTATGGATTTTTGTGACAGTAGAGGGTCTGGGCCATTCCTCATTCACCTTTGTTTTTGAAGGGTCCATTGAGATTTTATCACCTGTGATCACATGTCCCAATAATGTGAAATTATTCATCCAAAAGTCACACTTGCTAAACTTGGCGTATAACTTATTTTTTCTAAACGTCGCTAACACAAGTCTTAGATATTTTTCATATTCCTCATTTCTCTTGTAGTAGATGAGAATATCATTGATAAAAACTACCAAATTTTTATCTATGTATTGTCTAAAGACTCCATTAATTAAATCCATGAATATTTCATGAAAATTTATAAGTCTGAAGGGTATCACCCGAAACTCATAGTTCCCATACCTTTTATGAAAGGCAATCTTTTGAATATCATCCTTCTTCACCTTTAGCAGATGAAATCTAGAACAAAGATCCAAATTTTAGAAGTATTGAGCTTCTCTTAACTAATCTAACAATTATTCAATAATTTTAAGATGATACTTCGTCTTTATGGAGATCTTGTTTTGTTCTTGATAATCGATACACAAACGCATTGATATATTCTTCTTCTTCACAAAGAGAACTGGCGTACCCCAAGGTGATTGACTAGGGCATATGAACCATTTTTCTAGATGAACTTGCAGCTAATTATTTAACTCCTCAAGTTCAATAAGATCTATCCTATATGGAAGCATGTAGATAGGAGTAGATCCGAGTACAAGTTCTATTGAGAAAATTACCTCACAATCTAGGGGAAGTCTAGGTAACACATTAGGAAATACATCATTGTATTCCTTAATAATGGGAATTTCTAATAGGTTGAAACTTTCCTTTGACTCAAACATTTGAGATAGGTATGCCTCTTCACAGGGAAAAAACACCCACACCATTGAAGGATTTTTCAAAGGAGATTCAATATCTTCCTTACATTTTTAGAAGATCATGAGATAGTTCAGAATATGAAAATATATTTCCTTTTCCTGATAGTTGATATGTTCCCTATATAAAAATAGACAATATATTCCCCTTATAGCGTTGACTTTCACCATGGTAAGTATTACAAGATTCACTGGAAGAATATTCCCACATACACCAATAGGATAAGAGTCAGACACTTGGGTTGCAGTGATTTCCTCACTTGGTGTTTTTACAGATACCTCTACTTCAAGGTTTTGGGGCATCCATTATATAGTTCTAACAAACTTTCTAGATATAAAGGAATATGTGGAACCATAATCAAATAAGACTCTTCCATTATTGAGTGAATATAAAGTGTACATTGTATTACTTCATAATATTTCTCCACTTCTGTATTAGTGATGGTATAATACTTCCCTTGTTCCTTTGGATTTTGTGTCTACTGACGTAGATTACCCTTGAGGACTCGAGGTTTAGTGCACTGGCTTGCATAGTTCCCTTGCTCCCTACAATTATAGCATTGAACCATGGGTGGGGCTCCCCTTTCTTCCACTACATTCTCCTTCCATATCATTTGTTTTCAACACTCTTGGGCATGGTGACCTTCTTTCCCTCACATAAATAATTTCTATATCCCTTTGAAGTTGTTCCCATGATGAAACTTCTCACATTTTTGGCATGTGGGTTGTTGAGTTTTCTTCCCACCTTTATCATTACATCCTTCAGCTTGAAAATCCATATTTTGTTTCTTATCACCATATCCATGTGACCATTCTATAAAATCCATATACACTTTCAGATCACATCGAAAAACTTATTTCATAACTCCCAAAGTCTCGAATTTCAAGAGCCTTTCGAAGGAGTGGTTTTAATCCACTGAAGAATCTATCAATTTTTCTATCATTGTTGATAACAAAACCTGAATCATTAATTTTAATACTTGTGAAAATAACTTATTAGGTCATGAAATATTCTCCTTCATTTTTATTGAGCTCAATGAATTATCTCTTAATATTTATATGAAGAGTTATTGGGAAATACTTATTAAGAAAAATGATCTTAAACTGATCCCATTCCATCTCTTCAATTTTTTCCCTTGGCTTGGTGTTCTTAATAAAATACCACCATTGATTGGGCACTCTATCTGGATGATAAATGTCTACTGTCACCTTCTCTATCTCAGAATAGTGAAGCACATAAAAGATCTTATCCATGGATATGAACCACTATTCTGTAACTAGTGGATCCGAATACCCACTAAACATCGATGGTCGTTGCCATAAAAAACACTCGACACCCAGTTACTCCCTCTTAGGTAAAGGAGGACGTTCCCCATTATTCAGGTTATTATTCATAACCTGAGATAGTTGGGTAAGGATCTCAATGAATTTTTGAACTCCACCTCCCAAATCATTAGGGATGTCATTCAGGAAATCGTTGCATTGGACCTCACATGAGTTGTTGGCTTGGACTCTCCTTTTCCCCACCATTTTCAAAAATAGAAAAGGTTAGAATAAAAAAAGTCAACAATTCGTGAATAAATAAATTTTTCATTTGTACAATTTTCACTAAAATCATAACATATGGGATCTCTATGTAAAGATTCTTGTGTGCATATTTGTACTTAGTCTCATACTATAGATTTTCTCTAGGGTTCACTAATCCTAATTCCAAAATTAACTAAACCTTTCCTCTGATACCAACTATTGCGACCCATCCTTTTCTTACATTTCCATTACATAATTTTAATGATAAAAAACATAATAGTATTACAAATCAATGATACAATGGTTTAGTGTCTTGGTAAAACTAGGACCATACATAATATTTACAACATAAAGCACAAAAATTTATTTAATTGTTTTTTCTATAGCTTCTTATTAGAAATTGACCTCTCCTTAGTACATGTAGTCACTATAGGATATACATCAAAAAGGGGCGAGCTAAAATACCAGTAAGAGGATAGATTGGAACCATGTATCATGGGGTGAGCATAATCATAACATCATAATAAAAACCATGAGACGAATCATTAGATAAAGGCATGGAATGTGGCAAATCATAAAAAATGAAAACATCATGTATTAGTTGTTAAATACCACACATAGTTGTGAACAATTATAGAATCATGTTCATGCATTATTTCATGTTAACTCATGAGATTCATAATTTTTCCCAATTCAATGGAGCTCTGTATAATTCCGGGCAAACCCATCACATCAAAACATTCATATTGCGCTAAATAATTACGGGTGCACCCATCACAACATAACATTTACATTATCATGCATTCCACATAGAACATATGTCAAACTTGAACATAAAAATCACCCATGGAAATAAATGGGTTTCAAATATTAAGGAATAAATTCATAAAAATTTGGTTCCCAAAACATGGAGGGAATAACATTCTTAACATAGAACAATCAGCGATGAGTGAAGAAGAAAAAAATCATTGAGAGTGTGCTTATTCGAAAGAAGAGTTCTTTTGGAGAAAATTGGGTTTGTCATGAACTTAAGAAGAAAAAATGTATATCCCAGAAAAGTTAAGATAATGATGAAAAAATTATTTTTCCGGAGTAACCATACCGAAAATTGAGTGAAAGAGGGATAACCCTAAGAAAGAAAGTTAGGGTTGTGAATTTCCCATTACCTTTAATCCGAAGGATTTATTCACTTTAATGTCCCCTATAATGACATTATATTCATTAATTAGCAATTAAATAACTATTTATACACGAATATATTTCATTATGGGTTCATTAAGTTCTTTTATGGGCCTTTTGATGAGTTATAGAGTTTAAATCCATTGTTCGGGAATGTTCATTTTTATGGATTTCTTGAACAGTTCACTTGTATTCATGAATAAAAGTTCATATAGAACACGGATGAACATGAAGAACTGATATTACAGGTTATTAATGATATTTAAGGATTTTAAATGATCTTATAACGAATTATTTTATATAAAATGTGGATGAATCATTAGTTAAAATTTAATGATGATCAGTTTAGGTTATTTTGGGCAGTTTTTAGATCAGAAGAACATGTTTGGTTTTATTATTTTGTAATATGTATATAAGTTAGTTCCAAAACATTAAATAGGATATAAAATAGATAAGATAATCTGGTTAAACAATAAAAATGGTTTCATGACCATATTTGAAGGTAGTAAATGAAATTAAAAGGTGTATTTCTTGAAGGTGATAAATTAACATCTCACGAACAATGTTTTCCTTTCTAAAATAAAAATAAGAGGAGAAGGGGGTTGGATGATATATTATCCAATTAGTATCATAAAATTATTCTATATGTAGGATATTGGAGTTAACATACCATGTGGATGAGGATAGGTGGAGAGATATTAAGAAGAAACATGAAATTGAAGGGAAATTAAAGGAAGAGAGAGAGAGAGAGGAATTACCCGTTGAATCCTCCTTAAGAAACATTGAATTGGTCTTTTAATGAGATAAAAATCTCTTAGACATGGGGGATGGGATAATTAAGATTTTTGGTTAGAGTTTAGACAAGGATTTAATCTTGATAGGTGTGAGGAAATGAGGGTGTGATGGGTGGTATTTATAGTGGAGTGGAGGAGGGTTTTCTCAATATTATATTCATTAATTTTTTATTTCTCCACAAGAAAAGTAATAGTGATGATTCCATGACCAAGAATAGAAATGTGTTCATTTGAGTTTGAGATAATGGCCTTACATCAGCCATACATCATATGATGACATCATAATTCATGTATTTATCATTTATCGTAAATTATCGTATTTTACTATTTACCAAAAATTCATGTATTTCAAAAAAATTACAAAAATTCACCCTAAATTTTTTTTGATTTTTATAATAAAAAAATGAAATCCATTTTTTAAAAATAATTTTCTAAATAGGATTAATTTAATTTTTAATTAAAATCACAATTTACTTAAAAAATACAGTTTTTAAAACATTTATTTACTTATTCAAAAACATAGGTACATTATAATTTCACTTAAATACTATATATATATATACTATAATTGGTGAGGTTACTATTAATAAGGTTATTTCACTATTTATAAGGGTAACATTACTATTAATAATGGCATGTTATTATTCAACCAAAATTATGTTTATTCTATTAGACTAAAAACATCACCCTGAACGCACCCGTGTATATCAGATTTTTGAAATTCAAAACACAAAAGTGGATAAATTTAGTTTACTTGTCACAAAGTATTTATTATCATGATATTTTAATTGTTCTTCCCAATGTTATTATACTTTAAGTCATGATTATAAGAAAGGAATTCCATTGATAAATCTTTGGATCGTTACACCTATGGACTCTTTTCCTATACCAACTATTGTGTATCTTCTGCATCAACCTCATCGAAGTCAATTTTTCTCAAACTATCCTTATTGATGATATTATTCCTCTCAATAAAGGATTATTGTTTAAAAATAGTCACTTTATTATCTAATGGGATGTATATTTAGTATCCCATTAGTTCCTTAGGATACCCTATAAAGATACACTTTGTGCCCTGGGGTGCTATTTTTTTCTTAGGAAGGCCATAACAGAATCCTTATGACCCTATACACATGAATGTGAATAAATATGATTCATTATACTCCATAACTTGAATGGAATTATGTTTTACACTTTAGTTTGTGCTTAATTTATTGTGAATGATGCATTTTTTATTTCATATCCCTAAAAGGATAATTGACGGTCTTTATGAATCCACATCGACCATACCATATCTAAAGAGGTATGATTCCTCCTTTTCACTAACAATATTACAATATAGTGTTAATGGTGAAGTGAGTTAATATAGTATCCCAAAATATCATAAAAATTCAATAAACTATTGTTTAATATATTCACCACCTCAATCATATTGAAGCTTATTTTTCATATTTCCAAGTTGATTCTCTTCTTCATTTTTGAATTCATTAAATTTCTCAACGAATTTAGACTTATACATAATTAATTAGGAATATACATATCTATTTAATTAATCAGTAAAAGTTATGAATTATGAATACCCAACTCTATCTTCTTTTGGAAATAGTCTTTTACACATTAATGTGTACCAATCCTTGAAGATCTATGTTTCTTTCACCATATCCACCAAATGGTGGTTTAGTTATTTTTTATTATAAAAAATAATTGCATCTTTCAAATTGTTTTATCTAAAAATATTCAATATAATTATATTGATAGATCTATGATAAAAACAACTCGTTTACATGACCAATATCGTGATTCCATAGTTGGCTGTTATATGATTCATGAAAACATGATCCGTTATCAATTTCCAATACATATTTTTTTGTAATTTTATACATAATGTTTTTTTCAATGTGTCATACTATAACATATATTGTAAATGGAAAAAATTTTATTTCAAAAATTGAAAATAAAACCATTTGTATCTAGGTAGGATAAAGAAATTATGTTCTTGGTAATAATCGGTACATAATAACAATCGCATAAAACCAATATAATTCTTATTAGAAATGAAAGGTTGTAGTCTCCAATGGATAGAGTAGCCATCCTTAAACCATTGGTATCTTGAAAATCTACATTTTCTCTAGAAATCATTTAGAATATACATGACTTTTTAATTTAAATACATATGTGAGAGCTAAAAGTTTTAATTAATGTCCAATGTGTATATATTGAAAGATTACACTTGATAACAAACACACCTTTAGATTAAACTTAATTATGGGTGAAATTTTAGTTCAAGTATCCTTGTTTTCCACATGGAAAAAATACTACTTCCTTTTCCTTTCCCTTCATATAGATCATACTCTTCTTGAAAGGAAGGTTCTCAAGAGATTTATAATTTTTACAAGTCATGGGTCCATTTTCCTTATTCTTCCATTTCTTATTCACCACAAAGAATGCAGTTTTGTCACACCCCATGTCCTTATATACTTGGTGAATTTGAGTAAGAGGTTCCAAAATATTCTTCTCATGATTTCTCATGTAATAATTAATAACATAACAAGATATGGAATTTTTTAGTGAGGAAAGTATGAGATCTATGTGAAACTCATCCATGAATTTAATCCCTTAGACATCTAAGATCCAATAAGAAAAATAATCATAACTACATGATGCCCAAATAACACTGACTCTTTGAGATTAGTTGTAAAAAAAGCATTAGATATCTTGTATCTCTTCTGTCTCACCATATCTTTATAGAGATCCCGAATATGGAACATTATTCTATATGTATCCATGTATTTTTATTGTATTAAAATCTTATCGATCATAGATGATGGCATGAAACACTGAGCATTGGTGGAATCATTCAAATGTTTCTCATGGAGAGAAAACTCTTCCTCATAATCCTATTTACCAATTGGTATAGTAATAGATTCTTCCATAATATATAATTTCCTTTCATGACATAAGATAATTCATAATCGCCTTTTCCACTCTTGGAAATTTTGGCAGGTGAGAATATTATCCTTATAAATTATAGATCACATTGATATATATTCAAATACATGTTTATTACCAAATATATAAATAATATGAGAATAATTTTATTAATTTATCTTATAAAAGGTAGATAAATAAATATTAAATTATTTTTATTAATCTCGCACTGTTTTATCAAAACCCAATATCCCTCACCATTAGATTCAGAATATCATGTATCTTGGACATTCTAGTGGAATGGATCCACATTCCCATTCATATCACCTTAAATTTTATGTGTATGTTTCCCATTTTATATTTATTACATTATTTTTCATATTAAGTGTGTTTACTTTAGTGATTAACCATGTCATAAAAAACATTTACAGATAATCCAATTTATTATAGTTTTGTTTTTCATGCTGATGAATTCATCAATTCATGTAATCATGGAAAAAATACATAATTAAATAACCATGAAACATAAAATAAATAAAACAATAAAGTGGTATGATCATGAGATTTTACTATTTGATAGTTTATCTAGTGGATGATAAACTAACCATCATCCTAGTGGTAAAAAATGTAAACCATAAATTTTTTCATGTTTTAGATTTCCACATATCCACCTATGTATATCTCTTGGATTGGTTTCTCATTAGCTCTAAACTTGAACTACCTCTTTAAGATTGGGTCCTCCAACCATTACATATGATTTTACTAACTATTAGGTGAGAGAAACCAAAGGATTGGTAAAGGGATTTACATAAAATAAACAATGGAATCACAATCCCTTATATAATGAGAGAAGGGACCAAACATAGAACATTAATTGACATTAATAATAAATTAAAATAAAAATGATCACACACAAGGGTATGGTGTATGGTCATGATCATCCATATACATGTAATGAACCGTGAATTTAAGAAAATATAATTAAATTCTAATAATTCTTATTTAATATAAATAACTCTTCAATCTATTAATTTTCTTCATTAATTAATGAATCATTTTATCTTTATTCTTATCAAAACAATTTGAGACTATCATAAAATATAATTTTAAAAAAATTAAATAAATTTATTTAAAATTAACTATATAAAAAACATGTACCATCGAGGAATCACAATGAGTACTTGTCCAAACTCACCAATGTGTATTATATTTTTATATTGTTTACTCATGCAACATCTAGTAGACACAACATATCACATAATTTCATTTAGTGTATGAGTAAACTGAATGAACAGATAGAACACATGGTAATTACATAGCGTGTTATGTTTCAAAGTGTGTAGAGTAATGATTGTATTAATAATTATAAACAATATACATTTTATAACATTAAAAGAAATTAATTATACATTTAATATATATATATATATATAACCTGTTACATGGTGTGTACTGTCAACTTAATGACCCAAAAAACATATTTTGATAATGTTTCAGTAGTATAATAAAATAATTTTTAATTCTGTGTAATTTAGTAACATACACAGCCTATTAAATCCATCTACACTGAGTTTATATTTCTCACCATCTATCTGCAACATGATCCTAGGGACTCAGGGTGAAATCGTACCATTAAAACAATGGAGTACATGGAATTTACATGAGATACATGGTGTGTGGTATCTGATTTACATGATCACCAGTCATGTAATAAGTGTTAGAGAATATGTGGCCCATCATTGACTAATGAACTATACATTGTGAAAATATGTTACACATTGTGTATGTTGATTGACCATACGCTACCCTGGAACGATCAACTTGTGGTTCATTTAAATACACACCACACATAACAAATGAGCACATATCGAATTAATTCAAAATTAATTCATAGTGAATTGAACATGGGTACACAACATGTACCATAGGGATACACGGTGATCAATCTTGTGCTAACCATATATAATCATTGATACCTCCAGATGAGTTCTTAAAATGTTATTCATTTATTAAATTATTCTATTTGGTTATATTCACAAGAATGAATATGAATAATAGCATATATCATGATTAATATTAAAGAACAATTAAACTGTAATTGAAAACTAATGATACATGTGTAAATAAATCAATGTCCTTAAATAATTATAAATAATTATGTGACTACTCTTATACTACTAGAAGGGTTTTGGTGCAGTGGAAGCATCATATGCGGCATGAAAAACTCAATTTTGTTTTCATAATATATGATTAATATGTGATGTATATCGATGGAAAATTTTGTGACCAACATAATTGAATCAATGATAAATTGAGGATAGAATGTTGGAACCAAAGCACATGATCATCGCAGATTATTTATATTTATTTTAAACAATTATGAATTACATTTTTATGAATTCATTATTTTTTTACGAATCTAAAAAAATATCATATCATCATTATGTTATAGGAATCATGTATAGATTCCCTCCAGAGGTGATCCACACATGATCCATAAACCTCCAAACACCGCCATAAAAATTTATGGGTACTAACACAGTAAATCCTAGTGCATGCTTCATTAGTCTTTTATATCCTTTAAAATATTTTAATGGAAGGATTCTATTTGATCTCTTTATAATTTAGAGTGGTGATGGAGGAGGAATACTCTCTATTCTTGAGGGAATTATTGGAGAGAGATCTGTCTAGGTCTTCAATGGAATTCTCTCAGGATGTCATTAGGTACAAGAAATGAAAGGAAGTTGTTAAGAAAATAATTTAATTGGCTTTATATATTACTAGAGCTATAAAATAATAATTTCACATACACCCTTATTATTTATCTAACCCCTGTGGGCCCCATTTATATAATAATAATAAAATTATTACTATTTCCTAACATGTGCAAATATTTCGAATTAATTATATATTATATATTAAAATAATAACTATTATATATTATTTCTCACTAGACCATTAAACTTGGTTCAACATTCCTCCATAATATTTATTAAACATTGAATAATTAATATCTATTTAATAAATAAATATCGTTGTGTTATTCACCAATAAATAAAATATTATATTCACTAAATAGAAAATAAGTATTTATTAATGATTATGGTCAGAAAATATTCTCTCAAATAACTCATGATAAAAAATATAGGAGAAAAGAAACATTAATAATTATTAAACCATATACAGAAATAATATATATTATACATTTCAAATAATAAATAATATTATTATTTAACTAATATTCTGGATACACTTAGTGTGTGACCTTCTATGCATTTTTCTCTGTGGATATAGGTGAAAGAGCCCAAAATCCAAGGTTAACATCTAGAAACATGCCAAGGAATCCATATAGAATGAAGTTAAGGTCACAAATACATAAAATATCATACGTATTCTTAATGTTTAATATAATACCTTTTTTTTGTGATATTTGTAATCAAGAATGTTGGATGCTCATGCCATCAACCTGTGTTCTTGATGTGTCTTTCATTGAATTTTCCAAAATTGAACTTACTTACAGAATACCATAGCCCTGGATTTTATTAGGCTGTATCATTTCCTTATTAGGGCCTAAGATATAAAATTTCTTTAAATAAATTAAGGTAAATATCTTTTCTTTCAATATTCATCAATGAAATATTACAAGTGATGTACCCAAAATATCCCACTTCACTGTGAAAAAATTTCATACCAAATTTCATCATTACATAAAATTATGTGACTCATATTATCTATTAATAATAATATTAAAGTAAAAATATTAATACATAAATCCATATATAATAAAATAAAATGAAACATATAAATGTCGATTTACTACTGGTGGATATAATTCTCAAAACTTCATACATGAGAAATTACCAAGGGAATACAACAGGAGGGTACCTAAAATTCCTATAAGTCTGTACCCCTAATATAATATATCATTTGTGAACCTCAAATGATTTATTACATCTATATAACATGTATTTTAGAATACTATCATGGAACTTCTTGGTTCTCATCATAGTGGGGAACAACTATAAACTTTCAGAGTGATAGTTACTATTAAGAAATTATCACATACTATTTCAGGGAAAAGAAAAACCATGATATGATAATAAGTATATTAATAATGAAAAAAATTAATACAGGTTTTTATAAAGAACAGATTAGTTGGTTCTAGGGAACCAAATCCAACAATAATATTGTATCATTCTTGAAGGTTGTTAATAAGAAAAGATATCCACACAAATAGGAAGAGAAAAATAGGAGATCTGTGTCATATCAAAATAAATTGAAAAAAAATTTTATATGTGAAATCATTAAGACTAGAGAAAGTGTATCAACTTGGTTGAGAAAATATTATCATCTTGGTTGTTCACATTTATGAAGTAATGAAGAACCACATTATTCCCTCTAATTTTTTATTTTGGATTTATCCTTTCAAAAAAGGGAATTAAAGGTAGAGAATGATCTAATGGGGGTGAACCAAAGATCATGAATGGATGAAAATAATTGTTAGCTAAGATAAGGAAGTTTCCATCCTTGAATGTATCCCATATTGGTTCACTAAATATTTTCTATGAAAGTATCATCCTTTGTGAAGATTCATATTTTTTCAAGTATAGAAACCCACATAGTAAAAGATCCATTTTCATGTTATCTTATCATGAAGCCACAAAAGAATATATTTTTAAGAGATTAATCTTTATAAATAACACAATTAATTTATCCATGAGGAGGAGATATTTTAAAAAATGTGATGCTTTTTCCAAAATTGTTATATCATAAAAATATGATTATTTATGGAATGTTCATGGGGATCATGTCCTTGGAGAAGATATTTTTTTCTTAAACTCTCATCCTTGGTTACAAAAATAACAAACTTAACACAATGGTTGATAAATTTAATTTATTAATATCATAATAATAGAGGAATATTTAAAGTTCCCCAAGGACACTTATCCTTCATTCTTGAATAGTTTTAATCTGTTTGTTGATGTGAGTGTAAGTGTTTCAGGTTGAAAAATCTTACAAGAGTTTCATATCATGATAAGTATCTTCATCCTAGAACAAAAGTGGAAGACTATTTATAACAATTTCTTTATTTTTAATTCATATTGTATTAAGGTTATTTTTTAAGAGACAATTTTTTTTATAAATAAAATACTCTTGTTTTTGACACAAAGCATGACACATGTAGACTTTAGGTGAAATTATTGATGCCACATTTCTTGTTTATGGTCTAATACCATTTTTTCGAGGACTTATTTCATTTCACTTAGGGATAGGAAGTGAAATGAATGTTTTGAAAATATAATTTGGGAGAGAAATTTTTATAAAATAAAATTTGAGAGAAAGGTCCACATATGACATATTCATTTGGAAATAACTTTTAATGTATTTACAAAAAATAAAAATAAGGATATTATTGATTCCACTTCATGTTTGTGTTTTAAATATTTTTTTCAATAGACGTTTTGTATTAAATTGATATCAATGAAAATGAAACATTTCATTGATTTCAATATGGTTAAGAATATTAAAAAAAGAAGCTGATGGAGATCCAACTGAAGTTCCCATGATTGATATCAATGTTGATATAAATTGGATGGAAAATTAATTTTTTTTCAAGTATTATTTTCATGAGGAAGTTTTTTTAAAACATTGAGTTTTACACATGATGATTGGCGAGTTTTTCTTCATGTGTCAAACATGGTCTATAATTATGGAGAAGAATGTTTGTTATCTAAATTATAAAGTTTCTGAAGTTTACTTAAGTATATTCCTTAAGATGTTTGGAATGAAAAGTAGATAATGTTTCCTTAGGTAAATGCAATTTAAAAAACTACCATTAAGGATTTATTCTAAAGGAAGTGTATGAAATCAAATAGACAAATATTTTCATAATAATATTTAATGAAAAGTGTAACTATATAGAGAATGTGGTTAAAAGATAACAGAGAAATCAAGATCACCATATAAATATTTCTATTAGGTAAATTATATAGTTATGTAAGGGTTACTCACATAAATGGTACTGATGAGTCCAAGGTGCCTCAAAAAATGAAATACCATTAAACAAATATGATTTTAAGATTAAACAAAGCAATTACATTAGACGTACAATGTTTCATTAGATTAATTTTTGGGTAAACTATATCAGTTGATGTTAAATGAAGTATTATTCATCAATAAAATTCCAAAATTACTTATGGATATGATTCATGCTAAATTAAAGTAGAATTTAAGAGTCCGTAAACATATATTTTATTCAATGAAGTACTATTGTGGAGATTTATATGTAATTGATAAATTTTATAATTATTAAGATATTTTTTAGGGAAAGAACTATGGTTCCCAAACATTATGAAGATGTGATTAAAGTTAAATTTGATAGAAGATCTATATAAAGTCCTTTGTATGGAATTATATTAATATCAAGACATGAATTGAAGAATTTGAAATAAATATTTAATTTCAATGGATGATAAGGTTGTGACTAATGAAAAGGTAGTATGAAGTTTGTAATACAAACTCAGTGGATCATCAAACAGACCTCATCAAAAAGATAGATTTCACAAAAATATTATATTATTTTTTTATAATGTTTGAAGATTTATGTAGAGTTTTGGAATAAAGGATTCATAAGATCAAATAGAATTAGAAAAAAAATCATGATGCCATTAATCAGATGAAGGTCAATTGGACGAAGTTTTCGAATGAATTCCATCAAACAAACTATTTATACAATGCCAATGAGAAAAAATTTATTAAGTTGTTATTTTGGAGTTTATAGAAGATGATTGGATGAAAATTATTATATTTAGATCATAATAAAGAGGTTAGAAAATTATAGAAATTAATAGAGAAGATTTATGAAGTTACAAGATAAAATTCTTCTAAAAAAACTATTAAAAAGATGAAATTGTTTTAATTTCTCTAATAAAATTTCATAAAGATAATTATTATGGTGGTGTTGATCTGATCATTCAATAATTAAATGATCATGATGGAATTTTTATGATTATATATAAGATAAGAAAGTTTTAAGGTTTTTGTTACCTTATAAAATGGCCCTTAATTTTCAGTAAGTAATCTAGTGTAATTAAAATGAGAAAGAAGCTTGAAATATAATATTAAGGTGGGAAGGAAAAGATATTTGAGTGTTTCCTCTTATAATAGTGGTGAACCTATATAAACAAAGTTCTGAAATAGTATAGTGTGAGTGTGGAACACTAATCACATGTGAAGGAGCAGATTTTATAATGAATTTTCATCGTAAGAAATCACAGACCAAAATCTCGTAGAGTTATTATCATCAAGGTATAATTTTGGTAATAGAGGAACCATATAGATTAAGTTTTAATAGAAGGAGCTAAATCACCAGACGAAACTAAATCAATTAAAGAATAAAGGAATAAGAATATGAAAAACTGCCAGATGAACAAATTAGAAGGAATTTTTTTTTCTATTAATAAAAGGCACCAGGTAGATTTTTCCATATACATAAATAATATAGAGACTTTAATGAATAGTTAATGGATGATGGAATTTATTTCATGTTGTTGGGTACTAAAGTAAATAAAAATTTATTTTAATAATAGAAAGAGTTAAGGATTTATAATTTATATTTTTCAATTATATCTGATGTATCGATAGTTGGAGGACTTTCATAGAGTTAAAAATTTACTAAAGAAGTTGGAAACTAACTATATAGGTAGTATGAAGAACCATTGAGGAGTTTCAAAGTTGGACTAGGTCATCACTAGTATAGGGAATAAGATTATTTCCATCACCTCATATTGTTTAGTGACTCACACATTGATGATGATTTTATATTTGCCACCCCACTGTATTTGACATTATATATTTTATTATATAATCTTTGTTGCGATCATTATCATACACAGTAAAGAGTTGCTACTCCTATTGAGTAGTGAACCTTATAAAACTATTGTCTTTCATCTTTACTTGTTGTCACATACTTTCATATAATAATTAAAATAGAATAATATAATCTAGATCCTAACAAGATTAATATTTTAAGGGATAAAAAGTTATAAGGTTAAACAGTTTTTAACATTTATTAACCTCCTCTCAGTGTTAGGTGTAACCCAAAATAATCATCTGAAAAAGAACACACATGTGATCACAACTCAAACACGGTATATTAGACCACCTAATTGAACTCATTTAATAAATAAAAATATATTTCATATATATATATATATATGTACCTATAGGCATAGAATAACAAGAATGAGTATTAGTATCCAAACATAGACACAAACACACATGGGATCAAAAAATCAAACTCAGTCTCACAACTACACAAGAAAACACATGTGATCAATGAATTATACATTGTATCAGGAACTCTATGTTTTATGTAGCTCAATCACACATCCATGGGGATCTAATAAAATCAACGCATTCACTAGTGATCAAGACAAGGACATCAGTGACCATCATGAAGCTAGTGTACAAGGTTCTATCGTGGCCCTTAACACCGTTTCCATTTACATTGGACATGGTTCTTTTGGTTAATAATGTTTTTTAGGTTCGTTAATTAATTATGAATTTCCTTTTATTCATAACAAAATATGGATTTAAGGTTCCTTCTCCCAATGTGGAGAACATCATACCACATGCCAATAAACTATACACAATACGATTGGGTAGAGTACACTGGACCACCAATACTACAAAATTGGTTTTATAAACACTCCCTTTATAAGAGCTAGTAAGAAATCACTTATAATGGAAGGCCTATATTAGTGCTTGTAAAAAAGCATTGATAAATGCTATATTTTTTAAAAAAATCATTAAAAATAATATATTAATATATAAATATTTTTATATTGATATAAATATAATATATATATTTTAAATATATTATTGATAAGGATAAATCAGAATTTACACTTAAAATATAATATAATTAGTGAAAATTGCATATAAAATTAATAAAAAATAAATTTAATTAATAATTTTATAATTATTATCGAGTAAAAGTCAATTAATAAAAATTATAATATAAAAAAACAAAAAATTAATAAGTAATCTAAAATAAGATGAAAACGTAACTCATACTTCAAATGACCATAACTTTTTATTCGAGTGTCTATTTAGGATCTACCAAAAATTGAATTGAATCCTATGATAATCTCTATTCCTTGTTTACCAAGGAAACCCATGGTCACATCTTTCAAGGCTAAAAAAGGCCTATAAGGCCTCAAAAACTGAGTTTTTAGTTGGGGTACACCCATTTTTTAACATTTAATTGAATTTCAACCTCATTTAAGGGGTTAGTTTTTCCCATTATCAGTGGGGAATAAATTTATTCCAAGGGATTAAATTCATATATATATTATGGTTTTAATTTTTTTTTCAATTTTCCAAAGGGAGTTTTATTTATTATTAAATTTATGCCTATTTTATTATATTTACTTATAATAAATCATTTGTATAAATACATATATCAACATATTTATGGAGAAATGTATTTTTAAATATATAAAATAAATATTAATTCTTATTTTTATTTAAAGTAAAAAATTATCCATTTTATTTACCTTATAAAAATGCATTCATATATATATATATATTTGTTTAATTAATGTTTTAATATAAACATGTGTGTGTAAATAATTTAAATATATGTATATATATATATATTTGTGTGTATTGATAATCTAATATAATAAAATAAATTCATATTCTAAAAATGAATTTAAGACAATATCTAATCATTTTTTATATTATATATATATAATGATTACATATACATATATGTATGTATTAATGAATAGATAAATATTTATATTACATTATAGTATATGTAAATGAATATAAAATTTAATATAAAATATATAATATTTTTATAAATGTATTTAAAAATAATTATATAAATATATGAATAAAAAATATATATGTAAAAAATTAAAAAAAATAAATCTTTTTATAAACATAAATATCATAATACAAACCAAAAAACAATATAGGGCTATGGTAAAGGTGTTCCATCTTCAAAGGAGAGGTGCAAGGTTGGAGTCCAGGTGGGCGCAAGAGGCTACGAAATTCACAAAGCACTGATAAATGGGTGGGGGGTGGAAAGAAATGATAATGGTTGGGAGGGGTGGAGAATTGTTAAAGGGGCCATGGAAGTAAAGATAAGGTCAGGATCATAAAGGTTCGAAAAAATAAAATGTTACCCCCTTTAATATTGTCTTTTTGCACTGACAATGGGGCCCTTTAGCATTGCTAAAAAAGGGAAATTAAAGGGTTCCTTTAATAAAGCTAAAAATATCTATTAAATGGTTCCTCTAACAGTTTTTGGAGCCGGGATTTTAAATTTATTCTTTAACAATGATTTTTAGCGCTGTTAAAGGACCCCTTTAATAGCTTTTTATGCAATAATTGTTAAATCCTACCCTTTAAAAATGAATGGGTAGATAATGTTTTATTAGTGCTATTATAGGCCGTTTAATAGAACTATTAAAACCCACTTTTGTAGTAGTCCACCTCCCATAACCGGAGCCAACTTCCATCTAAGTGAATCTCATTATCTTTGTCTCAGTCATCCAAGTCCATTTAGCCTCCATCGATAACCATGAGGTCCTCTTCATGGAAACTTATATTAAATATTTAATTATAACTAAATTATAATTAATTGGATGATAACAATAAAACTCCAATCAAATTGGGAAGGCATATTTTCTGAAGGACTTATCAGATATAACCAACTAGGTGCAATTATGACCAAGCACTAATGAATAATTCACAACACACTTTGAAAATTATTCTATAAAAAGTACCTATTTCATGATAATAATACAATTTCCAAATTAATATAATTAAATTGGAACATCTTGAATAAAATGAAAAAGTGATTTAACATAGTCACAATGTCATCCAATGGAGTTTGAGCCACTCCTGATACACTCCTAATTCTAAGGCATGCAAGAGCCCCAAATAAATTTCATGATCTAAGGGATGATTCAAATAAAATTGTGCAAAAAACATATAAGATATCACTAGGGGACATTCCTTAAATGAATCTACCATCAATGAAAGGCATTCATCATCATGGGGAATCCTCTAACAAAGTTTTACTAAAGACGAACTATTATTAGAAAATTCCATCATGTTCTAATGGAATTTTCAAAACTTCTCTAATAAAAATCATGCCAAAGATCAATTGATGATCAATATAATTCAGAGTAAGAGTATTTAATGATAATTGAGTCATAAAAGGATCAAAATTTCTTAAAAATACTGAGGGTAATAATCCACAATAAATGGCCCAATGATCTACCAACACATGGGGAAGAAGGAGGCCATGAATGAATAAGAATAAAGGTACTCACCCAAATTTTCCATTGGTTAGCATCAGGATCAACTCTAGATTAAGAGAGACTCTCGGAGGGAGGGTTAGTGGAGAACAAGGATGATTTATCCTAAAAACGTCAGGAAATACCATCAAAATTTTAAAGGTTTTTGTGGAAAAATTGACCAAATATCCCCCACATAAAGTTTTCTGAATGTAACACACCAGCCACTAGGTGCAAGCTCAATGGTTGGCCAGTGAGTCTTTCTTGGTAGAAATACTAATTCATGCCCCACCATCCATCTGATGCAGGTTCACCAACTAGAAGGTGAGTCCTGATAGGTATTCGAAATCGTTCCTGCCCAATCAGCTAGTCGACGGTAGTAGTCGTAGACCCATCTACTTCAGTCCTCCTTCATTAAAATTTAATGTTTTCAGTTGACATTTGAGCCTTTATTCATGTTTATAAGAAACACATTAATATTTTAAAATGAGTAGAATCTTTGGTCAACACCTAGTTATCTAATTGAGATATCCAGCAGATGAAAATTTAAAACATCCTCCGAAATTTATAAACCATACTGATGCAGATCATTATAATATCACCACCATTGAACATTTCATCCTCGAGAAGTTGTGGTAGTAGGAAAATCATGCCTAACGATCATCATCAATTTTCATTCACAAGTACTTATATGAATCCCATCCTTGAATTTCAAATCATCATCCGAAGGATACATTTATTAATAAATTATCAAAATGATCTTGATATGGGACTCCAAGCATTTCATAAGAAGCTGAGTCAAAAGATTGTTATCATCCAACATCAAGACTGTGATCACCACAACTATTCCACATGATAAACCATGGATTATTCTACCGATTCCTATTAAAGAATCATAGAACTCCCCATTATAGGAATCTCCATATAGAAAAAAAATCTATAAATCCAGTGACACACCTAGTGCGATTCAGTTCTATCACACTCAATCAACCACAAGACATGGGTTTAAAAGTTATCATAAAAAACGCATTCCAGGTTCTAAGATGAACCAATGAGCCTTCCTCAAATGAAAAAACATGAATAAACAAAACATTAGAAAAAGGAAATGGTCAATTTTTAACACCTTAGTCACACCCGATACAATATGTTTGATGTAGTCCCATACCACGACATCCAGATTCATGTAGAAACACTAGTCGGTTCCCTTATAGCCATCTTGATACAAAGGTTAACAGCCTAATCAATCGATGCTCCATGAACCACTAATCTTGATTCCTTATGTCTCAAAGTAATTTCAAAATCAATCTATAATCATTACAAAAGTTTAATGTGACTTCGAATTCATGTACCATATTTGGTTCACCACCCACTTTCTTCAGCCACAAGCCTTTCCACCGTGCACTAACACAATAATTGTCTGACTCTCTCTTAGATAACATTGATTTTTCTTGAGATTGAATCCCACATTTGGTATTCATCTAGAACTAAATCTGAAACAAACAACATGAAGTCATCATGGAACCATATATTCCTGATTTTTTATCACATCAGTCCCCTAAAGTCACCACAGTATTCAAACAGTCAGTCTTACATAAGTGTATGTCGCTAACTATAAGAGAGATCATTTTACATGTGACCCATCCAATTCTACCCACCATAAGAGTATCCTTTTTATCACCTCAATCATGCACATTGGTCTACCATTTCAATAATATATTATCACTAAATGAAATGACTATCCTAACCATCCATTTATAACCAATATCCTTATAGGACACCATTTAGTGCACACATTTGGATTTCTTAGAATATATATTTCTTCATCAAAATATGAATTCAAAATAAGCCTAATTTACATAATTATTCCATGAATGGGTTATGTATTTTTATCCAGATGGGTGTCATCCCCTCACACGAGCTACAACATTGAACCATGAAATATCTAATAATGGAAAACCCAATTTGACCATAGAACGACTCCTCAATCCATTATCAATTACACATCCCACTAAAAATATATCTCTACAAAAAACAAAATCCATACATCTAATCCCCTTGAGATTCAAGACAAAATAAATTTTATTAACTCATTGGGTGACATTGAACCAAAAACAGTAGTGGCCAACCACCACAAGCTCTATGGGGTTCATAAAATGAACCCGAAAAATATTCTATAGTCTTCTCAATAACATATTTTTAACCAATATAATAATCAATATGTGTAACCACATCATGAATACTCAGAAATTAAGGATTATACAGTAAGGAATGAAAACACCAAACATTACTGTAAATAGTTTTTCCCCATAAATTACATACCTCCAAGAATGAATCACATTCCTTTTTAGTCATAAATACTACAAAGTGTCATCACTAAAAAACATGATCACTTTGAATAAATCCTCTTAAAATTAGAATCTCATTACCATCAAGATTGATCTCTTGATTACAGTTACAAGGGTGTCAGTTTATGTCACCAAATATCCTACCATGATCCAACCATTATAGGTCTGACCAACTAAGATCTTCAATTAATATCCAATAATAGTCACATTAAAAAATAATAATCTAGATAATTCAAGGTCCTACCCTTGATTCCACAAACATACAAGCACTCCAAAACCAAACATCATATTATGAGTACTAGCACTTTTAGTTCTCTATACTCTTGTCTTACCATGGAACATGCAACCAAATATCTATAGGAAAAGTTTATGGTGGATTTGTTGAATTTAAAGAGTACATTATCCTTTTCCATAGATAGGCGGTGGTACCAGTCACACAGTGAGAGGAGGTGATCTGGGAGTTACATGTATCCCCTTTATCGATACATCCAGTAGTTTTAAATATTTACAAGGACCTTTGGAATTTGTTTTGGGGGAAAAGGGTAAGTATGAGTGTTGTTGAGTTTATCTATTGATGCCTCACTAACCAATATTTGATGTTCGAGGTGTCGAAATGTAAGTAGAAGTGGGATGGTATCTCCATGGATTTCATGATGGGACTTCCAAAATCACTGAGAGGTAAAAACACTATATGGGTTATTATAGACCAAATCACCAAGTCAAACCACTTCCTTTCCATCCAATAGGGGAGTTTAATGGATATTTTAGGATTCCTTAACACACAAGAAATAGTTCGGCTTTATGGTGTTTCTTCAATTATCATTTCAAATCATAATGTTCACTTTATGTCATGATTGTAGAAAGGATTACAAGATTAATTTTGAACTCATTTACAATTTACCATGGAATACCTCCCAAAAATGGATAGTCAGAAGAGAAAACCATTTTGGTTCTAGAGTATATGCTCTAAGTTAGCATGGTTTTTTTTGGTCATAGTTGAGAAGATCATATAACCTTATGGGAGTTTGTGTATAACAATAGTTACCATTCCACCATCATTTTGGAACCATTTCATGCCTCATATGGAAGACACTAGAGGTCACTATCGTGATATTTAGAGCTAGAGGAGATTTCACTTATGGGCCTAGATTTGGTGTGATCAAAATTATAGAAGGTGAAGATCACCAAAGAGTGGATGAGGACTGACCAGAGCCATCCGAAGTCCAATAAAGACAGACGATGGAGGAACATGGATTTTGTTGATGGAGACCTTGTTTTTCCGATCTAAAATCAATAAGACTTATATAGATTTGGGTGAGGAAACATGATACCTATAAGACTCATTAGACTTTCCAGATACTGTTTAGGGTTAGTGAGCTAGAGTACTACTTAGTCTTATCACTGTAGTAAGATTGGGTGGACAATGTTCTCTACATGTCACAACCAAGGAGATATATTCGTAACCCATCACACAATATCGACTGTATGAGATGAATTATTATGAGATATCTACTTTCTTATAGTACCCAGTGACCACTGCAGATCGTAAGGAGAAAATCCTTAGAGGGGGAGTGTCTCCCTTGGTGTGTGTTCATTAGTAGCATGATAATCTTCCAGAGAGCACCTTAGAGAGGGAGAACCATATGCAATCTTAGGAACCTCCCATGGCTAGGTAGGTTTTCATGTTTCTGGATGAAAATACTTGAATTTTTAAATAATGTAGTGACGCCAATATTTTTTTACACTTCAAAACATTTTAAATATTATTTTACGAGTTAAGAATGAATTTGGTGTGGATTTTTAGGCCCTATGTAGGCTTTATATTAAAAATATTAAATATAATTTACAACATGAACACAATTTATTTTGAAATAATGTATTATATCTCGAATGGTGTTTCAAATGGGAAAACTATAACATCCATTAAATCAAAAATACATGTTTTACCCTAGGGGGGATATAAGAATTTTTGTCATTAGACATAGTGAGATAATGAAATCGCTAGTGAAACCTTGGAAAAATAAATAGATTAAATTTATTTATTTATTTATTTTCTAAAAATTATTGTTAACAAATTAAACCTATATTAATATCGTACTATAGATCCTTCAATGTTTTATCAACATAACCCTTGGGATAGAGGAAGGGGGTTGTAGAGGAACATGTTGGTAGACAACAACATGATTTTGGATCAAAGATCAGAATATCACAAAATTTTTCATCATTAGAAAAGTTCTTGGATCTTAAAAATGACAATGATGTAGAATAATTTTTTATAAATGATCAATCCAATGTCAATGTAGGATGATTTTTTTTATTGAATTATTTCCATGTTCTTGATTTTCCATTACAAATGAATATTAATACCTTAAATTTAATTCATGGACCATGATTATTATATTTTTCATGTTAATTTTTATTCCTAGAATTAAGAATTTGATATTTAATTACTCATATTCTATGTTTTGACTATCCTTATTCATTCTTCGGTTTCAATTAGGATGGTTAAAAAAATGACCAACATTCATTTTAATATTTTTGATTCGTGGAATTCTCCCTCTATTATTTTTTCATCATTTATATTTCATTTAAACAGAGATTTGAATTTATTTGAGTAATCGATTCAATAAATGATTTTTAGGATCCATGGATCATTATTGAATCATACAAACATGTAGTTTGAAAATGAATGATTATCAATAATGATGAATGATGTCTAATGGTAGACTAATGCTTTCTAACTATCCAAGATATGGTATGTGGAAATTTTATAAAATGATGATGAGTTTCAGAGAAAATGATGGAAGGAATCTAGCCACTAGTGATATCAGTTATTTTGTCAACATGATTTTGGGAATTATGGTTGAAAATCATAGAAGAACATGAGGCTATAGTTTTGCAGATGAGACGCATGAAACAGAATTTAATTTCATGGGGAACCCAATATACACAACATATAGTTTGAAATAACACACACTATGTGGACCCCTAAATGTGGAGGCTGGGATTTAAATGAAGAGTTAAATATCACACGTCATGTGGGGGACCCAAACTCCATCTGACACTTAGCCAGCCAGCTCAGTGTGTACAGGGAGTACATTCCTAGGATTCCATGTTACCCCATCCACCCAATGTGTCAGGGAACACCCCATATACTTCTGTAAGTGAACATTCATCAGAAAATAAAACATTACTAATTTTCATCTTGATCTATGCATGTTGTTTATCATAAAATCACAATGTGTATTTGTATAAAGATATGTCACGTGAGATGGTAGGGATGTGAAAAATCTAACCTAGTGAGATATAGTGTGAAAACCCTAGTTCACATCATGTACTAATTTGATAGAAAGTGATATCCCTTGATTCCATATGAAACTATAGTTTTATACTGGGTGTCTTACCTCATATTAATTTTAGTAGAGGTGATTTCTCTTAATTTGGGGTGATTTTTCTTAGTCTACCCCACATGGGTATAGTGATGAATCCATTCCTAATATATGGATGTAATATTCCATTATAAGATTATAGAATGTATCCCTATGTAAGACCTAGGTTTGGATCCCCATTCCCATCATCCTCCCTAGTTGTGGATAGGAATCACATACACTTTATACCATGCATTTGATTGTATACATAGTGGGTGAATCTAGTTAGTGTCAAGTGTTACCCATTGACCCTTGCTGTGATCCTCTATCATTGTATTGAATTCTGCTATGTCATGATGAGGTGTATTCCAACTAGGTATCAGAGATGACCCCTCTTTGTTCCTTTATAATTTAGCATCGAAGACCCTGATGAGTACGATCTCTCAAATGAGTGCCATCATGATAGTAAGTCATGGTGAGTGTTTTCTATCAGACCAATGATACATTGGATCGTCTAATAGGATCCCAATGATGGATGTTAGGATAGACCACTCCTTGGGGTTTAGAGTATTCCTTTTATATTATCTAAGTTATATTGTTTGTACCCTTTATTGCGATTTAGACCTAAATAGCTCTTTGATGATTTGTGTTTGGTGATTTTGGGGTGTCCTACTGTGTATGTTGATACTCACCCTTACATGGGATCTACCCACATGTGTCATATCTTATAAGGATGACATACATTTTAATGGATTACTAAGAGGATAAAAAGTATCTAGATTTTTCATAGTCAGACCACAAATGTTTCTAAGAATTTCATCTTGATATAAACCCCTTTTATTAGTAGGTTAGATGATTTTATAGTTTTGTTTGGGATTTTATTTGTACCATTTTCTTATTTTTTACTCTTTTTAATGCTCTAATGTAGGATGAAATATTATAATTTCATTTACAATATCTTTTATTTATCTTTTCTATATTATACTGAAGATAGATATGAGTGCATGTTTATAGGTACTTTAGGTTAAGGTTACCCTTGTATATGATATTCCTACTTGGTGATAATTTATAGCCCATGTCAAATTGGATGCAGGATTGGGGTGTCAAATTTAGATTACTACAAACTAGGAAGGCCCTGGTGGGTTGGGTAATGAAATATTTAATGTGTGGTGTATCCCTAGAGTGTTATGAAATTAATCTAGGTGTGTTAGTCAAGAAAGTAGTGGCATAAAAAAATAGTTACAGATATCAACCATTTGTTATGTAATAGTTAGTAGGACAGTCGAGATTCACAGGTTTCAAGAGGCATGTGAGTGAGTTTCTCACCTTTCTATAATTTCTAATCAAGAAGGAATTATGGAGTTAGGTTTATGGTAGACCATCAACTAGTTTTTGGAAACCTTGGTGTTGATGCATGATCATTACAAGATCAAGAATTTGCCTTATTTTTGGTTATTTTAGGCCTTGGGAGTATCTTAATAGATATTTTTTGGAAATTGGACTCACCAATAGTAGAATTGTTGCTTCCTATTATGGTTTGTGGCATAAAACATGAGTTTAGGCCATGAAAGAGTTCTTGGGAGGTTTATCTTATGGTTTTAGTATTGAAACCAAAGTTAGGACGTAGAGTGATATGAGGACATTGGTTTTCCCCTTGAGTAATAATTATTATGTGAGAAATGGTGACCTTCTAGTTCAATAAGAGGTTCGCTATTATATAAATTACATCTAAAAGTGCTAGATTAATCCCTGAATAGTGCTAAAAATCATTTTTGATCTAAGTGACATTAAAATTGGCCTGCTTTTATTATTTCAAGGAAAGTGCTGATAAACAGGGTCCTATATCAGCGCTAAAAATAGAATCGATAATGATGGAACTATATCAATGCTATTTTAGCACTAATAAAGGACAACCAGCTAAAGTGAGCTATTAAACTTACAACACACTATAGTAGGTCAATCATTGTACACATTTTGAAAATTATTTCGTACACATTCATATTATAATTGAAATAAAAATTATATCACAAATAAAAGACAAAAAACACTATATTATAAATGTATTAATCCTTATTTTGTATAATAATATTATTAAGTACTATCAAAATCATTCAAAAACATCAATGTCTCAATTGTATTTGGCACCCTAATACCTCTCAAAAAATCCTAATCATTGTATCTATTACCAAAAAAACACCCCAAATCACGAAAAATAATGCACATATATATGAAAACAATTTTTATGTTAGTAATAAAATAAATAAATGTGGTAAACATAAATAAAAAACAAATACATTAATAAATAGTAATGTTTTTTTAAAAAGGACACACTTGGAGACATACCTAACACATCATGCATCAAATTGAAATGAGGTTGGTTCCTACAAGTCATGAATGACTTAAGGGTAATTTTACTAAAGTATCAAAACAATATGAATGATTTTGATTGGTTTTGAGCATGTCACATGTCTTTTTTACTAAAATGTCAAATTAAACTAAAAACATGTAGATTGATTCATATCATTCACATTATGTTTCAATTTGATGTGAGACTATTAACTACACATCAAAAATGAACTACGAACCATTTTCATAATGTATCAATACAATCCAAGTGCGTTTTCTTGGTTTTCAGTGGATGGTACATGTTTTTAACTAAATTTCATATTTTAAACTAATAATAGGCAATTTGAATTATACTAGGAACACCATGTATCTGACTGAGGTGATGCTGACTCCTATACTTCACAATTGACTTATGGATAATTTTCATAAATTATCAAACCAACCATAATGTTTTTTCTTAGTTTCAAGTATGTGACATGTGTTTTGAGGTAAAATGTATATTTTAAACAAAAGGAGACACATGGAGTAATAACGGTCACACAATGAATCAGATTGATGTGAGGTTGATTCATACATGTCAATAATGACTTATGGATAATTTTCCTAAATTATCAAAACAATATGAATGAATTTTGTTGGTTTTGAGTATGTCACATTTATTTTTTACTAAAATGAAAATTTAGACTAATAACCCACACTTTGAGTCATACCAGTCACATCATGTGTTAGTTTAAGGTGAGAATGATTTATAAATATAAAAAAAGACTTCTGAATAAATTTACTAAAGCATCAAGACAATATGAGCATGTTTTCTTTATTTTTAGTGAGTGGATCATTTTTTTAACTAAATTGTCTATTTTAAACCAATAAAGAACACTTTGAGTCATATCAAGAATATCATATATCATATTGAGGTGTTTATAATTCCTACATGTCACAAATTACTTATATATAATTTTCCTAAAGTACAAATATAAAAAAAATTAATTTTATCAGTTTTTAACTATGTGGAATATGTTTTGAACTAAAACATCAATTTTAAATAAAAGGACACACTTGAAGTCACACTGGTCACACCATGCATCAGATTGATGTGCAATTTATTCTTACATGTCACAAATGACTCAAGGATAATTTTCCTAAAGTATCATAAAAATCCAAATGAATTTCATTGGTTTTGAGTATGTCATGTGTCTTTTATACTAAAATGTAAATTTAAACTATAAACACACACATTGAGTCATACCAGTCACATCGTGTGTCAGTTTGGTGTGAGAATAATTTCAACATGTATCAAATTCTATATGAATAATTTTCCTAAATTAATAATACAATTTGAGCATGTTTTCTAGGTTTTTAGTGAGTGACCCACTTTTTTAACTAAATTATCAATTTCAAATTGATAATGGAAACTATGGGTTATAATAGGGAAACCATGTATCAGATTATTCTATGACTTATTCTTACATTTCAAAAATGAATTTTGGATCATTTTACTAACATATCAAAACAATCAGAATGTTTGTTCTTAGTTTTGAGTTTGTGATATGCTTTTTGATCAAAAATGTCAATTTCAAATAAAAGGACATGATTGGAGTCATACCAATCACAATGTGCATCAGAATGATGTGGAATTGATTCCTACATGTCAAAAATGACTTATGATAATTTTATCAAACCATAAAAATAATATGAATGATTTTGTTTTCTAATTTTCAAGTATGAAACTTGTCTTTTTTACTAAAATGTTAGTTTAAACTAAAAACATTCACTTTGAGTCATAATGGTCATATCATGTGTCAGAATGACATGAGACTAATTCATGTACCTCAAAAATTAATTATTAATAATTTTCCTAATGTATCAAGATAATCAAATAATTTTTTTATAAATTTCTAATGAGTGACACTCGTTTTTAACTACATTTTTAATTTTAAACTGATAACAAACACTTTGAGTCATACTGAGCACACTATGTATCAGATTGTGGTTGGGATGATTCCAAAACATTAAAAATGACTTATGGTTCATTTTACTAAAGTATAAAAATAATAGGAATTTTTTCTTAGTTTTGAGTATGTGATATATGTTTTGAACTAAAATATGAATTTCAATAAAAAGGACACACTTTGAGTACTAAATGTCACATCGTGTGTGTGCTTAATGTTAGGTTTATTCCTATATGTCAAAAATTACACATGTATCATTTTTATAATTCATCAAATCAATATGAATGTGTTTTCTTAGTTTTTATTATATCATGTATTTTTAGCTAAAATATCATTTTAAACTAAAAACAAAAAATTTGATTCATACTGATCACATTGTGTGTAGGTTTGATGTGAGACTGATTCCTATATTTCAAAAACAATATAATAATTATTATTCAAGAGTATCAAGAAAATTTGAGTGTTTTTTCTCAGTTTTTAGTGAGTGACACATGATTTTAAATAACTTTTCAATTATAAATAGATAACAAACACTTTGAGTCATAACAGGAAAACTGTGTATTGGATTGGGGTTTGAATTATTATTATAAATAAAAAATTTCTTATGGATCATTTCCCTAAATTATCAAAACAATTGGAATGTTTTTCTCAATTTTGAGCATATAATATCTGTTTAGAACAAAAATGTAAATTTTAAATAAAGGGAAACACTTAGAGTCCAACTAGTCACACCGATCATCGTATTGACATGTTGTTAACTCCTACATGTCAAAAATTACATAAGGATCATTTTAATAAAGTATCAAAAAATCTAAATGTGTTTTCTTAGTTTTAAGAATGTCACATGTCTTTTTAACTAACATGTCATTATAAACTGAAAACAAACCGTTTAAGTCATACAAGTCACATATTGTGTCAGTTAAATATTAAACTGATACCAACATCTAAACCATGTAATATAAATAATTTTATTAATCTATCAAGAAAATTTGAAGACATTTTCTTGATTTTCAGTGAGTGACACTCATTTTTAACTGAATTTTCAATTTTAAACTAACAACAGACACTTTGAGTCATACTACGAACACTGTGTACTATATTAATGTGTGGATGATTCCTACACATCAAAAATAAAATTAACGAAATTTTCATAAAATCTAAAACATATCATAATGTGTTGTCTTTGTTTTGATTTTGTGACAAGTTTTTTGAACTAAAATATAAATTTTAAATAAGAGGACACACTTAGTGTCATACCGGCCACAATGTTCATTTTATTTTTTATAAGGTTGATTACTACTTGTTATAAATGACATAAATATCATTTTACTATCAAAAAAATAAAAAACGTGTTTCCTCATTTTTTAGTATGTCACATGTGTTTCAAACTAAAATATCAATTTTAAACAAAAAACACCCACATTCATTCATACCCGACAAACTATGTATTGGATTAAAGTGTGGTTGATTCCTGCATATCAAAAATGATTTATGGATTATTTTATTAAAGTATCAGAAAAACATTATAAGGATATTAACTAAAAAAGTTGATTAAACGATGAGAAAATAAGAAAATAAGTATTTGGAAGTCACTTCGTTATAATTTATGTATAGATTCTAATAACATGTATGCTTCCCATTCATTTATAAACAAATATATTTCCTATTTTTATTATGATGAATATCGATAGTCTGGTTAGTACTAAATAAATATAAATAAAAAAGGATTAATAATTATTTTAAATGAAATTTTAATTATTTTTGAAAATACATCTCTTGGGATACTAGTTTGTTGATGGTATACAATATCTTTCCTAAAATTTCAAACATAATAACCATAATATTTTAAATTAGTTTTTTTCATAAACTACAGAAACATTCATAAAAATAAGTAATTTGCTTTGATATATGTTTTGTTAGTGAAATATTATTATATAAACCCTAATACGTATCCTCTTGTAGAGGTTGATAGGCTCCTTGTGCTCATGGACTATCCTCATGCCCTGGTTTTGATGATATTTAACACTACCCTATCGTAACATAATTTTCATTAAAACGTATTA
The DNA here is from genome assembly GCA_963277665.1 of Viscum album. Lineage (NCBI taxonomy): Eukaryota > Viridiplantae > Streptophyta > Magnoliopsida > Santalales > Viscaceae > Viscum > Viscum album. Next base: position 1,340,237,928 of record OY728139.1, on the reverse strand, counting down.
TAAAATGTGTAACATTAATTTTAGTTGTAAAATGTTTCATGTATCATATTCTAAATTGTTAAGCATCATCACGTGTGGTCGTTTTTTTGGGTATCCATGCATTGAATCCAGATAATAAATCTATCGAGTATGCAAATTTAATGTAATGTGTAACCAATGATACCTAAAAATAAATAAATAATGAAATGAATGCTTTTTTATATGATTAAATTTTAGAGTTTTACACTTTCATTATGGGTCTTATGAAATGTTTGTTTCCTTTATGTTTTATTTCAAAAATTGTGTCCTGTTTTTCCACTACCCCATATTTTTTTGGTTCTAATTATAATTATTATGTAGAAGTGATGTGATGATTTGTGAGTCCAAATTTATGTTCCCATAGTTTTCCCTTAAAATAGTATTGATATATACTCATATTTGTTTTTAAATATTTAGTCATAATTTAAATAGTAGGTCAGATATTGGAAAACAAATTCATGAAGACACACCTAATGTATATATTTAAAACTAAGACTATTGGACATTTATGTGTGTGGATTTCATTTACATTATCAAGACCAATATAGTTTGAAATGGCCTCTTCATACATCTATTCATCAAAATAAATTATGTTCATATCACTACATGCTAACATTGTATCCGAATGAACCTTTAATATTAGTAAATATAAAAGTTGAATAGGGTGTAAAGGTACTTTGTGAAGATCTTTTTTATTGGTTAGTTGATCCTTTAGATAATTTTGATTCTACCTTCAATTTCACTCCCTTCCCTTTTTCTATAATAAAATTAATCGGTTCATACATTTTCAATTAATTTTTAAAGGGCTTCCATAAAAAATAAATTATTAATGAATACCTCCTTATTGAAATGTATTTTTACAAGATCTAATTGCCATGATATGAATGTTACAGTAGATTGATCGAACATATGTATGTCCTCATAATCATGTGGAATAGGTTGCTCGACACTTGGATAATAATTTATGTGAATCACCACTCTCACATGACCTATTAGAAGTTGTTTTTCATATAGAATATATCCTTGTATATCGTACATTGTACCCCTCCCAAAAAGGATATTGGTGGATGTTGATAGATATAAATCAAAATAATTGTCACCATGTATAATATCAGTACAAGAAAGGTGTCAGTGTCTTCCTAGATCACATTTCATAGAAACAGTTATGATAATATTGATCACCTCATCAAAGATAAATCCTTCAGGGGAATGGATCACATCAAAGATGGTGGGGATTAGAGGAAAATCACCTAGTTATTGTTATTTTATCATTTGTTCCCTTTGATTCCTTCCAATAACATTTTCTAACAACTCTGACTTCCAATTATTTTATTATTATAGAGAAGATAATCATGCATACAACTCTTATATTGTATTATATTTATCTCCCTATTCATTCCCTTTCACAAAATATGTTTTAGGTGACATGTAACACCCCAAGATTTTATAGTACGTTATTTCTTCAAAGTAATTCAATAACTTGCACTATAACCAACACCGAGTTCAAGCGCACTAAGACTTACCAAACTAGCTATTAAAAAGAGGTTATGAATAGTATTAACAAAATTTTAAACCTTATATAATACATATAATTTTAGAATACATATTTTTAGTTTCTTAGACATAACGATAAAAACAAATTTGTTTTTTTTCTGATAAAAGAAGTATTTTTTTTAAATGAAAATTTACCACCTTTTAATGGAGAACCCTTTTTAAATCCAATATTTGAAACTTTTATATATCCAATTTGACAAAATAAACTTGTTCTTTAGAATTGGGGGATAATAATTTAGTTTAAATAAATTTGTGGTTTTTTCTGATAACTTTCATATTTGGGTGAATAGTGAAAAATAATATTTTTTAACTGTTTTTTTTAATTAAAGTAATTTGTAGTGTTAAATTATAAATTTTAATGGTTTGGAAGTATAAATAGGTTATATTTTTACCATTTAATCCAATTTTATTCATTGTAAATAATTTCACTTTGAAATTGAACACAAACAGGAATCAATCTTTTGTTAGTTATTATTTATTAAAAACACGCTTTTTGGTTTTGACAACGGGAATTAATTTTAAATTAGTAAATGAAACTTCTATGTTTTTAATTTGGTAAAATAGACTTAATTTTTGAAATCATAATATAAAAATTATCTACAGGTGATATTTTGGAATTTTTCTGAAAACTTTCAATTTTTGACGAATAGTGAAAAACACTGAGTTATTGGTTAAAATCGTCTTTTTATTTAAATAATTATTTATTTTATTAAAATTTACTTTAGGTCAAAATATATAAATAATACCTATATATTTTCAATATAATTCATTAGAGTCATTTTATAATATGTTTAGATATATGAAAATCTTATTGAACTTTTTACCATCTTTTACCTACGTCCTAGGAGCATTTGAAAATTTGCCTAAAACATAATCTTACCGCTTATATGAGTTGAATTTCAAAAATCTGAGGGATACAGTTAACCTCAGTAAGTTAAATTAGGTTCAATAAGATGAAAATAATTTTTGGTGAATAGTAACTTTGGACTTTTATTTACCGCGATTAAAGGTAAATAGGGTAATTCAAGGTAAAAAGAATATTATAATAATAAACAATTACCTTAACACTTGTCCTAACCTTATTGGATGAGTCATGGCCGACCATGGGCATCCTTGGGATGATTTTGGGACCCATGGAGCCACTTATGAATGGTAATGACACTTTATTTTGATTAACTTAATGTAATGGCAAAAATGACATAAACAAATATCTTTTAGTAAATCAATTTTTACATGGAGTTATATAAGTCATATTTTCAACTATAAATATTAATTAGAAAGATAAAAGGATTTACTAAATTATGGTATTTGTTTTATAATTTTTATACAAAAAATAAATTAAATTATTTATGACATAATAATGATGCATTATTTACCTCATTAATAAATGATTTAAATAAAGAATATTAATAATATGAAAAATATATCCAAAACCTATCCAATTATTATTGGATGATTTTATTTTTACCATGAGTCATCTTATATTTTACTTTAATTAGTTTTGGGACTTTATAAACCGAATATCACTATATAATAAAATAATATTTTCACACTTTCCTAAAGAGCCCCTCCTCCCCCTTATAAAAGGACACCACTTCTAACCCATTGCACACACCTCTCAAGCCACTTGGATCATCCAACCCCTGAACAAATAAGCTCTAAATATCCCTATTTTACACATAGAATCCTTACCTTAGGTAGAAGTCACTTCAAAAAGTCCTTTTGGTTCAAACCAAAGGAAGTTACCCAAACTAAAGGTAACAATTTTTCTTAAATTCTTTTCTTTTATTTTATTTTATTTTAGTTATCCAACCCCCTAAAATCTTTTTATTCATTTATTTTATGACAAAAACAGTATAATAAATATATTATACTGTTTTTAAAACAATTATTCTAACTAAACTTACACACACCACCATCTAATGGGTGAAGAACATCCTATTTCTGTGGTTGGAAAACTAACACCTCACGAAACGATGATTGTTCAATTATCTCCTACCGCCTCTCATGGTGGCCATTAAGATGGGACTTTATTTATATATGATATATATATATTATTTTTATTTTTTCATTTTTTATTTTGTATTTTCCATTTATATCATACATTTATGGATTTCGTTATGGCTAAACGCGATAATTTCATTTGAGAAAGTGCGGACTACCGCCCCCTAAAAGTGATATGACTCATTAATGACATATGTGGGATGTATGAAGTATGTATTTAATGATATTATATATTATATTATACTGGAATTATAATTTACCTATGTATCATTATGTTTTAATTCCATAAAAATAAAAAATAGAAATGAGAATAGCGTTCATACGTACGTACGACTTACCGTGTCAATGAACAGTGCATTTCATTTATTATCTCCAAATGTTATGTTCTGTTATAAATACATATATATTGGAAATATGTGATATATATGAAATCTCAATGAGTAATATAATTCTATAGATAATTTAATTTTGACCACATGGACAATTTATAATTATAACAAGTTCATTTTTGACTCAAGTTCTGAACATCGACAAAATGACCAATATGAACTCAAATAATTAAATAATTGTTATAGAAAGGTAATAATGGATATAAAAGGAATAATAAACATGAAAATATTCTTAAGAAATTATAAATTAACTTAATTTTATTATTCAGGAAGAACAAGGAACATACGGGCGAGTCAAGTCAGACACATGGGAAGGGGTTTCTTATCTCACTTTTAATTCCGTGAGATTTCTATTGTTCACCAATTATTTATTCCATGTGGTGTATTGTGTACTGACATTTGATATATATTATCACAATTATCTTTATATTCATGATATTCTATGATTAATTTGGTGGTTATTGACTATTTTTCATACAACTTGATTGATTACAACGAGTTAAGGGTTATTTTCTCAATCTCATTATTATTCGAGATTGTTCATGTGTAAGAATTTTCTGGGACATACTTATCATGTATACCAATTTTTATAAAAATTAATTCAAAAGGAATATTTTATGGTTTTATGGGAGGGTCTATTTAACTATATCATCATTTTAAATGTTTTAAATATTTATCTTTCTAAACCCTTTTAATTAATGTCAATGTTTTCAAAATGATTTTAATGATTTATTTATATGGAAATTAATGTTTTGAAATTATAATTATTTTTAAAAGTTTGAAAGTGGTATGAGACACTTTAATTCAAAAGTATCATTTAAATTACTACCTTTATAAATTTTGAGAATTTTAAATGATTTCATGGAAAAGGGGGTATTTCTCTCAAAGAATTTTACTGATCATTTTCATCTATATCGACATCTTTTAATGGATTTTAAACTTGTTTGAAGTATATTTATTAGCATACAAATATTTCACATTGTATTGAATGGTTTGTGATATTTTTGAATGTGGATGTGTTATTTTTATACCATTCATGGTTTACGGAGAAAGTATTGAAATTCCATATGCTAGTTTTAATACGAATGTTTATGTTATATTTCAACCATTTCTTATGATAAATGTTTTGGACTAGTATGTTCTGGGGACTAGTAAAAAAAATCCCTCCAATTTAGGGTCCGGTTATAGAAGACCCTCTAGGTTGGAGTCCGTTTACAGAGGCTCTCTGGGTTGGAGTCCGGTTACAGAGGCTCTCCAAGATGGAGTCCGGTTACAGAGGCTCTCTGAGTTTGGGTCCAGTTACAGTTAGCCCATAGGTCCTAGCACGAGGCCTTGACACATAAATTAAAGTCTTGTACTATACATTCCCTCATTATGAAATTATTTATGTCATGTTATTATTATACTAGTAGAATATCCATGTGTATGTTTATATGGTAATGTTTGATTTATTTTTTCTATATTATGTTCAAGTATATGTTTAAATGGATGTTGTTTTATTACAAATCTTGCTTTAAAAGTTTATAGCTTATGCTAAATTATTTACCCTTATTAAGCATCTGAGATCACCCCTTTATTATGTTTTATTTTCCAATGATATGAAGAAGTTAGTTATGAGTGACTTGCATGCATAATCTAGGAGGCTTGGAAATTTCTAATGGAATAAATTACTGTTGTTTTTCTTTTCAAGTTGTAATGTTTAACTTCATGTATGTAATCTATTTTCCAAGACTATTAAACTGATCGGTCCTTTGGGACTTTATTCCTTGTAATCATGCCAATGTTATGTTATAATGCATTGACTCTGGGTGACTGGGGTCGGGGCGTTACAGTTGGTATTAGAGGAAGTTTAGCAATAAAATTGGAAATTAGATTTAGATAAACTCTGATTAGGGCACATTACCCTAAGATAGACTTTGCAGATTAGTATAGAATAACTTCTTAGAATTTTGGTAATTTAGAGAATTTGTGAGTTTTCCAAGAAAATATATCCCTGTCTTGATACGAGTAGGTAGAGGCAGCTCTGGAACAGATGTGCCTAGGGGTAAAACCCGAAAACACCACTTTGAGGTTGACTCGAATGAGAACTAGTGCTCGATAATGAGCCTTACAGCACTCTTGGTTACGACACTCCTGGGGGATATGTTTAGGATAATTATCATTTTCCTTACAAATCATTATGAAGGATTTATGAGTATATACCTACTCAACGAAAATATTTTTATGATTATGGATTATATACATAAACTATTCAATTTACGTTTTGTATTTTACAAGTTTGGAATTATTTATAGCAATTCATAAACTAACCTAGTGTATGCCATTATATAGAAATGGTGCCGAGTAGAAGGAATGTGTACTCCAGTAATACGTATGATCCAAAGAGTTAGAAGGATCATATCTTTCATGGTATTAAGCCAACATTTAGAAGGGAAATAGTCTCCCATGTATTCTCAACATATGAATAAATAGTATCATGTGTTAATAAGATACGTAAAGAATTCTTTATGTCCTATGGCTTTGAAGGGAAGAAAGAAAAGAAAAGGATGGAAGAGAGAAAGATGGATAAATGGAAGAGGGAAAAGAAGAAATTTCTCATATGTGATAACTGTGGAACGAATCACCTTGTTAAATTCTTGAAGGGAATGATATTTTGTTATAAGTGTAGAGAAAAATTACACCATGTACATGATTACAAGGGTAAGAAAAAAGTTTCAAATGTACAATGCTTCATCTTCAAGGAGTTGGGACACTACCTGAATCAATGTACAAATCATTAGAGTATACCCCAAATGCTACTATTGGATAAAAATAAAGTTATGATACTACCAAATATGAAGTCGAATGATTAGATTTCTTACATTGTTATTAAAGTATTGTGTCATTTGAGTATTGTATTAATGATGTACATGTTATAAGAATTATAGAGTATATAAGGATTGTACTGTAGTACTATTTCATTAAGGACTTGAGATTGTGTGGAACCAAGAAAAGTGACTCAATAGCAGGTTAATGTTTTGGAAAATATATGGTTGAGAGAAAGACAAACCATAATATGGTTCTAATATCGAGGTAGTGATTTTGGAACAATACATGATTGATTTGGATAAATTATATTGGATATTATTGACTACCTTGAAACTGATTAATGATTTGTATATTCCATCATTGTTGGAGTTTACAACATTTTTGGATAGAAGGAGTATATCCAGTATTCTATAAGGAATAAGGGAGCATTAATGTAATCAATAAGGTTTTATGGTAATTCCGGATGTTGCAGTGTTTTAAAAGAATACATGATGAAGGTGTTCACATGTTATTACGTGGAAAAAAGGATATTCATTGTGTTTACCTTCCTTATAAATTTTGAACTGTGAGTTTGGAAAGAAGTATTTTGGATAAGTCCAGTTTGAGATTATTTTTGGATTTCCATATAAAGGACAACCTGGAGGTCGGGCGGCAACCCGTCGCATCCGTTAAGGCCACAAGACTTGAACCCAAAACCGAAGGGCGACAAGGGTGTATCACCTACCACTGGCAAACATGATGTCCTGGATTGAATAATGTAGTTTTTTTAAAAGGTCTGGTATATGAATTATAAATTCATTTTTTTGGAACCCTATACGAATATGATAAATAGAATATTTTTTTAAGTCCTATTATCTTTTAGAGTGAATGATGAGTTTGTGGTAGAAATTAGTTAAAGTATGGAACTAGAATTATCAAGTATATATTTTTTTCTTCTATTATTCTCTGAAGAAATTAATTCTTAAATTTTAGGTAAGGGATCTTAAAATTAAAAATGTGTTATCCTAATACCTTATGTTTTTTTGAACCCATGATATTTTAAATCATCATAGATTGATTGCTTTGAGGCCCTCAATTCTACAATTTTTTGTGACTGATGACCTCAATAACTCCCTATAAATATTTATTTCCTCCATCCAATTATGTGTCTCCAATTTCCACCAATTTTCTCCTAATCGAGATCATAATTTGGTGGTGACTTTTTCATTCCCATTTTCCTCTTATTAAGGCTAAATTTTATTAACCCAATTTCTGATGTGGGTTTTCCCACAAAGGTATTTTCTATTTTAAACCTTTTATTTTTGAAGATAAATTTCAAATTTAGAGGATGAAATTTATTAAAGGAGGTAAGAATGTAACACCCCAAGATTTCATAGTACGTTATTTCTTCAAAGTGATTCAATAACTTGCACTACACGCAAAACCGAGTTCAAGCACACCACGACTTACCAAACTAGCCGTTCAAAAGAAGTTATGAATAGTATTAACTTTATTTTGAACTTTATATAATCCTTATAATTTTTGAATCCATATTATGAGTTTCATATACATAATGATAAAAACAAATTCATTTTTTTAGATAAAAGATGTATTTTTAAAAAAAATGCTATTTTACAGCCTTTTAATAGAGAACCCCTTTTAAATCCAATATTTGAAACTTTTATATATTTAATTTGACAAAATAAACTTCTTATTTTGAATCGGGACATAATAATTTAGTTTCAATAAATTATTGGTGTTTTTTTGATAACTTTCATATATGGGGAATAGTGAAAAATACTATATTTTAACTGAGAAAAACTTTTTTTTTCAAAGTAATTTTTTGTGTTAAATTTTACATTTTAAAAATTTGGAAGTACAAATAGATTATATTTTTACCATTTAATCCAATGTTATTCATTGGAAGTAATTTCACATTGAAATTGAACATAAACAAGTACCAATCTTTTGTTAGTTATTATTTCTTAAAAACACGTTTTTTGGTTTTGAAAACGAGAATTGATTTTAAATTAATAAATGAAAATTCTATGTTTTGAATTTGGAAGAATAGACTTAATTTTTGAATTCATAATATCAAAATTATCTTAGTGTGAAATTTTGGTATTTTTCTGAAAACATTCACTTTTTGAGGAATAGTGAAAATCACTGAGTTATTGGTTAAAACCAACTTTTTATTTAAATAATTATTTATTTTATTTAAATTTATTTTCAGTCAAAATAGATACATAATACCTATATAAGTTCTATATAATTCATTGGAGTTATTTTATTTATTTTTTATTTTTTTTGGGTCGAAGCCTCAATTTATTATTAAAGAAAAGACCTCTTTAGACTAGGTAGAGGGTGACCCATTACATAGCCTGAAGGTCCAAGGCCAAGTGGCCTGCATACAGGGCTATAAAGCCCATTTTTATGGCCCAAAGGACCCCTTGGTGAACAGTACTGCTACAGTACCCGTGCTGCTATAGTTCCTGCTATTGTACAGCCACTGCTACAGTGCCCTGCAACAGTGCTACTACAGTACCCTGCTAATGTACTCGGAAATACTCCCCTGCCCGGATTTAATCCTGGGTCTTTTGGATGCCAAGAAGGAGCCTGAACCACTAGGGTACAAGCTCGTTGTCTTATTTTATAATAAGTTTAGATACAAAAAAATTTTATTGAACTTTTTACCGTCTTTTACCCACCTCCTAGGAGCATTTGCAAATTTGCATAAAACTTAATTTTACCACTTCTGTGAGTTGAATTTCAAAAATCAGAGAGACACAATTAACCTCTGTAAGTAAAATCCAGTTCAATAAGATAAAAATATTATTTGGTGAATAGTAATTTTTGACTTTTATTTATCGCAGTTAAAGGTAAATAGGGTAATTAAAGGTAGAAAGAATATTATAATAATAAAAAATTACCTTAACACTTATCCTAACTTATTGGATGAGTCATGGATGACCATAAGCATCCTTGGGTCGATTTAGGGAACCCATGGAGCCACTTATAAATGATAATGACACTTAATTTTAATTAACTTAAAGTAAAGGTAAAAAATGACATAAACAAGTATATTTTAGTAAATCAATTTTTACATGGGGTTATATAAGTCATATTTTATACTATAAATATTCATTGAAAATATAAATTTTTTTTCCTAAATTATAGTATTTTTTATAATTTTTAGGCATAAAATAAATTAAATTATTAATGACACAATAATGATGTAGTATTTACCTCATTAATAAATGATTTAAATAAATAATATTATCAATTTTAAAACTATATCCAAAACCTATCCAATTCTTATTTGATGATTTTATTTCTAACATGAGTCATCTTATATTCTAATTTAATTAGTTTTGGACCTTTAGAAACCGAATATCACTATATAATAAAATAATATTTTCACACTTTCCTAAAGAGCCCCTCCTCCCACTTATAAAAGGACACCACTTCAAACCCATTCCCCAAACCTCTCAAGACAATTGTCTCATCCATACCCAGACCAAATAATCTCTTAAGATCCCTATCTTACACCAAGAAGCCTTACCTGAGGCAGAAGTCTGTTCAAAAAGTCCTTTTGGTTCAAACCAAATGAAGTTACCCAAATTAAAGGTAACTGTTTCTCTTAAATTCTTTTCTTTTATTTTGTTTTATTTAACTTCTCCAACCTTCCTAAACTCTTTTTATTACCTTATTTTATGACAACTCATGTATCCTAAATATACTAGGATTTTTTATGAGAATGATTCGAACTAAACTTACACACACCTCCATCTAATGGTTGAAGAACATACTGTTTCTGTGGTTGGCAAACTAACGCCTCACGAAGCGATGATTGTTCGATTATCTCCTACTTCCTATCATGGTTTCCAATAAGATAGAACTATATTTATATATGATATATATATTATGTTTATGTTTTCTTTGTGCTTATGTGTTTTCTATTTATATCATACCTTTATGGTTTCCATTATGGGTAAAACGCTATAATTTCATTTGAGGAAGTGCAAACTACCGCCCCCTCAAGGTGATATGACTCGTTAATGACTTATGTGGGATGTATAAAGTATAGATTTAATGATATTATAAATTATAATATACTGGAATTATAATATACCTATATATCATTATGCTTTAATTCCACTAAAATACAAAAGAGAAATGAAAGTAGCGTTCATGAGTACGTACGGCTTGCCATCTCCATGAATGGTGTATTTCATTTATTATCTCCAAATGTTATGTGATGTTATAAATACATATATATACTGGAAATATATGATATATATGAAATCTAAATCATTAATATCATTCTATAGATAATGTAATTTTTACCACATGGACAATTAATAATTATAACAAGTTCATTTTTTACTCAAGTTCTGAACATCGACAAAATGTCCGATATGAACTCAAATAATTAACTAATTGTTATAGAAAGGTAATAAGTGATATAAAAGGAATAATAAACTTGAAAATATTCTTAATCAAGTAGAAATTAACTTATAAATTTTTATTTAGGAAGAACAAGTAACATACGAGCGAGTCAAGTCAGACAAGTAGTAAGGGGTTTCTTATCTCACTTTTAATTTCGTGACATTTCCATTGTTCACCACTTATTTATTGAATGTAGTGTATTGTGTAATGAAATTTGATATATATTATCATGATTATATTTATATTCATGATATTATGTGATTCATTTGGTGGTTATTGACTATTGTTCATATGACTTGATTGATTACAATGAGGTAACAGTTATTTCCTCAATCTCATTACTATCTGAGATTGTTCATGTGTAAGTATTTTCTAGGACATACTTATCATAGATACCCATATTTTATAAAACTTATTTCAAAAAGAATATTTTAAGGTTTTATGGGAGGTTCTATGTAAGTAGATCATCATTTTAAATGTTTTAAATATTTGTCCTTCTAAACCCTTCTAATTGATGTCAATGTTTTCAAAATTATTTTAAGGATTTATTTATATAGACATGAATATTTTGAAATTATAATTCTTTTTAAAAGGTTAAAAGTGGTATGGTACACTTTTATTCAAAACTCTCTTTTAAATTAATTCCTTTATAAATTGTGACAATTTTAAACGATTTCATGAAAAAGGGGTATTTCTCTCAAAGCATTTTACTGATCATTTTCATCTATGTCAAAATCCTTTAATGGATTTTAAACTTGTTTGAAGTTGATTTATTATGATAAAAATATTCCATATTGTATTGAATGTTTTGTGATATATTTGATTGTGGATGTGTTATTTTTATACAATTCATGGTTTATGGATAAAGTATTGACATTTCTTATTCGACCTTTAATAAGAATGTTTATGTTATATTTCAACATTTTCGCATGATGAATGTATTGGACTAATATGTTTCGGGTTGGGTACCAGTAAAAATAAGCCCTCTGAGTTGGGGTCTAGTTATAGAAGAGCCTCCGGGTTAGAGTCCAGTTACAGAGGCTCTCCGGGATGGAGTTCGGTTACAGAGGCTCTCCGGGATGGAGTCCGATTACAAAGGCTCTCCGGGTTTGGGTCTAGTTACAGTTAGCCCATAGGTCCTAGCACAAGGACTTGACATAGAAATTCAAGTATAATACTATACATTCCCTCATTATGAAATTAGTTATTACATGTGATTATTCGACTAGTATAATATCCATTTGAATGTTTATATGGTAATGTTTGATTTATTTTTGCCATATTTTGTTCAAGTTTAAGTTTAAAAGGCTGTTGTTTTATTACACATCATGCCTTAAAAGTTTATAGCTTCCGCTAAATTATTTACCCTTACTGATCATCTGAGCTCACCCCTTTCTTATGTTTTATTTTCCCAGGATATAAAGAAGTTAGTTATGAGTGACTTGTAGGAATAATCTAGGAGGGTTGGACGTTTCTAATGGAATAAATTACTGTTGTTTTTCTTTTCAAGTTTTAATGTTGAACTTCATGTATGTAATAAATTTTCCAAGACTGCTAAACTGATCGGTCGTTTGGGACTTGATTCCTTGTAATCATGCCAAAGTTATGTAATAATGCACCGACTCTGGGTAACTGGGGTTGGGGTGTTACGTGACACCACAAAACCCAGACCTCTGATGTAACCATACTATTCTGGCCACATCAAGGCCACTTATAGTATTTTTTCATCAGATATATATGATGATGATTCCAATGTCAAATTTGAATAAAACATATATAAAAATAAGTAATTTCTATTATGTAATACTTATTTAAATAATTTTTTTATTATATCATAATTATACAATATTCCCTAATAATAGTGGGATTTCATGAACCACTATTCAATTAAATTATTTTTATCCTTAGAATGTACTATAGTGGCTCACCCTAGGGTCGATCACAAGGAGGCCGCTTACACACACTGAATATCTATTGTCACTATTTTAAACTAACTAATATAAAACTATAAAACTAATATAAATTGGGGGTTTGAAAAGTTTCATGATATATAAATATTATATATAAAAATGAAATTCATCCACAAAATGAAGAAAGTAAGAAATAAAGAATCAAATTTTCTTTGGAGGTCATGGTGATCCAAATCATTGTTCAAAATTGTTATTAATATTCAACTAAATGAGGTGATGAGACCTGTCACACCTTACCGTTTCATTTGAAATGTGATTACCCCATAGCGAGACCTCTATATATGAAGAAATACTCTTATGAACATCATCTAGGAGACCACTTCACCGATAATCACTACCCAATCCATAATCCACATATGCATGACAAAGATAGTGAAAGAAATGATGTTTGATAAATGATAAGAAGAAATTTGATGAAAAAGAAAATGGGGAGACCACTCACCATAATAATTTTATCCATGAACAAAATTCTCCTAATTAAATAAATAGAACAAATTAAATCACACTAACGCAGCCAAACCACCATTCCCACCCTCGAACAAGAGACGAGGTCAGCTCTCAGTTTTTTTTGGAGTTGCTAAGGGAATAATGGTGGGAGAAAACATAAAAATAAAATGGTTGAAATGAGGTATAAATAAAAACATTAATATATTAAAAAGAGAAATAATATTATATAATTAAATAAACAAAAAATATGATATGAATGGACAAATAATTCTACCCCTAAGATTCCAACCCATTGAAATTAAGAAGGGATAAATTTTTATTAGGAGGGTGGGTGAAAAATTGTTTTCAAAATATTAATTTGAATTTTTCATGTGTTATACCACATTAATAACCTAATTTTTATTGGATTTCTTCATTATAGTTTTTAGAGTTTTTTAATATATTTATACCCACAAAAAATAATCTATATTGGCAACTTGGGGAGATATAAATGTCCAATTTACTCAAATAATTTCTTCTACCTAGGCTGACTATTCTTATTCCAAAGATTCAACTTCCCATTCCATAAGGACATTGAAGAAGGCCAAATCTCATATGAAATCATATATAAAAGTTTATCCTAAATTATTTAATATATCATTTACCAATTATAGATAAATTGGGCCATCCCAATTCGATATATAAGATCATATTTAATTGAGTCTAGGTCTGTGTATTGTTTTTCAGTCTTGGGTTGTGAGATGATATTTGGCATTCAAATGATTTATTAATATTTGGATCCATAATAAATAAATTTAACCCAATATATTAGGAATCCTAAAAAGATAATTTCACAATTTTATTCAGTTTACAAAATTTTATGGAAAAAATACAGAATAAAAATAAAACTATTAAAATAAAAAAAATTAGGTCATTTTTGAAATTAAGCTCAAAATACCACTATAACCTAAAAATGTGACAATTTCCAAAAATATAACACTATAGTGGGATTATAAATATCTAATTATATTATAAAATGTGTTAAAATATTATATTTATCACTATTCCAAACATAACCATCGCACTCCTAGGAAATCATCATATATTCAAATCAAAGTACACACAACAATAAAAAATGAGAAAACATCCATGATCTTTTCCAAAACAAAATTACATCTTGAAATTTATATGAAAACCAATTCCCTATAATTTTCATTACTCAAATTTAAATTTTTCAACCTTATAAATCCATCAATTTCCTAATCACAACCTATCTCACAATGAATTTTAAGTTACTCTTCACTGAACAGAAATGAAATCTAGAGTTATAGTCATATTGTAAATTGCATGTTTCACCACAGGATTGTGAAAATTATCATTTATCCACATAAAAAACATGAAAATGAATTCAATGATGTGGTATTTTTTCAGGTGAATTATATGGATTATGGTTGGTGGTAAAATGACTAAAAATTTTAAGGCTAAAAAGAGTTGGTTTGACTCTATAGTACAATGCATGAATAATCAAGTGAAAAAAATAATGAACCTCAATAAAATAACCTTAATACTGTAAAACTCAACCCCACAACTATTTTTATGACATGGGACATGACTCAATAAATTATTAAAAATAATGAAATTATCCAAATTGTCCCCCCATTTGTTTATTTTTTTAATGCTCAAGAAAAGAAGAGCATTATTTTGTTTTATTTTTTGATTTTTTTTTCATGGAGGATGAGATAAAAATTGAATACAATGAATGAATGAAAATTCATGACCTTTTTTCTTAATAGGTACATGATTCATAAAATATAGTATAATGAAAAATTAATGCTCATCTCCATTTTGTTCTTTTTTTTTCTTTTTTTCCATTTTTTTTAATTTTAAAGGAGAACCAACTCAAACATATAATTCACAATGAAAGGATTAATCATAATTTTTTTTATCATTATCCACATTCAAAAATTTTTACACATAAATAAAACCGACCAAAAATGAAACAAATATTAAGGAACACACATGAAAGGCCCTTCCCCCACACCCATACATGAAATATCCATGCATAAATATCAAGATTGTGGGTAGGTGATGGAGAAATAGCTTTTAATGTTGATAAAACCTATAAGGTTATTCATGGAATCTAAAGGATAAAAATGATAAATTTAATGGTGGGTATTAAGTAACAATGTTTTATCCAATGAAGTTACACAATCATATTAAAAAAACTCCATGAAATCCACACTTCGAAAGAGAAAAATCACAAGTTCTGGTTCTCAAAACAGATCCAAGACTTTGTCAAGAAGGTGTGGGTAATGAGAAAAATATGTCAATGTGGTTCAAAACACCACACATGATAGTAAAATTGTTTTATTCAATGTTTCATGGGAATATATTTCAAAAAAATTTCAAAGTCATAAAAATGATTGGAAATCCAATTCATGGAAAATGTTTTCACATCAACAATCATTTAAAATCAATTCTTTAAAAAATAATGTCAATTTTCTCATAGTAATTTGACGTGTGAAAAATGATCAGAATATTATTTGATGCTCAATTATCATAAAAAAATAAAAAAATAAAAAACACAGAACAATTAAGAAGGTTCACTACCCCCCAAACTTATATTCAACTACCCCGTATTTCAGCTCAAGAAAAATTAAAAACAAGGGAAGAAAAAAGGGAAGGATAGATACAATATAGCTTTATTTTTCAGTGACATATTTGAGTTAAGCTCCGAGGTGATACCACTTTAAAACTACAAGAAATCCTAAAACAAAACACAAGACAAATATATAAAAATAAATAGGAAGTGGAAAGAGAAGGGATAAATCTTAGATTAACCCCTAAATGGGTGCTCAGTTTTTACTACCCATAGTTAAGAAATTATAGTGAATTATCACAAATCAAGGGGTGGGTGTGGTTTACTTTATATGAAAAACCACATATTACTTTGTTTAGTGTCCATGAGTATACACTGAGAGTGGATAAACCCAAATAGGATAATAAAATTACCAACCCACAAGAAATAAGAAAGAAAGAATTTAAGGCCCATAGTGGGAGGGAAAAGAAAATAGGTGTTATTACTATTGAATTCCATGGTTTCATGCTCTATATAGTATACAAGTTGATGTAGAGGAGCTAGTACCAGGACATTATTGTCCATATATTATTCTAAGATCACCACCACTTGGGTGGTATCTTTCTCAACATCCAAGGCCTTCTCCTATTTTTCTATATCAAATTTTTTTGAAAAGGATAATTCAGAAAAAAAAATCCAACTTGAATAAGATTGAGATATTAATAATCAATATAAAAATGTTTCATTTTATGGAAGTAAGATTGTAAATTGACCTCTTTTGTAAGAACCATTATAAATTCTTTTTCATCAGGTTTTTTTAATATTCTTCCACATAAATAGAGGGGTAGAGAGGCATTGATTATTATTTATAAAATGTTTTAGGATCATTTACCATTTTTTATTAAAACAATTGTACCAATAAACATCCAAGGAATGTTGATATCCCAATGTTTTATCAGCTAGCATGTAATATTCAAAAACCTCTTCAATTAATGGCCAAGGAGAGAATATTGGATCTTCAAGTCGAGTATTTAAGTATTTTTTGGGTTCCTTAACATAAAAATTAGGTGGAATAGGATTCTCATTCTCCTCATATTATCATTGTTTCCATTCCATCCATATAACTTTTACATCTTCAACTTTGTAAGCCAATTATGATACTATCTATCTTTCCTTTTCAAGAATTTTAGAATTATTTTTAATTATCAAATAATTTTGTTCCATTTGAAACTTTAATGTATCTTCTATATTAGAAAATTGATCACTAAGCTAATCATAAAAAAAATCACTGAAATAATACATCTTGACATATTAAATAAAAATTTTCAATAAAGGACCTTTTTGAGTTTTTGAAATTTTTTATTTTTTGTATTTTTAAGAAAAACATTATGGTTAAGCATTTGGACTCCCTAGAAACAATTCAAAATTGAAAAAATAGGTTTTTCATGAACCATTATAGAATTAAATTATTATTAACCTAAGAATTTTCCATAGTATAAAACCCTATGATAGATTATAAGGATGCCTATTACACACACTGAATTTAAATTATAATTATTTTAAACTAAATAATATAATTCTATAAAAATAATATAAATGAGAGTTTTGAAAACTTTCATGAAATATAAATATTTTATATGAAAATGAAATTGAATAAAAAAATTATGTTAGTAAAAAATAAACAATAAAATCTTCCTAGGAGGCCATGGTAATTGAAATCATTGTTAAAAACTATTCTCAATATTCAACTCAATGAGATGATCATGATCTATCACATGTCACATTCTCATTTGAAATGTGATTACACTATACTAAGACCTATGTATATTTGAAAATCATATCCTGAACATCATCTATAATACCACTTCACCAAACATCACTACCCAAGCCATACTCCATGTATGAATTACTTAGATAGAAAAGGGAAGTATAATTGATAAATGAGAATAATAATTTTGATGATAGAGAAAATGGGGAACCGCTCACAATATCCATTTTAAAAATTACCAAAATCTCAAAATTGAATATAGAGTATAAATTAAATCAAATTAAACTCAATCAAAACATAATTACTTCCCCTGAACATGCATCAAGGTTAACTCTCTATTTGTTGTGGAGTTGAGAAGGGAATAATGGTGGGATAATGAAAAAAATTATGGATGAAAGGAGGTATGAATTAGAACACTAATTTATTAGAATATCAATAATATTATCTAATTAAAGGCGGTAATATTATACTATAAATGTAAAAAAAGGATACCCCTATGTTTCCAACCACTTTAAATGAAGAAGGGATAATTTTTTATTGGGAGAGGGGGTGAAAACTTGTCTCCAAAATATTTCTCTTATGGTTTATGCATGTTTGCTCCCATCAGTGATTGAATTTTCATATGGTTATTCATTAAATTTTTTTGTTTATTTAAAATATATATACAAAAAATAATCTTCTTTTTCCACATGGGTAGAGATAAATTTCCAATTTACATTGGTAATTTATTCTTCCTAGAGTAACTATTTGTATTCCAATGCTTCAAATTCCCATTCCAAATGACTTTGAAGGAGGATTAATATAATATAGAATACTTTGTTAAAATTTTTCACCAACTAATTTAATATATAATTTTCTAATTTTAGATCCATTGGGCTTGTCTGGCTCGAGATATAATCTTATCTATAAAAGAGTCTAGATCCATTCATAGTTTTCTAGGACTAGGTTGTGAGATGATTTTAGTACTTAAAATGGTTGATTGAGCTTTGGATACATAAGGAATAAATGTATCCCATGACATAAACCGTCCTAAAAAAATTTATTTCACCATTTATTTTAGTGTATAAAATGTTTTGGCTGAAATACACGTTAAAAAAAATGTAAAAATCCAAAATTAGGATATTCTTGAAATTACGCTCAAAATACCACTAAAACCTAAAAATGTGTCAATTTCAAACAAAATAATAGTATGGTGGTGTTATAAAAATTTAATTACATTATAATATGTTTGAAAATATTGTCTTCATCTCTCTGCCACATTTAACCTTTTCCCCCCCGGACAATCATCATATATTCAAATCAAAATCCACTCAACAATTAAAAATGAGAAAACATCCATGATATTTTCTGAAAAAATATCCATCATATATATTATATAAAACAAAATTCCATATAATTTTCATTCCTCAAATTTAAAATTTTAAAACCACATAAATCCATCCATTTCCCAATCACAACCTACCCCACAATGAATTTTAGGTCACTCTTCACTCAAGAGAAATTAAATCTATAGTTATTATCATAATTGGAAATTCAATGTATCACCATAGTCTTATGAAAATAATATTTTTCCATAGTGTTAAACATGAATATGAAATATATCATGAGTTCTTTTTTTAGTATAATTCTATGGATTAGGGTTTGTGGGAAAATTATTATCAATTATATTGTTGAAAAGTGGAGGTTTGACTCTTAAGTACAATACTTGAATAATGAAGTAAAAACACAGAAATAACATCACTAAAATAACATTACCAATGTGAAAAACAAAACCACACCATATTTAATGAAATTTAACATGATCTAATTAATGATTACAAATAATTATGTCATCCATATTATCCCCATTTTTCATTTTTTTATTTTATTAATGCTCAAGAAAGGCAGAGCTTTATTTTTTTTATTTTGTTTCATTGAGCATGAGATAAAAATTGAATATAATGAATTAATTAAAATTAATTCACATGATTTTTTAGAGGAACACGATTCATAAAATATAGTACAATGAAAAATTCAAGCTCATATATATTTATTTTTTTCATTGTTTTTCTATTTTCCAATTATATTTTTCTTTTTTTTGAAGTAGAATGGGATGGAAAATATTAAAACAATGAAAGGATTAATCATGCCCAATTTTCTTATTCTCCACTACCCAAAATGTTTAAAAACACCTCACACCCCCCCAAAAATAAAACAAATCCCAAATAACGCATATGAATTCCCCACCCCACACTCAAACTAGAAATATCCATTTAGAAATACCAAGAGTGAAGGTAGGTAAGGAAAAATAGGCTTGTAATATTTTTTAAACCTATAAGAAAATTCCTGGAATATAAGGGCCAAAAAAAGATATATTTAAAGGGGGTCTCAAATAAAAACTTTACTATAAAAATAAGTACCTAAATAATGTTAAAAACATTCCATGAAATCCAAAGATTCAAAAGAGAAAAATCATTAGTTCTGGTTCTCACACAAAAACCAAATTTCTCTCAAGAAGGTGTGGGTTTTGAGAATAATATTTCACATTTTTTATATACCTCAAAAGAGTTGAAAAATATTTTGAGTCATTATTTCATGTTCATGTATTTAAAAAATCAGTCCAAATCATTAAAATGTTTGAAAATAACATTCAAAGAAATGGTTTTCAAATCAATAATAATTTAAAATCCATTATTTCAGAAATCATGCCAAATTTTTAAAAGTAAATTGATGATTTAGAAATGATAATAATATTAATTTAAGATCAAGTATCCTAAAAATATGATAAAGAAAATTAAAAGTCACACAAGAACTAATAAGGTTGACACCTTCCACACTTAAATTCATCTGTCCCTCATTTCAGCTCAACAAAAAATAAAAAATAGGGCAGAAAAGAAGGGAAGGAACGATAAAACCAAAAATTATTTTTATATGGAAGTTTTAGTTAAGATCCTAGGTTCTACCACTTTAAAACTACACAAAATAAAGAAACAAAACATATGAAAAATAAAGACAAATAAATATAAAGGGGAAAGATAAGGGATAATACTTGGGTTGACCCCCAAGAGGGTGTGAGGTTTTTCTTACTACTAGTTTGGCATTTTCAGTGAATTATCCCCAATCATAATGTGCATGTTATTTATTTGATATTAACCATGACATATGACTTTTTTCAGTGTCTATGAGTAAATAATAATAATTGTGAACCCCAAATAACATAATAATATTCCTAACCCATAAGAAAAAAGAAAGATATAATTTGAGGTCTAGAGAGGGAGGGTAAATAAAATAGGGGTTATACCTATTGAATTATATGGTTTCATTCTCTATATGGTACGTAAGTTTATGTAGAGGAGGTAGTCGTACCATATGCTTGTCCAGCTCATCTCCTTTGATCACCACTACTTGTGTGGTCTATTTCTTAACATACAAGGCCTCCTAAACATTTTTGTATCATAAGTTTAAGAAAATTAGAATTTATAAAAAAATTCATCTTGAATAATATTGAATCATGAAGAATCAATATAAAAATATTCCCTTTTAAGTACGTCATCTTGGAAATTGATCTCTTTTGGAAGGACCATTGTAAATTCCCTTTTAGTAGGGTTTTCTTCATTTTATTCCATAAAAAGAGAGTGGTATATAGGTACTGATTCATCTTTTTAAAATATTTAAGGGTCACTTAAAATTTTTCTTCAACAAAATCTAACAAATATTCATCCAAATCCGGATGATATCCCACATTTGTATCAGTTGGAATGTCATCTTCAAGAACCTATTCAAGAAATGTACAAGGAGAGACGATTAGATCTTCAAATTTAGGGTTCAAGTATTTATAGGGATATTAAACATAAAAAGTAAGTGGAATAGTATTTTTATTCTCCTCATATTGTATTTCATTTATATAATATTCATAGGACGTTGTAATCTTCAACTTTGGTAGCCAATGATGATACAATCTTACTTTCATTTTCATGATTTTTGATGTTATCTTGAATCATAGAATATTTTTATTCCATTTGAAACATTATTGTATATAAACTTATATAAAATTAATCACTATCAAAAGAATAAGAAAAATCACTAAAATAATCCACCTTGACATATAAAATATTTATTTTAATAAATAACATCTTTTTCAGTTTTTTTAATTTTTTTGTTTTTATGAAAAACAACAAGCTTAAGTGCTTGGCCTCCCCAAAAAAGTACCAAATTGATAACAACGGTTTGTTGTGAACCACTATTCAATTAAATTCTTATTATATAAAGAATTTACCATAGTGGAACACCCTAGGGTCGATCATAAGGGGGATGCTTACATGCACTAAATTTCGATTGTCACTATTTTAAACTAATTAATATAAGAATATAAAATTAATATAAAGGAGAGTTTTAGAAGGTGCTTGAAATATTAATATAATATATTAAAATGGAATGAAATCACAAAAATAGAATCAATAGGAAATAATGAATAAAATTTTCTTAGGATGTCGTGGTTATTGAACCCAAAAATTGTTCTCAATATTCAACTCAATGAGGTGATCAAGACCTTTCAAACCTCACCATATCATTCGAAATGTGATTACCTTTTACCGAGACCTTTGAATATGGGTATATAATCATACAAAATTCATCTATGACACCTATTTTCTGACCATCACTACCCAATCCATACTCCACGTATTCATGAATTATATAGTGAAGGGAAGGATGATTGATAAATGAGAATTAAAAATTCAACGACTAAGAAAATGGGGCGACCGTTCACTGTAATCATTTTAACCATTTACAAAACTCTCATAATCGAATAAAGAGAATAAATTAAATCACATTAAACTCAATAAAACCACCATTCCGACCCTAGAACAAGCACTAGGGCTAGCTCTCCATTTTTTTGGAGTTGAGAAGGGATCAACGGTGGGAGAACTTATAAGAATAAAAAGGATGAAAGGAGGTATGAAGAAGAAAAATAATATATTAAAAGAGAAAGAAAATTATAGAATTAAAGACACTAAAATTATACTCTAAATTTATAAAAACTTAATCCCCTATGATTCCAACCCTTTGAAATGAAGAAGGGATACATTTTTATAGGGAGAGGGGGTGAAAAATTGTCTCTAAAATATTCCTCTGAATGTTTCCATGTTTTATCCTACTTTAAGGACTAAAATTTGATAGAGTTTCATCATGAATATTTTTATGTTATTTATAATATTTCTTTACATAGTACTCCCTCTTCATTGTCCAAGTGGGGAGAGAGAAATGTAAAATTTATCTGGGAATTTATTCTTCCCAGGATGACTGTTTGTATTGCCTAGATTCAAATTTCCATGCCATAATAGACTCGAATAAGGTAAAATATCACATGTAATACTATATGAATGTTGTTCCCCAGATCCTTTAACATATCATTTCTAAATTTGAGATCCATTGGCTCATCTGAATTCGATATAGAAGTTCATCTTTAAAAGATTATAGATCTATGCACAGTTTTTGACGCATGGGTTGTGAGAAGATTTTTGGCCTTCAAATGATTTATTAAATATTGGATCCATGATAAAGAAATGTATCCAAATATATCATGAATCCTAAAAAAAGAATTTAACAATTTTTTTAGTTTAGAAAACGTTATGACCGAAATACCAAATATAAAACTGTTAAAATCCAAAATATGGCCATTTTGGAAATTAAGTTCAAAATAACACTAAAACCTAAATATGTGACAATTTTCCAAAAATAACATTATGGTGAGATTATAAATATTTAATTATTGTATAAAATGTGTGAAAATATTATCTTCATTATTCTGACATTTTTCTGTGTTTTTATCTATTAGTATTCTTCTTTATTTACATATTTATCCTTCTATAACACATGATGTAGGATGGAAGTGGATTTGGATTTTGATTCACCAATATCTATATAAAAATAAGAACAAAATTATGTTTTTGTTTCATGTTAAAAAAAATTATTACAATATATTTAAAATATGTACCATTTTTTGAAGTGTAACACATACCATCCTTACTTTACAGTAGGGGTATATTGGTTTTGTCACTAATTGAATATTTCCATCACTGAGTACCCATTTAATAAATTGAAAATTATTTATATAAGTTATTAATACTTGTATTTTCAAGTAATTCATTACCAGTCAAAATTTATAGGAATGCATGTATCCTCATAATGACTAATAAATGCATCCCACACATGTTGGTTTATCAGGTGCAAATACATCTATGGTGGGTGTAGGTTTAATTTTCCTTCATCATATTTGAGAAGATACTTCATAAAATTTCTTTGAAAGCCTCTATAAGCCTTTTTTAGTGATCATCAACACAACATTTATTTGGTATTTTTCTACTATAAATGCACTCTAGAATGGATAATGAGGAGTAAGTCAATGTTTCATGATTGTTTAGTAAAATAAAGAAATTATATCATAATGATACGCTAATATATTCCCAAATAAATGTATTAAGGGAGGGAACAACATTATTCATTGAATATAAATCAATTGACAGACACATGACAATGGCGTGCCCAATGAAACTACTAAAAATGGGATTTTTGGGGATAACAGGTTATCTGAATGCATTTATTCCAACCTTGAATTTGATGCCTTTATTTCTTGCCTTAATATTTTTTTCTAACACCATGATGCTATGAAAACACTATTTTTCTATGAGAAAGGTTGTTCACCATCTACTATTTCCTCTGCTTCAACATATTAAATATGTTTTTCTTATGGATTGGTATAATTAACACAAGAAATATCATATTGTTCCTCAACATTGGGAGCACCAAAATGATGAGAAACATGTTGTTATTTAGGTCTGGGAGCATCAACACAAACAAAAGTAATTATCTATAGAAGTGGATGAAAATTTAGTTTATATTATGTAAATAAAGTAGTGAACATATAATAATATTAGGTAATGCAATTTATATTACAAAAAATATATAACCTCATTACGGAACACTTATTTGTTAAAGGATGAAGGGATTTGACCCCTCTATCGAGTATTCAAATACCTTCATAATGCTATCGTAAAACATTCAAGATCCTATCTACATTGGTACCACTATGAAATGATTGTGATGTCCCAATAAAAGGGTCATACTCCTTTGAATTAACATATGACCCTTAAGTGGTTTTGGTAGATAATAAATTAATTGAGCACTTTCAGTTCATGGGATATGGAACCTAAAATAATTTTACTATTTATGATGCCATTTTAAACGGTTCATATGTGTAACTTTCCTAACTAAACACCACTTTAATGAATCTAAATTCAACTATTTTAATATAACTCCTATTAACAAACCACCTTCATTGAAAAATGAGCACTTGGAATGTTTTCTAATCCAAATCCTATATTTTTTTCATGCTACCAAAGTATGATATATTATTATAAATTGGATTTTTTCCTTGGTACCTGATACACACATTGTTTTATTCATAAGTGTAAATCAACTATTTTTCATGTTACTACATTCATCATGTTCATTTTTATATAACATATAACAATTAAATACATAACCATTAGAAGATAATACATGCACTATTGGTCATATGGCTAGCCATAAGAGTCATTCTGAAATTGAATATGAATTTTCATTTGATTCCTTCAAAACATGGTCTTGAAACTATATTATAAAATATTTATTATGTGTATATGATATCCAAAATTAATAAATTAATGAATTTTAATACCTTAGAATTACGTTTTGGGTTTCAACATATGTGAAAACTCCAAACTATTATAAAAAACATATAGGTGGTCCTACTCCTAAGATGTAATAGTAATTGTGAAAACATATATGATATAAATTCCATTACCCATACGCCACTAGGTTTGATGAGATTTTAGTAGACCAATGCTTTCCAAATCAGATAGGTAGTTATTATAGAATTCAATGGCTTCCTCAACAATATATCGCTCTACAATACAACCTTCAAACTGACTTATATTTTTGAAATACTGTATAAAAATTTTCATATACCATTTAATGGGTTACATCTATCTATAATTTATAGGACTACATAGTCTAATCTCCCTTACCAAGTGAACCATCAAGTGAACCATTATATCAAAGAATGTTAGTAGGGAGAACAACTCCAATTTATATAATATGATAGAAATTTCCTTTCCCATAGTTTTAAATTTCACTATCTCTATAACTTTTATACTTATAGATTTGGAAGAGAAATAGATCTTTCTTAACATGTGACATACATTATTGAAAAAAACAATGTAAAGCTACAAGCATTAGATCTTTCATAAAAACTTTAAAATCATGTGATTTCAAACCCATTAGCAATAAACCAATCATTGACATCATTTTATAGATATTGGATATGCAGAGACCTGAAGCTTGAAATACATGGACATTACATTACTTGTGCGGAAAAATTAATACAAGACAAAAACAGATTCCCAAAGACCATATTAGTTTAGTGTCTTTGGAAACTCAGAACATAATCTTCTAATCATGGTGAAAGATCTTCAACATCTCCCATAAATATCTTCCCCTTGTGTTTTCTTACCTAAAACCTTTCTTTATATCCTATGGAAAAGAAAACATAAAAAGGGTGTCCTCAAATACTCAGTAAGGGTAAACATGGAGAACATAAAACAATCCATAAATATTTGAACATAATAACATGAACATAAAACATCAAAATCATGAGTAATGACATAAATCTTGGCAATACATAAGGCATAGATCAAAAAGGAACATTAATCATGATAAAATAGCATGGGAATAAAACATGTAATTATGGATAACCATTATGCACATGATAGGATTTCCATAGTAGCCAAGGCAGTGCTGGAAAGACCATCATAGTGGACAAAGTCCATTACTGAATCGGGTTTACCTACGGTTCCAGCCTTGTATTACTAAACCGGATTCACTTTCCATTATAGACATGTTTATTTTATGAGATCTAAATCTTTACCTAATGAATTAGAGGGATATATAGGTCCCACCCATATTATAATAAAATCATACTTACGTGTGCCACAAAATAAACACAAATCATTCATCATAATATAAAGAATTAAATGGTTTTTCATAAACATCACCCAATCGTAACATAATCCATATAAAACAAATGGATATAATTTCATCATAATAAAAAATCAAACCATGTAAATAATATATAAATTACACTTAAAACATAAAAATATTAAATAATTTCATCTTATATGGAAAATAGTTGTGATAAAACACTTGAAATGAATTTTGAGGAAAATATCATTTTTTCTTCAAAATCATTTTCTTTTCAGAAAATTCCATGAAATTTTAAAAGAACATGATTTTTTTTTGAAAATAATTATGAAATATGGCAGAGGAAGATTCATGAAAATAAGGAGTTATGAAATCTCAAAAATCGGTTCATGTCGTATAAGTTAAAAAAATTCTTCTAGTACTTTTGTTGGAAAAGTCAAAAAGTACCTCGTATGGTAAACAAAAGAAAGATTTCTTCCATACCATGTCATAAAAGTAAAAAAAGGGTAAAAGTAACCTTACATATACATGTAATAATAATATAAAATTTTTGAAAACATTTTTAGAAAACATGAACATGGATGATAAACATAACCCCAGTAAATATTTAAGAATAAACAATCCCGGATAAGAATGAGATTGGAATAATTATCCCTTACCATTTATAATCGGTGGAATCATATGTGTCATAAAATAATGAAAATTACATGAATATGTAAATATCATATCCCTCATAATAAAAATCATAAAACATTCATGGGAAGCATAAACATCATACAATAGAAATAGGTGGTGATTAAGGCATATGTCTCACAGAAATAAAAGTGAGACGAAATAATCCCTTACCTTATGTCCAATTTCTTCCATATGTATCTGAGACTCCTATATAGTGGTTATAAACATATAATTAACTTGTAACAAAACCATAATAATATTTATGATATCATATATGATTCACTTATGACTTTATATTACCCTTTCATTTGTCAATTCCATGTTAAAGTAGTGTTTTGGGTAAAATCGTTTCATTTGTCGTACGTGTTTTGACTTCTAATTATTAATAAGATTACTTAGATCATGATTACTTACCTACATATTGTAAAAAATTATTTATATATAATATATATTCATAATATATAATATATTTAATAGATCGACAAATGGAATGAAATACACTGTTCACGGAGACGGTTGGTCGTACGTACGCATGAACGTTGTTTTCCTTTCCTTATTGACTTGAATGGAAGTAAGTAGATGAAATAAATATATATACACATAAATCCAGTAGCATTATTTTGTCATATATTGCACTATTATTCATTATATATACTTTATAATCATTCTTGAATGGTTAACATGGAGAATGAAGCTTATCGTGTCGTGGAGACGGTAATCCGTACGTACGCACGAGTGATGATATCATTCCCATAATTACTGAATGGAATTGAAGTGGATGATATAATATCTCAGAATTAGTATCATGTTATAATAATCATATATAATTATTATTTCCACGATTATACCCATCCAAGTAAGGTGGTGTTGGAAAAATAGATTACACCACGGCGTGGAGACGGTATGCCGTACGTACACACGAACAATGATTTCATTTTTCGTAGGATGGATAGAAAGTGAAATAGTGTTTTTTCATATTCATAATATCATATAATTATATGATTTATACTAATGTTATTACTTTATAATGAAATAAATAAATAAGAGTAAGTAGAAGAATAAATAAATTTCAAAGAATCGGTAAAGGATATTACCTCTTCCTCAACGCACCTCTTCTTAAGCTTCTCTTAAGCCACTAATGTTGCTCTTTGAAGAAGACCAGGACCTAAAATATTTTTTTAGGGAATTTTAGAAGGAAAATTTATAGTGTTTGGCTGAGCATGAAGGCTCAAAAGTTTGTGAATAGGAGATGGAGGAGGTGCCCTTTTATAAAGGAGGGGAGGGGCACTTTTGGAAACCTCAAAAATATTAATTTATAATAAATTCAAACCCAACTTAAAAACGTCCAAAAATGACTCAATTAGAATATGATATGTGATAGGGTTGTAATATAATCAACCAATAATATTTATACATGATGGGAATTTATTTTAAACCTTATCAACTTGATATATCCTTATTTAATCCATTTAATTTTATTTGTGGTAATAATATTCTAAATTTTAAATAATTATAAATAATTACTTATGTGTTTTGAATTTTCCATAATTGGATACTTTATTACATATTATACCATATAAATTTCAATTTATAATTTTTAAATATTTTTGTGATTTTTAAACAATTTAATAATATGTTATTTTTATAAAATAACAATAGTGTCAATTTTGACACTATTCATTTATTTGAATTTAAATAAAATCCACACAGAGGATATATTCAAAAAAAAATATTTAATAGATTCATAACATTTCATGTTTATCTAGAAAATTTGTGGGGAATATTAAATAGTTTATATAATATTTATTTTTATTTCTTTAAAACAATTTATTTGATATTGCAATCAATAAAATAAATTCTACATCACGATTGTGTCACCATTAATGATAAATATCTAATCAATAAAAATTATAAATAAAATAACATGATGTAGATAATTTTATTAGATTTCTGGAGACTATTTAGTTTCGATGTTATATGAAGTTTATCACTAAATTAAAATTATTACACTTATAAGATATAAGAGAGTGACATGTTGTCACTTTCTTTGGTTTTAATAAAAATTACATCATTTTCATGGTCAAAAGTCCATTAAATGAATCTATTCCTACCCTTAGGAGATATGGGTCTACTTTTATTCATAAAATATAATTTTAGTATGTGTTAGGGTAATTTTATAATATTATTGTTACCCTAATTTCCTGATTTACCTTTAACTATGGTAAATAAAATTTACCGTAGTTACTATTCATAATGCCCAAAAATAAAAAGTAGCCTATTAACATATTTTAAACCAACTGATTCCAAATATGGAATCCATTTTTCCAAATTGAAGACACATAAGATTCAGTAATTAAATTAAAATTTATCACGTTGTAGAATAAAACAGATTTTTATTTAAAACATTGCAAAAGATTGAAATATTTATACCTATGAATTCAATGTAAAATAAATGATAATGAAATACATTATATTAAATTGTAAAAATATATTATATTTATACTTTAAAACTATTCAATAATATATTTTAACCATATAAATTATTTTGATGAAAAATGCTGTTTTCAATTAAAATTTACCATATTTTTACTATTCATCAAAATAAGAAACTTATCAGAAAAATATCAAAAATTTATTCAAAGTAAATTTTTATAGCCTGATTCCAAGGAAGAAGTTTAATTTGTCAAATTGTACTTATAAACATGTCAAAAACTAGATTTAAAGTTGGTTCTCCATCAAAAGGTGGCAAAACTACATTTTTTGAAAAATACTTATTTTACCCAAAAAATTTATTTTGTTCTCATACCATGTTCTAGAATATGTGTAAGATGAATGATAATGTAATAAAATTCAAAATGTGGTTAACAGTATTCATAACAGATAGTTCATAATAATTTTTTTTGAAAACCATATATCATTAATGACAAAGATGAGGAGAAGTACATGCATGAAGCCATGATGGGAAATTGTCCAGCCAGAGCTGGTTAGTGCCGAATGGGCCTGAGGACGCTAGTTGATGGGTCGTGTTGTTTCCTTCCCTTTTGGTAAAAGAGAAGGTGCACAATGAGAAACGTTGGATGTGTGAGATAATTCTCTTGACAATGGCACCAAACGATTGGAGTCCGCCGTCGTTGTGATTGATAGCGTCGATAACGGAAAGACAGTCAGACTCAATGATGATGTCGCCCCATCCAAATTCAATAGTGAGCATTATACCAGAAAGAGTGGCATTGGCTTCAGTGACCACAGGTTCCCAGAATGTCTGATGTGGTTCATACATAGCAGCAAGGATTTTCCCCAGATGATTTCGGGCAAGGAGGCCGAGGGAAACAAGCCCAGCTTTTGGAAGCGACACGTCCACATTGATATTGAGAATCTCTTCCATTGGGGGATTCCAGGGAATATGAGGAGAGGGTGGGGGGGGGGGGGGGTACCCGATAAAGAAAATCCGTTGTGGCCTTCCCAACCTTCAATCCAAGAGGTAGCACGATCAATCCAGAATTTGGGGGGTCTGTAGGCATGATGAAAAATAGTGTCGTTGCACCGGACCCAAATAATCTAGGTCAGAGTGTAGAGTGAACCAACATCAGCTGGGGAGAGAAAGGAGTACCAACGTGTCAGAAGATCGGCAAGGTCAGAAGCCAAAGCCAGCAGAGTAGAAGAAGCAGATCCCCATAGATTCTAGATTTCCTTAGTTCTCGGGAAGAGAATGATTGCGTGCAGAGGGGTTCCCGGAGTGTTCAGGAAGAAAGAGCAAGAGGCGGTGCTGGCCATATGTCAAAAAAAGAGAATGATCATTGTTGGGAGAGTACCCGTACAAACCTGCCACCATAAATGACAAATTTTTGGGGGGACGTTGAGCGACCAGATCGATTTCCAATGACCCTCTTCCCTGCCAACTGGGTGGAATCCAAGAGCAAGTCTGTAACCGGATCCCACCGTGTAAACGCTCGAAATGTCATTGATCCAGAAGCGATGGTCAGGGCCTGCGTCAGGTACCTAGGGGATGATGAGGATAATTCTTTGATCACTTTCATTAAACCATTCGAGGATCTTATCCAAACACCACCCTTGTCCCCGGTCGGAAAGGAGGCAGCTGACAGTAGAGTCTTCCAGACCTGGTTGGGCAGGGGATGTAGCCCGTAAACCATCCTTATCAACATGCCAGGGATCAGACCAGATTTTGACAGATGATCCAGTACCAATTCTCCAACCCAATCCTTTATCCAAGAGCTTTTTCCCCCCAGATGCTTCTCCAGAGGAAGCTGGGGCAAGGACCAAGAGAGGAAGCATGAAAATCTGTGTCGAGAAAATACATAGCTTGTAAAACTCACGCACAAAGAGATGAAGGGCGATCAATGAGGCGCCATAGTTTCTTGTCCAAAAGCACATCATTGAAGAGAGGAAGATTCTAAAACCCCATCCCACCCTCTGGTTTGGGTTTTCAGTGTTTCTCCTAGGACATCCAATGGGGTCGATTCCTTCCATCGTGCTTCCCCGACCAAAAATTGGAAGTACGTGTTTGGATCTGATCAGTGATGGCCACTGGGAGCATAAAAAGGGACATAATGTAGCTGGGAATGGATTGTATTACGGCTTTTATGAGAGTCTCTTTGCCTGCTTTCGAAATTCTTTTAGGGGTCCAACCTTGGATTTTAGCCACAATCCTGTCCATGATGGATGCGAAGATTTCTTTTTTAGACCGGCCAATCACCGTGGGGAGCCCGAGATACTTCTGGTGTTTAACAACCATTGGATGCCAGCTGAAGGTCAAAGTTCATTCCCCTTAGACAAAGGCACCCCTGAACTGAAGGAAATTTCAGATTACCATGATTGATTGTTTGGCTAGACGCCCTCTCATACTGGCAGATCGCCTGGCAGATCACCCATCATTCGTTAATTGTTGCTCTAGAAGAAAGGAGGTAGTCGTCAGCGAAAAAGAGATGCAACACTAGAGGGCTAACTCAACAAACATTTGCCCCATGAATAGACTTAGAAGAAGCAGCCCTGGAAATAAGATTAGAATACATGTCAGCCACCAGGATGAAGAGGAAGGGGGATAGAGGGTCTCCCTGGCAAAGGCCTCGAGAAGGGGTGAAAACTCTGGTAAGCTCCCCATTGACCTTGATTTTAAACGAGACAGCCGATATGCAGTCTATGACCATGCCTATCCATTCAGCGCAAAAACCCATATTCTGCATAACGGCTCTAAGGAAGTGACATTAAACTCTATCGTAGGCCTTGGACATATCCAATTTCCAGGCCATGGTTCCTCTCTTCACTGTCGAGCGTGATTTCATAGAGTAGAACACATCATGGGCCACAATCTCATTATCTGTGATCAGTCTCTTGGCCACGAAGGCGCTCTGATTTTCAGAGATAATATCTTGAAGGCCAAGGTCACAGACGATTGAAAAGGATCATTGAGAAGATCTTGTAAGTGACATTACATAGGCTGATTGGTCGAAAGTTAGGGATCGCCACAGGTTTCTTGATTTTGGGGATTAAGACGAGGACATTTTCATTGATGGCCGCAATGCTGGTGTTTCCAGCCCAGATATTTTTAATCAAATTGTAGATGTTAGGACAGATGATGTGCTAGTACTGCTTAAAAAAGAGGGCGTGGAACCCATCTGGTCCTGGAGCCTTGGTGGGATGAAGATGTTTCAATGACAAGCGTATCTCGTCATCTGTCACCTC
Organism: Viscum album; assembly: GCA_963277665.1. Taxonomy (NCBI): domain Eukaryota; kingdom Viridiplantae; phylum Streptophyta; class Magnoliopsida; order Santalales; family Viscaceae; genus Viscum; species Viscum album. The sequence continues at coordinate 1,340,204,613 of OY728139.1, read as the reverse complement.
TTTGGAGAGCTTCCTATTGATCTCAACTGTGATTACAGGTCTGATACATTCTTCCACCTCAACAGACATGAAAGGGGTTCTTGCAGAAAAGATGTTCTGGTAAAATCCAGTCAAGGCCTCATGGATACCCTTGGTGTCAGAAACTTTCCTTCCATCGGGATGTGATAAGCAGGTAATGGAGTTTTTCCGCCGCCTGGCGGAAGTTTTCTGATGAAAATACTTGGTGTTAGCGTCCCCTTCTTTGATATGGTTGTCCCATGCGCACATAGCCCAGAAACGTTCCTTGATACGTAAGGCCGTGTCCAACTCTCTTTGAATGGCACCAATCTTAGAGAGATTGCAATTGGATGTGGGTTGTTTGAGGAGAAAGTTCAGTCTCTTTTCAAGGACGCAGCAGTGCCGGTCAGGGTGTCGGAATTTCTTACAGCTCCACGACCTCAGATCGGATGCGACCTGTTGGATGTTGAGGCAAACATCCTCGTGAGTACATTTCCATCTTGATCGGATCACCTCTTCACATTCCTGATCTTTTGACCAGAAGCTCTCAAATATGAAGGGTCTGGATAAAGGTCTAGTATATTTTCCACGGGTACAGTCAATGAGGATTGGACAATGGTCTGAGCAGTTGAGGGCCATGTGTTCGATATGAAACATGCTCAACATATTAATCCAATCAGAAGAGCTTAGAAACCTGTCAAGACGCTCAGTGATACGAGTGCTTTCTGAGTTTCCACGGAACCAAGTAAACAGGTTTCCTGAGTACCCCAGATCGACTATGTCCGCCATGTAAACTGCATCCTTGAAGCATGACATTGAAACTGAAGGTCAGATGGTTCTGCCCCTCTTTTCCTTATGGAACATGATCTCATTGAAGTCTCCGCTGAACATAATAGGGCTCGGTAAGTCAACTCGTAGCTTGCATAGAAGATCCCATGACTTCACCTTGTCATTATGGGATGGCCAGCCGTAGAAACCCACAAAAGTCCAGGGTTGGTGAAGGTCCATTTGAATAGTCGCTGCTACATGGTGCGGGGAGAAGGAAATTTTTTTGACATCGACATTGTCCTTCCAAAGGAGACAGAGTCCCCCGGAGTGGCCTTGTCTAGGCACCGGGAAACAGCCTTGGAAGACACACTTCAGAGCAATACCATTGGTGTCCTTGCATTCTAATATGGTTTCAGACAAGAAAACCATATCGGAATTGTGTACAACACAAGCTATTGAGGAAGGTCGCTCCTGCATGCCACATAAGCCAAGAATGGTGTTTTCATATACTACAAGATAATATGGTGTTGCGTATAACACAATATAATATTGGTGTATCCTACAACACAAGACATCAAAGAAATTAAAAAGAATATTTCTCATAAAATCTTGGGGTGTCACATTCTACCCCTCCATAAAATGAATTTCGCCCTTGAAATTCGTATGGGTTAAAAATCGTTTACTACTTGAAATTTTCTTTCATAGAAACCCTAAAAGTAAAAAGTAATAGTAAATTTTAATTTTAAAAATTAATTTAAGAAACGTAATGGTTACCCAAATTAACTCATCACAGGGTTTCCACAAAGGATAATGTAGGTGAAAACATGGATATGGAAAAGAAATCTAACCATCAAATTCTGAAGGAGAGTGGTAGAAAACATGGATATGAAAAATCCAACAATCACAAAGACATAAATTTGTGATGATATAAGGTACCATTTGATTAATCGGATATGAGAGTACTAGGAAAACATTTTTGTTTTTCAAGATCATTTACCTAAAGTTGATGAATTTTTTCATAAGGAGAAATACTTACTTGATTTCACTGTAATATCATTGTTGGTCATTCCATGAAAAATTTCCACTTCATCTCTTATTTAAGGAAATGAAGTTGAATTTTTCATTCTTGAAGTGTTAGTAGATCATGCGATAGAATGGTAGTTCATTCCATCTGTCTCTATCACAAAAAGGTTAGCACAGGTTATTAAATATACATAAGTCCATCTTTGCTGAGATTAATCGTATATGGTTCCTAAAATTTACTTATACTTCATCTATCATACCGCTTAATAAAATAAAATTAATTTAAACTAACCAAGGAATTTCTGTAGGCTAGTGGTAAGGGATAAAGTCCTATCACACTTAGTTGTGGGTTTGATTCCCGCAACCTTGTCCGATGCGATGGGTTGTCGCCTGTCCTGTGGGTTTTCCTTTTTCAAAAAATATACTATTATAACATATCAAAAAAATGTTCTAGCCTAAAAAATACTATCTTATGTCCCAATTAATCCCTTCCGATCTTTAGGCTTATCCAAAATACTTCTACCCAATCTCAGAGTATAAAGAAAAATATTACTGGAGAGGTCATCTACCAAGCATGTGTATACCATCATTTATCCCATAGATATTCAAAGATATATATTTTTTTTCACATTACAAACATGTGAATACCTTAATCATGTATTCTCTTGAAACATGAATTACCATATAAACTTAGTGAAAACATGAATGCTCTCAAAAGTTAACTCTTTCCACATACCAACATCCCAAAAATTTTATATACTCAAACCATGATATCACTTTGTCCTTATATCAGTCATGAGATCAGGAATACTATCAAACAATTATTTTCTCCTTATCCATTCATTATGCGCAAATTATCTACATTCCAAATATATTTCAATCCCTTTTCATGGTTACCATTACCATATTCTTATGGAAAACCACAATGGACCAATATATAGATATTTCAATATACCATAAAAGTACCTAAACAATATTACTCTTGAATTCCAATACATAAGCCCTTAAATCCATCCTCTTCATTAATTGGCATGGAATTAGTCCTTCCTCGATTTAGAAGTAACCTCTTAGGTCAGGGCATTGAGTTGGGTAATAACCATGTTCTCCACAGATAATACATTGAACTCCATAATAATGTGTCACTCTATGCCCCTTTTCCCCACACAAATAACACCTTCCCCTCCATTTTAGGTATTACTCAAGGCTCTTCTTCCATTATTCTTGATATGTAGAAAGCTTAATCATCCTTCCTCTATGTTACTCACCATTAAAACATGCATAAAAGTCTATATGTCTCTTATTTGATGACTTTGGAAAACAACTAATGTTCACCCTGTTAATCATATATCACAATGACTGATTCAACATAATCATAATATCTTTCTCTCCAGGCATTACACAATTTTGTTGATCATAGTCACCAATTTTTCCATTGGAATCAATGTTAACCGAATTCCTTCTCATTACCTCCATTGACAAAAACCAGAAACCATAGTGTAAGAAACAATTAAAATAACAAGGAACCACATAATCATAAAAAGTCACTTATGGGATGTATAAATTATCACATATTCTTTAATCCATGACACCTTAGGTTCACCAAAGGTTATTCATGATCGTCAACATAATTCTAGGACAATAACCTATAGTTATACTAAACCTTAGGGACATCCCTAGACATACCTTAGGAATATATCTAGGGATCTCACTAAAGTTTTCGCATCCTAGTTTCCAAAGGATGACTAAACCTTCACTCTGATACCAACTGTAGAGACCCAAAGCGTGACATACATGGAAATTACATTACTTGTGCAGAAAACATAATACATGAAAAAAACAGACGCCCAAAGACCGTATTAGTTTAGTGCATTTGGAAACTCAAAACATAATCTTCTAATCATGGTGAATGATCTTCAATATCTCCCATAAAGATCTTCCTACTTTTTTTTACCTAAAACCATTATTTATATCATGGGGAAAAGAAAACATAAAAAGGGTGAGCTGAAATTATCAGTAAGGGTAGACATGGAGAACATAAAACAATCGATAAATATTTGAACGTAATAACATGAACATAAAACATCAAAATCAGGAGTAATGACATAAATATTGGTCGTACATAAGGCATAGATCAAAAAGGAACATTAATCATGATAAAATAACATGGGAGTAAAACATGGAATTGTGGAAAACCATTAGGTATATGATATGACTTCAATAGTAGCCAAGGAATTGCAGGTAAGACCATCATAGTGGACAAAGTCCATTACTGAACTGCGTTTACTTGCTGTTCCAGCATTGTATTACTGAACCAGATTCACTTGCCATTCCAGCCATGTCTATCTCATGAGATATAAATCTTACCCAATTCATTTGAGGGAGATATATGTCCAACCCATCTCATAATGAAATCATTCTTACGTGTGACCCAAAATAAATATAAATCATTCATTATAACCCAAAGAATAAAATGGGTTTCATAAACATCATCCCATCATAACATAATCCATATAAAAGAAATGGATATCATTTCATCGAAAGAAAAAATCAAACCATGTAAATAATATAGAAATTATACTTGAAAAATAAACCTCTTAAATAATGTCATCTTAGATGGAAAATAATTTTGATAAAACAATTGAAATGAATTCTTGAGGAAAATATCCTTTCTTCTTAAAAATCATTTTCTTTTCACAAAATTCCATGCAATTTTAAAACAACATGATTTTTTTTGAAAATAATTATAAAATTTTGTAGAGTAAGCTTCATGAAAATAAGGCGTTATGAAACCGTAAAAATCCTTTCATGCTGTATAAGTTTAAAATACATTCTTCTCGTAATTTTTCTGGAAAAGTAAAAAAGTACCTTGTATGGTAAAGAAAAGAATGATTTATTCCATTCCATGTGGTAAAAGTAAAAAAAGGGTAAAAATTAATTTAAACATACATGGAAGAATATTAAACATTTTATGAATTTGTTTTATAAAACATGGACATGGATGATAAAAATAACCCCAGTAAATACTTACAAATAAATAATCCCAGATAAAAACGAGATTGGAATAATTATACCTTACCATTTATAATCGGTGGAATCATATGTGTCATAAAATAAGGAAACTTACATGCATATGTGAATATCATATCCTTAATAATAAAAATCATAAAACATCCATGGGAATAATAAACATCATACAAAAGAAATAGGTGGTGATTAAGGCATATGTCTCACAGAAATAAAAGTGAGATGAAATAATCCCTTACCTTATGTCCAATTTCTTCGTTATGTGTCTGAGACTACTGTATAGTGGGATTAAAAATATTATTAACTTTTAACATAACCATAATAATATTCATTATATCATATATGATTAACTTATGAATTTATATTACCCGTTCATTTGTCAATTCCATGTTAAAGCAGTGTTTTGGGTAAAATTGTTTCATTTGTCGTATGTGTTTTGAATTCTAATTATTCATAAGATTAAGTAGATCATGATTAATTACTTCCATAATGTAAAAAATGATTTATATATAATATATATTCAGAATATAAAATATATATAATATATCTATAAATTTAATGAAATACACCGTTCAAGGAGATGGTAGGCCGTACGTACGCATGAACACTGTTTTTCCTTTCCTTATTGAATTGAATTGAAGTAAGTAGAAGACATACATACATACATACATATATATATATATACATAAATATAGTAGCATTATTATTTCATATATTTAATTATTATTCATTATATATGCTTTATAATCATTCTTGAATGGTTAACATGGAGAATGAATCTCATCGCGTCGTGGAGACGGTAATCCGTACGTACGCACGAGTGATGATATCATTCCCATAATTGTTGAATGGAATTGGATTGGATGATATAATATCTCAGAATTAGTATAATTTTATAATAATAATATATAGTTATTATTTACACCATTATACACATCCAAGTAAGGTGGTGTTGGAAAAACAGATTATTCCACGACGTGGAGATGGAAAGCTATATGTACACACACGTAGTGATTTTGTTTTTCATAGGATGTATAGAAGGGTAAATAGGGCAGTTTCATATTTATAATAACATATCAATATATGAGTGATAATTATGTTATTACTTTATAATGAAACAAATAAAGAAGAGTAAGTAGAAGAAGAAATTAATTGGAATGAATCAGTAAAGGATATTACTTCTTCCTTGACGCACCTCTTATTAACCTCCTCTTAGGGCACTAAAGTTGGTATTTGAAGAAGAACAAGACCTCTAGTATGATTCTAGGGAATTGTAGAAGAGAAATGGAAAGGGTTTTTCCGAGAATGAAGGCTTGAAATGTTGTGAAGAGGAGAGGGAGGAGGTGCCCTTTTATAAGGGAGGAAAGGGGAACTTTTGGAAACCTCAAAAATATTAATTTATAAAAAATTAAAAACCCACTTGAAAACCTAAAAACATGACTCATGAATATGAGATGAGATAGGTTTGTAATATCATCAACCAATAAAATTAAGACATGTTAGGAATTTATTTTAAACCTTATCAACTTGATTTATCCTTATTTGATCCATTTAATTTTATTTGTGGTAATAATATTCTAAACTTTAAATTGTTATAAATAATTAATTATGTGTTGTGAAATTTCCATAATTCGATAATTTAAGATAGGTTAGAACATATAAATTTCAATTTATAATTTTTAAATATTTTTGTGATTTTTAAACAATTTTATAATATGTTATTTTTATTAAATAACAATAGTGTCAATTTTGATTCTATTCATTTATTTGAATTTAAATAAAATCCAAATAGAGGATATATTTAAACCAAAATATTTAATAGATTCATAAAATTTCATATTTATCTAGAAAATTTGTGGAGCACATTATATAGTTCATATAATATTTATTTTAAAATATTTAAAACCTTTTATTTGATATTTCAATCAATAACATAATTTCTACATCATGATTGTGTCACCATTAATGATAATTATCTAATCCCTAAATTTTTTAAATAAATTCACATGATGTAGATAATTTTATTAAATTTGTGGAGAATTTTTATCTTCGATGTTTTATTAAGTTTATCAAAAAATTAAAATCATTACACATATAAGATATAAGGGAGTCACATGTTGTCACTTTCTTTGGTTTTAATAATAATTACATCATTTTCATGGTCAAATGTCTATGAAATGAATCTATTCCAACCCTTTCGTTATATGGGTCAACTTTTATTCATCCAATAGAATTTTATCACGTGTTAGAGTAATTTTATAATATTATTGTTACCCTTAATTGCATGATTTACCTTTAAGTGTGGTAAATAAAATTTACCGTAGTTACTATTCATAATGCCAAAAAATAAAAATTAGACTATTAACATAATTTGGACCTACGTATTCCAAATACGGAATCAATTTTTCCAAATTCAATACATAGAAGATGCAGTAATTAATTTAAAATTAATCCCGTTGCTGAAAAAATGGGTTTTTATTTAAAACATTGCAAAAGATTGAAATGTTTTTACCTATGAGTTCAATATAAAATTAATGTTAGTGACATAAATTATATTAAATGGTAAAAATATATTATATTTAAAATTTAAAACCATTAAATAATATATTGTAACCATATAAATTATTTTTATGAAAAAAGTTATTTTCAATTAAAATTTAGCTTATTTTTACTAATAATCAAAATAAGAAACTTATCAGAAAAATATCAAAAATTTATCCAAAGTAAATTTTTATATCCTAATTATAAGGAAGAAGTTTAATTTTTCAAATTTAACATATAAACATGTCTAAAAATATATTTGAAGTAGGTGCGCCATCAAAAGGCGACAAAACTACATTTTTTGGAAAATACTTATTTTACCCAAAAAATTTATTTTGTTCTCATACCATGTTCTAGAATATGTATAAGATGATTGATAATGTTATAAAATTAAAAATGTGGGTAATACTATTCATAATAGCTAGTTCATAATAATATTATAACAATATATCATTGTTTAGTGAAACTCGGTATTGCGTACAACACATGCTATTGAGGAAGGTCACTCTTGTGTGAAACACAAGCCAAGAATAGTGTTTGTGTATACTACAAGATAATACGGTGTTGCATATAGCACAATATAATCTTTGTGTAGTGTAAAACACAAGACATCAAAGAAATTAAAAAGAATATTTCTCATAAAATCTCGAGGTGTTACATGATAAATAACCATCTTGAACTTTCACATCATTCAGTAAGCTGAAAAACTGATATATTTCTTTCTTGGACAGATAGAAAGCACCTATAGGATTAAAAGTATGTTTTTCAATCATCACTATGACCATCTCTTCCCATATTCCCATGAAAATCATGTTCAACCTAGCCATAATTACATCTTTTTTTATGTATGCATTTACTAATGTTCCAATGACACTGTCACATACATTATTTCAATATTCATAACATCAATAAAGTTATTTTGGTACAAAAAATTTTATTTTGGTAATTGATAAAAAACTTATCGCCTTTTCAAACCTATTTTTTATTGATTTTTTAATTTTTTTTACAAAAATTTGTTTCCATATCTGTTACTTTCTCAAATAGTTGATCACATTTTAGTGGAGATGATGATGTCCTATCTTTGAACATCTCATCTAATGATGTCATATAACATTGATACTTATGTCGTAAGGGTAGAAATACATTATTTACTAGAACCATATTCTTTGATGATTTTTTCAACCTAATTTATTGTTTACCAAGTTAAAAAATAGGACACCATTGATTTTGTTTAATAATATATCCTAAAAAATTTCCATAACCAAGAAAGTCATTTATCATCTCATAAAAATGTCTCTCAATGAGAAATCTTCATTTTTATAAGTATCATACAACGTAACACCAGAATCCTACAATAATTTCAAATCATCGATCAATGGAGCCATATAAACATCAATATCATTACCTGATTATTTTTTTCCTGATATAAGTAGAGAAAACATAATTTATTTTTGTTTCATTCATAACCATGATGATAAGTTATAATTTACCAAAAAAACTGGTCATGTACTATTATTATTATTTTGAATACTAAAAAAAATCAATCCATATGTAATATAGCGGCCATAGCCTTTTACATATAACATTACATGATTTTAAGCATAATTATACATCAGGATACAAGCCAATGATCGTTAAGTCTTGTGTCTTGGATGACTAGGTACAAAAAAAACATTGGACTAAAAGACATTTCTTTATTAAATCTCCATAAAGAGCTCCTAATTTATTTTGATCCATTACATATGGATAGGGCACCCTAGGGAACACATGAACAAAGGGATGAGATAAAAATCCAAAGAAGAGAATGAACATAATGATACATCTTAAGCACATGAGTTAGGAGGAATGCAATAATGATATCCAAAGAATGGAACATATGAAATCATATCATATAAGAATGGGATAATATAAACATGGAATCATATAAATATGATAGAATCATAAAACATGTCTTTATTATGGGTCAAGGATAACCATCAATCATGTTTCCCATTTTAGTACAGGTCAAGGCTAACCGCCAATCCCGTTATCAATTTTAGTATGGGTCAAGGATAACCGCCAATCCCGTTTCACATCGCATCTCATGAGTCTTAACTTTACCCAAGGAATTTGAGTGACATATAGAAGCACCCATCTCAACATCTTCATGAATATTCTTTCTAAATAAATAATCATAAGTTATCAACCATACATAAACATAAGGATTCCCATGGAAAGAATTGGGTACCACAATCATGACATAATGAATAACTAATGAGAATATCATGAATCTGTATATGAAATAAAGGGATTAGAACATAAATGGACATTAATAAGGTAAAATAGGCATATAACATGGTTGGTGGTGTCAATCATATGTCACAACATACAATAAATTTATTTGAGAAACGTTAGCATTAAAATATTTTTGTGCCGTTTTAAGGAAAACACTATAGAGATTTTAAAATAGAAAAGAGTAGAATATTTTATATATAAATAAAATATAACCAAAAGGGTTTTCATAATAAAAATACTTAATTTACAAATAAAAAGGTTTCTTAAAATAGAGGATAGAGTTCACTTGAAATTTGGTAAAAATTTGGGAAGTTCCCTTTAAATTGTTTGCTTATCGAAAAGTTCTAAGGAGGGAATATTTTAAAAACATGTATATCCCCAAAAGAGGGTGATGAAAGGGTATTCAGAAATGAATTTTTTAAAACTAAAAAACATTTATAATATGTAAATAAATATACAAGATAAATATATTTTGAAATGAAGAATGATAAGAAAACCCGAAAGAACAAACAAGGTTTGGGTAGAATTCGTTACTGTTTATTGGCATGTGTTGGGTGTATCAAAGGGGGCTTGATAAGGGAGAAAAGAGATTTATAATCACTTATAAATCCTGAGGGAAGTATGGGGGAGTTGAGAAAACATACCCCATTACTTCCTATTACACATAAAAATGCATATCATAGAGGACAAACTTTATTAAGAGTAAAATGAAGATTATCCATTACATTAAATCCAGTTGTGTTCTACTCCTGTTATTAATGGCATGAATAAAAAAAATTAGGTTCATTAATTAAATATTAATGAAACTATTATATAAGTAATTTATTTATTTTAACCCTTTTTAGTTCATTCAAGACCCTTTTGATTGGTTATAATGTTCAATTTCATTGTTTAGGCTCATTTGCTTCCTTGGTTTAAATGATTAGTTCATGTTAAGATAAACACGTATGATGAATGCGATTGTCCAGAATTGAAGTTTTATGTTATTAGTGAACATAAATAATATTACATGGTTATAATTTTAATTTGGTTACTTATAGTGAATTCGAAATATTATACATAAAACCTTAGTGATAACTGTTTTGGTTAATCGGTGGGTTTGATTACAAAGAACAGGTTTTTATTTATAACTTAATTCCATTTGTACAAAAGGATTATAGAAAAAATACTGGATATATTACAAATATAATAATCTGGTTCAACCATAACACAAATGGTTTCATGAACAGAAAAAAATATGATAATATAAATTGATAAACTGTGGTCCTTGAATGCGCTAAATTAGCACATCTTAGACGGTGCTTTCATTTCTTTCAAATAAAAGGTCAGGAAAGGATATATGATAATGAAACAACCAATTAGAATAAAAATATTCCACTACATGTATGTTAATGGAGGTATCATACTATTTGGGTGAAGGGAGGTGAGGGAAAAACAAATAAAGAAAAGAACTTAAAAGAAATGAAAGAATTGGAAAGAGGAATTTACCTCTTGAGTCTACCTCCTTTGAGAACCTCTTAAGGGGAGAGTTTTTGGTATTTTGGAGAGATTAGGGGCCTTTGGACGTGGAGTAGGTGCTTGGGGAGATATTTGGGACGAATATTGGAAAGTAATAGGGCTTGATAATAGTGAAGAGAAGATGTAAGAATGGGGGTATTTACAGTGGAGGGGAGAGGGGTTTTCATAATTTTATAATCATTAGTTTATTAATTTCCTTCAAGACCCACAATAGTGATGATTCCATGACAAAAAAAAGTAATAAATGCATGTGACTTCGAACCAATTGGTCTTACATCAGCAGATCATCATCAATGACTCAATAAATCCATTATTTAGTGTTTATCGTAAATTGTCATATTTTACTATTCATAAAAATCATGTATTTTAGAAAAATCCCAAAAAATCACCCTAACCATTTTTCGACGTGTAGAATCCAAATATTAAATCCATTTTTCAAAAATAATTTTTTAAATCTGATTAATTTAATATTTAATTAAAGTCATAATTTATTATCAAAAACCATTTTTAAAACATTCATTAACTTATTCTAAAATATAGGTATATCGTACTTCAACATGAATATTATTTATATATTATCATTGTTAAGGTAATATTCATTAGGTTATATCACTATTCATAAGGGTATGTTACTATTTATAATGGTAGGTTACTATTCACCCAAAATCAAGTTTTTCTTATCGGACTCCAAATAACATACTGATCACAACTGTGTATGTTAATTTTTTGAAATTCCAAACACAGTAGAGACAAAATTAAGTTTAAAGGTCACATAGCACATAGTAGTTCATTTTGTTGTGATTTCATGACATAATTATAATAAGGGAATTTTTATTTATAAAACAATATGTCATTACATTCTTCCCCCTTTATAAATTTCTCCCTCTAAATTTCATTTAACATTCTAAGCCAAAAATAGGTGTGTTGACACTCCTTTTCATCACAGAGTCCAAAGGAATGTAAAGGGAAATGACTTAACCCAAATTGATTCAGCCTTGGAATAAAACATCAAAAATCGACAAAGGCATGAACAAGGCTTCAAAAGCACATGCGCCGCACAAGTTCCATCACTGTCGTGCAAGTCCACTTGCGCACTGCCTAATGGTCGCGCAAGTGACTTGCACACCCTATGTGTTAACCGCTCGAGCTCTTCTCCACCCTCTAAATAGACCCTGTGGGCCCCCCATTTTAAAAGGGAATTTTTCCAGAATTCAGATATAGAGCTATGCATGCCCAAGTCTCTTATTCAAGTCTTCCGAACACTTCTAAGGTAATTCCTTACCTAGAATGGAAGGTATAAACAAGGCGAGTAAAGTATAAGTGTTAGAATTCACTAACACTTGCACGCATAAGGTGTTTTAACCTTAATGGGAAATTAACATACTTGCGCGCCACCTTACTTATTCACCAAAACTTGCATGACTCTCTTCTGGAAGTACCTCTGGGTAATTCAAAAGGCTTTGATCAAGGATCACCCAGTTGTTACCTTACTGGTTAACAATCACGCAAGTACCCATGTGTTACGCAGGTATACCTGTGCGACCAGGACTTGCGCACCCACGCAGTACCTGCGTGCCTGCCAGGACTTGCGCGCCCCTGCCTTTTTGGGTGCCATTCCTACCCATTTAACCCCTCTTATACCATTCCACCTCTCCTTTTCAAGATTCAGTCTTCAAGACATTTTCAAAGCCATTTATGGCAAGTTTTCTTGATTAACTTCCTTATATGAAAGGAATTATGTGGAATATCTATCAAAACCTAGTTATTTACACATCATTATGTCACTAAAGATTGAGATTTCATTCATTCAACCTCATCCTTTAAGATGAGAGAACCCCTTAACTTGGGCTTCCTTTTCCGGAATAAGCCCAAGTCATAATTCCCATTTTGGGCATCCACCTTAGGAGTAATCCCCAAGCCCCCTAATCTGGGCATTCTTATTAAGAGTAAGCCCCAACCATAATTCTCTTTACCTGGGCTTCCTTTTCATGAGTAAGCCTCGTCTCAAATATGGTCATCCTCTTCAGGAGTAAGCCCGAAGTCCCTTAATTTTTCAAGTCCCTTAACCTGGGCCTTCTTCTCAGGAGTAAGCCCCAGCCTTAATCTCTCTTAACCAGTCCTAATTTACTTTTTTATCTGGGTCTGCTTCTCAGGAGTAAAACCCAATCATAAGTCCCCTCCTAATTTGGGCCTCTTTTTCAGGAGTAAGCCCCAAATTAGAGTATCCAAATCTCTATAAAGTACATATACCTTTATGGACCCTATTCCTAGATTTCTTCCCTGACGTAAATCCTAATATTCATCTATTTGGGTAGTCATACATACATAAGCCCCACATCATTTCTTATGATTTCATATTTCATGGCACAACTATCTGGTTTTACCAATACCTCTTGTTTCTCACAACGAGCATGAATCACATGAGCTTAGAGTGTAAAAGTAATCATGAAATTTTTCTTTGAGCCATCAATTATAAACATCATATTCCCTTACTCGAACTATGTGGGTTCTGATTCCTTTTCCAAAACAAAGGATACGTAGGTATCCCATCTGTGGGTACGATCCCAACTCTGAAATAATCAATGTCCTTCTGAATGACAATAAACTTGAAGTGCCCCACTGAGTGGATTTAAAACCAGTATGGTCATCATAATGACCAAGATACTTTAATGTATCAACAGATACCATTGAATAAGAATCTCTAACAAATATAGATGATTCTCTATCGATGAAGAACCTCGAATACATATAAAAGATTCTCTAAATTTCCTACAAATCAATCATTGATTGTCAGATCTAAAGGAAAGTTCATTTTATACTTGGTAATGTAATAGGGATTCAAGAACATAACCTAAATATATAAAGAGAGTCTCAAAGTAGATAATAATTCCCCTAAAAAAGGTGTGATGAGTCCGACCTCCCATCCTCTCAACCAATGCAAATTCCTAAGCCTCATCAGTCCACAACTAATGAGCGCCTACCTTTGGAAAGTAGGTTCAAGTGGATATTGAATCATTGGATGTTTCCGGTTCTATGAACAAACCCATTAGAAACCGCTTGGAATGTTTGAATCTTAAATCAATGAGGTCATCCCCAATTCTAGAGGGAAAAAAAATGGTGAACCTAAAGTTAATCCTTAACCAAGTTAAAATGACATTTTACTTATTTGTTAGGCCCCTATTTAAAACTCAATGAGACGGCCAAAAAAAAAATCATTGACATATGTGCTAATCAAAAATATGTAGTGGCTGAATTTATCTTGATTACATCTATTATATCAATTAGGAACTCTTTTCCAAGATTTTCTGCATTCTAAGAAATGGCTACTCTCAAGTTCACACCTGTGAATACCGCTGCTGAGAATGCCACTACTGTTACTCCTACCAGATCATCGTCTGCTCTGAGGATGAAATATCCTAATCAGTGTCTTCAACGCTGGGTATCAAACGTGCTGGTTAAGGAGTATCGTCAACACAGTACCATTCCAACTCTGGAGGCTGCCCGAAAATCCCTCCAAGTGAACAACTCACACCGGTCATCCGGACAACGACGACTAGTGATCAAGAAGTAGGAGGTTCTAACCACCGTCTCCAACCGTTTCAGGTCGTTATCCCCGGAATGCAATCACCATTGGCTCCCTTATTCTGGGGAGGTGAATGAGCAGGTCCCTCAAGGCCTTAATTCAAGCAGACATGAGTTCTTCCCAAGGAATACTTTCAAAAATCACCGCCAGACTCGTGCGGCGGTGCGCCCTCAACATGATGAGGGTACCGACTTCAGGCGTTCGGCTTAGGTTCCTCAAACCTGGGCAGGCAACACGAATCGCCAGAGGTGAAGTCTGGTTAATAGTGAGTAGGTTCTCATCCCTGGAATTTCCGGAGAAGTCCACCAACCTAACTTGGTGGAAAGCAATGAGTGGGCACACACACTTGCCTGTTTTAATTCCGCTGTCTAGTAGACTCATCTGGCAGCATCACACCAATCCCGCTAGGCAATTCTGGTGGAGTGTTATAGGCAGGAACATACACCTATTTATACATAACCAGCTAGTCAGGAGGCTCCTCTGACTACATATGATGGATCTTTTCAATCACGTTCGATGAAGTGCAATCAGCAGGCACATACACCTCCTAGTATTAATCAAGTCTACCAACAGTCTCACTTAGTAGCATTCGAAGAAGTCAGTCGGAAAGCTCCGGCGACAAACAGGAGGCAGACTCAACTCTCTGCGCCTACACTTGAGTACTGTCAAGATTCACTAACAGGAAAAGGAGGACAGGAGCAGGCACATACACATACTCCAAGCACATAATGGACGTATATCCCCGTTTTGTCAGCTGAAGTCACCAAGCATATTCTATCAATGGTGGAAGAGTGGAATAAAATACCTGCTCATATTCTGGATGCTTTCCAGGATATTATAATAGCTTTAGAAACATATCAGGGAAAGACACACAAATTTGTCCCTAGCAGTGGAGTGACACATCAACAGTTCATTCCAGAGCAGATACACACATCTGTTTCAGTCCAAGAGGGTTGTGGGGCGTACTGCCCCATATCATACAGACAATCAAGTCAGGAACATACACCTGATTTGAGTGGGGATCGTCAGCCTAACCTGGCCATCTCTCCGGATCAGGCACATACACCTGCTCAGAGTAGCCACTTTCATCAACAAGTGGTTTCCATGGCGAGTAAGAAGGCATCTAAGAAGAACACATGCCCAACACAATCAAGAGATCAAGAGCCAATCTGTAACAAGGCCTTGCTCGATGTTGGAGTTCATAAAGCCCTCAGATAGTTATCTATTTGAATGCAAGATTCTACTCGCTCATTTCCCAATATTGGGAACATTAATTCCAAAGGTCTTCAATAAACACTTCCTCATGAAGTCTTGCTTCATGATAATTCGGTCGATCTCGAAGTTTCATCTTCAGATGAGAGCCACAGGAACCCTCTATGTGCCCAGAAGACCAAGGAGCAAGAGATCACATCTTTTGATGTAACCAACCATGGTGGTCCTCCCCATGATGATGAATTTCACTACGAAATTCCTCTCTGTAATTGTGATGCACATTTCCCGAAAAATTCTCTAGTGGATAATGTAGTGCCGAGAAAGCCCTCTTATCTTGAGGCACTTGAAAATGCGAAACTAGTCATGTCTGATGCTTCATAGCTGTCAAGTGAAATACTTTCTCAATTAGAAGATAGCCCAGGGTGTAGGTCATTCTCCAAACCACCCCTATGTCATGCATCTTCTAGATTGATCAGTGGTATCTCTACCAATCTTGTTGAATTTGATGAAGCAACAAGGAAGAACTAGATTTGGTCAAATCAGGTATAAGAATATTCATTGAATGATAAAGAGGAAATGCTGAACATGAGAAAACAACTGGCGAAAGTTGAAGTGCCAGTCATGTTTTGGCCTCTGGCTGACTCTCAGTATGACATTCTAGAGATGTTGACGGAAGATGGAATTCATTATATTCATCTTAACATATGGAAAACTCTTTTTCAGTTGAAAAAGAAAGTATTATCTTATGATGAATATGAAAATCATGTTAAGATAATAGAAGGGTTACAACACCAAATTGACTTGGCATCTTTATTAGTCTCTCGATATCCGAAAGATGAAAAGCAATAGAGAGCCCTTCAGCGTTCATGCCTTGGTGCACTAAGAATATTACGCCAGTCAATTTCTAATGCCCCATCTGGTATTCATGTCAGAGGATGAGGTGTTCATGGAGCACTGCATTTCACGGTGCTCTCCAGTCAGCAAAGCCCACCGAAAATGGTCTCATGCAATGTTATTGCCCATGGACGACCAAAAATACTTGACTTTGTTTATAATCAAAAGCTTTCCCAAGAACAGACCTCAACTAGTTCCTCTCAAAATCAAGAATATAGAGAACAAGTTGTTGAATTACTCCTGCATCAAGAAAATGAGAATATTTAATATGCCTATTGTTTGGAGCAAGCACATCATCAAGTGATAGAAATGTCAAATCATCCAATGGTCTTTTGAACCGGCTGATAAAAGTGGATGCAGGTTGATGCATCCAGCTAATTTTAGGACTATGTTCTGAAAGATCAGGATATATTTTAAGAAAGTCTCAGACATAGAATGTCAAAATCCACCCCATCTCGCCAGACTGAGGACTCTTTTAAACCAACCCTCGGAATCAACAAATAGGATTTGAGGAGTTGAGAAAGGACAACAGGAACATCCCCAGTCCACCGGACTGGGGACTTTTTCAAATCATCAATCCACTCATCAACAAAATTTGGTCTTCTATCGATTGGGGAAGAAGACACAGGAGGAACGAAGAGCCAAATTATCAGGAGATTCCCTCCAAATTACAGTTCGTCAAGAAGTTAATGAGGGATCGAACCAACAAAAAGAAATGTCTCATCAAAGACATGGAAGATGAAAATATCACAGAAATGCTACTAGAAGGGATGTGATGTGTTATGCATCAATCAATGTAATCAATGCCGTTGTTGCTGATCCACCAGATGAGGCTCACTCAGGGGATTCAGATGAAGAGGTTCCTGCGCAAGAAGATGTACGAAGAGACACAAATGAAGAAGGTGTGCGTACAAACAATCAAAGGATTACTCAAATCCTAGGTAATACTTCAAGTAACCCACTCCCCCCTCTCCGAAAGGGATCAAAAAAGGGGAAGGGAAAGAATCAGGTTACATAACCTTCCTCTGGAGAAGGCCAATTGCTCTCACTAGATCAATGGTTTGCACAACAGGAGGAAGAGATAATGGATTTTAGGAGGTTGAATGCAAAACTACTTCAGGGAAGTCTTCTTCCTAAACGTGCTGGAGTCAGTCATCCAAGGGAATTTGTTGCAACTACTGAGATTGATCAAGAATATCCTCCTCTATCAGTACAACCTCATAGGTCTAATCCTATGGGTCAAGTGCAATAACAGTTGGCAATGCTGCCATCAGTTGTAGTACCAGCTGCTATACCTGTTCAAACTCCAGTCACTGCACCTGCCCAAGTCCAAGTTCAACCAGATGTTTCTCAAACGTTAATATCTACCATTGAGTCATTAACAGATCAGTTAGATACTATGGATGGGAAGCATGCGCAGGTTCAACCAAAAAAAAATATTACCCTGAATGGGTAGATTCAGCCTCCCCCCATCAAGTTTTGGGAACCCTGTATTCCCTATTTTCAATAGATCAGGCGATCCTGAATAACATTTGATGCATTACGTGTCTTGTTACAATCATATGATGGGAACTCTGGAGTAGCAAGAAGTAGTGAAACTCAGATGATTCATGTGAACCTTTCCAGGACCAGCCTTTGTCTGGTGCACTAGCTTGAAATCCCGGTCAATTACCGGATGGGAAGATCTCCGTCAACGATTTCTTCTTCAATTTAGCTCAAATTTTTCAAAGACAATAGTTTTTGATCTTACAAACTGTAAGCAAAGGGGGAATGAAAGGGTCTCAGATTTCATTGCTCACTGGAAGGGATTAACATATTCCCTAAGCTTAGCACTCCCTCGGGAAGAATTATTGCCAATATGTGTGGAAAATTTGCGTGATGAATTACGCACACTGCTGATCCATGTGAAATACACAGGAGGGTTTCGAGACCTTACTTCAATCACTCAACAGATTTAAGATTCTCTAACACAAACTAAGGCTAAATCTCATGTAATTCCATCAGCTCCATGAAGAAGAATGGGTAAAGTAGAGACTGCTACAATTATGCTTAAACAAGCACATGTACCTGCTTCTACCTCAAAACCTTCATCTTCTCGAAGGGATCCACCTCCTGAGCACCAACAAAAGAGGCCGTTTTGTCAAGATAATCAAAGAGATCAAAGACGAAAACAATTTGAGGATTTGAAAATAAAAGTTTACTCTTTCCGAAATGAACAAGTTCCTGGTTATTTTATTTTGGCTCTAGAAAATAATCTGGTTCAATTTCCAAGGCCCAAGAGGCCAAACAAGGAAGGAGATTATGACCATCCCAACTATTGCCCGTTTCATCAAATGTTAGGGAATCCCATCCAGGAGTGTTTTGTCTTCAAAGACCTCCTGCAAAAGATGGTCGACTCAGGACAATTCAAACTGAAAGGTTCTTCAGCTTAGGTAGCATGTGTTACTGCTACAATTCCAGAGGAGGAAGGTGAGTGGAAAGAATTAAAAAGCAAAAATGCACAAAAATATGATGATTGGATGGTATGAAAGACGATCAACCGAACTCATGCTATTTTGCGAACACAATTGAATAAACCAATTATGCCTTCTTCCATGAATGCCGCAACAAAATATTCTTCATCAGAGGGAAAATCCTCAAAGAAACGACACAATTCCAAGAAAGAGGAACAATCAGAAGAAGATGAGTATGTGTCAAAGCCTAAGTTGTCTTTGAATCTCGCAGATTTCATGCCATCTACTTCGAAGCAACAGGAACCGTCCCACCAAACGGAACAACCTAAATAGGCCAATCAGACAGAGTCTTCATCGGATGAAGAGTTGATTCTCGGTTCTATTAATATGATTCAATTAATAGATCCATTTACCAGTCGCAGTTTCTATTTCGATGATCCTGAATTCCCTATATCAAACAGAGGAATCAGAGGAAGTTCTGTAGGCTCAGGATATAGGGGATGATGTGGATCTTTCAGAGGACACTATTCCAATTCTACCCCTGCTAGAACTGTGCACACAACAGAAACTCATGGCATAGCCCTTCAGCGAGCTCAAAAAGAACAAGCAAGTTCTTCCACCAATAAAAAATTCAGTCCTAGCACAGTTATTCTGTAAGATCAGTTGAAGGTTCCACTTTCTTCTTCTTAGCAAGTAAATAGACCTAATCGGTCTAATCTTCCAAAACTAGGAATATTTCCAACTCCGATCCCAATACAAGATGCATCAAATTGCCAAGCATCAACTTACAAGGTACCTGCTAAACCACATGTTCCTATCGGGAAATGTAGACCTTTGGATCAAAAGTATGATGTGTTGAAACACCTGGACCAAGTACCAGCCATATTATCAATTCTGGATGCTTTGAATCTGTCAAAGGATCTTTAGGAGGAACTCATTGAGGCTTTGTCATGTCCTCAAGAGTTTGAAACTAAAATTGCTGTAGCTGAAGTCTATCACATAGAGAATAATCCTGCGGAATACCATGCAGTGATATCATTCATTGATGAAGATGAAGATGATATTGTGCATGGACATATCAGACCTTTGAAATTATCTGTAAAGGTTAATGGCATAGACGTCCTAAGAGCTTTCATTGATAATGGTTCAGGAGTCAACCTCATGCCCATTCGTACTCTTGGAGATTGGGCCTCACAGAATCTGATTTATCTCCTTCTACCATGATGTTACAAGGATATGATAAAAATGAACAAGAACCACGGGGTGAAGTTACACTCAGAACTCAGTTTGGAGATCTTGTATCCAATTCAGATTTCATGACTGTTAATCAATATTCAGCCTTCAACATCTTTCTTGGAAGACCCTGGCTACATCAACATGCGGCTATCCTTTCATCATACCATCAACGTCTCAAGTATTGTTTCGATGGTCAAGTTGGGACATTGTATGGTGATAAGGCCCCATTCAAGACATGTGAGTCTCAATACATTGAGGCGGAATTCTATCATATGAAGGGAAATGATAAATCCACAATAAGGAAGATTACCAAAGTTAATGCTCCATATGGTTTAGAGAAGATTCCAGTAATTTCATTTACACATGTGAGTACAGATTATGTGTTGCCTATCAGTCAAATTGACAAGATAGACCCAAATCAAAATACTCTTATGGAAAGATCCATAATGTCAATTACGACAATCGAGCCAGACAACATGAGAGAAATTGGTAACCCACCAAGCAGTGATGAAAGCCCAAATGGTGATGTCTTCATTTCATCTGCTGAAATCCAACAAGTCTATACTTCGCCAATCATTCCAGAAGATGTTATAGCAACATTAGAGGTGAACAATGATGTCGATTCTCAATCCATCATCTCCTCTTTATTTCCCAAGGAAGACCCTTCATCATCAATTGGGCCAGAAATGGAGGCTTCTTCTTCAAGATGTTTAAATTTTAACATCTCTTCTAATCATGAAAATTCTGCTTTATCATCTACTATGCAAGTAGAAACGAAAGAAATAACACATGATGAAGAAGAAGAGGAAGATCTCAGAGATTCTCCTCCACCATTTGAAGAGGGTATCTCTACCACCATGGATGAACTCAGAGAAATAAATCTGGGTACAAAGAAGATCCACGCCCCACTTTAATCAGTGTGGCCATGAATCTTGAAGAACAAGAGATGTATATTTCCTTTTTAAAGCCAAATCGAGACGTATTTTCTTGGAATTATACAGAGATTCCTAGGCTTGATCCTAATTTTGCTACTCATCATTTGGGTTTACCATAAGAACATAAGGGATTTAAGTTAGCCGTGAGAACAACACACCCAACTTATGCTTCCAAAATTGAATCTGAAGTGGATAATCTTATCAAAGTTAACTTCATCCGAGAAGTTCAATATCCCAATTGGTTATCTAATATTGTCCATATAAAAAACTAGAATAGACAAATTAGAGTTCGCATTGATTTCAGAGATCTTAATCAGCATTGTCCTAAGGATGATTTCCTAGTTCCGATAACAGAACTTTTAATTGTTGAAACAACTGTCTATGAGCACTTTCCTTCATGGATGGATATTCCAGATATAATCAAATCTGAATGGCTCCATAAGATGAGGAATCTATAGCCTTCAGATCCCCTCAAGGTGTGTTTTGCTATCGGGTAATTCCCTTTGGATTAAAGAATGCAGGAACAACATATCAGCGTTCCATGAATCCTATCTTCAATCCCTTTTTAGGGAATTTTTTTGAATGCTATGTGGATGATTTTGTGGTCAAATACAAACAACGTTCAAATCACATGGCTGATTTAGAAGTCATATTCTGCAAACTTTGACAACATAATTTGAAGATGAACCCCTTAAAATGTACTTTTGGGGTAACCTCAAGAAAAATTCTCGGCTTTGTTATATGCCATTGTGGTATTGAAGTCGATATTGAGAAGACAAAGTAAATCCTTGATATTTCACCTCCTCGAAATTTAAATAAATTAAGAGGACTTCAAGGAAACTTAGCCTATATTCAGTGTTTCATCGCCAATTTGGCAGGAAAAAGTTTACCATTCACCAAATTGATGAAGAAGGGAGTCACTTACTAGTGGACTGAAGAATGTCAAGAAGAATTCGATATTCTCAAGAAATACCTCTTGATTCCACCAGTACTCTTGTCACCTATTGAAGGAAGACCACTTATCCTCTACGTGACAGCTCTAGAGCGATCATTGGGTGCCTTTCTTGCTCAAAAAATGACGCTGGGAATGAAAATAGCCTCTACTACCTCAGTCGAACTATGCTTGAAGCAGAAACACTGTATTCAAGTATTGAGAAGTACTGCCTGGCATTAATCTTTGTAGTTCAGAAGTTGAGACACTACCTGCAACATCACGAGGTCCAATTGGTATCTCGCAATAACCCGCTCAAATTAATCCTTAGTCATCCAATTCTTACAGGACGTCTGGCAAGGTGGGAAGTTATTTTGCAGCAATTCGTCATTCAGTATGTGTCTCAACAGGAAATAAAAGGCCAAGCTCTGGCTGATTTCCTGGATGAACACCCTTCAGTGGAAGACACATCTTCAGATATTGAACTCCCTAATGAGGAAGTCCTCTCTATTCAAGAAAGTCCTCAGGAATGGTAAATGTATTTTGATGGTGCTTCCAGAAGTCCAACAGGTAGGAAATTGGAAAATCCTAAATTCAACAAAGATGTCTTAGGAATTGTTCTCATTTCTCCAGAAAAGGCAGTGTTACCTTATTCCGTCTTATTATGGGAAGGTGGTACCAATAACGAAGCAGAATACCAATCTCTCATCACAGGCTTGGAATTGGCGCTTCAAGCACAAGTGAATCACTTAAAGGTGAAAGGTGATTCAGACCTGGTAATCAAACAAGTCAATGGGAATTATGACATCAAAAAAGAAGAACTAACCCCTTTGTATGATTATGTCAGAGATTTAATGGTGGAATTCCCTTCAGAACCGACATTTTCTTATGTCGCGTGATCACAAAATGATCAAGCTGATGCACTGGATAATATAGCCACAGCTCTGGCAGATCCAAATCAGGACGAGATAACCATTAGTATTGCCCACCATCCTGCCATTTCACCTTATGTTCAAATTAGAACAGAGGAAATTAATGAAATTAGTCCCATTCCTGAACTTTATGGTCATACTATAGGATGGATGTCACCTATCAGGGAATACCTTCAAAATGGAACACTTCAACCTGATAGAGCCGAGAAAGAACAAATCCGGTGACATGTGGTCAATTTTACTCTTTATGATAGCCTAGATCACTTAGAGAAAATTCTCTACAAACATGGTTTTGATGGAGTTCTCTTCAGATGCATTGATGGTGAAGAGACAATGGATGTCCTGAAAGAAGTACATGCAGGAATCTGTGGTGCCCACCAGTCTGGACATAGACTGTCTGATCAGATTCGAAGGCTTGGATTCTTTTGGACTTCAATAATACAAGATTGTGTTGATTTCACAAAGAAGTGTCATTCATGCCAAGTACATTCCAACTTCATTCATCAATCTCCAGAGTTGCTTCATATAGCTAAATACTCATGGCCATTTTCCACATGGGGAATGGATGTGGTGGGACCTTACCCTTAAGGTACAACCAAGCAGTTTAAGTATTTTCTTACTGCTTCTGATTTCTTTTCCAAATGGGCATAGGCAATACCTCTCAAAGAAGTCAGTTCTAAATGCATTGTTAGCTTCATGAATTCTAACATCATTACCAGATTTGGTGTCCCTCATACCATATTGACGAACAATGGCACTAACTTCTGTTCATCCGAGGTGAAGAAGTTGTATCAAGAATACAACATCAAATACAATCATTCATCTTGGTATCATGCAGTGGCCAATGGCCAGATAGAAGCCTTCAACAATACTCTTTCCAATATACTAAAAAATATGGTGGATAAAAATAACAAGTCATGGCCTGATAAACTCTTTCATGCTTTATGGGCTTATCAGACTACCACCCACACTATAACGCGGTCAACTCCATATTCACTGGTATATGGAACAGAAGCAGTCTTGCCCATTTAAGTTCAACTACCCTTGCTCAGAGTAACCATTTGTGATCAGTCATCTACAAATGAACAATCTCAAAAGCGATTGAATGAATTGGAATGGTTAGATGAGAAAATATTGTGCACTTTGCACCACTTGGAAGTCTATCAAAATCGAATAGCATGAGCTTTCAACAAAAATGTTTTTCTTCATTCATTCACTCAGGGAGAATTGGTATTAGCTCTCAGAACTCCAATGATACCAGGAAAGAAACCTCCCAAGATTGAGCCAAAATGGGAAGGACCTTACTCAATACATAGGGTCTACTCCAATAGAGCTTATTCATTAATCTCGATGGATGGAGAAATCATCACTACTCCAACCAATGGCATATTTTTGAAGAAGTATTTTGTATAAACCCAAAATGCATCACCATGGTCCAGTATGACCTTAAACTGCACCATGGTCCGGTATGACCTTAAACTGCACCACCGTCCTGCATGACATTAAAACTGCTCATCATGTCCAGACAACATGACATTAAACTTTATCCCCTTCATCGCCCTTGATATATGAAATTAAGCTATATAGAAGTCCCTTATGTCTGACAAGACGTTAAACTGCATAACCAACAGTCTATTCATACAACCTTAAACTATTGGCACTTACATCCAACATGACGCTAAACTATATCGTCCCTTTTTTTTTCATCATCCAACATGATGTTAAACTGTGAAAAAGTCCCTAATATGTCTAACATGACGTTAAACTGTATTTTGTACCTTCTACATTACACTAAATTGTGCAGCACCAATAGTCCTAACTGCAAGAATTTAAACTGCATAGTCCCTTCATATGTCCTACATGACATTAAACTGTGCATCGTTAAGGTTGTTGCTACCTCTTGTTTCTCACACCGAGTATGAATCACGTGATATTAGAGAAAAATTCAACCATAACACTCTCTCTGGGCCACTAATCACGTGTAAGTCCCAAAACTATTTTTAGATCTTTGTCCCCAAGAACAACTTGATCACTAATTCATTCTTTAATTGAACTACACGGACATTGATCCTTGCCTTCTAGGCTGGGTACGTAGGCAACCTCCCAAGGTTAAAGCCCAAAACCAATCTCTTCACATTGTTTCACTTCCATCTCATACGATTTTGATTCGTGAAACCGCCTTTAGAATCAATATCTTTACATTGGTTCACTTTCGTCCTTGCTATACGACGTTAAACTATACAATACTTTTTTCTAGTATGACAATAAACTACAATATTCATTGATACCATCAACTGAGAGGGAATCATTATTTACATTGATTTTTCAATCATGTTTCATTCCAAAGACTACGTGCATACATGGCAATGCCCGAACCTTTTATTTTGGGTCAAACCATCATTGCACTAAAGTCTCCTTTCATCCTTCACTTATATGAACCAAATTTGTATAGAGGGTATTTTTAGAACTACATGGGCTTGATTACCATCCTTATGAGATACATAGGAACGTTCGAGTGTCCCTAAAATCCAGGCCCAAGCCTTTTTTGGGCCTAACCCCAAATTCTACTTTCAGTCCCTTGGCTGAAAAGTCCCCATGAAAACACACACTGCGTATTTCTTATAATGGTCCAAGATCTTTGACCCTAAACTAAGATCTCCAATCCTTTTGTCCCACAAGACGATAAACTGTAGTTCAAGAACTATGTATGGCTTGATTCCCATCCTTATGAGATACGTAGTGAAGTCCAACATTTCCATTCAGGACCCAGCCACAACATGATTATGGTTAGTATTGATTTGTGTATCTCTGCATACATTGGACAATACCCATCATTATGTGTAATAATACTAACCTTAAATATTTTCATATCTTCATAACCCTTTTCTTGACTTCTAGTCACAAAAATGTCAAACTTCTGAGAATTATTTTGCCTGACTATGCAGTACGTTCCCTTAGGAGGCCTTGCATAAATAGTCTCCATAACAGATTTTTCAGCCAAAAGATGCTATTATTGGACTATACAGCCAATGCCCTTAGATGACCCTGCATAATTCAACCCACTAACAGGTTTGTCGGATACTGGTAACTTCATTCTTAGGAAGAAAGCCTCTTTTCTCCTTATTTGTCTTAAATAACAATATGCATGGATCCGCAAAATAGCCGCCCTTAACATATTTGCCCCATATCCTTTTTCATGATATGAAAGTATTCCATTCTATGGTTTATATTATCCTTCCCTACATTTGGGTCAGACCTTCGTAGGAGTGATATCCATCCAATTCTTTGATAATCTTGTTGGGAAATATCTTCTCCATATTCAAGTACCACTTTCCATACAGCAAACTCTATACTTTGGAATATTTGAATCTCCATAAACTTTCACTGGCTTTCTAGCACTTGGAAAGTAAATTTCTGAGAGTTATTTTGCCTGAATATGCAACACGTTCCCTTAGGTGGCCTTGCATAAATAGTCTATATAATGGACCTATTATCCAAAAGATGCTATTTATTTGACTATGCAGCCAGTGACCTTAGGTGGACCTACATAATTCAACCCCCTAACGGGTTTTTTAAATAATGGTAACTTCATTCTTGGGAACTACTTATTCTAATGCCTTTTAGCTCTTTTTCATATCATTCCTCAGATTCAAATATTCCTAAGTCACAGTTTACATATATTCCCTCATACTTGAGTATGGTACTATGTTTTCAGATGAATTTTCAAGGAATTGAGTCAATTCTAATTCATTCGGTCAATGCTATTTCGATATTAAACATTAGCCTCTTTATGTCCGACATGCATGACTTTAAACTGCCCACAAAAAACAAAGGAACTCTAAATAAAAGTCACGTTCCAGCTAACTACACATATATTTTGTATGATTTAGGTAATATTGAGAAATTAAAAGATTCAAACTTTGGAGGGTTATTTATAATAATACTAGTAAAAATAAAACTATGCCTACTGGGACCACTGGCTTAGGTAAAATCTAAAGAAGGTAGCAGGAAAATACGTTCACAAGTGACTAAAGATGAGATCATTCTTTCCATTTGATGCACAAGAATTAGAGGGACATCCACAGATTGGAGCCTCTTCTCTTTTTCAGGAAATTACAATAGACTGTCAACATAAGTCTTCACTTGATGAATTGTATCCCGAGCTTCATCAATAGCCACTTGAAGCTCATGCACCCAACCAACTTCACTCTTTTTAGCCTGATGGAGTGATTTCTTGGCATCCGCAATGGTCTTCATACCATTCATTTGAACTCACTCCAGTGAATTATTGACTTGGTCAAGTTCCCCAGTAACAACATCTAACTGTTGCTGAAGGTGCATCATCTGGACGACTTTTTCTTTGATCTTATGCTTTAGCTCCTTCATCTTGGCAGCATAGTCTGCCTCAGCTCGGGATACCGCAACCTCAAATTCAGTGATGTTGACTGAAAGTTTCACCCTGGTCAAATATTCACGACACTTTTTCTCCTGATCCCTCCAGAAGATGACTTGTTTCACCGCGGTATGGATCTCTTGGTATTCAAAACCGCCAAGAACTAGCATGATGAAATGGGACGACAATCGAGGGATCTTCGACGATAGAAATTCTAAAGGAACCTTAGATATTATTTTCCATATGTTGTTCCATGCTTTGTGTCATGAAATGCTGAGTGACTTAAGAACCACTAGTTCTAATTCAACATCATTATCACAGGGGGCATGTAATCTGGGATTAATGCACTTAAAGAAGTGCCCTGTTCTGCTCCTTCCCCCCTAACCTGTGCTTCTTCGCTTTCAATTCCTATTGGGGAAGAGGCTGAGGCCTCACCTCCATATCTAGATACTGTAGTTGATGGCCCTGCATAATTAATTGAAAGCATTGGTTAGTTTCAAAGGATAACAAAAGAATCGATTGTCTTGAAAATTAAGTACAATCACAAATATTGTTATCCCTAACCCAATGGTAGATCAGCAACCTGAGAAGACTCCTCCCCATCTTTCCCATTATCAACATGATCTTGAAGATGGGTCTCAGGAGGGTTTACTGGATTTAGCTCCACTTGAGCTAATGTTTCTATAATGATAGGGTTGACATCAATGTCCACACCCTCTTCAGGTATTGGAAGTTCAGCAGGTTCTATGGATGGAACTACATATTATTTTCAGTCATGATTAGAATTGTAAATTATAAGAAAATTTACTGGGCGAAGGATAACACTGATACCCAAGGTCTTCTAAATCACATGATAACTTATAATGATCATAAAATTCTTTGAAATACATGCCACGATTCATCATTTCATCCAATGATATTTCAGAATCCTGGTTAGTCTCACCAGTGGGAGCATTGGATGTGTCTTCTTGGTGACTTACGTCCTACGACCCTTGACCCAGGACAGAATCTTCGGATAAAATCACGACATCAGTTGCAATAGCCGCCAGAAGCTCTAATGAAGGAGTTGAACCCGAAGTATCATGGAAAAGAAGTCAGTCGATGTTTCATTCATCATTTTTATTAAGCATTGTTAACTTACCAGAAACAGGTTCTTCTCTTCTTACAAGAGCAGCAGGAGGGATACTGGGAACAGACGCTAGCTCTTCTCCAAGAGCAACCAAGTCAGCTTGAATTTGCGATTGTTCCACAACACCCTCTGTGGTCCTTGAAGGAGGATCAATCCTTTCCCTCAGGGTGGAAATTGAAGAGGCCCCTGCAATCCCCAGAAATATGAATAACCTTTTCATGGGTATAGAATCATGATTACATGAAGGACATACCGCTGATAATGAAGCATTTAGCTGTGGGCTTCCTCCTTCGTTGCCTTTGATTCTTTGGTTTTTTGGGAGTATCGGTAGTCTCCCTTATTGGCAGCTGGATTGGAGAATGAAAAGCCGTTGCCAGATCCTCATTCATGGCCTGCAGACCCAGAGATATCTCGCCCGATTCGCGAGGAGATTCATCAGCAGCCCCGATGGCAGTACCACCAGGGCTATACTGTGGCGATGGGACCTCAATAGTTCCTTTCTTTTCAAGCTGCAAGATGAATAAAATAACTTCCTTAAGTAACAAAGATTCAACTGGAATCAAGTTGAAAAAAAATAAGGAAAGAAAACTTACATCTCTAGGAGCCATGTAATCGTGCCACTCCTCATTAGTCCCCTCAGCAGCACCACGATCAATAAATTCCTTCACCTGCCTGGTGACAGGAACAGTCTCATCAGTGGAATATATGAGCATTTACATCTCTATGATGTAAGCTTGCACTTCATTGGGGTTATCCTCGTATTGGATATCTGTAGAAGACAAAATATTCCCTATTCTAGGAAGTTCTAGGAAGTCACACAAATCCAGCCAGGTAGTCTTAGTACCATAGTATAAACTCTACCATAACTGGACAGCCTCTGGTCTTAGATATGAAGGCTGCGAGGAAGGTCCTACAATCTTTGATTTCAGTTTCTTCCCGTCTCCTGCAACTGCAGATAGAGAATATGAAAATAAGACTTATTGCTTTATAAAGTAGTAGTGATTAAATTACCACAATGAACTAACTCACCAGGAGTTGATGGAGTAGGTCTCTTGATTCTAACTGGAGGATTATATCAGGCACAAGGCCACTTTGCCACTTGTTGTGTTTCATCATCCCCATCATCGGAATCCGGTGAATCAGTCCTAGAAGAGGAATCTGGAGAATCAACTTCAGGTGGGGAATCATCACCTTCATGAGGAAGGGCTTATTTCTCTATAGTCCTCTTCCTTTTCCCCACCTGATAAACTGGGTGATTCAGCACCCCTTTGGGGTATGATGCTATCCAGTGCTCGGCATACCATATAGTCAGGTTATGTGACACTTTTTCAACTAGTAGATCAAATACCGCCCCAGTCTTCTCCCTTGATGTCAGCAGACATAGTTGCCGAGCAACCATCGGATGTTTCTCTAACCTAACATGTACTAGGGGAGATACAACAATCTTTTGTAGACGCGTGAATTGACTTGAAAATTTATATGGATCATAGGCCTCGAATATAATTTCTCCGTCAATCCTGGAAACTATCACACCATCTCTACAAGCTAGCATGTATGCCCTCAGATCCAAATGGGCTGTTCCATCATCAACAAACCACCCGGTTGGCGGATTTCCATAGGGAAAGAAGTTGAATTCCTTAAACATGCTCAAACTCACTTTCATGTCATAGGCATTGACATCTAATGGAGAAACTCCATAGAATGCTTACACTGACGGCCTGAAATAACTTCCAGGAATTTGTAATCCATTTTGTACATTGTATGTCCTGAAGTGAGTGGCGATCCATCCCCATAAAACTTAGAATGGTCCCACTATTCTTAAAGGAGATTTACCCTTGAAGGCATGAAGTAAACTCCTGTGAATCTTGGCTAAAATGGGGGTAGGCAACCCAACCATTTTTCCCTCAGCCAACTTTTTCGCAATGACGAAGGTCCCTGGCCTGACGCCTCCCTTCGAATCCCTGACTGGCAAGAGATAAACGCTGATCCACATAGCCAAGAAGCCCACCAAACGAGTCTTCTTTGGGATCCTTTGATTCACATCATATCCCCACTTCTCGAACTCTCTTGCTTCTAGAGTTGGCCATAATGTTCCAAGAGCACCCCTCTTCTCAGGTTTTGGGCAGGTGGTAGGATGTTTGGGCCTATTATCCTTGGATTTATTTTTCTTGGATCCTTTATCCTTCGACTCCTTCTCCTTTGGTTACT
This sequence comes from Viscum album, assembly GCA_963277665.1. NCBI lineage: Eukaryota > Viridiplantae > Streptophyta > Magnoliopsida > Santalales > Viscaceae > Viscum > Viscum album. Next base: position 1,340,173,562 of record OY728139.1, on the reverse strand, counting down.
TCTCTTTTTTCTCAATAATAAATATATTCATCCACTCCTCTAGATGAATATCCTTTCTAGAATCAGTTAATGACGTCTATAAACTCTTGAGCCTGTGGAAGATTTTAAATAATTCCTGAGCTAAAACAGGAGTCTTCTCTGAATCATTCTAAGTCCCCTTGGGAGGAATGAATTCATCATACATGTCACCCAAAATTGGATCCCCTGAGATCTTATGGACATCCCACAGACTGATTCCTATTTCTACATGAGTCAGATAGAAAGAATTAGTTTCTGGGCTCCAGTGGCTGAGTATCTCTGGCACGAAGTTATCATGTCTATAAACATATGTTTTCCTAACCCAGATAGCTTCGTATATCGCCACTCATGTCAGATCCTCAACAAACTCTGCACAGGATTGTCGCACCCAGTATTCCCACATCCAAGTTGGCTTCACACCTCCCCCAGGACGAAAGTCCTGACTTTTCATCCAGCCTTTGGATTGATCTATCTGAGCATTTCGGAAGACTGAAGGATGACAATGTGGTTGATTCTCAGGCTTATGAGGTTTCAGATCTAGCATACAAGGGCTATGATGCATCATGTGAGCCTTCTCCACTGTTCCAGCACTTAGATATACTCCTCCAGATGAGATATTTGCTGAAGCAAAGATGGTATAATTTTGAAACCAAGAAAATTGGAGATAGTTCTTTTCATTTCTAATAGTAACTTCTCGTAGATGGCCATATCCATTCAAATCCAAATAAATGCTTTGGGGGAAGTCGCGATGATATTTCTTCAGATACATAGCCAAATCTGGAGTGATACTTTTGATGGTATAATAATCATGGCCAACGATGTTTATAATATCATCAATCCGCTTGCTAGCTAGTTCATCAGCTATTTCAGTTCTAAGATCCATTGATTATGCACAAAAGATGAATAAATTAATTCTTAAGTAAGTTTATTTTTCATAAAATTTGTGAAGGAATTTCAGAAAAATGGCAAAGGCATTAAGGCACGCAAGTCTAAACACAGCGCACAAGTATGGATGTGTCGCGCAAGTGTTAATGTGTCACGCAAGTTTTTGGCATGCATGTATCACCGTGCAAGTCCTGTTACCTTGACAACAGCGTGACAACAAAAAAATAGCGGAAAATGAGCAACTTGCATGGTGAAAGAGACCTGTGCAGCGAGAGCTTGAAAATCCAGAAGTCAGGTGCTATGCACGAGAAATGATCTCATATTTGTAGGCCTGGCTACCCACCTGCGCGCCTATAGCTGGCGTGCTCCAGCCCTGCACGACTCATACCTACGTGACGAATGTTGCGCACTGAATACTTGCATGTTGCCTTTCCTTTGGTTTTTCTTCTTTTCCTCTGAGTCACATCCTCATTTCTTTTAGATCCAACTCTAAGGGGGGACTTTTGTTGACACTCCTTTTCGTCACAGAGTCCAAAGGAATGTAAAGGGAAATGACTTAGCCCAAATTGATTCAGCCTTTGAAGAAAACATCAAAAATCGACAAAGTCATGAACAAGGATTCAAAAGAAAATGCGCCGCACAAGTTCCATCACTGTCGTGCTAGTCCACATGCGCGCCACCTAATGGTCGCGCAAGTGAATTCCGTTCCCTAATTGATAACCGCTCGAGCTCTTCTCCAGCCTATAAATAGACCATGTGGGCCCCCCATTTGAAAAGGGAATTTTTCCAGAATTCAGATATAGATCTCTGAACGCCCATGTATCTTCTTCAGGTCTTCCAAACACTTCTAAGGTAATTCCATACCTAGAATGGAAGGTCTAAACAAGAGGATTAAGGTCTAAGTGTTAGTATTCACTAACACTTGCACGCCTAAGGTGTTTTACCCTTAAGGGAAATGAACATACTTGCACGCCACCTTACTTCTTCACCAAAACTTTCATGCCTCTCTTCTAGAAGTACCTCAGGATAATTCTAAAGGCTTTGATCAAGGATCACCCAAGTGTTACCATACTGGATAACAATCGCGCAATTACCCATGTGTCGCGCATGTATACCTGCACGACCAGGACTTGCGCGCCCACGTAGTACCTGCACGCCTACTAGGACTTGTGTGCCCCAACCTTTTTGGGTTCCCTTCTTGCCCATTTAACCCCTATTATACCATTCCACCTCTCCTATTCATGATTCAGTCTTCAAGACATTCTTCAAAGCCATTTATGGAATGTTTTATTGATTAAATTCCTTATCTAAAAGGAATTCTGTGGAAGATCTCTCAAAACCTAGTGATTTACAGATCTTTATGTCACTAATGATTTATATTTCATTCATTCAAACTTATCCTTTAAGATGAGAGAACCCCTTATCCTGTGCTTCCTTTTTAGGAATAAGCCCCAGTCATAATTCTCATTTTGGGCATCCTCCTTAGGAGTAAGCCCCAAGTCCCCTAATCTGGGCATTCTTCTTAGGAGTAAGCCCCAACCATAATTCTATTAACCTGGGATTCCTTTTTAGGAGTAATCCCCAGTCTCAAATATGGGCATCCTCTTCAGGAGTAAGCCCCAAGTCCCTTAATTTTTCAAGTCCCTTAACCTGGGACTTCTTATCAGGAGTAAGCCCCAACCTTAATCTCTCTTAACCAGTCTTAATTTACTTTTTGATCTGGGTCTCCTTCTTAGGAGAAAAACCCAATCATAAGTCCCCTCCTAATTTAGGCCTCCTTTTCAGGAGTAAGCCCAAAATTAGAGTATCCAAATCTCCATAAAGTACATATAACTTCATGGACCATTTTTCTGGATTTCTTCCCTGAAGTAAATCCCAATATTCATCTATTTGGGCAGTCATACATACATAATCCCCACATCATTTCTTATGATTGCATCTTTCATGGCACAACTGTCTGGTTTTACCAATACCTCTTGTTTCTCACACCAAGCATGAATCCCATGAGCTTAGAATGTAAAAGTAATTATGACATATTTCTTTGAGCCATCAATTATAAATATCATATTACCTTACTCGAACTACGTGGGGTATGATTCCTTTTCCAAAACAAAGGATACGTAGGTAGCCCATCTGCGGGTACGATCCCAACTCTGAAATAATCAATGTCCTTCTGAATGAAAATAAACTTCAAGTTCCCCATTGAGTGGATTTAAAACCAGTATGGTCATCATAATGACCAAGAGACTTTTATGTATCAAAGGATACCATTGACAAAGAATCTCTAACAAATACAGACGATTCTCTATCGATGAAGAATCTCGAATACATATAAAATATTCTCTAAATTTCCTACATATCAATCATTGATTATCAGATCTAAAGGAAAGCTCATTTTATACTTGGTAATGTAATAGGGATTCACGAAAATAACATAAATCTATAAAGAGAGTCCCAGAGTAGACAATAATTTCCCTCAAAAAGGTGTGATGAGTCCGACCTCCCATCCTCTCGACCAATGAATATTCCTAAGCCTCATCAGTCCACAACTAATTAGCTCCTACCTTTGGAAAGTAGGTTCAAATAGATACAGAATCATTGGATGTTTCTGGTTTTACGAAAAATCCTGTTAGAAACCGCTTGGAATGTTTGAATCTTAAATCAATTAGGTCATCCCCAATTCTAGAGGGAAACAAGGTGCAAGTACTTTTCCTTCATCACCTCCTCTAGTTCCCATGATACCTCTTCATACTTGTGGTTACGCCATAGTACTTTGACCAAGTGAGTAGTTTTGTTACATAGAACATTATCTCTACAATCTAATATCTTCACTGGATTCTCGTTGTAAGAATGATCATCCCCCAACTGTACCACCTATGAAGAGAATATATGTGAAGGGTCTAGTGTGTACTTCCTTAAGAGGGATACATGAAAGACATCACGTACTTTCGACATGATAGTTGGAAGTTCCAGTCAATAATCCAGAACTCTGACTCGATCAAGGATATCAAAGGGGACTATATACCTGGGAAATATCTTTCCTTTCTTCCCAAATCTCATTACCTTATTCCATGGATATATGCGTAGAAATAACATGTCTCCAACTTTGAACTCAAGGTCTCATCGACGGTTATATGCATAACTCTTCCATTGACTTTAGGAAGCCTTGATATGATGCCGAATGGTTTTCACCTTCTCTACCATTTCTTTGACTATTTTAGGTCCTATTAGCATATTCTCACAAACTTCATCCCAACAGGCCGGTGTTCTGCACCTTTTCCCATAATGGGCTTCATATGGTGCCATTCGGATGCTCGAGTGGAAACTATTGTTGTAGATGAATTCAACTAGTGGAAGATGTTTGTCTCATCCTCCTTTGAATTCCATAGAACATTCTCTCACCATGTCTTCCAGTGTCTAAATAGTGTGCTCAGATTGTCCATTAGTTTGAGGTTGATAGGCAATATTGAAGTTCAGTTTAGTGCTTTGAGCATGTTGGGGATGTTTCCAGAACTTCGAGGTGTATCTAGGATCATAGCCATATACAATAGATGGTGGTACTCCATGAAACCTTACCAATTCTATGATATATTACCGTTCAATTTGATCCAATGAGAAGTCCTGTCGAATCAAAATAAAGTGATCTATATTTGTAAGATGATCCAAAATGACCCATGTAACATTGTTTTCTTTGGATGTCCTTGGAAGTCCAGTGAAAAAGTCCATCGCAATGTTCTCCCACTTCCACACTGGTATGGGTACTGGTTGCATCATCCCCTTATACTTTTTCCTCTCAGCCTTAACTTGTTGATATACCAGGCACTTTGATGTATATTCAACAATCTTCCTTTTCATATTGTCCCAAAAAAAAATTTCTAGGAGATCCCGATACATCTTTGTGCTCCCTAGGTGGATAGAGAAGGTGGAGCTATGTGCATCATTAAGAATTTCCTTATTTATATATGGATCAGATGGTAAACATAATCTTCACCCAAATCTTATAGCTCCTTCTGCACCAATGTGGAAGTTGAAGGATTTCCCATTTCTGATAGCTTCCACCCTTTTTTGAATTTCTACATCATTTATTTGAGAATCCTTTATTTTATCCACGAGGGATGGTTGCTAAATATTTTGAGAAAGGATTGATGATGTTCCTCCCTTAATGATTCCCATGTCAATCCTTTTCAAATATAATAAGATCAGATCCTTTTCAATTCTCATTATTGATAAAGATGCATGATCCTTTCTACTCAGAGCATCTTTCACCTTATTTGGCCTACCAGGCTGGTAGTGGATTGAGCAGTCATAATCCTTGATGACCTCTATCCATTTTCATTGGGGAATATTAATCTCATTATGTGTGAATATATATTTGAGACACTTGTGGTCAGTATATATCTCACACTTCTCCCCATAGAGATAATTCTGCCAGATTTTCAATGCAAAGATCACCACCGCCAACTCCAGACCATTCGTAGGATAGTTTAGCTCATGGATTTTAAGCAGCCATGAGGCATAGGCTATAACTTTATCATTTTCATTATAACACAACCTAATACCTTCTTTGAATCATAAATATACACCACAAAGATGTCTCCACTAGTTGTGAGTGTGAGTACTGGTGTAGTGATATGCCTTTTTTTCAACTACTTGAAATAGTCTTCACATTTCTAAGTCCAGACAAACTTTACCCCCTTCTGTGTCAACTTGGTCATTGAGTTTGAAAATTGTGAAATGTTCTTCATGAATCGTCGACAATACCCACTTAGACCCAAAAAGCTGCGGATCTCCATTACAGAAGTTGGCTTGGGCCACTCTTCAATTGCCTTTGTCTTGGAAGGGTCCACAAATTTCCCTTTGCAGGTGATATCATGGCCCAAGAATGATACTTCCTCTATCCAGAACTCACATTTACTTTACTTTGCAAACAACTTCCCCCTTCTCAAATTCTTTAACATAGTATTAAAATGATCCTCATTTTCCTAAATTCCTTTAGAGTATATCATAATTTCATCAATAAAGACTACCAAATTTTTTTTCATAGTAATCTCTAAAATCCCTGTTCATTAAATCCATAAAAATTGTTGGAGCATTAGTGAGTCCAGAGGGCATCACTATGAACTCATAGTGTCCATACCTCGTTCTAAAGGAATTATTGGGAATATCTTCCTTCCTAACTGTTAATTAGGGATATCCTGACCGAATGTCCACCTTAGAGAAATAACTAGCCCCATGAAGCTGATCTAAAAAGTCACCTATAAATGGAAGGGGATACTTGTTCTTTATCATAATTTTATTGATTTCACGATAATCATTTCATAAGAACATTGATCCAACCTTCTTCTTGATGAAGTGGACTGATGAACCCCATGGCGAAGCACTCAGGCATACAATACCCTTCTCCATATTCTCATATAACTACTTCTTCAACTCCTCTAGATTTATGGTGGCCATTCTATAAGGTGTATTTGATATAGGAAAATATCCAGGAATAAGTTCAATTGCGAGCTCAACCTCTCGGTTAAGAGGAAGTCTAGGAAACTCTTTAGGGAATACATTAGTGTAACCCCTCATGATAGGCATGTCTTCAAGAATGATTCTATCCTTTGTCTAAATCATTTGAGCTAGATATGCTATCTCATAAGGCAGCAATATCCACACTTGAGACAATGATTTGAAAGGATATTCATCTTCCTCCTTACACTTGTATATAATTGGAGGATGCTTCGGGATGTGAAGAGTGATCTCCATTTCCTGACAGTTGATATTTTATTTGTATAAAGATAGTCAATCAATGCCCAAGATGACGTCGAAATCCACTAAAGGAAGCATGAAAAGATTTTCTGGGAGGTTCGGTCTGCAAATGTTAATTTGGGTGGATTTATAAACCATGGAATAAATAATTTCCCCATTCACTGTTCTCACAGATAAATTTTTCTCCAAAATTTGATGGGGTGTTAGAATAGTTCTACTAAACTTGCAAGATATGAAAGAATGAGTAGAACCAGGAACAAATAGTAGGCTCTCTATTCTTGAATGAATAAATAGAGTACCTGTAGCCATATCATTTTCCAGCTCCACCTCAGCAGTAGTGATAGCATAAGCCCTTCCTTGTTTCATTAGAGGTTATTGCTGATTGCCTCCAACAATCCTCATCTTAGGGAAATTGTTTGCATAATTCCTATGCTCTTTGCAGTTGTAACACTGAACTATAGGCTGAGTGTTGATCTGAACCTTCCTTTCTTCTTCTGAACTAGCGAGATTATTCATATCTCATAGGAAATTATTTTCCAGATGACCAAACTTTCCACATTTGAAGCAATTCTTGGTTCCCTTCAGATAGTTACCAGGTTGCTTCTTCCCAAAAATTGTACAAGGAGAACTTCTTTCAATCATGGGATTTGTTCGATGAACCACCCATGTTGTTGTCCAGTTTTCTCAACTTGTAACTGGGTCCACGAGACCACTGATAGTCTCTAATATCCATTTCAACCTTGATTACACAAAAAAATCTCCTCATAACATTCCAAGTCTCAAATCACCAAATCCTTTTATAGACTCGGCTTTAGTCCACTAAATAAGTGACCCAACATGCTTTTAGTGTCCATGAAAAAGCCAGAGGAATACCTTTCAACCTTGTGAAGTTTTCTTCATATGCCCCAATGGAATCATATTCCTTCTTCTCAAGTCCTAGGAACTCTCTTTCCATCATGAGACAGTGGGTTTGAGGAAAATATTTGTTAAAAAACATCCTCTTGAATTCCTCCCAATCCATGTAATCAATTTCCTCATGGGACATTGTATTCCTGATCTATTTCCAAAATTGATTAGCTTCCCCATCAAAACGATAGACCACTAATATAACTTTCTATTATTCTGAGAACTGGAGGATAAAAAATATCATTTCAATGGAGTTAATCCATTGTTATGTGTGGAGGGGATCAGAAGATCCACTAATCATGGGAGGAATTTTCTGCATGAAAGAATATACAATAACATTTTCTTTACTTGGAGGAGGAGGGCGTTCCACATTACTCAAGTAATTATTCATAACTCGATCAAGCTGAGAAAGTACTGTCATGATGTTTTGAGAAACCGGTCCCGTCATATTAGGAATATCATTAGTGTGATATTCACATTTCCCATCACATTAGTTTTTGGAACTTTCTCTTCTATTTCCTACTATTAACTAAGAAAAATAACGTATAATTAGATGATTTTATAGTTATCTATTTAGCATAAAAAGGAATATTTGAATGTAACAGGATAAACTTGTAAAGGAGAAGTATATCCTAACTTGGAATTTCCTATGATTCATACTAGGTTATCCTTGATCTATTTCTTAACTTATATTCTTATGGACTTTTTTGTCCCTTAATAATGGTTTTTACTATGCTCATGAATCTACCAAATCATATCCCCCGGGAGTGTCATAACCAAGTGCAAAGCAAGGCTTGTTGTGGTTCACATGTTCTCGTTTAAGTCTTTCTCAAAGTAATGCTTTCGGGTTTTACCCCTAGATACATCTATGCTAGATCCACCTCTACCTTCTTGTATCCAAACAGGGATTTATTTTCATGATAAACCACTTACTCAATACTCACCAAAATCTAGGAATGTTTTCTTACACTTAGTCTCATCCATAAGGTTCTCACTAAGATGCTATATCCCTAATCTCCAAAAATAACTAGACCATCCTCTGATAACAACTATAGAGACCCTATCCATTTACATATAACATTACATGATTTTAAGTATAATTATACATCATGGTAAAAGCTAAGGATGGTTAAGTCTAGTGTCTTGGAAGACTAGGTACATATAACATAAAACATGGGATGAAAAAAACAATTCATTATTTAATCTCCATAAAGATATTCTAACTTCCTTTGAGACCTTACATCTTCATAGGTTACCCTAGAGAACACATAAACAAAGGGATGAGCTAAAGATCCTAGTAGGAGAATGAACATAAGGATACATCTTAATAACATGAGTTAGATGGCATGGAATAATGATATCCAAATCTTGGAATATATAAAATCATAACATATAATCATGATATCATGTAAACATAGAATCATATAAATTTGGGGGAATCATAAACCATGTCTTTAGAATGGGTCAAGGCTAACCACCAATCCTGTTTCCCCTTTTAGTATAGGTCAAGGTTAACCGCCAATCCCGTTTCACACCACATCTCATGAGATTTAACTTTACCCAATGCATTGGGGATCTATCTAGGTGCACCCATCTCAACATTTTTAAGAATATTCTTTCCACATAAATAATCATACATAATCAACCATACATAAAAATTAGGATATCGTTGGAAAGAATTGGGTACCACAATAATTAACTAAAGCATAACGAGTGAGTGTATCATGAAAGTGTCCCTGAATGAAAGGTATTATAACATACATGGACGTTAATAAGGTAAATCAGGCATATAACTTGGTAGGTGGTGTCAAAAATAAGTGATAACATATAAGAAATGTATTTGAGAAACATTAGCATTAAAACATTTTTGTGTGGTTTTAAGGAAAATACTACAAAGATTTAAAAATAGAAAAGAGGAAAATCTTTTATATAAAAAAATAATTCAACCAAGAATTTTTTATAATGAAAAGAATAATTTTATAAAGACAATGGTGTCTTAAAACATAGGATAGAGTGCACTTGAAATTGGGTAAAAATTCCAGAAGTCCTATTAAAATAGGTTTGCTTATTTGAAAGGTCTAAGGAAGGAATTTTTAAAAACATGTATATCCTAACAAGAGAGTGATGAAAGAGTATTCAAAAATGAATTTTTTAAAACTATTTTTTTTTTGAATATTTACATAAATAGATAAGATAACTCCATTTTGATATGAAGAAAGATAAGGCAACCTGAAAGAACAAACAAGGTTTGGGTAGAATTCGTTATTGTTTATTGGCATGTGACAGATGTACCTAAGAGGGATTGATGAGAGGTAAAAGGTATTTATAATCACTTATACATCATTATTTAAGTATGGGGGAGTTGTGAAAACATACCCCATCATTTGGGATTATACATAAAAATGCATAGCATAGAAGAGGACAAACTTGATTAAGAGTGAAATGGAGATGATCCCTTACCTTAAATCTGGTGGTGTTATCCACTTGCTATTAATGACCTGAATAAACAAATTTGGTTTATTAATTAATAATTACAAAACCTATTCTATAAGTAAGTGATATAGTGTAACCATTTTTAGTTCATTCAAGACCCTTGTGATTGGTTATGAGGTTCAATTTCATTGTTTAGGTTCGTTTGCTTCCTTGGTTTTAATGATCATTTAATGTTCGGATGAAAACGTATGATGGATGTAATTTTCCAGAATTGAAGTTATAAGATATTATTGAATATACAATAAATTAAATGGTTACAATTTTAATTTGGTTACTTAGAGTGATGTCAAAATATTATATATAAAACTTCAGTGATAACCGTTTTGGTTAATCAGTAGGTTTGATTACAAAGAACATGTTTTGATTTATAACATAATAACATTTGTACAAAAGGATTACATAACCAAAAATAGGATATATTTAATATATATTAATCTTGTTCAACAATAACACAAATGGTTTCATGACCATAATTAAATATGACAATCTAAATTGATAAACGGTTGTCCTTGAATGTGCTAAATTAGAACATCTCAAACGGTGCTTTCATTTATTTCAAATAAAAGGAGGGGAAATGAGAGATAATAATGAAATATACCATTAACATAAAAAAATTACAGTAAATTTATGTCAATGGAGTTATCATACTATTTGGGTGAATGTAGGTGAGGAAAGAAACAAATAATGAAAAAAATGTTAAAGAAATGAAACAATTGTAAAGAGGAATTTACCTCTTGAGTCTACCTCATTTGAGAATCACTTAAGGGTAATGGTTTCTGTATTTTGGGGAGACTTGGGGACTTTGTACATGGAGGAGGATCTTGGGGAGACATTTGAGAATAATATTTTCAAGGAACAAGGCTTGAGAGTATTGAAGAGAAGAGGTAATAATGGAGGGTATTTATAGTGGAGGGGAGAGGTGTTTTCATAATTTTATAATCATTAGTTTGTTAATTTCCCTCAAGACCAGAAATAGTGATGATTCCATGAACAAAAAAAGTAATAAATCCATGTTACTTTGAACCAATTGGTCTTAAATAAGCATATAATCAACAATGACTCAATAAATCCATTATTTAGCATTTATCTTAAATTGTCGTATTTTCCTAATCATAAAAAAATCATTTATTTTAGAAAAATACCAAAAATTTACCCTAACCATTTTTCGACATTCAGAATCCAAAAAAGAAGTCCTTTTAAAAAATAATTTTCTAAATATGATTAATTTAATATTTAATTAAATCAATGATTTATTATCAAAAACAGTTTTATAACATTCATTTACTTATTTTCAAATATATATATATCATACTTTCAACATGAATATTATTTATATATTATCATAGGTAATGTTACTATTAATTAGTGTTTATCACTATTCATAAGGGTGTGTTACTATTCATAAGGGTAGGTTACTATTCACCAAAATAATATTTTTCTTATCGTACTCCAAATAACTTACTGATCGCTACTGTGTATGTTAGATTTTAGAAATTCAAAACATAGTAGTGAAAAACTTATGTTTAAAGGTCACATAGAAATTAGTAGTTAGTTATGTTGTGATTTCATAACATAATTATAAGAAAAGAATTTCCATTTATTAAACATTGAGTCGTTACATGTAGATAGTGCAAGATGATGGTTTCTCAGATCACTTTCAAATATAGGAAAATCATGATCAAATCTATTCCTATTAGGAGAGTCTTATGTGAGAAAAATATTCCCATAATTATTTATGGTATCAACATGCCATGTAAATTTTCTCGCTATATCCTCACTTCTATATAAGCTCCTAAACTGTGGAATGATTGGAAAGTACCGTAAAAATTTTATAGTACCCAATTCATCTTTCTTATATCAAAGAGAACCACACTTTGGGAAAATATTAATTACTTTATAGTCCTTGAAAAATAGTATAAAATAATTTGTGAAAACATGCATTCTTTCAGAGATCATACCCATTGAACATATCATTCATTTAGCATCATATGTTTGGAATGGAAGCTCATTATCTTCTAGTATTTTATAATTAAAGAGTAAAAGTAGTTCAGTGAAACTGGTATCACTCCATCCATTTATGGATTTAAAATTATACATCTTTAGTAATGATAAAAATGAAATATATATTGTACAACCTGGATAAAATGGTATATTTTCACAACTCTTGAATGTCTCAAACAAATTTGGACAATCATGAAGTTCACCTTAAACCATCATTGTTATTTTCTCAATATAGTCTTCATTATCATTCACACCTGTAATAACATCCTTGATACGCTCAGTATCATAGTCCACACATGTAATCTGATCAAATGTTCTATAAAATGTAGTCTTATCCAAGTCACTAGCTACATTCATTTTTTCCCTGTGTTTAATGAAACATTACTATCATCGATTTATTTCGTGATAGATTAAGTGTTCTTCCAACTCATATAGATTAATTAGTCTTGAATAACCATAGTGTAATCATGGAAAAAGGACTTGAGAAGGGTATTATTCATGGAAATTTGAAAACATTATGAACTCAATCACCCCAAACTCACGTTATTTTTTATAAGAATATCATCCATTAATTTTCGATTCATATCCATCATATTTGATTTGAAAATATTAATATTTAAAAAAATAAATAAGTACATAAAAGGTATGAGCTTTTAACCAATAAAAGGTCAATCATAAAGAATAATTTAAGCTACTTGAAGTCATTATTCTAAGATATTAAGAGCCAAATGATGTGTATTGATATATATTTAGTTTTGAAACTTGAAGGAAATGAATGTGTGATATCTAAAGTTACAAATAATCTAATTAAACATTCATATATTGTAAAAAAGAGTTCAAGGATGGTTTCTATATCTTTTTTCGGTGGGAGTACAACATGAGGGATGGGTTATTGTTTATTTAAATTTTCACTTGGTTTGGGGGGGGGGGGGGGTAGGTATCGTTTAAGTTTCACGATCCTTATAATTAGATGTTAAACCTTATCCGCCTCTTTAGTTATAAATTTGGATACTACTGGGATTCCTAGCCCATATGGAGACTTCCGAAAAGGCCATCATTGAGTTCTCACCCATCACTTCCCCCATGGTTTTTTTCTAAACTCTTGTGGATGACATGATAAAAAAACTCCATAAGCTCATCACTCTATTCGCACTATCATCACTCTATAGTCCAAGGATCTGTATCCAACCTATGATTTGAGAACCCCTAAAATAGAGATCCTCTACATGAGATCCTTGGGGTTTCCACCCCTCTGTTTATCAAATTCGTCTTTAGAAAAAAGGAGTGTAACCTCACTTCTAAAGATAGACTGAATAAAAACACCCAATTTAAAGGAACACCATATGATTTCATCATTGGGAGAGAATTCTCCACCCTTCCATGATTCATGAATTCCACCCATTTTATTATACCTAACAAATACAACCATTTTGTATGGGTAGGAGAGGGCAGAGAGATCATAGTTCCCAACAACATTAAGATGATCTTGACCATGAGTGATTTCTTGAAATCGATTTAACAATCGCCATAGGAGAAAAGAATGAGATAGTCTCCACTAGATAGAGATTCCACCGTCTTACCCTTCATCTATAATTATAATTTTAAATAAAAATATTTATAAATATTTGTATATAATTATAAATAAGTATAAATATTAAAAAATATCTATTATTTAAATATCTTTATTATAATTTTATAATTATTTAAAAAATATATATTCATTTTAATTATAATTATAAATAAATATATTTATAAAGTATTAATATATTATTATAAATATGTATTCATAAATAATAATTTATCTTAATAGAATTATATATATAGTTATTAAATATAAATATATATAATTATGAATATAATAAATATATTTATTATATTATATAAATATATAAATAAATATATATATATATATGTATTTATTTATAATTATAATTATAGATATATAAATAATTTTATATAATTATATATATTTATATAATTATATTTTTTTATATAATTATATATATTTATATATATATAAAATTATACACATCAAGTTGGATAAAGAAACAGAATTAGCATGATTTGGGCATTTTGCTCGTTTCATGGTTGAGGTGGATCTTGGATCTACTCTCGTTGACACATTGTTTCTTTCTTCTGATTTAGAAGAGGTTGCACTTAGAATTGATTATGAAAAAAATCATCTTTTCTATATGGATTTCAAGATCATTGGACATGAGTTGGATAACGGAAAAAGGGAAGTTGTTTGTGGCTTCTGCTCAGCTCGTGGGCATGAAGAAAGATCTTGTTACAAGAAGGCACATATCAACAAGATAAGGATTTCCAATTTATAGGTGTAAGGGGATGCATTAAATTGGAAAGACTTGGATAAATTCTCAGAAGGTGGAACTGGGAATACTGCAAAAATAGTGAATTCATCAGGAGTGGACACTCAATCTAAACAAGATATCTTGTGGAAAGAGTCTATCAATGACTTTGATGCTACAAAATGTTATATGGCTTCCCCTAATGTTGATGATGCGAAGACGTATAGTGATGTTTCAAGCCATGTTGAGAACTCTTCACTAACCAAATGCTCTTGGGTAGATATAATTGTAGAGAATAATGTTGAGGATTTTCATATTGATAATGAAGTAACGAACTCCAAGGTTAAAATAAAATAGAGGTGGGTAATGAACATTCTATGGAAAGATCTCTCATTACATCCAAAAGGAATGGAATGAATGGAATTGTGGTGGTCTTCCTACAGATAAAACAGGTTGTCTATGAAATGATGAATAACATAAAATCCTCTTCTGGTATTATTTTGGATGAGGAATGGTTACAAATGGTCCCATATAGGAAGGATGGACATGAAAATAAGTCTATGGATTTGTGATTGGTCAACAAGGTTTTGTTCACTCAATATCTTGGTTGTTTTAATAACATGTATGATGATATTAGTTTGGACAAACCTACAGGGAACTCTACTCCATCCTTGATTCACAAGGATAGTGATCTAGATATTTTTAAGGACACTATAAACATGGGTTGTAGACCAGAGGATGTTGGATGGAAAAATCCATAAAATGATTCTTCTTCTATGGTTGTCGGGCATTCCACATATCTAATAGGTGCACCCATAAGAACTATTACAGTGACACATGGAGAGTTTGTGGAAAGAAGAGGAAAAAGTACTGGTCAACTGCCAACTAAGGCCCCTGCTTCTCCCATCTCATGTGTCAATCTGGATGTTTCTACATCAAACCCTTTTTAAGTGTTAAATCTTACCATTGATAATGAATCTATGGATGATTAGCTGCAAACAGTTATAGTGGACGAAAATGAGACCGTTGAAGATGAAACATGTGGTGTTGTTATTACAACTCTAATTGAAAGGCATAACCCAAAACCTATTTCCAACATGATCCCAATAGCAACTATACCTGGGGATGGCCAAGAACTAAAACATATGCATCCAAAAATGATGTCCAATACCCAAAATTTGATGGATGTGGTTAGGAACAACCAAATTCCAATCAGGAATGACAATTCAGAGATCGTTGAAGATGAGCCTAATGGGACATGGCAGAAAAACAAGATCTTGAGAAGGGGATGTCATCCCAAAAATCATGGCAGAGGGTGTCGTTATGCTGAATGTGATGCTAAGAAGGATGAACTACTAGGGGAATGGGTCCAGAGATTTCTGAATATTATATGAGTGGCCGTGGATGTGGTCGTGGTCAAGGGAATGACTGAAAACTCACAGTCAGAGTGGAAAACTGCTGAGGATGATGAGGACCCTGACCAAGATTAGAAGTTTAACCCTATTCTTATTTTTATGTTTTACATTTTTTATGAGGGAAGTCCTTTGTTTGTCCCTTTCCATCTTTCTTTTGTCTTTCTGTGAAATTTTATTTTGCAATAAATGTTTTAAGAGTAGGCTTGCCTACCTCTTGAGTCGTTTGAATATATATATATATATATATATATATATTTATCAATATATGAATATATATAATTATATATATAATTAATATATGTAATATATATATATATTACAATTTTATAAATATTTAAATATAAATATAAATATTTATAACTTTTTAAAAACTTTTTAAATGATTATATGTATTTATAATATTATATTAAACTATTTAAATTACAAAATTAAAAAAAAAATTAATTAATTTATTATAAAAATTGGAACATATATTAAATGTCAAAACTTAATAAACAAAGACGGATTAATATCAATCATATAAATTAAAAACATACACTACCATAGATCTGAGAAAGGGATACGACAATTTTTTCAGTGCTAAGTAGAAAGCACTGATAAAAACCACAGTTTTATCAGTGCTATTTAAAAGCACCGATAAAGGTGTAACAGTTGTTGGTGCTTTTTTAAGTGTTGATAAAAGATTTATTTATCAATGTTATTCTTAACACTGATTAAAATTATTTATAAAAAATAATATATATATATATATATAATAATTATATTAATATTAAAAAATTATGTTTATTTATATAAATTAAATAAAAACACATGTTTATAATTAATATATATTTTTTAGTAATTTAAATAAATATATATATATATATAATGATTAAATAAAATTATTTATAATATTATAAATAAATACATATATTTCAATAATTATAAATTTATAATAATTTTTTAAATAATAAATATATTTTTTATATTTATAATTATATAACTATAAATTTATATAAATAATTTTTAAATATATTTAATTATAATTGTAATAATATAAATAAATATATGGTTAAATAAATATATGCCTCCAATGAATTTGGTTAATAAATATATATATCAAGAGACAATGATGATATTTATGGACATGTTTTACATTTTTTATGTTTATACATTG
The DNA here is from genome assembly GCA_963277665.1 of Viscum album. Classification (NCBI taxonomy): domain Eukaryota; kingdom Viridiplantae; phylum Streptophyta; class Magnoliopsida; order Santalales; family Viscaceae; genus Viscum; species Viscum album. Next base: position 1,340,156,628 of record OY728139.1, on the reverse strand, counting down.
ATGCATGTGTGTGTATAATTGAACTTAAATGATCATAAGTTTTGTTTTGGACATGATTGTGTGTTTATATGTTCCAAATGTTTATATTACCTATATTATTAAGATTAATGCAGTAGTTGGGGTCTTACGCAAGTAGTAAAGGCTCCCCATAATCCTTTATTGGACCCATGTTCAAATCTAGGTGAGGGAAAATTTCCACTGGCAGGTAGCATCATAGGCGTGACACAGGTAGGGGGTGACACATGCATGACACAAACAAATGGTGACATAGTCACAATGCAGGCATGATGATGCACTGGGCCTTCAGGATAGTTTGTGGGCCTTTGGTCCATGTAATGGGCTTCATACCCACTTGTTCTTCGGGACATGTACTGAAAATATAAGGATTGATGGATGGTTTATCACATGGAGTGGGGCTATGGCTTGCCTTTCTGGCATGTGTTTGTGGTTTGTGTGTGTTTAATGTATTTATAAACCCAAAAACCAAATATATATGATGATTCATACATATGTTATGTATTCATGACTCATGAATGTTCATTTATACGTTGGAACTCTTATTAATCATGTTTTACATAAAAAATAAATATTCATAATTATAAAATTTCAATTATATATAAATAACTTCTAAATATATTTATTTATAATTATAATTATAACTAAATATATATATTTAAATAATTATAAAATTACAATAAATAAACTTATTTTTAATTTATCAATATAAATAAATATAAATAAATATATTTAAAATTATATACAAATATTTATAAAAATATTTAATTATAAATATAATTTAATATATATGTATAAATAATTGTAAAATTATAATTAATATATTTATTATATATATATATATATGAGTAAATATATAGATATAATTATATTTATAATTATATATAAATATTTATAATTATATTTATTTATAGTTATAATTATAAATAAATATAAAAATTTAGATAACAAAAAAATTATAACAAATATAATTATTATATTTATAATCTTATAAATATATTTAATTACATAAATGTATTTATAATTATAAACAAATAATTATAAACATATACAAATATATATAATTTTAATTATAAATATATATATATAATTACAAAACTATAAATATAATAAATATATTTATGATAATTATATAATTATAAATAAGTATTTATTTATTTATAGTTATAAGTTTAAATAAAAATATATTTATTTAATAACATTAGATCTTTATCATTGTTAAATAATGCTAATAATACCATTCTTTATCAGCTTTATAATTTTAACACTGATAATGACTGGTTTTATCAGTTCTTTTTTATTTTAGAGCTGATAAAACTATCCTTGATCAATAATTTTTTGAAATTAGTGATAAAAGTTGTACCCTTTTTTTAAAAGAATCATAACTAGTTTTCTTATTTTTCACACAATGAAGCTCTCACAGAAGCTAACAACCCTCGCACCACTGCTCTGATCGAACCTCGCTACCGATGCTCCCCCACTATCTCCCAACCGCACTGTCGCCACCACGTCGTGCCTTTCTTCCACTCTTTCCAAACCCCACTGCCGCCACTCTTTCCCAACCACATTATCACTATGATGTTGCATCGCCATACTGTCCCCACTCCGCTGCACTACCGCCGCACTGCCTCAACGAACCCCAATGATAACACATTTCAATGAATCAAGACCGTCCAAACTAAAGGTATGATATTCAAATATTGTTGTTTATGTATTTAGAAAATTATTCTCTTCACAATTCATTTTTTGTTCTTAATTGAAAAATAGTGTGTGAGGCACCCCCTTTAAATTTAGTGTTGTTTTGTTCTGACCAGATTCGCCCCCTCAATTTCTTCCCCATCACCGCATTCGTTCATGGATTAATCCAAGTGTAACAGGTGACCCTTTTTCTTGTGATTTATTTGTGTGTAGGGAATTTGATAAAATTTTCAAGCTCCTTTCATCCTATATTTGAATTTATGAACCATTTCCCATTAATTTGGGATAAGTTTCCCCTTATGTTTGTTATTAAATTATAGAACCATGATTATTTCATGTATAACTCCATGTTTTCTATATCAAATAAAAACATCAAATCCGTTTATGTGTTATTGGAATGGTAAGTCAAGTTTTATGTGATTTTAATTTCGATTACAAGGAATTTTCAATAATAGAACATGTTAAATATATTTTTTAATAAAACATGCACAACATGTTCTTGATATATTTCATGAATTATATTTATAAATAAATTATAATATTTTATAAAGTGTTTTGGTCATCAAAGTGAATTCTCAATAGGCATAATTTTTTTACTTTTCATTTAATGAAATACTTGAAATGCATAGCATTGATAAAATATTTCATGATTTCGTTAAAATAACATGTGGGGTTTAACATTTTTTACCCCATTTGGTTTATTTTATAAGGAAATTAAGACAATGTTTTCATAGATCTAGTGATATTATAAAGGTGGAATAATTAATAAATTGATTTCTAGGGTGATTTAAATTTAATGTTTTATGAAATGTATTATAAGTGGTTTCAAATTATTATATAGAGAGTTGGCCTCTTGTTGAGTTTATAAATGGCCCGTTTGGACCATTTAAATGGCCTTTCAAACATGTGGGTGTGTGAGATCCACTTATTTGCCCAAATTATTGTTTCCATTTATGGGTGGTTCTTGATGTATGTGGTGATCAAGTGACGGATAGAAAGCTGATATTTCTTGTGAGATAATTAGAGGTGTGAGTGAGTTATTATTTATGCTTAATGTTGATTGTTTGGATTATGACCAAATTTTTTTTAGGTTAATCCCCTTATTATTAAAATGAAATAAAAAGAAACAATCACATGATTGATGGATGGGATACAATAAGGTAATGCCCACATCCATAAAAAAGAGTCTATAAATCAAGAACACATCAATAATCATGATTAGAGTCCTCATCATCATAAACCACTTCCCACTCTAACTGCGAGTTCCTTTGATTGAAGATCACAAAATACATTTCTCTAAGAATTTTTTACTCCATGGTGAGTCACATGGATGTAGTCCTAGTGGACACATTTCTACCTTGAACTCATGCACTATCCCAATAATCACAAGCATGTCCTTAGCCATGATTTTTTGGATGTTGACCCCACTGCCAAGTCTTATCTTGTTTCCAATTCCATTACATCTCTTTCATCTCAAAATAAGAATCTCTTTTCTGCATATGTTCCTCAACATTAAGATTCATAATTTATACAGAGGGGACATCGACTTTATTGGAGATACCAATAATTGGTGGTGATTTCAAACTAGACTCTAATGGAGGAGAATCAAGTATATCATAGTTGATCTACACCATACCCGTGTTCTGTGAAGGGGATTATCTAAGGTCTGAGGTAGTGATACTCATCAAAATATTCTTTGTTGGAAGTGGGAATCCAATACTAACTTTTGTTTTCCCTTCCATGTAGAGGAGGTCAGAGCTTGTTCTTGGATCAATTCCTTGTCCACATCATCTTGAATAACATTTTTAAGATGCTCTAAATCATCAGAATTGATAATAGAATCAACATTATTCTGTTATAATATGTCATCAAAATTTTCCTACTTTCCTTTGTCATAAGTACAAAAATTCATTAATATAGGGACAAACTCCCCTATTTCCCAACAAGTGCATGCACACTAGGATGTATTTTTGGGTTGACCTCCTCTACAGAAATATTATCCCATGTTTTATTCCCCAAGGAGAAAGAGAAATCTATCCCACCATTAATCATATTCAAATCATATCCATGTTGTGATAAAAATTACATGCATTCCACCCTCTTGGAATCCAATTGTCAATTAGTTATACACCACTATCCCAAGTATATGAATTCATAGACCGGGCCTTCCAATTACAATTAGGTACAACATTCCCACGAGTTGAATAATAGGAATAAAACATTGATCTTTTGTAGTCTAGAAAGTCATGGTAATTAATTTGCAGTTCAATCAGAATTTAGGGACCTTATTATATTAAACGCACAACTCAATCTACTCAAGATCTTCGGAGACAAAATTTTTATCAGTCCTGCTGAAGACTAAGTCATCCTCATCCAAAAAATAGAATAGTGTCCAAAACGAGCAATATCGGTCTCTTTGTCTCATTTAATATTAACTCCAATTGTAAGATAAATATCATACAAGATCTCTGGATGCCACAATAGCCTCTTCAAAAAATATTCCCCAAAAATTTCATAGATGATCTACGCACCTCCAATGGGTTAAAATTCATATCAAATTCATGGAGATGTATGCCACTAGAGTGATTGAAATCAAACCATACCACCACACATGCATCTTTAGATCATTAGTGGGAAATGGGATATGAAAAAAATCCTCTACCCAATGAAACACACCTCTAGTTTCTTAATCCCCAAATTTCCCATAGTCGTGTAACAAGGTCATCAATTTTACACAGTTTGTCCCCATTTGTTGGATTAATCTTGTAATAATTGAGTGTTTAGCTGGATTTTGGTGTGAGGAGACCACATCAACATCATCTATGACATGAAAACTATTTCCATTTCGACTAATCACCCAAAAAACAGATTATTTGTAAGGAGAGAAGCAACTACAACTCACACTAGTAGAAGGCAGAACACCCAGTCTAGATTCGATACTACCAACTAAGAAAGACAATAGGTATACTATCAGTGCTGTGACCACCTTCAATGATAGCATATCAGGTACAATAGATGTCTTGGGGGAGTCAGTGGTGTCAACCGAGGATGTTCCATATCTGTGTGAATCAAAACACCTCAGATATATGAGAGGGTCAAATTCTAGAGAGATCTGTTATAATTCCATAGATCAAAACCCTGCAATTTTCCACAATGACCCAGAGAAAAATCATCTTAGGACCCCATCCCGACTCCTTGTTTGGATTATTTATTGTTTCTTACCATTACTATTACTCTCGTAATGTTAACATGAGTAACTAAGTGATAAGTATTTATTTATGCTACACTAGATCATTTCACACTTATAGTTCACCTAGATATGTATATGGCTAGTGTAGAGTGACCTTGATTCTAAAATTGCTGTATGCTAGTCAAGTGACTTCTGTTAGAATGAATCATAATCCTGCAGTTTGTCCCATTTTTATAAATTTATATAATTTTATAAATTATAAATATTTCATTAAAATATGTACTCTTTAATAAATTGAATATAATTTTATACTTCTATATAAATCTATAATTTTATATACTAATATAAAAATATATATAAATTTTCAATTTATACATTTATACCTATAATTTTTTTCATCTTATCTAGAGTTTAATACTTTTATACTTTCATAAATTCAATGTTAGTGTTGAAAATATTTTAAAACATATAATAATTTATTTTTTATATTTTTAAAACAATTATTATATTAAATATTTATATTTTCTATTATTAAATGGTTTTTCAAATAATGTTTTTTTTCAATTATTACATTCAATAGCTGTATTAATTAACTTCTTTCAATAAGTTTTTTTGATCATGTGGGATGAAAAGCTACTTTGTCAATATTTCTATTTTCTATCAAAATATTATTGAGATACATATTCAATTGAACATATTTTTGATATTTATTTTTTAAAATACTAATATTACCAAATCAAATATGATAAATATGAATAGATAATGGATGGATTCCAATCGTATGACAAAATAATATGAAGATGGATTGAATGATTTTATCAAGTTTGAAAAATATAATTCATATTTTCTAGAGATAATATTTTTATCATTATAGAGATTTTTTCAATGATTTAATCTATAAAAATTAATAAAGTTTAGTTTATTTGCATCATTTTATGATTTTTGTTGAGTTTTGAGATAAAATGTGAAAATTGGTTAATTCTGGAAATTTAGCAGATTTCTGTTGCTTATGTTTTTAGAGAATAACATCTATAGTTTTGATCCAATTTGATTGATTATTATTTTTTTAATTACAAGGTTCATGTTCTACAAATTCATCATCTATACCCAAAGATCATTCGAAATCCCACAAGCTTAAAAATATATATGAAGTTGAAAACTTATTCCAGTCAGAAAAATGTACCCTGCCTCATTAAATGAGGAATATCTTAGGCTACCAACATCCAAATGAGATGATTTTAGTTGGGTTATAAATATGACACTAGGTCCCATATTCAAATTAAATTTAATTGAAAAATTATTTCATTAAATCATCCCTTGAATGAGTAAAAGTTGTGTAGGTGGAAGAGTAATCAACAACCAAAACAAGTCAGATTTATAAGGAAACCATAGAATATTTTACACATATCCAATGGATTTTAAATTTAAATTAAATATATCCATATATATTCCAAAAATCTTATAAGAAGATAAATTGGAATGATTTGTAAATCTTGTGTGCCAAATAGAATCCATCATCTATAAATGTTTTTTTGGAGAAAATGTTTCTTTTCTTGTTTTCCTTATTTTCTTTATTATTAGTTTTGTAATGTCTTATCCTTTCCCCTTATTAATGTATTACCTTAAAATTGAGGGGTAATAATCTGAGTTATCGGGGGGAAGGAGTGGTTTTCACTATTTTAATGTTTGAGTTCATGCACTTAATGGTTTGAAATCTTTTCTCTCTTTTCCAAATTTGGTTTCAAATTCTAATAACTTTTTTTTTATTATAAAGTTCGATCATATTTGATTATATATTTTATTTTTATTATTTATTTGGTAAATAGTCATCATATCCCTCCACTAGGTTTTGGTCAATTTATTATTGAATAGATCAAGGATTTGTGTTGAATTACTGGGCAACCATCAGTATGTGTGGAAGGGGTAGTGAATATTTTTGATTGTTTGGGATAAATAAGACCCAATCATGAATTTCCTCTGTCAATTGAGGGAATTTTACAAAACTGTTTCACACATAGGAACATTATTAGACCAAGATTATATATTGGTATGGTTTAACCTTACATTCACCATTGACGGAGGTAGTGAGATAAAATGATCATGAAATCTCACATTAATTGGCTTAGTAAAAGAGGATTGGATAAATGGGTACTATGATAATATTATCATTGGAAAACTGAACCTAACATGATAACTTAATTTATATCACTATTTTCAATTACTTTATTTTTTATATTGCTTTCATTATTTTTATTTATTACTTTATTTTGTTGCATTTCTTCTTTTTCAAAATCAAACAATTTAAGAAACAACCACAACTACTTTATAATATTTAATGTGACAAAATTGATTGTCGTGTTCTCATCTCTAAAGACAACCTAGGTTAACCACTATAAATAATTTTAACATAGTAAATAATTATTCATTACACACCCCCTGATAGGAACATGTCAAAACATGGAATTATTTCTGGGGAGGCAGTTCCAACCATATAATTGTAAATATTTGTCTATTTTAAAATTAAAAATACCATAAAACTATTTTTCCACGATGTTTCCAAAAGATTATTCCTATAATTCAGATTAAAATTACCCATAAGGGAAAAAATAAGATTAGTTTGGTTATGATATAGTTCAGACGTGAGAACTTTGAAAATTTATCGAACAAATAGAGTGAATGTAGAAGTAGCATTTGAATATGTTTATGAATTGATGGAGAAAATAGAACCTAAGCATGAACCTTATAAGTCCAGGAAGGAAAAATTTACAAAAAAGATGTGTATGTAAGATCAACAAGATTGAGATAGATTCTAGATTGAGTGTGAAGAACTAATTGATCCTCATGTTCCTTAAAAATTAGAAGATCCATATCCTTTGATGGAAGACACCACCAAAGTGGAAGAATTTGAAGAAAATACGGAGGATATTAACTACCAACCTCAATGTAGTGAAATTAAACTACAATAGGAACTTCCTAGTGAAGAAGAAATTGAATCTGAACAAACTGAGAGAGATAATAATTTGTTAAAATATTTTTATTCTGATTTTATTAAATCTGAATTGAGTATTACCTCACCTTGCCTTAAATTTTCAGATTCAGCCAACAATTGTAATGCCTTCGTGGATGAGGAAGAAAAAGATGATACACCTGATAAGGAATATATGGAGCTCCATAAACTTCATGAACACTTATTCTAGGAAGTACAAGAGGATACCAATGTTTATTTTCCTAAGGAAAAAGAGGCTCAATATTATTACTTTAAATGGTAAAAAATTGGTATTGATTCCCCATGATTTAGTTTTTTTAAAAAATAATTATACTTTAAAATTTTTCCTTGATTATCACATTGATGCAACATACCTTGAGAAATCAATGTAGAATAAAGAAGATGTTGTGTAAGTGGAGGCCATGAAAGAATATGACTCATTCTTTGTCCTATCCCTACAATTCAAGATGCATATAATTTTTTGGGGGATGATTTTATATACTATATCTATGGGGTCCTGAAAAAATAATAATAATTACATGATGGAGAAAAGAAGTTCTATTGGTTCTTTTCAAAAAAGATTAACCCAACATCAGAATGGGGATAACCAGTTAGAAGTTCCCATTTGGAGGCAGTCAAAAACCAATGCCCTCTTGGAGTGCTAAACCAAGATATATCATTTTTTCTCACTCAATTTATATTTTATTTTCGTTCAAAATATTTATTATCTTATATTCTATACTTTAGGTTGTAGTTTTTAACGTCTGTAGCACATAGGAGCTTAAATCAACACCACACTACCAATAAGTCATGTTTTACCTCTCCTTAACACTTTATTTCCAATCTCGATTAAATTAAAAATATAATTAAATGATAAATACACTTTAATGTATTTTATACAATATATTATTTTTAGTTCATGGGAAAGGGGACCTTTGTAGTTTAAATTTTCAGTTGTTTTTCCCCAATTTTTTGAAAATAAATTGTTTTTTTTCAAATTTCTTTGTATTTATTTTATCAATTTTTATGTGTTTTTGAAATTTTTGAGTTCAAATTATTATCATATATATTTTTAAAATACATTTTAATTAGAGAAACAATTTATTTAATTAAAATTATCTTATATGAATGATAAAAATTACTTTGTTTCGAGTTCAAATATTTAGAAATCTCATAAAAAGTATAATGATTTTTGAATATCAGGTCACATCTCACCATATTTATCTTTGAAATAAATTTCTCATGTGGATTCTGAAACTCATTTTCATATTATTTTCAGTCAACCCATTTATTGAGAGAACCAAAACATACTTGATTTGTCTATAATTTGATTTATTCCTTTCAAAACTTGATGTTTTGAGGTACATGTGTTTTAAATGATTAAGGTGTTTCATTGATTTTAAAGCCACATTTTCAAATAAATACTTTTCATTTTGGCTTACCTTGAACATTTAATACTTTTATCTTTTAGAATACATGAACAACCTATTAGGTTATCCAAATTACAATCCAATTTTCTATATCCTACCTTTTCATGAAGTGAAATTACATGATATAGTTGAAATAACTGATGGGGGAATCCATATTGTATTGTGATACCACATTTGGTTCAACGTTGGGTGGAAAATAAAATTTTGAAGATATTTTTTTCAATTACTTAATCCCTACCAATTAATCAATTTGATCTTATTTTCATCATTTTATGGTTTTTGGTGAGTTTTTTTTCCAAAATGTTAAAATTGGTTAATTATGAATATATAACAGTCATCTATTGATTCTTTTTTGAGAAGAAACTCAACAACTTTTATCCAATTTAAGTGATTAAATTTTTTGGTATTCCATCATTTTTGGGATAAAAATTATTCTTCTAGACCTAGTGTCTATTCAGACCCCCACAAGCCCAAAAAAATCTATGATGTTGAAAAAATATTCTAGCTAAATAAAATGGACCCTACCTCATTAAATGAAGCATATATTGGGTTAATGAACTAAACATGAGATTATTTATGATGGGTTATAAATAAAACTCTCATTTTTAGATTGAAATTAAATTTCATGGAGAAAATATTTCATTAAAGACGTCCTTGAGTGAGTTAAAGTTAGGTTGGTGGAATAGTGATCATCGACCAGAAAAATACATCTTTATTAATGTGAAAATAACATAATTTACACATATCTAAAAGATTTTACTCTCCTAGAGTAGATAAAAAACTCAATTTCAAACAATTTATAATTTGGGACCCTAGCATGTTTTTTCCATCTGGTGGGAAGAAAAAAAGCAAACTTCTGGAGGATAGATTCTGTAGGAAATTTATTCCATTCTTCCTTTTTCCATTCTTTATTTTTAGTTTTGTAATGTATTATTCTTTACAATTATTCATGAATTACCTTCACATGGATTGTTAATACTCTAATTGATTTGCTAATATGAGGTTTTCCCTTTTTTAATGTTTGTGTTCATGCAGTTAATGGTTTGAAATATCTTATCTCTCTTGCATAGTTGGTTTCAAATTCTAATAACAGTTTTTATTATCTTGTGTAATCATCTTTGATTATATATTATATTGTTATTATTTATTCATTAAATTATCATTATCTTCATCCCCTAGGTTCTGGTATATATACTATGGAATAGATCAGGGATTAGCGGTGAAGTACTCAGTGATCGTCAGTACGTGTCGCATGGGTAGTGAATATTCTTTATTGGTTCTGATAAAGAAGACCTGATTGGGAATTTCCTAAATCAATTGAGGTCATTTTATACCAACATTTGATACATATAAAGTAGATTATTCCAATTTTAAATATTGTTAAGGTTTACTCTAAACATCACTATTGACCAGTGGAGTGAGAGGAAGTGATCATGGAATATAATTTTAATTGCCTTAGTACAAGAGGATTAGATAAATTGGAACCATGATAGTATTGAAATTGGAAAATTGAACATGACCTGATCACCTAATTCATCTCACTATTTTCAATCACTTTCTTTTTGAAAACACTATTAATATTTTTATTTATTTATTTCTTTTGTTTCATTACTTTGTTTTCAAAATCAAACAATTTAAAAAACAACCTCCACTTATTTCTAAAATTTAAAGTGAAAAACATGATTGTTGTGCACTCATCTATGGGAAAACATAGGTAGACCACTATAATTCATTTTAACTTATGAAATAATTGTTTTTCCACACCCCGTGATAAGAATGTGTATTGAAATTAAAAAACTAATCCTGAATTGATCAGCTAATTCATATCCTCAAATCTATTTTTTTGAATTTTCTCAAATCCACTTTATGGTAGTGGTACCCGTACAATAGGATTACAAAATTAAAATTTGCGGATTCAAAATTCAAAATTTAAACCAAACAAGATCTAGTAATTCAAAATAAATTTGTCCCCAAATCCAACCAAATCTCCACCTCGAAGGCCGTGAGATCGACTGTATAGACCAAGGACAGGGCTGTCACGTCGCATCCATATAGTCACCACCATCATCGCATCACCTAATTCATATCACTATTTTCAATCACTTTATTTTTCAATTTTAATTTATTATTTTTATTTATTGATTTATTTTGTTTCATTTTGTTGTTTTTAAAATCAATCAATTTAAAATACAACCTCAAACTCTTTCTCAAATTTAAAGTAAAAAAACATTATTATAGTGATCTCCTCCTAGGAGAAAACCTAGGTTGAAAACTATACTTCATTTTAATTGAGAAAAATTGTTTTTACCACACCCTACAATATGAACATGTCAATATGACCCTCTCAATTATTTTTTTTGTGTTTACATTATATTTATTCAAGACTAATTTGTATAGAGGAGTTGGAATAACACTATATTTGTCAGAGAATTGATTGAATTTATAAATGTTGGAATAAACATAGAAAAAATAGAATACAACCTTTGACTGGGATAATACTTCTTTTAATGAATTATTTGATATGATTACAAGCGTGGAAAATAAAGAAGACCATATTGAGGATGCGATTACAAATATGAATGATTACGATGATTGTGTTGAGGAAATGATAAGTAAAGTTAAAGTTAAACTTTGTGATTGTCCAAAATTGTTTGAGATGTTAAAGAGTTCTTAAAAGAAACTATTTTATAATGGTAGCACTAAATATATTACTTTATTAACCATAATAAAGACATATAATTTGAAAGTAGCCAACAGATGTAGTGATACCAGTTTTACTAAACTACTTGATCTCTTTAATGATATGCTTTTAGAAGATAATGAGATCCCATACTGAATATATGACACCAAATGAATGCTACATTCGATGGGTTTTATCTATGAAAGAATAAATGTCTTCCCAGATGACTGAATAGTATTTTGGAAGGATCAAAAATCGCTTAATGAATATCCGATGTATGGTTCCTATCAATACAAGAAAGATTAATCAGATCCTATAAATGTTGTATGATACTTTACAGTCATTTTAGGTTTTAGGAATCAATATGGAAATGAGGAGAGTATAGGGAAAATGATGTGACAGACATATACAAAAAATAAAAATTGGAATATTTGTCACCCAAAAGACTCTCCTCAATGGAATAAAATTTACCAGGAGTACCCTAAATTTTGAAACGATTCAAGAAACCTTCATCTTGAATTATCTATAGATTGACTGTGTCCTTTTAATTTTTAAATAATAACTCATAGTACATGATCAATTATGTTGGTAAATCATAATTTTCTACCATGGTTATGGATGAAATAAATATATATCATTTTATCTATGATTATATCAGGACCAAAAAAACCAGGTAATGATGTTGATATTTATTTGGCTCTATTGAATGAGGATTTGAAATTATAGTGGGATTCAGGAGTTACATTGTATGATAATTTCAGGAATGAAGAGTTCACATTAATATCCATGTTTTATGGGACCATAAATCACATTCCTTCTTATGGAAGTTTTTTGGATATAGAATAAAGGAACTCAAGGGAGTCCCATTTGTAAATAAATTACATGGTATATTAGGTTGAAAAATTCACAAAATACTATGTTTCTAGGACATCATATATTTCAACCAGGAAGAAATAAGTACTAATATTGGATGAAATTATTCTATGGATGTTCTGAAGAACATACAACACAATCTCAACTAATAGAAGATTGACTGTTTGAGAAATTAAAATATGTATACACTGATTTTGGTAAAACATTTTTGAAAAACCTTATGAAAAAATATTGGAAAAAGAGATCAGTATTTTTTTTGAATTACCATATTGAAATTTTCTGTATGTTATAAATTTTATTGATTTTATGCATGTTGAAAAAATGTATGTAATAGTATAATTGAAACATTACTAAATGAACCTGTAATAACAAATTATGAAATGAAGGCTAGGTTGGACATGGTTGAAATGAGAATATGGGTAGAGTTGGAACCAATGAAGGGTGATAAAATGAACCTTTCTTCATCCAACTACTTAGATTCTTTTCAGGTAGGAGGGATATATATTTTGAAACATCATGAATGATATAAAGGTTCTATAAGGGAATTCATCGAATATTTAGAATATCATGTTAATAACCAATTTAAGGTTAAAGGGCCAGAAATCACATAAATGTCATATTTTTATTTAATATCTAATTCCTACAGATTTAGGTATCATTTTCCCAAGAATGTACGTCATACATTAACCAAGCTCTATTTCTTTTTCAAAGCTATATGTAGCAAATTATACTCCCATAGAAATTTTTGACAATAGAAAAGGAAATAGTATTCATATCATGTGAATTGTAAATGTTCTTCCCATTAGAATTCTGTAATATTATGTTTCACTTAATGATTCACTTGGTGAGAGAGATTTGACTATGTGGTCCTATAAATTATAGTTGGATTTACCCCATTGAATGGTATATGAAAATTTTTAATGGGTATGTCAAAAATTTAAATTGTCTAGAGGGTTGTATTATAGAGAGATATATTGTTGAGGAAGCCATTAAATTATGTACCATCTACCTATATGGTATGGAAAGAGTTGGTTTACTAAAATCTTGTAAAACTTGTCACCATTACAGTAATAGAATTTATGGAAGATATGATTTCATAATCAATATTACAGATCAGGAGAAGGCCCTCCTTTACATTTGTCATAACAGTTTAGAGGTTTCTGCATATTTTGAAACCCACAATGAAATTCATAGAAATTTCAAACTATCAAAGGAAAAAATATGGATATCAAATACACACACTGAAAAGTTTATATGATAGTATCAAGACCATATTTTTAATGATTTATATAAAAATTAGAATTCAGTTTCCAAAAAACATCAATGGATAGTTAGAGGACCAAGTGTGTATGGATTATCTTATAATGGTTATGTAATTCAAGGTTATAAATTCTATAAAAATAAACATGATGAAGGAAATGCCATGAAAAATAGTTGAGTAACACTTGTAGATGAAGCAATGCATGATTCTGGCACTAAGTATGGAAATCTAATTTATGTGAATATGTATTACTTTGGCATCATCATACAAGTCTAGTAGTTGGACTATAAAACATTCCAAGTGATGATTTTTCAATGTAAGTGGGTTAATAATAGGAGTAATATTAAAATAGTTGAATTGGGATTCATGGAAGTGGATTTCGGAAAGGAAGGGAAAAAAGGGGGACCATTTATAATGGAAGCATAGGTAGTATAATTATTTTATGTTCCAGATTATGAAAACTTAAAGTGGTCAATTGTTCTGTTATCAACCAAAACCATTGAAGGTTTAGATGAAAATTCCACCGAGGATGACCCTTTCATTGGGACATCATAATTATTTTTTAGTGGTCCCGACTTAGGTAGGGATTTGTATGTCAGATTATACCAAAATTAAGGGGTTTGGATACTCGATAAAGGGGTCAAATCTATCCAGCCTTTCAAAAAAAATTGAGAGTTCAATAATTAGGTTATATTCTTTGAAATATAAATTTTATTACCTCATGTTATAATTAGTTATCTACTACATTAACATAAACGAAATTAAATGTTTGACTATTAATGCAGACAAAGTCTTCTACACCTGATGATATTATCAATCTCTCAGAAGAACCAATAATAATAAAGGAAACCCTTTGGGAAGATGTAAAGTTAATGTTATGATATATTTTATCTATTTTATTGAAAAATTATATTATGAAATGTTGAGATATTTTTTATTATTCCTTAAAAAAAATTTTATTTTAGAAAAGTTATGTCCATATTTCATCACTTTCTACAAAATATATCTAGAAATATCTTCGCCCTCAAAAACCTTTCACCCCTATAATGTTAGTATTAACCACTTTCCTTCAAGTTTCCTTTACTTCCTTTGTAGAAAGTGAAAAAAATGCTATTTCTACTCAATCACATAGTTCATCTTGATGTTTTCAAAATAAAATATTTATCCATGGAATTAATGTATTATTTCATATTTATGTTTAATTTATTTCTTTTTAGTATTACTCACAAAAATAATTATTTTCTAATACAAGTGGATTCTTTTTTTCTATTTGGGGTGGTATATCCTTCTTTAATTAATTTCTACACCAAAACATCCATAGAATTCTTCTACCTCAAAAAATATTCATCCCTACAGTGTTGGAATTTTCCACTTTCCTTTATGTTCCCTTCACTACCATTTCATGAAGAGAAACACCGCAAACTCTTCTCAAACGTAGAGGTAATCATGATGTGTTCACAATAAAATTATTTTTCATATAATTACTGCAATATTTGATGTTTTTGTGTAATGTATTTCCCATTAGTATTACTCATATATAATTTATTTCTTATATAGGTGGATTTATTTGTTCGATATGGGGTGGTCTGTTCCATTGATTTTCATTGTAATAATACCTACACTTCATACAGAGTCAATGTTCTTAGAAAAAATATATTTCTTTTTGTTGAAAACTAGAAGGGTGGAGGAAGTTCATTTTCCCATTGTGGTGACTTTTAATAATATAATGGGCATAAGTGCTTCTACTACTCTTATAGTTTTCAACAATGAGACAGGTTTTCTGACTAAGATCATTGACTCAATATTTATTGTTGGATGTTATACAAATAAAGACAATAGTAATCATGGTCAAATTGACATATAGGAATATTTTGAAACTTTGGGATGTGTAGGAATCAAAAACACCTCAATCCAACACACAATGTGATAGGTATGACTCCCAGTGTTTCTTTTTATTTAAAATTGACATTAATTTTAGTTAAAAATACAATAGACATAGTCAAAATTGATAAAAAATAATTTTTTTTTTGATAATTTAAGACAAAATTCCATAAGACGTTTTTTATTTGTAGGATTAACCTGACCTCAGTCAGATACACGATGTGCCCAAAATGACCCTAAGTGTCCGTTATCAGGTTTAAATGGATATTTTATTTCAAAAAGGGACACTCATTAAAAATATAGAAAACACATTTTTATTTTATTAAAAAATTAGGAAATAAATTCATAAATCAGTTGTCACATATAAGAACTGGTCTAACTTCAAACTGATACACGATGTGGTCGGTATGTTTCAAAGTGTGTGTTTCTAGTTAAAAATGACATTTTAGTAAAAAAGTCATTTGATGTACTCAAAGTTGAGAAAAAAGAATTTGTATTGTTATTATAATTTAGGAAAATGGACCATACACAATTTTTGATGCGTAAGAATCATCTGTACCTTAATCCGATACACAATGTTGCCCATATGAATCAAAGTGTTTGTTATCTATTTAAAATGGATATTTTAGTTCAAAAAGTGTCACTCACTGAAAATCAAAAACACACACTCAAATATTCTTGATAACTTAGGAAATTTATTCATAAATCATTTTTGACATGTAGGAATTGGTATCACATAAAAATGATACACGATGTTACCAGTTTATGCCAAAGTGGGTGTTTCCAGTTAAAAATGTTATTTTAGTTAAAAAGAAAAGTGGTGTACAGAGAAATGATAAAACACATTCATATTGTTTTTATACTTTAGAAAAATGATCCATAATTCATTTTTTATGTGTAAGAATTTGCCTCACCACAACATGATATAGGATGTGCCCGATACGACTCAAAGTGTCTATGATCAGTTTAAAACTGTCATTATAGCACAAAAAGTGTCACCCAATGAAAACTAAGAAAACACATTTGGATTGTTTTGATACTTTTGTAAAATGGTCGATAATTTATTTTTAATGTGTATGTATCAGTCTCATGTGAAAGTGACACACACTGTGACTAGTATGATCCAAAGTGCTTGTTTTATGTTTCAAATGACATTTTACTAAATAACAGAAGTCACATACTCAATACTGAGAAAAACTATTTCGATTATTTTGAAACATTAATATAATTATTCATAAATCATTTGTGACATGTAGGAATCAACATCTTTTTAATACGACGCATGGTGTCACTGGTATAATTCCATGAGTGTATATTTATTTAAAAATGATATTAATTTTAGTAAAAAGAAAAGGTGACATACTCTAAATCAAGAAAAAACATTTAGATTGTTTGTAAAATTTAGTAAAACTACTCATCAATCATATATAATGGGTAGGAAAAAAACCCACCTCAATCCAATATACAATGTGACTGTTATAACTCTAAGTGTGTATTTTTATTCAAAATTGACGTTAAATTTAATAAAAAAAATTCAAGTGACATACTCAGAACTAGGAAAAAAATACATTTTATTTTGATAATTTCGGAAAGCGATCGATATGTAATTTTTGACATGTATGAATCATCAACACCTTAATATGACACACGGTGTGACCGGTATAATTCAATGTGTGTCTATTTATGTAAAATTGACATTAATTTTATTAAAAAGAACAAGTGACATACTAAAACCCAATAAAAAATTTTGGATTGTGTTTATACATTAATAAAACTTTCCATGAGTCATTTTTGACATATAGTAATTATCCACACCTCAATCCAATGCACTCTGTGATTGGTATGACTCAAAGTGTCCGTTATTAGTTTGAAATTGACTATTTAGTTTAAAACATGGGTCACTAACTACAAACCAAGAAAAGGAACTCCAATTATCTTGATAATTTAGGACAATGATTAATAATTCATTTTGACCAATAGGAAGTAGTGTCACATCAAAACAACACATGATGTGACTTTTATGACTCAAAGTTCTTGTTTCTAGTTTGAAATGATATTTTTGTGAAAAACACAAATGAAATACTGAAACATAAGAAAATACATTCAGATTATTGTGATAAACTAGGAAGATAATCCATATGTATTTTTTGACATATAGGAATCAACAACACCTCAATATGCTGCATAGTGAGATGGGTATAATTTCATATGTTTCTATTTATTTAAAATTAAAATAAATTTTGATAAAAAAACAAGTGACATACTGAAAACCATGAAAATTCATTCATATTGTTTTGATACTTTTGTACAATGATCAATGAGTCATTTTTTATGTGTAGAAATTGACCGCACCTCAATACGATGTATGGTGTGGCTGGTATAACTCAAAGTCTGTATTTTTATTTAAAATTGAGATTTGATTAATGTATTCTTTTATATAAATTTTTAATTTATTTTTTTATAGTACTACTAATAGATGATTTATTTTCATATATAGGTGGACTCTTTTTCTTGGGTTGAGGGGATCTGTTTTCCAACTGATACCACAGGTAGACTTTTTTGAGAGGGGATCACCAAAGCCGAAGAAGATGGAACATTAACATTTTTAAATGTTTGGGGATAATTTTAAATGTAATTATACAATTTTTTTAAATGTACATATTGGTTTTTTGTTCTATTCATGATGTCAAATTTATATGAATTAAATTATATATTTTTTCATACACATGTTACATGTTTTTTCTCAGTGTTTTGTTATATAAACAACACTGTTCAATAGTTTGGGCCTTTATCAGTGCTTTTTATAGCACTGATAAAGTGTTTCCTTTATCAATGTTATTTTTAGTGCTGATAAATTCCTCCCTTTATCATATTTTTAACACTGATAAAGGTGACCACCCATTTAACAACAACAAGATTAACATTTATTTTTTAGCAATGTTAAAATAAATATTGCGCTCTTATAAAGTGCTATCTTTAGTAGTGAAATTGAAAATATTACATGTATAATAAATGAATATATGTATAAATAAATATAAAAAAATGATCAAATATATTTTTTACCTTATTAGTGAATATATAATAATAAATGAATAAATAAAATTAAAAAAATTAAAAAAGTGAATTAGTAACCTTTACACATACATGTACACATGACATAAATACATATGTAGACATGGACATCTACACACACAGATATAAACATATACACATACATACATATAGTTATTCATGTGTATATATCTATTAAATGATTTAATATTAATATAAATATATATTTAATTAAATATATTCATTAATGTAATATATAATTGTTTAAATAAAATATTAATATATTATATTCATTTTTACTATATACACATGTTGTTATTAATTTATGTAAACAAACTAATAAACAATATGAATAATATAAATTTGATAATTTTTTATATATCAAATTATGAAAATAAGATTCATTTTTTATTAAAAGTTATATAAATAAGATTGATATATTATATTTAAACATATATACGTATTGTAACATAAATCATATTTAAAATATATAAATCACTGCTATAGATTGAACCTTCAACAACACACAAAAAGAGATTTATCAATGTGAAAAAAGTGACGATGTCCCCAGTGTTGTTAAGGGGGGGGGTCTTATTTATCAATGTTAAAAAGAGTGATGATAAAAGAAATTTTAGTAGTGCTAAAAAAAGTACTGATGGAAGGGGTCTTTTATTAGTGATAAAAAAGTGCTGATAATGGTCTATTTTATCATCATTGTTTTAGCTCTCATAAAAGACCCATTTTATTAGAGATAAAAAAGCACTCATAAATGTCAAAAAATTAATTTTTTTAAAAAATTCTGAAATTTTTTTGAGTGAACCAACCCCCTTTTATCAGCGCTCGACCCGCCCTCTTACAGTGCTCATCTAGCCTCTAACCCCCTTTAACATCACTCATCTATCCTCTACCCCCATTTACGTGTATATATATATATATATTCATCTACAAATATAATTATACATATTTATATTTATTTTCATATATAATATATTAATTTTTATAAACATATATTAGAAGGTATAGATAAATATATATATGTTTTTCAAGACACAAAAATATATTTATATACATATAAACATTATATATACATTAATTTTATATGTATATAAATATTCATACGTTTTTTTAAGAATATCGATATTATTTTTTATTTAGATAAGGTTTATATATTTTAAAATATAACATATATATTTATAAAATTAAATTTTTCTGTCTGAATATATAAAAAAATATGAATATATTTTTATATATTTGTTTTAAAAAAAAACTAAAATTTAAAAAACGATAATATTTCAAAAGAATAGTATCAATATGAATATAGGCCTTTGTAATAAATTCAAACTCCCCTAAAAATTGAAAAATACACCTCAAACGAGGCTGAAAGTCCATTGTATATTAAAAAATTCAGATACACCAACTTAAAACTCAATTTTGAAGGCCTTATAAACAATTTTGTGCCTTCAAAAAATGTGACAAGGGTATCTCCATGTCACTAGTTTGTAGATCTTATCGCAAGTTTCAATTTGATATATAGTAGAGACCAAATCGACACCTAGATAAAAAGTTATGTTAGTTTGAATTTCATGTTATGTTTTCAAATTATTTTATATATTTATTGATTTATGCTTTTTATCTCTTAAAATTGTTATGAAATGGATATTACATGATAATAATTAGAAAATTATTAATTACTAATATTTTGTAATTATTTTATAATCCATTTTCACTAAATATAATATATTTATGTTTAAATACCTATTTCACATTATCTAAAACATATTCAAAAAATAAAAATTATATTTATATCAACATAAATATATTTAAATATTTAAATATTATTTTTGAATGATTTTTTTTTGAAATATAACCTTTATTAGCAATTGTAAAAAAGTGATGATAAAGACCCCCTTTATTAATGCTATTAAAAAAGCGCAGATCCAGGGGGTCCCTTTAATAATTCTAAATAAAACACTAATAAAGGGGGTACATTTATCCACTCTAAAAAAAGCATTGATAAATGGATACATTTGACGACATTTTATTCAGCGTTGTTAAAAACACATATTTTTTGTGAATTTTTAGCGTTGTTAATGAATGGTGCAGCGTGGTAGTGAATATTTGTATAAAAATTAAATTTAAACAATTTTCCCTTTATCTGTGGTTGGAAAAAGTGCAGAAAAATGTGTCACTTTTACCATCACTAAAAAAGTACTCGTAAATGGGAGATTTTTATAGTTTTTTCTATTGCTGATAAACGTTTCCCCTTTATTAGTGTTTTTTTCCACCATGGTTAAGGTTCAGAATTCAAAAATCATGATTTGTGGTATTGGTGGAATACAAAGAGATTCATATTGAAATGGCATTAGGGGTTTGGGTTGCAATGTTCAATGAACCCTAGGTTTTCAAAATGGTTGTTGGAGAATTACCTTCATGTGGGTAGTTAGAGTTGCTATGTAATGTTAGTGGACTATTATTCCTAGAGTGTTGGGTGTTGTTGGAGGTTCCTCTGATGTGTAGTTCCTTAGTGAGATACCATGTGGATGGGTATGTTGTGGATATCAAGATATCTTCTTTGTCGGGTGTCTGAACAAAGGGAAGTGGTGGCATGTCATTCAATTTTCATGGAACCTTTTCTTGTTTCATTGAGGAGTGTGGTCATATGATATGATCATTGATGAAATTTTGTGGTCGAGAAGTTTTTCTTGGTAGAATAGCAGAAATTTTCATAGAAGTTCAGGATTAGAATGTGTGGACACTATGTGGAAGAGCATCATCGATAAATGAAAAGTTAATAGGGAATATCATAACTGAGGTTGTCTCAGATGATGATAAGGCATCATCAGTTGATGATGAGTTAAATGGGAATATCATAGTTGAGGTAGTATAAGCTGGTGATATGGATTCTTGGTTCTTCTATGAGTATAGAATGGTTTAGAGTTGTTTGTCATGGAATGTGTTGGTTAACGATTGGGAACCAATGCGAAGCTTCAATTGACACTTTGGATAGAGGTTCTTGCAACATGGGATCTGGTCTGTATAGTTTGTTGGAAATTACAACCAAGGAATTTATGAATTGAATACTTGTTACTAATTGATAGGCATAGTAATACACATGATTAGCATGTTGGGTTGAGGTATCCAAGTCTTGGTTGTTTTGTCAGAGTCAGACAATGAAATAATGATGGTCGTTCTGCAAAATAGGTGTATATTAGCATCAAATTGTGAGATACTAAGGTTGTTTAAAAGAATGGTTCTTTTCTCTTCTTAAGGATTCATAAGGATGGTTGTTAAATTCATAAAATATGTAATGTTAGATGGTTTGGGGATGTAGTTGGAGGTGGTTAGTATCAGTGTTTTTTCATTAGATGATGTCTGCCCCCTTGTTTTTCAAGGGAGGTGGGCGTCGTAAGAGTGTGGTGGCTGGAAAAACCCACCAATTGATCCTGTGGAGAGAGGATGGAAGGGGGAGAGGCAGCCTATATAAAGTGCTATATCCAATCAGTTTTAGAATCTCATCAGCTTCATCCGCCACTCATCACCATTATAACCCATCAGAATGCTATTTTGGAGGTAGTTTCATCACTTTATTCAAGAGAGATATTTATGAGGGTTTTCCTAAATAATAGAGAGGGAGTATGTACACACTATTACCCTTAGTGATCATTCTATTTTGACCCTAGTTTTGTACCCCATTTATTTTGGGGGGTTTTTCACATTACATCTTGTGTCCATTTTATTCTATAGTTTTCACATCATTTTTATCTTGTGATTATCACTGCACCAGTGGGCCAATAAATTTTTCCAGTCTCAATAAGTGGTAGAAGAGGACATGTTTTGGCCTAGTACATTCACATTTTTAGGTATTAATAATTATAGTAAATTTTAGTATTTTCTGTGATTGCTACTCTGGTTGATATATCACTTCAGAAAGATTTATTGAGATTATTGAACACACCTTTGTGAAACAGTGGTGGTTTTGGACTTATGACGTGTCCATATGAAAAAAAAATTTGAGATAAAAAATTTCATGGGGAATAATTTTTCATTATTGAAAATGAAGATACTGGAAGTGTTAATGAAAGATAATTTTCAACTGAAAATTGCTGAAAGACCAGAAAATGTGATGATGGAACATGGTTTTAATGGGAGCCAAAATTATTGCATGAAAAACAAATGTGGCGAGTACTTATGAAAGTGGGTATATATAAGTTAGTGAAGTAACGATGACTAATACAAGTAGAATGAATCTCAAAGATTCATGGATAATCGACTCTGGAGAAACATGGCACATGAAGTCATGATTTGAATGGTTTGATCAATATAAAACCATCCGGGACAGAATTTTTTACATGGGTAAAGATCACACCTTGACAATCATTGGAGTTGGTACCATCAAATCGAAGATCCATGAAGGTATTTTTCAAACCATCCAAGGAGTACAACATGTGAATGGCCTGAAGAAAAACCTATTGTCATTTTGAAAAGTTGATGAAATATTATGTGAGACTCACACAAAGAATGCAGTGATGATAATTGTGAAGGGTGCACTTGTGACAATAAAGGTAGATAATATCTCAAAGAACCTGTATGTTTTTATCGGTGAAACGTACAAGGAGGTATAGATAGTTGTCTCATCAACTACCACGACAGATGCATGGATTACATTATGGCATCAGAAGCTTGGCCAAATGTATGGAATCCCACCTTTTTGTTACATAACTTTTCATTACATTTTAAAAATAGAGGATCTCTAATGTATAGTGTCTTGGAAAATAAAAACATAATATATGAAAACTTAAAAAACATTATTTTAGTCCACTTGAAAGAATTCATCATAGGTTCATCCTAAGTAAAATTACTAAATCTCATATCATGGGGACATACATCAAAATAAAGGGTTAGCAGAAGGACCAGTAAGGGTAAAGAAAGGAATCAGTTTACTTTTGATATCAATAAGAACTTGATGAAAAACATAAAGACAATAGAAATGGAAGAATATGCAAATCATAATATAAGGGACATGAATCATAACATGAATATGTGGCTAATAAATTTGTTTTATACATTCATGAACATATCACCAAGGTCCGTCCCCAAGATGTCATAATGATTACCAAGGTTGTTCACCAAGATATTGTAAAACTTGTCATCTCTAGAGATTAATTTATTTACCTAATGCATTGGAGTGATAGTAGGCTACACCATTAATATTTATTTATTTTCATGTGATCCACATAGATCATTTCCAAACATTTCATAAATAACCTAAAGAGAATAAAATAAATGGGTTTCATATCAGCATCGTGGCATTTTAAAAAGTTCTTGAAAACATGATAATTATTTCATATATAACCCATGGAAAGGGAATGAGGGTTTTATGTATGTAAATTCAAGAATAAAATATATAATTTTTATCTCTTTATGAATTACCCTTGAAATTAAAAAGTTCTAGGTATCCCCATAAAAAAATAAAATAATTTCTTGAGAAAAAGAGAGAGATTTTGAGACGAAAATTATGCACCATAATGGCTATATAAAATGGTTTTATAAATTATTACAAAGAAAGGTTACAAGTTTCACCCACTCATAAATAACTCATAATAATTTATAGAGAATGAGTAAAAAATAAATAAGATCATGGTATGGATATTTGAATGGCATACCACTTGAAAAGGAAACATGAAAGAAAAGAGATGATGCAATTTATTTACGAAAATTCAGCAGCCTAACAACGTCTCATAAAATTTAGAAAAATAGGTTAATGAGTGGAAAGGGTATCTCATCATTTATAAATATAATGGACAGAAATAAAGATATATAAGAGCATACCCCAACATTTTATAATGGAAACCAAAAGACATAACATAAAAAATCTTGACTAGAAGTGGAGGGTGAAATGTTTCCTTACCTTGACGAGTAACTTCAAAAACTCAATGTTTAAGACCTTGGGGGGCTTAAGGGAACCTTGGGAGGACTATTTGTGAGGTAAAATGACCAGATCTTCAATGAGGAGGAATTTCAGAAGAAATTAATGATGGAATGGCTTGGTATTTAAAGAAAAAACCGAGGGAATATTTTATTAATTTCCAAGGGACACCTTATTAGTGGTATTTTCAAAACCATGGGCTTTCCCATGGTATTATCCCATGGTATTTGTCACTTGGGACACATCATAACATATCTTACTATATACAAGTCAACCAGAATTATTACATCCTTAATGATTTCATTAAACACACCATAACTCAATACAATATTTTTTCTATTCACCGATTTTTTTATAAAAATATCATAATTTCACCCTAACCAAATATCGATGCTCAAAATTAAAAAATGAACTTCATTTTATGAAAATAATTTTCTATTTATGAGATATTTAATTTTCATGTAAAAATACTATTTACCCAAAAAATAATAATACTTAACTAATAATTTCTGAAATAGTTATTTATTTATGAAATTATATCATATTACCATTCTAGATTCCTAAATTATATTTAAACTTAATTAAGTGAGGTTACTATCCCATTTGTCACATTACTCTTCATAAGGGTAATATTACTATTTATAATTTATTATTCACAAAAAATTATGTTAATCTTATTAGAATTTAAATTTCTTACTGATCACAACTGTAGATGACCATTTATTGAAAATTATTTCACATTATTTATTATTTAAAGTATAAAAAAATATTTTAATATAACTTTTTCGAATATTCATCAATAATTTCAAACTTCTATAAATTCATTGAATATTTATCTTGAAATTGGAAATTCACTAATTTTTTCAAAATAATAATTAACAATTTCATTTATACAAAAAGATTATACAAATTAAGTAGGGCCCCGTTACATATCCCCTTATAACACTTGCATATGACCTAAGAGTAAGGTGTGCAATGGTGATAGAATCTTGGGGAAGCATGGAAAACATTGCCCGATTGATGATTTCTATTAACCTGAACTTCTCTTGTAAGGGATTTTGTTCAAGATTAACATATTAGAGTTTGACTTGGGCTTGGTCAAGAGAAAATCCTAGTAAACCTACCTCCTTCCCAAGCTCTAAAAATGGGCTTCGTATGGCCTGAGTCTACTAGATGAGGCCATTGACTCTGCTTTCTCTATTAGTTAACCATGATCATTTGTATTTATAAAAAATAATCACAATGTTAAGAGTATTGTTTCGAATGGTAATATTGACAAATGGTCATATTGACCAACAGTCATATATCAGTCGAAACCCAAAAATATCATTTTAATTATACTCACTTCCTTAAAAAAGATATAGTTTTGTAGAGTATAAAATAATATAACACACAAATTTAGGAAAAAAGGTATTCAAAAGTTCAGGTCGTTACACTCTTCCCCCCTTAATAAATTTCATCCATGAAATGTTAACTGGTACCCTTTGAGGAGAAAAGGTTTGGGTACTTCTGCATCATAGACTCCTCTAGTTCCCTTGTGGCATCTTCAAATTTCTGGTTCCTCCACAATACCATAACAAGGAGGGTAGTCGTATTGTGTAGAACCCTGTCTCTACAATCCAAGATCTCCATCGGTTGCTGCTCATAAGAGAGGTCATGTTCTAGATGTACCACCTCCAGATTTAGTACATGTGAAGTGTTAGGTATATATGTCCTCAGGAGGGATACATGGAAGACATCATGAACTTGTGCTAGATTTGGTGGAAGTTCTTGTTGATAGGCCACTGGTCCTACACGATCAAGGATTTAATAATGGCCAGTATACCTAGGGACGAGCTTAACTTTCTCCCCAAAACTCATAACTCTCTTCTGATGTGAGATTCAATGAAAGACTTTTTCACCAAAATACAACTCCAAGTCCCTTCAGTGGTTCTCGACATAGCTCTTTTCCAAACTCTGAGAAGCCTTAATGTGTTGTTGGATGTCATGGAATTTTTATGTTATCTCTTGCACAAGATCAAAGACAAGAAGCTTTCTCTCACCCGCTTCATCCCAACAGATTAGGAGTTCTACATCTCTTACAATATAGAGAATCATAAGGTTCCATTTGAATGCTTGAGTGGATGCTATTTTTGTAAGATAACTCAACTAATGGGAGAAGTATGATCCCATCCACCCATAAATTCCATTGAGCATGTTCTCATAATGTGCTCGAGTGTTTGAATAGTCATTTCTTATTATCCATCAATTTGGGGGTGATAGGCTGTACTAAAATTCAATTCAGTACATAGAGCATGTTGACGACTTCTCTAGAATTTTGATTTGAACCTTGGATCACAATCAGAAATGATAGAATGTGGAACTCCATACATCCTTACCAATTCCTTCACCGAAATCCTGGAAAGTTGATCAATAGATAAATCCTCCCGAATAGAGATAAAATGGGTAGTCTTGGTGATATGGTCCACTATAACCCATATCGCGTTGTTTCCCTTGGATGTTCTTAGGATACCAGTGACAAAGTCCATAGTGATATTTTCCCACTTCCATGCTAGTATGGGAAGTGGATGTAATACCCCTTTAGGAAGTTGTCTCTCTTCCTTCATTTGCTGACATAACAAGAACCTTGTAGTGTAGTCAGCAATATCTATTTTCATATTATCCCACCAATAATGATCACGAAGGTCCTTATACATTTTGGTAATTCAAGGTTGAATAAGGAATGTAGAGCTGTGAGCTTCATCCATCATCACCTTCTTTATTTATATAATAGATAGAACACATAGTCTTGTCCGAAATTTTAGTACCACTTCTTGATCAATATTGAACTTAGGAAACATTCCATCCTTTACAGCCTCATACTTCTTCTATAACATATGATATTATTTCTAAGTCTTCTTGATCTTTTCAAGTAATGATGGTTGAGAAATCATTTGGGATAGAGTTGATGTTGTCCCTTCCCATATAACTCCCTTGTCCATTTTCAATAGGTCTTGGATCAAGGGATCTTTTTGAATCCATATCATAGATAGAAAAAATGGGTATTTTATACTTAATGCATCAACAAATTTGTTTTCTCTTCCAGGATGATAATGAATTGAACAATAATAGTCTTTTATAAGTTCTAACCATCTCATTAGTCTCATGTTCAATTCCTTTTTTGTGAAAATATACTTCAAACATGGATGGTCTGTGTATATATCACATTTATCCGCATAAAGATAGTCACTCCATATCTTTAGAGAAAAAACAACCATAGCCAACTCAATATCAAGCGTGGTATAGTTATTCTCATAAGTCTTCAATTGTCCAGATGCATAAGAAATGACTTTATCATTTTGCATGAGGATGCACCCAATCCCTTTCAGAGATGGATCACTAAAAATAACATATCCTTATCTACTTGAGGGTAGAGATAACACGGGTGCAGTAAACAATCACTTCTTCAGGTCTTGGAAACATTCCTCAAATTCCCTTTTCTAGATGAACATGACCCCTTTTCAAGTTAACTTGGTTAACTAATTATAAAGTTGTGAAACATTTTTCACAAACCTCCTATAATATATTGATAATCCAAGGAAACTACGAATCTAAGTTATTTTTGTAGGTTGAGGCTGATCCTCTACAATAATTATATTTTCAGGGTCAACTATGATTCCTTCATTTGTTACAATGTTCCCCAAGAAAGAAACTTGTTGCAACCAAAATTCACATTTTCTAAACTTTCATAATTCCTCTCCATCATTAGAGTTTTCAAAATAACCCTTAGATGATCCTAATGCTCATTATAAATTTTGGAATATATCAGAATATCATTAATAAAAACTACAACAATGTTATAAATGTAGTCCTTAAAGTCTCTATTCTTCAAATCCATAAAAATAGAATTAGCATTAGTCAAGCCATATGGCATAATAACAAACTCATAATGCCCATATCTTGTTCAGAAGGTATTTTTTAGAATATCTTATTTCTTCACCCTCAATTGATGATAACCAGATCAAAGATCAGTATTAGAGAAAAATTTAGCCCCGTAATGTTGGCTAAATAAGACATCAATTCTTGGAAGAGGGAATTTTTTCTTCACTGTGATCCCAGTCAGTTCTCTATAATCACGGAATAACCTCATTGATACATCTTTCTTCATTACAAATAGAATAGATAATCTCCTAGGAGACACACTCGATCCGATAAACCCCTTCTCGAAAAGTTTTGTAGATGATTATTTAATTCTTTCAACTCCACATTCTCCATCCTATATGGGGTCTTTGATATCGGATGAGATCCAGGTACGAGTTCAATAGAGAACACTACCTCCCTTTCCGGGGGAGGTCATGGTAACTCATCAGGAAATATGTCAATGTATTCCTGAATGATGGGGAAGTTTTCTATCCTTATACTCTCATTTCCTTATTTTTTTCACCAATAAACTCCATAAAAAAGGATATAGGAGGTTATTCTAGAAAAATATTGTGTTGAGATATATCTCCTTGGAAGATAACTGTAGGTGTTCTATTCAATACCACTATGATTTTCTTGATTCTTCAGTTGATCTTAGCATTGTTATTTGAGATCCAGTCCATACATAGCATAATGTCAATGTACAACATGGTAATGACTACTAGATTTGTGATAATATTTTTCTCAATAAATTAAATACTAGAGTTTCTAAATACTGATTATGCTTTGATAATCCCACCAGCAGTCTTGACTAATAACTCTTGTTTTATCAATTAAGGGGTTGATTCTAAATTCTTTACAATCATGGAGGAAATAATGGAATGTGTAGAACCATAATCAAATGAAGTACTTTTGAGCTTTGAGAGAACAACAAGAGTACCTTTCACCACATCATTTGGTGCTTCAAATTCAGCCGTAGTGATAGAAAAATCACGAACTTATTCTCTTGGCCTTTGCTGAGGCTAATGGTGATTCCCCTCCACTGCCTTCAGATTTGGATATTGGTTAGAAAAGTTCCAAAGTTTCCCACACTTATAGAATTGCACATCAGGTAGGGCGCGCACCATCTTCCACTTGTTGTTAGTGTTGAGAAGATAAGGCTTCACCTCACTATGAAAATTCTGCACGATATGGACATCTCTTCCACACTTGTAGCACTTCCCTATCCCGAGTAAGAAGTTGCCCAAATGTTTCTTCCCACATTTGTTACATGTGGGACATTACACTTTCTTTCCTCCTCTTCCCTGATCAAAGGTCCTCCCTAATATGGGATCCATTTATATCTTCTTATCATTGGATTTATGAGACCACTACATCTCACCAAACTAGAGTTCAGCTTTTATTTCACTCCATATGATCTTCTAATAGCTATCATAGTTTCAGTTGGATTGATTCTTCCACAGATGAGGTCTTAGTCCACCAAAGAATATATCAACCTTCCAATTTGTATAGATGAAAATTATTGAGGTGTATTGTCAAAGCCTTGTGAAGTTCATCTTGTAGCTTCCAACTGATTCATTCTCCTTCTTCTTCAGATTGGAAAACTCCTACATATTTATTTTCATAGAATGGGGGATTTAATTATTATAGAAGATCCATATGAGCTATTCCCACTCCATAGATTTAACCTACAATCTTGGCCTCATGTTTTTAATCAGTTCCCACCACTGATCAACTTCTCCGTCTAAGTGGTAAATAGCCAAGGTGACCTTATCTATTTTTGAACAGCGGAGCATAGAAATGATTTTTTCAATAGAGATGATCCATTGTTCAGTATTCAATGGATCAATCACCATTTGAACGATTCTTACTATTTACCACCATTTTTTAAAAAATAAAACCATATTAGGAAGATTATTTAATTTACAATAATTTTATCTATAATGAATTTAATTTCAAAAAATTTCATGCTTAAACAATTACATTTCTCTATAAATACTTCATAATGATTCATAAAAATATTTTGATTAACCAAAC
Source organism: Viscum album (assembly GCA_963277665.1). NCBI lineage: Eukaryota > Viridiplantae > Streptophyta > Magnoliopsida > Santalales > Viscaceae > Viscum > Viscum album. The sequence goes on along the minus strand of OY728139.1, from coordinate 1,340,125,700 downwards.
ATATCCCCTGGGAGTGTCAAATGAAGAGTGTAACAAGGCATGTTGTCATGTACCAAGATACCCCAGGTCAAGCCCAAAACTCCTTGTCAGAGTTTTCACTCCTAGGTACTTATGTTCCAGAGCCACATCCACTTGTTCGTATCCAGACAATGATTTATTTGTTTGAAAACCCCTTACTTAATATTTCACCAAAATACAAGGAAGTTTCCCATATTGAAACTTTTATACAGGGTTCTTCCTAAAAATTTCACATCCTAATTTACAAAAATAACTAAACTATCCTTTGATACCATCTACGACATCCTGCCTTTTTATTACATAACTTTTCATTACATTTTACAAATATAGGACCTTTAAAGTCTAGTGTCTTGGAAATACGAAACATAATTTATGAAAACATAAAACACATTATTCTAGTCCACATTAAAGGCTTCATAATTGGTTCATCCTAAGTAAAATTATGGCTTCTCATATCCTAGGTACATACATCAAAGGAAAGGGTGAGTATATGGCCTAGTATGGGTAAACAAGGGAATCAATTTACTTTTGATATTAATAAGAATTTGATGAAAAACATAAAGACCTAAGAAATGAAAAATATACATATCATAATAAACATAAAATGAATAATAACATGAATATGTGGCTAAAAAATTTATTTTAGACTTTCATGAACATATCACCAAGGTCCATCCCCAATATGTCATCAAAATTACCAAGGTTATTCACCAAGGTATCATAAAACTAGTGATCTCTAAAGATTAATTTATTTACCCAATGTATTGGAGGGATATCAAGGAAAACCCTTAATATGTATTTATTTCTTATCAGACACATAGATCATAAAAAAAATTTCATAAATAACCCAAATAGAATAAAATAAATGGGTTTCATATCAACATCGTGACGTTTTAAAAAGTGCATAAAAACAAATCATTATGTCATATATAACCCATGGAAAGGGAATGAGAGATTATGTATGTAAATTATAGAATAAAATATGTTATTTTTATATATTTATGAATAAAAATGGAAATGAAATATGTTTTGGTATTTACATAAATAAAATAAAATAATTTCTTGAGAATAAGAGAGAGATTTTGAGACAGAAATTCTGCAGCATAACGGTTCTATAAGATGTTTTTAGAAATCATTAAAAAGAGAGGTTACAAGGGTCACCCACTAATAAGAAACTCATAATAAAGTATAGGGAAAGATTAAAAAATAAATAAGATCATGGTATTGATATTTGAATGACATACCACATGAAAAGGAAACTTGAAAGAAAAGAGATGATGCGATTTCTTTTACGAAAATTTGGAAGCCTAACGACGTCGCTCAAAATTCAAAAAAATTAGTGGATGAGAGTAGAAAGTGTCTCTAATAATTTGGACATAAAAAGGATAGAAATAAGGATATATAAGAACATACACCAACATAATAAAATGGAAACTTGAAGACATAATATAAAAGAATTATTAACTAAAAGAAGAGGGAGAAATGTTCCATTACCTTGTAGAGTAAATTAAAAAACGTGATGTTTGGGACCTTAGGGGCTTGAGGGAACCTTGAGAAGACTCTTTGGAAGGTAACAAGACCCTAGATTCGTTGAGGATGAATTTGGGATAAAATTAATGAAGGAATGGGTTGATATTTATAGAAAAAGGGAGGGAATATTTTATTAATTTCCAAGGGGAACCTCATTAGTGGTATTTTCAAGACCATGGGCTTGCCCAAGGTATTTTAACATGGTATTGCCCACTTGGGACACCTCATAATATATATTATTGTACACAAGTCGACCAGAATTATTACATCATTATTAAATCATTAATTTTTTCATTAAACACAATGAAACTCAAAATTGTATTTTTACTATTCACCAAAAAACAAAACATTTCATAAAAATATAATAATTTCACCATAACCTAATATCGATGATCAGAATTCAAAAATAAACACCATTTTATGAAAATAATTTTCTATTTATGAGATATTTAATTTTTGTATAAAAACACTATTTACCCAAAAAATACTAATACTTAACTTATAATTTCTGAAGTAGTTATTTACTTATCTACTTATAACACATTTCCATTCAAGATTCATAAATTATATTTATACATAATTAAGTGATGTTAGTATTCAATTGGTCACATTACTATTCATAAGGGTATAATTACTATTCATAATTTACTATTCAACAAAAATTATGTTCATCTTATTAGAATCTAAATTTCTTACTAATAACAACTATAGAATACCATTTTTTGAAAATAATTTCACATTATTAATTATTTAAAGTATAAAATATATTTAAAATAAATTTTTTACAATAATCATCAATAACAAGGAACTTCTTTATATTCATCTTATATTTATCTTGAAATTTGAAATTCTCAAATTTTATCATAATAAGAAATAAAAATTTCATTTATACAAAAGTATTATACATAGTAACAAAGGAATCATTACATAGCCTCTTATAACACCTATATAGGACTTGAGAGTAAGGTGTGCAATGGTGATAGAATCTTGGGGTGGCTTGAACAACATTTCATGAGTGGTGATTTCAATCAGCTTGAACTTTTATCGTAATAGATTTCATTCAAGCTTTAATATTACATTTCGGCTTGGGCTTAGTCCATAGCAAAACCCAATGATGCTACCTCCTTCCCAAGCTCCAACATATGGGCTTCATACAACCCGAGTCTACTAGATGACGCCATCAACTCTTTTTTTCTGTATTAATTATCCATAGTCATTTGTATTAATAGAAAATAATCACAACGTTAAGTGTATAGTTTTTAACGCTCATATTAACCAACAACCATATAACAGTCGAAACCCAAACATATCATTTTATTTATACTACCTTCATTAAAAAAAGATATAGTTTTGTTGAGTATAAAATAAAATAACACACTAATTTAGGAATAAAAATTATTCAAAAGTTCGGGTCATTACAATATGTCAGGATAAGGCCTAAATATTCGTGTGGATCAAAAGTTTCTTCTTTGGCTTACAAATGTATCCTTACAATTTTTTTAGAATTTTTTTTGAGAAATAAACACAGGATAAAGTTGGAGATGTCACAAAAAATAAGTCAGGAGATCTTAGAGTTGATCCATTCCAACATTTGGAAAGCACCAATTATATACCTGGGAAGAGAAAGGTATTTTGTATAATTTATTGATGATTATTCTAGAAGACGTTGGGTGTACCCAATAAAGAGGAAGGTGGATGTCTTTCCAGTATTCAAAATATTAAATGCATTGAAGGATCTTGAATCTGGAAAGAAGATCAAGTATTTGAAGAGTGACAATGCTGGAGAATATACAAATGAGAAGTTTGATAATTTTTGTCAATGGGGAGGAATCAAGATACTATTAATAGTGGCATTAACTCCATAGTGTAATAGAGTGGTGGAACAGATGAACATAACCCTATTAGATTAAACAAGTGCAATGTTGAATTCTACAGAAATTTCCAAAACATTTTGGGCTGAAGCAGTGAATACATTCTATTACATTATCAACAGATCTCCTTCAATGTCGATTATTTTGAAGACATTGATGGAGATTTGGATTGGTAATCCTACTAACAATTCTTGGTAACATTCTTCTGGAAGTCATTTATTTGCAATGTTCAATGACCTGGAATGATCAAAGTTGGATTCTAGTTCTAGGAAATGTATCTTCTTGTGGTATAATGATGGTGTAAAGGGATATCATTTGTGTGACCCCACTGCCCGCAAAAATATCATCAGTAGAGATGTCAGTTTTGCAGAAGACAAGGTGCAAATGAAAATTGACGGAGACATAGAGATGGAGACTACAAAAACTAAAACAGTCGAAGTAGAGGACAAATCCAAGAAGGAACTAGTTTCCTATGAGGCATTACCAGGGCATGATGATCAAGTACCAATTGAGGCTAGGCCACAATGGTAAAATCAGAAGAAAAGAGAACCAGTATGGAACTCAAATTATGCCACTAAGAGAAATATTGTGTACTACTTATTGACAGAGGATGGAGATCCATATTCTATTGTGGGGGTGACCCAAAGTCTGGATGTATCCTCATGGATGGAAATGATGTAGGATGAACTTGAAACCCTATGTAAGAACAAGACTTGGGATCTTGTTCCATTACCTCATGGAAAGAATTCCATCAGAAAAAATGGGTCATTAATATCATGCAGGATGGAAGGGACCGTGTTAAAAGATATCATGCAAGAATGGTGGACAAGGATATGCTCAGAAGGAAAGTATTGATTTCAATGAAATATTTTCTCCTGTTCATAGACTAACAACTGCTTGGTTAGTTCTGGAGATTTGTGAAACATATAGTTTACATATAGAGAAGCTGCAAGTGAATACGCCTTTTCTCCATTGTGATCTTTTTGAAGAGATCTATATTCTACAACTAGAATGTTTTTCAGAAAATGGAAAAGAGAGCTTGGTTTTCAAGTTGAAAAAATATTTTTACAGTCTCAAGGTGGTGAAGAGGTGTTGGTACAAGAGATTTGATTCTTATATCACGATCTTGGGATATAAATGACTTTATTCAGATCCTTGTTCATATTTTAGGAGTTTTTATGTTAATTATTTAATGATTCTTGTGTTTTATGTAGAAGACATGTTGGTTACAGGCCCCAAAAATGGTCATATCTAGGAGATGAAGGCACAATTGACTACAAAGCTTGATATAAAAGAACCAGGGACTAAAAAACTAAATTCTTGAGATGAAAAATTTACTGAGACAGGAAAAATGGGAATAATTTTCTATCATAGAAGAATTACATACAAAGAGTGTTAAAACAAATAATCATGAAAAACTGTAAGACATTCACTACCCTTATTCCTGTTAATTTCACGTTATCATCAAAGATGAGTCTTAGTAGTGAAATATAGAGGATAGATATGTCTCGAGTATTATATGAATTAGTAGTGGGTAGTCTAATGTTTTCTATGGTTTGTACTAGAATAGAAATTGTGCATGTAGTGGGGGTAGTTATTTGGTACATGGAGAATCCAAGATGAGAGCATTGGAGCATAATGAAGAGGATCATGAGATACCTCAAGGAAACCTCAAATGCTTAATTATGTTTCGGATGATCGGATTTCATAATCAGAGGCTATGTTGATTCAGATTTTTCATGTGATTATGACCAAGGAAATCCACTACTTGTTATGTGTTTACTATTGTAGGAGGAGATGTGAGCTGGATTTCGAAGTTACAATAAGTTTTGCCTTTATAACCGATGGAGGTAGAATAGAAATTTGAATGAGAAAGTTTTTGGAGGTGATCATACATAGATGGGAGAAAATTTGATTGTTTTATGATAGTTAGAGCGCCTTTTACATTTCAAGGAATCCATATTTTTATTATAGAACAAATAAAATTGGGGTAAAATTTCACTTTTTATGAGACATGGTGGAAGAAGGAAGTGTGGACATGAAAAAAATTAACACTAAAGAAAATATTTCATATTTCTTGACTAAGGCAGTTGACTTTGATAAGTTCATATGGTGTAGATCCTTGAGCGGCCTTGCAGAGATGTGAGTAGCATGGTGGGGAGATAGGAAGGATGTGTGGAGATGTTAATTGTTCTCAATAAAATCTCCAAGTGGGATATGTGTTGGTAGTTTTTCCCCTGGACAGTGGTCACCCCTTATTTGTCAGGGGAGGTGGGTGCAACTAGCATGTGGGGGGTGTCCATCCCCACAAACTGATAAAGTGGAGAGAAGATGATACTAGGAGAGGCCATCTATATAAAGTGATCTCTCCCATCAATTTTAGCATCCCATAAGTTTCAACATCCTCTCATCACTAGAATATCCCATCAGAGCATTATTTGTGAGGAGGTTTTCCCACCTTATTCAAGAGATATATTTATGAGGTTTTTCTCCTTATAAGAGTGAGAGAGTGTGTACCAATTTTACCCATAGTGATCCTTCTATTTTTCTCATGGTTTTTAGCCGTTTCATTAAGGGGGGGGGGGGGGTCCATGTTACATCTAGTTTCCATTTTCTTCTGCATTATTCACTTCATTTTAATATTGTGATTATCGCTGCACCAGTGGGCCAATAATTTTTTTCCAATCTCAACAATTAGTGTGTATGGTGACTAGTGGATTTTAGAAAGTCATTGAAAGGCTATTAGCTTGGTGTGGTTGTTTAGGAATTAAAGAAATTTTTAACGATGGTGCATGAGGTTCATAAAACATTTATGGTTATTGTTAGGAATAAATGAGCCAATACAAGGATGTTTTGGTGGTTCTTATAAGTTTTGGCATTCAGATAGCAGTGAGGTGGTAGTGGATTTTTCTTGGAGCATGTTAGGAGGGATATGTAGGCGAACCAAAAGTATAGGTATATGTGGGTTGTGATGGGTTTTGTGTGTTAGAGTACATGTTGTGTTATTTAATGAGAAATACCCATGTGTGGGAATAGATTAGAGCTGATTTGGTGTGAGATAGTGGTGTCATCTAGTGGATATAGACATAGGTCCTTGGATAGATTTTTGTTGGATGCTAGTGTGGTTATGGAATGATTCATGGGGTAAACCCTAGTTTGTGGCATGATTCTTGTTTTAAACCCATTATTGAAATCATTAAAGGGGGTGAAGCATGTGATAAAACATAGAAAAGTGTCATTTTAGTGTGTTGATAAATAGGGATGTATAAAAAGTTGGTATCATGGATTTTAGGTGCAAGACGGAAATAGTCTGTGGGGTTGTTAGTGGAAACGGGGAGTCGGGGACAATTTTTATTTTGAGGAGTGACCAAAGTGAAGGAATGGATATAAATAATGGTAGAATCTCTCCCTCGAGTGATGCGATTTCCTAAATGTCTCTGGGAAACAGTGTGATATCTAGGGTCAGATATTTGAGCTGAGAGGCCTAGTTGTTCAGAAGATAACACTATAGACACTTCCCAAGGATTCAATTTCATTAAAGGGGGTTTTAATTCCCCTAAAATTTTAAGGTATGTTAGTATATGGTTTTTGGACTAAAAAATAAAATCATGGTTTTCATTGGTAGTTCATAGGGTTGGGGGGATGTAGGAGTGGGTTCAGGAAGATCAAGGGGGACCTATAGTTAACCTAGAGCTGCAAGAAGTCATTCAAAGAGTTACACATGATTTCATGCTATGAAAAGTCATGGTTAGGATCTGAAGGGGAACATTTCATGTCTTACGCAACATGAAATAATGTTTCACACTGTAAAAGACTTCTTAGGCACCATTTTTAAAATGTTACAACAATAAATTCAATTATAATCACTATTTCCATCCAATTTCTTCTCCCCAAACCCCACATAGGGAGGGGGGGGGGTGTTCCTATTTGATGATATTTGGTCCCACTCCCTCATTTATGGGTGTTTGACGTGTCATTCACTATTATTTTTTCCTCTTATAAATTTCAAGATCATCAATTCCTTAAATTCCTATCTTTCCTTCTATACTAGTTTCTGTTTTATGTAAACCATAATTTCAAAATGTCATCGGTAAATTTTTGTGATTCCATAGGTTTATCATGTTCTGGGTGGAACTTAATTGGGGTTTAGATACAACATTCTTGAGTTATAAGGTTCTTATAATTATATGGATTTCATATAAAATGGCATGTCATTATTTTCATGTGTGTGTGTGTGTTTCCCTAAGAGGACTCTACATTTATTGTCAAAGAAAGTTGGTGAGGTCTATAATAATGTAGTAGGATCCTTAGTGCAGGACTACAATGTAGATGTTTTAAAATGGTGAAAATTATATTTTTCTTTGGTATGTGAGTAGGGTTGTAAACTTAGGATAATATTTATTGAATGGGCCGTTCGGGCTCGATTAAGTCTAGTGTGGTTGGGATAACTTACATGAGGGTTCTGATTGTGATTCAAAATGATTGTGAATCATGAAATCGATAATCAAGATCCATGTATATGAATTTAAAATAGGGCTATACTCTAACATAAATGGGTTTGGATAGTCTCATTTGGGTTCAGAATAGGATAAATTGAGGTGTGATGATGTTGTTTGGGTTTATGGGGTGATATGGTCTAATTATGAGGGATATGGATTAACTGGTCATTTGGTGCAAGTATGAACAGGAGTTAGATGGTCTGGTCCAACAGTGAGGATTATGGCCATCATGTGTGAGATGTTGTCTTGGGTTGTGGTGGGGAGAGTTTCCCTTATTTTTGAGAATTTTTGTGCATGTGATATTTGTGCCTGTGATTAAATATGGCCACCCCGAAGCCGTTGGGGATGATTCAATGTTATTTTATGTGGCCTCCCTAGAGCCAGTGGGGATGGGTTGATGTGATTGTAGATAGCCTACCCAGAGCCTACGACGATGGGCTACTGTGATTATATGTGGCCTCCCTAGATTCTGTAGGGATGGGCCTATTTATTTGATTTTACCTCCTTATAATATGTAGGGATGGATCAGTGTGTTTGACAACCTCCGTAGAATCTGTGAGGATGGGTCAAGGTCACTTGATAGACCTATATGAGTATGTAGGGATAGGTCAAGGTTCCTGATGAGGTCCTGGCCGGAGTGATAGGCATGAGCCATGGGTGTTATGTGCTACTATGTTGCTGTCAGACATTTTTTTTGATATTGAGCCAAAGTAGTTATGAGTGGTGTTCATGGTGGCCAAGTAATCAAAATATGACTTTGTGGACTTTATATTTAAATTTTTATTTACTTTTTCTCATCCCATACATTTGTATGTGACTGTTTCACATTTTCCGATAACACATCAGTGGTGTCCTATTGGGTTTATACTCCAACCCTTCATAGGACTCTCAGTGTGCATGTAGGATTTATGGTTAGAGATTTCAGATGAGATAAAGGGCCCGACCGGAGGATGATGTGTCGATAGAGTAGGTTGGCTGATCGAATATTAGGAAATACACTAGGATCAGATTGTGGAGATACCTCTTCTCTGTATTTTTACCTTTGATTACTGTATATAGATCTTCCACAAGTGGGGATATCTGTTGGATTCTATTACATAAAGTGTATCAATTGGGGGGATGTGGTATGCAGGGTAGTCCTCATTCTAATAGAGAAGATCCATTGATTATAAAATTGGTTTGAAAAATCAAAATATGGAATCAAAAAATTTGTCTATCTTTCCAGTTCCATAAAAAGTAAACTAATAATGATATAATTTTTTATAGAGAAACTCTAACTATATAGAATTAAAAATGTTATCTGGTTAGTTACTACATTAAATATAATTGCTAAAACAGGGAGAACAAACACACAATACCCTGAAGAGATAAAATAATATTGATAAATACTCAAATATCTTCAACATTAAGAAATAAATCTAAAACTAGATTGAATTAATTCAGGAAGTAGCATTAAACATTAACCTGGTCGATGAAAACTAATGGGAAAAGTAGTAAATGGATGCAAAGATATAATGTGCTTCAACTAATTGGGCTACGTGAATGGGGATGGATCAATAGGGGTGTATCACTACGAAATATAATCTAATTACAATGAATGGGAATAAAAAATAACAACACATACAAGAATGAAGAACAATTAACAAATATAAGTATCAGTCCGAGACCCCCTTACCAGGGGTTTTACTTTACCTGGTCGAATCCTTCATACCATCATAGCCATGGTCGAGTCCTCCAAGATATTGGAAGAAATTCTGGTAATCTTGGATGCACACACAATTGATGAAGCTTTGTTCAAACTATATCACTATTGGAACTCACACGATGACATGATATCAATATTTGGTTCAGATTTATAATGAAGATTGAAATGATATTCAATATCTACCCCACATGTGGCCTCATATGATAACCAAATTGATGCTCCTCTAACAAATAAGAAACAATTATTTTGGAGGGCTTGAACTCCTTCGACCTTCCACTTGCCTCATGAATCTTACATCACATGAAAGTCCAATTACATCTGAGATAGATCAAATCCCGACCGGGAGATCTTCAATCGATGTCCACCATCCCATTTCACAGAAATCTCTCCCCCAATCAAGTCTTGAATCACCAGTTAGAGGTCATGAATTGTGAACCACCGTCAATGATAATCGACCTCAAATCATATCCACCAGTGAAAAATGTCTGCCCAACCTCCAGCCAACATTGAGGAGGCCCAAAAACCAGATTTAAGGAGGAAAGGGTCTCATGCACCATCAATGATGAAAAATGCCTCTTGATCTTGAGCCAGGTCATCGACCAACCAAGTAATATATACACTGAAAGATATGGGATTCCAAGCCACAAGCAAGAAGCTAAATGGAAGATGAATACTACTATTCAAACAAGAATGCACTACCCATCCATGTATATAATGAGGATTCTCCATGGAAGTCATTGCCGTGGGATAGGAGGACGTCACCCAATTCTTGGTGAAGAAGACTAAAGCTGAGGCCACCTGTTAGGGAAGAGGTGTAAAACCATGATGTATATGAGGATAATGGCGTATTGAAGGGAAGTTTTCATTCCAAATCTAAAATGAACTAAAAAAATAAATCATATTAAATAAAATAAATTTTAACTAACAAAAAACGTTGAATATAAAAAATGTCATCAAATTTAGAATGGATTTAATATGGAACAAAACTCTACCTTGAAAATTGAAAACTAACCACATAATGATTCTTCACCACCTACAACCTTTAATTCAGGATTTACATCCTATATAGGAAAGCACATATAGAGTATGAGCCATATAATCCTCTCATCATGCATCAACATGACACACACCACCCAAATTAATGATATTCTAAAGATGGTAAACATGATTAGAATTAAAAAACTCCATACATAAATAGAGGAAAAGCATGCACTTACGTGAGATGGCCTCTAAGGAAATGCCAATGAGGAAGTTCCAGACTGCACACTAGTACCTGCATCACAACGTGGAACATGGTAGTACCCATCCACTAAAACCATGTAATATCAAACATCTTTGAAAATTCAGAAAGAATATAACTCAGAAAACCATTAAAATAATAAAAATATTAACAACAAAATAATCACTAAGAATTCATGCACAAAAAGGCAAACCTAATCTCCACCTGAACTTTTCATGGACTCAGAAAACTCTCTACCTAAAGGGAAGACACTTCCTAGAACCTATCCAATAGGAGCAGTTCCTCAACAATGAAGTACCACCACAAATCCTAGATAACCTGAGAGTCTTAAGGACTATATCTAAACCCATGAGAACACCGATGATCCAAGGGAAGTAAAAACCCAACTAATAAATATCATCCTATTCTTGCTTCTTAATGATATCTAGTAACCATATAACATTGATAAAGATATCCTCATAGAACCACCATGAATATTGATTATCACCAAACCTATTCACATGAAACTCTCACTCTAAGCACTTCCCAATCCCAATAACCACTCATAACAGGTCATGTAACAACCCGATATTTTATGATAAGTATTCTTTTTTAATTTATTTGTTGTCATGTGTTTTATGCTACAACAAGATTATCTTTTGCTATACGCCACACTATATTATATTGAAGTAAATGCAACACTATTCTTAGATTGTGTTACACATAATTTCAAGTACGTTTTATAATGGTCATTCTACGCAACATTGAGTGTGTATATATATATATATATATTCAATGTATAAATTAAATATGGTTGGATTCTGTTATATGAAACAATGAAGGATTCTTGCACAACACGCAACCCTGACATGGCTTGCATTACACACAATCACGACTTTCCTCAATAGCATGTGTTGTAAGCAATATCAGGTTTCACTAAACAATGATATATGGTTATAATATTATTATGAACTAGCCATTATGAATATTATTAACTAAAATTTTAATGTTATAAAATTATTATTTCATCTTACATATTTTCTAGAACATGGTATGTGAACAAAATAATTTTTTCGGGTAAAATAAGTATTTTAAAAAAAATGCAGTTTTGCAACCTTTTAATGGTGCACCCACATTAAATATAGTTTTTGAAATGTTTTTAAGTTCAATTTTACAAAACAAACTTCTTCTTTTGAATCAGGATACAAAAATTTACATTGGATAAAGTTTTGATATTTTTCTGATAACTTTCATATTTTAATGAATAGTAAAAACACGCTATATTTTAATTAAAAACCACTTTTTTCATCGTAATACTTTATATGGTTAAATTATAATATTGAATTGTTTTAAAGTATGAATGGAATATATTTTTACCATTTAATATAATGTATGTCATTTACATTGATTTTAACTTGAATTCGTAGGTTAAATCAATTTAATCTTTTGCAATGTTTTAAACAAAAACCTGTTTTCTTTCAACAACGGGATTAATTTTAATTTAATTTCTGCAACTTTTTTGTATTGAATTTGGAAAAATGGATTCCATATTTGGAATCAGTGAGTCTAAATTATGTTAATAAGCTACTTTTTATTTTTTTGGGCATTAAGAATAGTAACTACGGTAAATTTTATTTAACATAGTTAAAGGTAAATCAGGTAATTAAGGGTAAATATAAGATTATAAAATTACCCTAATACCTGCAAAAATCCAATTGGATGACTAAAAGTCGACCCATATTACCTAAGGGTCGGATTAGATTCATTTAATAAACTTTTGTTCATGAAAGTAATTTAATTATTATTAAAACCAAAGAAAGTGACAACATGTCACTTCCTTAAATCATATAAGTATAATAATTTTAGTTTAGTGATAAACTTCATGAAACTTAGGATATAAATAGTATCCATAAAGACAATAAAATTAGCTACATCATATGAATTTATTTAGATTTTTTAGGGATTAAATAATTATCATTAAAGGTGACATAATAGTGATGTTGAAATTATTTCATTAAGAGAAATATCAAATAAATGGTTTTAAAAATATTAAAATAAATATTATATGAACTATTTAATGTGCTCCAATAATTTTCTATATAAATATGACATGTTATGAATCTATTAAATCTTTTAGTTCTAACATTTGTTCTGTTTATTATTTATTTAAATTCAAATAAATAAATAGTGTCAAAATTGACACTATTGTTATTTTATAAAAATAACATATTATAAAATTGTTTAAAAATCAGGAAAATATTTAAAAATTATAAATTAAAATTTATATGGTCTAAAATGTCATAAAGAATCAAATTATGGAAAATTCACAACACATATGTAATTATTTATAATAATTTAAAATTAAGAATATTATTACCACAAATAAAATTAAATTGATAAATAAGGATAAATCAAGTTGATAATGTTTCAAATAAATTCCTAACATGTCTAAATTTTATTGGTTGATAATATTACAACCCTATATCATATAATATTCTGATATGAGTCATTTTTGAGGTTTTTAAGTGGGGTTGGGATTTAATATAAACTAATATTTCTTATATTTCTAAAGGTGCCCCTCTCTTCCCTTATAAAAGAGAACCTCCTCCCTCTCCTTCTCACACCAATTTGAGCCTTCAATATCGGAAAAACCCTTCCAATTTCACTTCCCCACTTCCTTAGAAACATACTATAGGTACTGGTCTTCTCAAAAGACCAACTCTAGTGCCCTAAGAGAAAGTTTAAAGGAGGCACTTCGAGAAAGAGGTAATACATTCTACCGTTTTCTTCAAGTTCCATTCTTCTTCTACTACCTATTATTTACTTGTTTCATTATGAAGTAATAACATCAGTATACTCATATAAGGTTATGTTATTATGAATATGAAACAACCCTATTTCACCTTATATCCATCCTACGGAAAACAAAATCACCGCGCGTGCGTACGTACGGAATACCATCCCCACGCCATGGTGTAATCTGTTTTTCCACCAACACCTTACATGGATGGGTATAATGGTGTAAATAATAACTATATATGGTTATTATAACATAATACTGATTCTTATACATTATACCATCCACTCCAATTCTATTCAATAATTATGGGAATGATATCATCGCTCGTGCGTACGTACGGACTACCGTCTCCACGACGCGATGAGAATCATTCTCCATGTTAACCATACATGAATGATCATAATATATATATAATGAATAATAATGAAATATATGAAATAATAATTATACTTTATATATATATATATATTTATTTCATCTATTTAGTTTCATTCAATTCAATAAGGAAACGAAAACAACGTTTATGCGTACTTATGGCCTTTCGTCTCCATAAACGGTGTATTTCATTCATTTTATCAATCTATAATATATATATGTATATGATGAATATATATTATATATAAATAATGATTTACATTCTGGAATTATGTAAATCAGGATATAAGTAATAATATCAAGAACGCCAAGTTGAAACACATACGATAAATGAAATGATTTTACCCAAAACGCTGCTTTAACATGGAATTTACAAAAGAACGGGTAATATAAAGTTATAAGTGAAACATATATGATATCATAAAAATGAATATGATTATGTAATAAGTCAATGAAATTATTTAAATCATTACAAAGAAGGTTCGGATCCATACGAATCATATCAGACCTAAGGTAAGGGATAACTTTTCCAATCTCGTTTTTATCCGAGATTGTTTATTCATAAGTATTTAATGGCATTATATTTATCATCCATTTCCTTGTTTATAAATTTTTTTTCATGTATTTTTAATATCCTTTTTACCCATTTTGACTTTTACTAGATGGTATTCATGGAATCTTTCATTTACGAGGTACTATTTGACTCTTCTGAAAAAAGTACGAGAAGAATGTTTTTTTAACTTATATGAGACGAACTGATTTTTACAGTTTTATAAAGCCTTATTTTCATGAAGCTTCCTCCGAAATATTTATTTACTATTTTTAACAAAATAATTTTCTTTTAAAATTGCATGAATTTTGTGAAAAGAAAATGATTTTGAAGAAGAAAGGATATTTTCCTCAAGAATTTATTTCAAGTGTTTTATCAAAACCATTTTCCATATAAGATGACATTGTTTCATATGTGTATAGTTCAAGTATAATGTATCTATGATTTACATGGTTTCACTATTCTTGTGATGAAATGATATCCATTTGTTTTATATGGATTATATTATGATGGAATGATGTTTATGAAACCCAATTTATTCTTTGGGTTATGATGAATGATTTATGATTATTTGTGGAACACTTAAGAATGATTTCAATATGATATGGGTGGGACATATATCTCCCTCCAATTAATTGGGTAAAAATTTATATATCATGAGATAGACATGGATGAAATGGTATGTTAATCCGGTTCAGTGTTATAAGACTGAAACGAGGAGTAAACTCGATTCAGAAAGGGACTTTGTCCACTAAGATGGTCTTGGAAGCAATGCCCTGGCTACTATGGAAATCATAACATGTGCTGAATGGTTTCCACAATTACATGTTTTATTCCCATTATATTTTATCATGGTTGATGTGCCATTATGATATATGCTTTATGTACTTCCATGATTTATGTCTTTGCTCAAGATTTTGATGTTTAAATTTCATGTTCATGTTTTTGCTTTCAAATGTTTATGGATTGTTTTATGTTCCCTATGTTTGCCCTTACTAAGCATTTGAGCTCCCCATTTTTTATGTTTAATTTTCACTAGGAAATAAAGAAAGGTTTTAGGTAAGGAAACAAAAAGGGGAAGATCGTTATGGGAGTTGTTGAAGATCTTTCAACATGATTAGAAGTTTATATTACAAGTTTCCAAAGACACTAAACTATTACAATCCTTCTGTGTCTGTTTTTATTATGTATTAAGTATTCTAAAAAGGTAATGTAATGTCCTTATACGTCAAGCATTGGGTCTCTACAGTTGGTATCAGAGGAAAAGTTTAGTTAACCTTTGGAAACTAGGATGCGAAAACGTTAGTGATATTCCTAGAGATATTTCTAAAGATTGTCTAGGGATGTCCCTAAGGATAAGTGTACGTATAGGATATAGTCCTAGAACTACGATAAAGATCTTAGAATTTAACCTCAGATGTTATATATTGAGGGTACTCACCCTTTACTATGTTGTTTTCCCTAGCATGATTTTTTCCTCTCACACTATTCTTTTTGGGTTTTAGAAAATGGATGGAAACAGGAAGATTCACGATAATGGAGGATATGATGGACAATGGAATGATATTCTTCATGAACAACCAAATGAAATGGGATTTGGAAGTTCAAACATCGTTATTATTATTCCTAATAAGCAATCTCATAATATGATCAATAATCTCAACTTCGGTAAGTTTCCCGACACAGATAATAAGAGAAAGATGGAGTTTCATGATGATCATAGAGGAAGGAATGTAAAATTTCCCTCATGTAAATCATGTGGGAAGAGGAATCGGGGAGATTGTTTCAATGGAACTGGAAGATGCTTTGGGTATGGAAAAGAAGGACACAAAGCCAGTAAGTTCAAAGGAAAAGGTTCAGTTAACACTATGAACAAGGATAATGGTATTGCTACAACATCAACAATGATTAGATGTTTTAAATGTGGAATGTATGGTCATTATGAAAACCAATTCCCTAAGGGAAAATCTCATGAAGAGAATCAGAATGGTCATATGAGTAGTATTTATATGGATGATGATGAAGAGACTACAAATGAAATATGAGATGAAAAAAATGATGAAGCTAAGTCAGTGGTATAAGAAGTTAGTGGAATGACTATATGTTTATAAAGAATAATGTATGGTACTATGGAATAAAGAATCATCTATGGATTGTTACACTATTGTTTTTCCTAAATTATTTGAATGTATATGTTTAATGGTACCGGTAACCATGGAAGTTTATTCAGATATTTTTGGAAAGTAGATGATATGCAAATAATGAAGGGATAAGAAAATAATGAGATGTTTTACTGTATTCATGAGCTCATGACTGATATAAGGACTAAGTGATATTATGGTTTGATTATATAGGTTTTTTGGGATTTTGGTATGTGGAAAGAGTTACCATTTGACAATATTCATGTTTTCACTAAGGTTCTATGGTAATTTATGTTTCAAGAGAATGTATGACTAAGATATTCATGTGTTTGGAATGCAACCAACAAGATATATCTTATGATATATGTGGGATAAATGCTTGTATTCACATTCTTGGTAGATAACCTTTCTAGTAATTGTTTTCTTTATAATATGAGCTTGGACCGAAGTATTTTAGATAAGCCTAAAGATTGGAATGGATTATGTTGGACATAAGTTAGTATTGTTTAAGGATAGAACTTTTTTCGATATAATTTATGGGATATTATAGTAATTTAGTTTTAGAAAAAGGATAACCTGCAGGATGAGCGATAGCCCATCACGTCAGACAAGGCTGTGGGAATCGAACCCACAACTGAAGTGCGACTGCCCTTTATCGCCTACCACTGGTCTACAGGATGTCTCTAGTTAGTAGAAACTAGTTTTATTTTATTAAGTGGTATGATATATGAAGTATAAGTTCATTTTTGGATTCATATATGATTAACCTCACCATAGATGGACTTATTTATATTTGAAAACTTTTGATAACAATTTTTTTGAAACAGATGGAATGACCCATCATTCTATTACATGATATGTTAACACTTCACAAATAACAAATTCAACTTCATTTCATTAAGAGATGAAGTGGAAATTGTTCAAAGCACGAACAACAGTGAGATTGTACCAAAATCAAGCAAGTATTCTAATTCAAAATTTTCAACTTTAGGGAAATGAAATTGAAAACCAAAAATGTTGTCCTGGTGCTCTTATATCCGATGAATCAGATAGTTCCCTAGATCATCACAAATTTATGGCTTTGTGATTATTGGCTTTTTAATAGACATGTTCTCTACCACTCTCCATCAGAACCTGATGGTTAGATTTCTCCTCCATATCTATATTTTCACCTATGTTATCCTATGTGGAAACCCAATTATTAGTTAATTTGGGTAACCGTTACATTTCATACTTTAGTTTTTAAAGTTATGTTTTGGTATTTCATTTTACGATGTGTGTTGCAATTAAAGAAACTTTCAAGTAGAAAACCATGTATAACCCCGATGAATTTCGAGGGAGAAATTCATTTTAAGGGGGGTAGAATGTGATAAACCAATATTTTATGATAAGTATTCTTTTTAATTTATTTGATGTCATGTGTTTTATGCTACAACAAGATTATCTTGTGCTATACTCCACACTGTATTAGCTTTAAGTATACACAACACTATTCTTATATTATGTTACACACAATTTCAAGTTCGTTTTATAATAGTCATTCTACGCAACATTGAGTGTATATATATATATTCAATGTATAAATGAAATATGGTTGGATTATTTTATAAGAAACAAATAAGGATTCTAGCACAACACACAACCCTGACTTGGCTTTCATTACACGCAATCGTGAATTTCCTTGATAGCGCGTGTTGTACGCAATATCAGGTTTCACTAAACAATGATATATGGTTATAATATTATTATGAACTAGCAATTATGAATAGAATTAACTAAATTTTGAATGTTATAACACTATTATTTCATCTTACACATTTTCTAGAACATGGTATGTGAACAAAATAAAGTTTTCACGTAAAATAAGTATTTTTCAAAAAATGCAGTTTTGCCGCCTTTTAATGGAACACCCACATTAAATATAGTTTTTGACATGTTTATAAGTTAAATTTTAAAAAATAAACTTCTTATTTTGAATCAGGATATAAAAATTTACATTGGATAATGTTTTGATATTTTTCTGATAACTTTCATATTTTAATGAATAGTAAAAACACGCTATATTTTAATTAAAAATAACTTTTTTCATCATAATAATTTATATGGTTAAATTATAATATTGAATGGTTTTAAAGTATAAATATAATTAATTTTTACCATTTAATATAATGAATGTCATTGGCATTTATTTTACCTTGAATTCTTAGGTTAAATCAATTGAATCTTTTGCAATGTTTTAAACAAAAACCCGTTTTCTTTCGACAACAGGATTAATTTTAATTTAATTTTTCAACTTTTGTGTATTGAATTTGGAAAAATGGATTCCATATTTGGAATCATTGGGTCCAAATTATGTTAATAAACTACTTTTTATTTTTTGGTCATTATGAATAGTAACTACGGTAAATTTTATTTACCATAGTTAAAGGTAAATCTGGTAATTAAGGGTAAATATAAGATTATAAAATTACCCTAACACCTGAAAAAATCCTATTGAATGACTAAAAGTCGACCCATATCACCTAACGATTGGATTATATTAATTTAAGAAACTTTTATCTGTGAAAATAATTTAATTATTATTAAAACCAAAGAAAGTGACAACATGTCACTTTCTGAAATCTTATAAGTATAATAATTTTAGTTTAGTGATAATCTTCATGGAACTTCGGATATAAATAGTCTCCAGAAATATAATAACATTATCTACATCATATTAATTTATTTATAATTTTTAAGGATTAAATAATTATCATTAAAGGTGACATAATAGTGATGTTGAAATTATTTTATTAAGAGAAATATCAAATAAATGGTTTTAAAATTATTAAACTAAATATTATATGAACTATTAAATGTGCCCCACTAATTTCTAGATAAATATGACATGTTATTAATCTATTAAATCTTTTATTTCGAACATATCTTCTATATATTGTTTATTTAAATTCAAATAAATGAATAGTGTCAAAATTGGCACTATTGTTATTTTATAAAACTAACATATTATAAAATTTTTAAAAACCACAAAAATATTTAAAAATTATAAATTAAATTTATATGGTCTACAATGTCATAATGTTTCAAATTATAGAAAAATCACTACACATATGTAATTATTTATAATAATTTAAAATTAAGAATATTATTACCACAAATAAAATTAAATTGATAAATAAGTATAAATCAAGTTGATAATGTTTAACATAAATTCCTAACATGTCTAAATTTTATTGGATGATGAGATTACAACCCTATCTCATCTAATCTTAGAATATGAGTCATTTTTGGAAGTTTTTAAGTGGGGTTCGGATTTAATATAAACTAATATTTCTTATATTTCTAAAGGTCCCCTCTCCTCGCTTATAAAAGGGAACCTCCTCCCTCTCCTCCTGACACCAATTTTAGCCTTCAAGCTCGGCCAACCCCTACCAATTTCACTTACCCACTTCCTTAGAAACCTAATAGAGGTACTGGTCTTATCAGAAGACAAACTCAAGTGTCCAAGGAGAAATTTTAAATGAGGCACTTCGAGAAAGAGGTAAAACCTTATACCATTTTCTTCAAGTTCCATTCTTCTTCTAAACCCTCTTTTTAGTTGTTTAATTTTGAATTAATAACATCAGTATCCCTAATATACTTATATGTTATTATAAATATGAAACAACCCTATTTAACCTTCTATCCATCCTATAGAAAACAAAATCACCGTGCGTGCGTACGTAAAGAATACCGTCTCAACGCCGTGGTGTAATCGGTTTTCCCACAAACACCTTACATGGATGGGTATAATGGTGTAAATAATAACTATATATGGTTATTATAACATAATAATGATTCTAATATATTATACCACCCACTCCAATTCTATTCAACAATTATGGGAATGATATCATCGCTCGTGCGTACGTACGGACTACCGTCTCCACGACGCGATGAGATTCATTCTCCATGTTAACCTTACATGAATGATCATAAAGTTTATATAATGAATAATAATGGAATATATGAAATACTAATGCTACTGGATTTATGTATATATATATGTATGTCATCTATTTAGTTTCATTCAATTCAATAATGAAACGAAAACAACGTTCATGCGTACGTACGACCTACCGTCTCCATGAACGGTGTGTTTCATTCCTTTTATCGATCTATAATATATATGTATATGATGAATATATATTATATATAAATCATGTTTTAAATTATGGATTTGTTTAAATCAGTATATAAGTAATAATATCAAGAACGACAAGTCGAAACACATACGATAAATGAATTAATTTTACCCAAAACGTTGCTTTAACATGGAATTTACAAAAGAACGGGTAATATAAAGGCATAAGTGAAACATATATGATATCATAACAATGAATATGATTATTTAATAATTAAATGATATTATTTATATCATTATACAGTAGGATCAGATCCATACGAAGCATATCATACCTAAGGTAAGGGATAACTTTTCCAATCTCAATTTTATCCGAGATTGTTTATTTGTAATTATTTACTGGGGTTATATTTATCATCCATGTCCGTGTTTATAAAAATATTTTAATTAATGTTTAATGTCCTTTTTAACCATTTTTTACTTTTACTACATGGTATGTGTGGAATCATTCTTTTACGAGGTACTTTTTGACTTTTCCAGCAAAAGTACGAGAAGAATGTTTTTTTAACTTATACGGCACGAACAGATTTTTACGGTTTTATAAAGACTTATTTTCATGAATATTCCTCCAAACAATTTCATGAATATTTTTAAAAAAATCATTTTCTTTTAAAATTGCATGAATTTTGTGAAAAGAAAATCATTTTGAAGAAGAAAGGATATTTTCATCAAGAATTTATTTCAAGTGTTTTATCAAAACCATTTTCCATATAAGATGGCATTATGTCATATGTGTATGGTTCAAGTATAATGTATCAATTATTTACATGGTTTCAATTTTTTTATGATTAAATGATATCCATTTGTTTTATATGTATTATGTTATGATGGAATGATGTTTATGAAACCCAATTTATTCTTTGGGTTATGATGAATGATTTATGATTGTTTGTGGCACACGTAAGAATGATTTCAATATGAGATGGGTGGGACCTATATATCACTTCAATTCATTGGGTAAAGATTTATATCTCATGATATAGACATGGCTGGAACGGTAAGTTAATCTGGTTCAGTGTTAAAGGACTGAAACGAGGAGTGAACTCAATTCAGAAAGGGACTTTGTCCACTAAAATGGTCTTGGCAGCAATGCCTTGGCTACTATGGAAATCATAACATGTGATGAATGGTTTCCACAATTACATGTTTTATTCCCATTATATTTTATCATGGTTGATGTTACATTATGATATATTCCTTACGTACTTCCATGATTTATGTCTTTGCTCAAGATTTTGATGTTTAAATTTCATGTTCAAGATTTTGATTTCAAATGTTTATGGATTGTTTTATGTTCTCTATGTTTTCCCTTACTGAGCATTTGAGCTCACCCTTTTTATGATTAATTTTCCCCAGGAAAGAAAAAAAGGTTTTAGGTAAGGAAATAAAAAGGGGAATATTGTTATGGGAGTTTTTGAAGATCTTTCAACATGATTAGAAGTTTATATTCCAAGATTCCAAAGACACTAAACTATTACGATCCTTGTGTGTCTGTTTTTGTTATGTATTAAGTATTCTGAAAAAGTAATGTAATGTCCTTATACATCAAGCTTCGGGTCTCTACAGGTCACAACCTAGGTACACCAACCCAAAACCAGGACACACACCATAGGAAAAAATCTTGGATAATTAGTAGCTCACTGTCCAAAGGCAAAAGGCAGAACAAGGAGTCTAATGAACTAGATTGATAGACCCTGCCACACACCCCAATGAGAACTAATACACTCTTGCTCAGGGAAAACTCACACAATTCCCTCCTACCCCAGAACCTGCGATATAAACCAGAAAACTGCACACTGCCTAAGGTCTTTACTAGGGAAGGCAAAAAAATGTTATACAACAGTAAAAACCACTATTTATAACATATTTCAAAATTATAAATCAATGAGAGTATATTTCAAACAATATGAAGATTTTCAAAACAATAAAAAATTGAAAAGCAGCAGGAAAAATATGCTAATTCACGATATAAATTTCTAATTAATGGAAAAACTATAATCATATTGGATTTGATACCACATTTTATGAGATTCAATCTATGAGGAAAATAGTAAAACATCAACCCCAAAACCAGGAACAATGATTTATTGTAAAAGAATTATGAATTTACAAACCATTAGCAAATACAATTAAAGTATTTGAAATAGAGAACAAGAACACACGTATTTCCATATAATAGGTCCCAAAGGGACCAATGCATGTAAATACCCGTGTTCTTGTTCTCTATTTCAAATTATTGGACTATATTTTCTATTGGTTTGTAACTGCATCATTTTTGGAAATAAATCATTGTTTCTAGATTTGGGGTTATTTTGTTACTTTTTTCCACACACAGTGAATCCCATAAAAGTATCTCATTTTTTATGGAATGACATTTTATTTTTGCTATTTATTCTTAATTTTAGATATATTATTTAATTTTATTATTTCCTCAATGATTGTGTTCTTTGAGTGGTTATATATTATTGAGGGCATAGTCTACCCACATAGTCACTTAGGCTCTTGCAATAGGTTGGCTTCCTCTTTGATATGGGGAAGCATGTGTGCGGTCATGTGGAATTCCTCAACATGAGCTATGTGATATGAGATAGGGTGTCACACTACACACCATGAAATTCAAATTTGATTGTGCTACTCAGCAGACAGTCAACAAGTGATAAGTAATGATATAGCATAGTTGGCCACCAGACAAGCCACAATTTTCTTGGGGTCAAAACAGTGTGGGGTTATATGACATGTACACAAGCTATTCATCCAGTAATCCCTATCAATCCCCAAGTTGGGATATTATTCAAAAAATGGTGGGTAGTAATTCTATGTATTAATCCACATATCATGGTGTGATTGACATAGTCCACACATTGTGTTGTTGATTGAGGATACATGATGTATAATTTACTGTTACATGTTGTATATCAGTGTCTTGAAACCAATGAACTTGACAACTATAAATGAGATATTCAAGAATTATTTATTATTTATTGTATTAATCTCTGTTATAAGAATTTTAATGAACCTTTAATCTTCACTTTTGGATTGACAATGAACTTATAAAAATGAAATGTTAAAAAAATGTGGAAATTGACCAAGAAAACAATAAAAAATTATCAATTCTAATGTAACTATTTTGAAACCACTTGAAGGATATAGAACACAATGGAAGTCATAGGATTACACATAATACTTATTTTTCATCATTTTCAACAGATAATATCTGAAAACATTTGGGAGAGTAACCCTAAAATCTCATAGAGATGAGTTTTCATATTTAATTTATAATTAATTTAATACAATAATTACCTCAAATGTGATAATTATTATTCATAAATTCTTATTTCACCCTTAATATGTTTTTGTTATGGTAGAGAATATAGGAATGGATTGATCTATTTATATCTACATATACTCCCCAAATCTCTGAACAATAATCTTGGTATTCCCAGTACTCACACAGAGGAACCTTGCGCTTTGCATTATTCACAATTGTTTGCAACGTGATGGTTCTATTATTATCTATTATTCTTGAGAAGTAGGGTGGAGGATATTCTCTCTAGATCTTGAGATAATTTATTGATAACTTACCCTTTTTACACAACAATTATTTTTTTTCTAAAGTTAATAAAATTGGAATATATAAATAGGGTTAATATTTGATAATTGTGAAATAACCATTTATAAAATACTCTTTATATGTAAATCTTTATTTCTAATAATAATAACATTATTATTTTAGAATACTTAACATGGAAATATTTAAATATTATTTTTTAAATGAATAAATAAATATTTATTTTAATGATTTGAAATAAAATATATTATTTATGTCAGTCTCTTAACCCAGTTTGTTAATCCTATTCAGTGTTAGTTGAACCTTGAATAATAGAAAAATTATTCAAATAAATAATATTTGTTTAAAAAATAATCAAATATTATATTTTTTGAACTTGGGAATAAATATTTATTTTATTATTCTTATAACTAGATATTTATTTATATTAATCAATTCCTTAAAATAGTGAATACTTATTTATTTATTCATTATAATGTGAATAATAAATAAGAGATAAAATTAAAATCACATAATCTAAAGTTGAATATATCTGGTGATTAAATTATTAGGAGATCAAATTTACTAGAATAATTATAATTTCACATATATAGAATAATATTTATTCCAAATAATAATCATAATATAATTTAATGATATTTTTTATATACTTAGTGTAAAACCCTCTAGGTGAATTTCTATGTAGCAATAGATGACTTAAATTCCAAGATTAGTGTCTAGAAACACGTTAAGGTAGCCATAGAAAAATAAAATAATGTTATAATGAAAAAAACCTTCATATGAATGCTACTGTGTAATATAATCTATTGTTATAGAAATGTCGAGAGAACCAACAACAATCACTTCCATAAGAACAATAAAAGGGTGAAAAATAAATAATTAGAAGAAGAATAAGAACACATGATTTACATGATTCAGGAGTAACAAATACATCCATGGGGAGGCAAAAGAAAATAAAATATATCTAGGAGAAAATAACAGGGCATGCACATTGATTACAAAAAACTCTATCATTAAATGATATCATAATGAAACATAGTGCTATAGTAACCTGCATTGTTAAAATTATAAATCATTATTGTTTGTTAATTATTCTATCATAATGATGATAGTCATATCCATGGACCTATATTACCCATGTCATGAAATTCCATTATTTTATGGTACTCCTATCAATGTCGCTGGTTATCCCTACTATAGTAGGTACGTACATGCCATTTACAATTAGTTCAACTTCATCTTATGGATCAAGTTCTAGCATTCTAACATGTTTTTTTCTGAACATTTCTTCAATTAGGATGCATTATTGTATCATAAACTTATATATTTTATTTTTCTTTCTATGAAATTTAAATGACCCCTTTATTAACTCCCTTTCCCAATTATTTAATTTGATATTTCTATTTCAAAGGGTCAATGAAATATTTTTCAATTAACATGCAATTGAAAAATCTTTCATGACTTATCTAATCAATTTCATATCATTTATGATGCACCCAAAATGTTCTACCTTGTTGCGATCATATATTGTCATGATTTTCATTGATATATTAAAGTATATTATTTATTATATTCATTAATAATGATATCAAATCCAAAGGCCAATTCACACATCCATATATAGGAATATCAAATGACACGAAAACATGTCTAATTTGTTTTGATGGGGCCAACCCATAACCCCCCTTCTTTGATATTAAAAAATTTTCCATGTAATATTCTATTTAACACCTAATATTTAAACATATTTCGTTTCCTATCATAATGATGTTATGTAGATTATATGACACATATTTATCAAGAATTTATGGATTCTCATATAACTGTGGAACTAATATTAGTTTTTATTGTTTCAAATACTCAAATAAGATTATCACATTAATAGGTCCCCAAAGAAAGTCACCAAAGGATGGATGGTTACACAATAATCATAAGTATGTATATAGTAATTTGATTCATTAACGTATAATTAATTTAGTCAGTAATATAATTTTCCTATCAGTAATTTAGAAAATCAATGAATCACACGATATTTGAGGGATAATATATAAGGACCCGACCTTAAACATTACTTATTATTGAATTAAATGAATAATTCACATAGAGGAACTTTTTTAGGTTTAGAGTTTTAGAGAATTAGATCATAAATCATGCATTACATTCCACATTTAAACAAAGTGGTTACATAAAAGATAGTATTCATTTTTTTCCCATCGACAGAAACATATTTAAAACAAAACTTGGATTCTTTCATGAAACTTATTTGGCCCTATCATCACATCATTAACCTTTCCCTTGACCTGTGAAAAAAATTTCAAAAACTTGGGATGAGCATAAAAATCTCAGTAAAATATATAAAAGTACGAAATGAAAACATTAGACCATGTATGAAATCAGACTTTACTCATAAAACATAATCACTTTAACATACCTCATCAAATCATGAATAAATCATAGAAATCATAAGACATAAAGGTAACTTGAGGCATTCATAACATTCTTACGTAGGGAGTAACCCTCTTGGTTATGTTTGGAATACCCATCAAAGTATATTCCCTAAATCTCTTCGGAGAAACCATAACGTTTAACTCCTTCACGTTACCCAATGCATTCGAGAGCTATATCGGGCTCACCCGCCCTTAGTTTATCACCGAACCACCCGTCTTCATAACAATGCCCAAGAACCATAACATAATCATAGAACATAACTTAAGCATAAAGGAAAGACAACATTCCCATATTGCAATAACAATATAACATTTTAAGATATTGAAATAATGAATCCATTCTAAAAACCATTTTCAAAACCATTTAAAACATTTAATAAAGAGATTTTTAAATCAAAGTGTCCCATACCACATTGAAGCTTTTAACATTTTAAACCATTACTATCCATATAAATAAATCCTTAAAACCATTTTGAAAACATGGATATTAATGAGAAATATTTATAAGAAGAAATCATTAAAACATTTAAAACGATATTTTAGTTAAAGGGTTTTTAACAAAATGAGAGACACTTGAATACAATAATTGAGGAATAAAATTTAATCAAAACATTATAATATCTTGATAATAAAGGGATTCATGATATAATATTACAAAGGACAATATATACATCATATAAGAGTGTATTGGTGCATAATAACAATGAAGTCTCAATGGAAATGTAAATTGAGATGAAATCCATTATAAAGATGGTATCCTTAAATTAAGGATAAATCAATCTCATAATTATGTGTGTCAAATATAAATACACCCAATATAAGTGGATATTAAGTGTAAAATAATCAAAGTTCATTCACAAATATTCAAAGGATTCCATATTCAATAACTACATGTTGAACCCAAAGAAATCGAAATTGGGTTAAGAAGTTCCTTTGACAGCCTAACAGCGTCACATTAAATTTTAGAAAAAGAGTTGATGAGAGAGATAAAGGGTATCTCATCACATGGACATAAAATTTACGGAAATAAGGATATATAAGAACATATCCCCACATAATAAGATGAAAATTAAAAGACATAACAAAAGAAGTCTTTTAGAAAGAGGAGGGTGAAAGGTTCCCTTACTGATTTGGGTAACTTTCGAAACGTACACCCCATGAAAGAAGGACTACACAACATTGATGTAAATACTCATAAGAGAAAGTATGTTACACAAGAGTAGAATAATGGACAGTACATACACCACTCAAAAGGAAATAATGTAAAATGTAGCATGAATCTCAGGAAAACACAAAGTGAGATAAAAAGCCCCTTACGAAATTTCGGCAGCCTAACGACGCCAATTAAAACATCCAAAATGGATTGATGAGAGAAAATAGGGTCTTCCATCATATGAAAATAAAAATTACAGTATGATTAATATAAAAGAACATCTCAATCATAAGAATGATGAGATTAAAAGGAATGACATAAAATAGTGTACTTAAAAAGAAAGAGAGGGGTATGATCCCTTACCTCAAGTCCGATTTGACTTGTTCGTTTCATTATATTCCTGAATAATAAACTTTGGTCAATTTATAATTGATTAAGGACCTAATTTAATTAATTTTATTCAGTTCATATCACATATTATAATGTTATAATAATTGTTTAATAATATTAGTTCATATCAGACGTTTTTGCTGATGTTTGGTACATGAGTAAAAAATGAACTTGTTTGAAAATGATTGCCCATGTAGTTATAATTAAAGCATTTATAGAATAGTATTAATGATTGAAATATCATATATATCCAGTACATATAAATTTTCTACTATTACATAACATTTTGAGATAAAAAATGAAAAGCACCGTTCATGGAGACGGTAGGCCGTACGTACGCATGAACGCTACTTTCATTTTTTTGTAATATTAATGGAATTAAAAATAAATGAGATATATATATTATAATTACAGTATAATATATATGTTATATAGGAAACATATGTTCATTAATTTAATTCTTTATACATTTCATGTATTGCATGAAAGAGTCACATCACTTGAGGGGGTGGTAGTCCACACTTCCTCATATGAAATTATCGCATTTGCACAACATGAAAAGAATAAAGGTATGTTTTAAATATAACATACAGAAGCATATAGTAAACATAAATACCATATATATAATATATAAAATACAGTTACATCATAATGGACACCTTTAATGGTGTTAAAAGAATATTGAACAATCATCGTTTCGGGAGGCAGAAAATCACTAACCACAGAAACAGTATGTTCTTTAACCATTAGACAAAGGTGTGTGTGGGTTTATCTCTAATAATTCTCATAAAAACATCCTAGTATATTCAATATACTGGTTTTGTTACAAAATAAAGGAATAAAAAGAGTTTAGGGGGTTTGAGAAGCAAAATAAAACATAAGAACACAAGAGAAGACACTACCTTTAAATCGGGTAACTCTTTTTGATTTGAGCTAAAACCCTTCCTTGGAAAGAGTTCTTCCCAATTTGAGGATTCTAGGAGTAAGAGAGGGATTTTGAGATACAAAATGGTTAGGGTTTGGCAGAGTCAAAGACATGAGAGGTGTGGGTAAAGTGGTATAGGTGGGGGACTTTTATAAGAGGAGAGGAGGGGCACTCTTGGAAAGTCTTGAAAAGTAACATTATTATAAAATGCTTTTCGGTTTTTAAAGGGCCAAAAATTATCTATTTCGAGGATAAGGTGACAATAGTTCGAAATACACACATCCAATAGGTTTTTGACATGTTTAGGTCTTAGATGTTACATTATATTTTCATTTTATTTAAATCGTTAAATAATGAGGTAATCACTACATCATCATGGTGTCAAAAATAATTTAATTTAATTAATGTCTAAAAATTATAAAAAAATATCATGATGTAGGAAATATTTTGTATCTTTTTAATTAATATTTATAGTAAAAAATATGACTTGTATAACCCCATTTAAAAATTGTTTTAGTAAAATAACACTTGTTTGTGACATTTTTATTTTAACATTAAATAACAAGTTTTTAATGTCATTTTCCTACCAAAGTGGCTCCATGGGGTCCCTAAGTTGACCCATGGATTGTCTTGGTCGGACATGACACATAAAATAAGGGTAGGACATGTTTCAAGGTCATTTAATATTATTAAAACATTATTTTTACCTTAAATTACAATAATTACCTCTAATCGCGATTAAAAACTTAAAAGTTACTATTCACCAAATAAATATTTTAATCCCATCGAACAACATTTTACTTCCTAATAAAAACCATGTATGTCGTATTTTTGAAATTCAAAACACGGAGGTGGTAAAATTTCATTTAAATGATAAATCAGTTTTTTTAAGTACCAATTAGTGGTTTCACTATTCATCAAAAATTGAAGTTTTTCAGAAAAATACCAAAAATTCACGCTAAGCTATATTTGATATTCCGAATTCAAAAATTATGTCTATTTTACAAAAATAAAAAAATATAAGTTACATTAATTAATTTAATAATTAATTCCTGCTGTCATAACAAATAGCGTGTTTTTATGAAACATCAAAAGATTGGCACTAGTTTAAGTCCAATTTCAAAGTGAAATTAATTACAATGACCACTATTGGATTAAATAGTAAAAATATATTATAATTTCACTTTCAAATCAATTAAAAAGATAATCTAATCATATAAAGAAATTATATTAAAAAGAGGTTTTGAATTAAAATAAAACATTTTAAACTATTCATTAAAAAATGAACTTTATCAAAAAAATACCAAAAATTTACAGAAAGTAAATTTTGATGTCCCGATTCTAAAGAAGAATTTTATTTTGTCAAATATAACACATAAAATTGTAAAAAATTGTATTTAAAAGAGGTTCTCCATCAAAAGGTGGTTAATCGAGCTTTTAAAGAATATTAGAATGTTTACGCTTAAAATTGGATTCATTCACATTTTTAATCCTCTAACTTTTATTGTAAAAAGTAAAAATATTTTACAAACATATATAATCATTTTGTAGTTAGTTCTATTCATCCCCATCATTACAATGGCTAGGTTTTAACTACCATTTAAAATAAAATTATTTTATTATTAGAGTGCAACGAAAGATTTCAAAGGAACTCGTTGTTGCGTATTGGGTAAGCCATCGAGCATAGCGTTACCTTTAAATTAATATTAAAATTTTATTCACAAATAGGGATAAATATAAAAATGTCATATTATTTATTTACCGTGGGTTTTACATCCTTCCCCCCTTTTGGGAATTGCATCCTCGTAATTTTAAAATTGGGCTCGGAAACATCATTAAAAGTCCCACATTAAAACAAGAGTAGGTAAAACAATCACTTTAAAAGAAATAAAGAGAAGTACAGTGGTCACCCACTTCAACCCATACTAGGATTCCATGTAGGAAAACATGGATATGGAAGAAAAATAGAAGGGTCATGTTATGATGGAGAGTGATAGAAAACATGTTTAGGAGAAAGTTAACCACAATAAAATCACAATCTTGTGGTGGGTTAAACGGTATTCGATTCCCCAGTATGAAAAGTTAATAGACAAAATTTTTGTTTTAAGTTACTTTTCATTGAGGAATTTATTTTTGATCTTAAGGAAACATACTTACTTGTCATGTTGACTTTCAACTTTTACTAGATTTCTTACACAAACTCATACTTTCCCCAAATGATGAGTATTTAGGAAAACATGTTCACATTAAGTGTACTATAATCAACTCTTCAGAATCACCTAATCCACAAAAGAGAACTATAAATTTCCCATGTCTTTAGGCCCTTACCAAAACCAAAATTGTTAGAACAAGATCAGATAATCAAGAAAAGGATAATCCTTTATAAAAAGAAAATCTATTCTTAATCTCCAAAATTTGTCCAACAAAACCCAATGTTCAATGATGACCATTCGATAAACAACTTTCCCATAAAATTATTCAAAGTAAACCAAACTAAGATTGAAACCCAAATATTTGAAGGATTTAGTCACATAGTCTTTCAAGGTACAAATTAACACTTATCTCCAAATAACATCAGTTGCTCTAAAAGTCTCATATTGAAAAGTAATTAACCTAATCACATATCCTCCATGATAGGTTAATAATTTCCATAGATAATCTAAAATAAACTTACTATTAATTCAAAAAATCATCTAAATAAAAAGAATAAGTCATACTAACCAGGGAATTCACGTAGTCTAGTGGAAGGTGATAAATACCAGTCTCACTTTGGTTGTGGGTTTGATTCCCGCAGCTTTGTCCGATGCGACGGGTTGTCACACGGTCTGCGTGCTGTCCTTTTTATAAAATTCCAAAAATAACTCTAACATATTTTAACCTCAATAGTTTAATTATAACTCTCATTTTCATCCAAATTCATTACGATCTCAACTTCTTAATTCTTGAAGTCTTATTTCACCACCATAAAATAAAACGATTCCCAAAATGAATAAAAACATACCTTGATCATGGCGTCCACTCGGTTTCATTGTCATCTTGTTCACGTAGGTAGAAGTCCCATGCATTACAACAATGATTTAGAGATGCTTCAAAATCATTTGCTTCCTCCATCCAAATACACCTTGTTCAGTGTTCACAGAAAAACAGTTTTGGAAAATAATCATGTATGGCATATAATTCCAAAACATCTGATAAAACGTGATTTCTTTAAAATAGTCGGACATAATTTGAGTTGAAACTTTATATTATTGGTCCTTTTAAAATACCATAAGTATGTTCTGAGAGACTATATTTTAAAAGAAAATATAAATAGGTTGCACAAGGGTATCCTTCCTCATCACCATTTTTAAAATCATAATATGCGTCAAATTCTTGTGATAAGGTAAAATATTTGAAAATACCTTGATAATATTTATCTTTCTTGAAAATATGAGAATATTTTGAAAATAGTATTTCCCTAAATACAACCCATGATCCACGATGATAACGAGGTATAGTGGAGGTGTTTGATATCTCAAGCAACTTCTTACATGTGAGTTGTATACTAGAAAAATTTTCACAATCATCCGAACATGACTTTGCAATAATTATTGCAAGCATGTCATCAGGAATAGATAGGAATTTCGATTGAGATCCTCCTCATTCCATTAGTAAATGACTTTACATGACCTTAAAAATGTTATAAAACAAGGATTTAACTGAAATAATAGATATAGGGACTAACCATGTGTTTAACAAAAACTCATAATCCCTAAAGTTGTCTAAACCGACCTCTGATACCAACTATAAGGACCCGAACTTAAAAATTACTTATTATTGAATTAAATGAATAATTCACAAAGAGGATCTTTTTAGGTTAAGAGTTTTAGAGAATTAGATCATAAATCATGCATTACTTTCCACATTTAAACAAAGTGGTTACATAAAAGATAGTATTAATTTTTTTCCCATCGACAGAAACATATTTAAAACAAAACATGGATTCTTTCATGACACTTCCTTGACCCTATCATCACATCATGTACCTTTCTATTGACCTGTGAAAAACATTTTAAAAACTTGGGATGAGCATAAAAAGCTCAGTAATGGATATAAAAGTACGAAATGAAAACATTAGACCATGTATGAAATCATACTTTACTCATAAAACATAATAACTTTAACATACCTCTCAAATCATGAATAAATCATTGAAATCATAAGACCTAAAGGTAACTTGAGGCATTCATAACATTCTTACGTAGGGAGTAACCCTATTGGTTACGTTTGGAATACCCATCATAGTATATTCCCTAAATCTCTTCGGAGAAACCTTAACATTTTGCTCCTTCACGTTACCCAATGCATTGGAGAGATATATCGGTCTCACCCACCATTAGTTTATCACGGAACCTCCCATCTTCATAACAATGCCCAAGAACCATAACATAATCATATCACATAACTTAAGTATAAATTAAAGACAACATTACCACATTGAAATAACAATATAACATTTTAAGATATTAAAATAATGAATCCATTCTAAAAACCATTTTCAAAACCATTTAAAACATTTAATAAAGAGATTTTTAAATCAAAGTTTCCCATACCACATTGAAGCTTTTGACATTTTAAACCGTTAATATCCATATAAATAAATCCTTAAAACCATTTTGAAAACATGGATATTAATGAGAAATATTTAAAAGAATAAATCATTAAAACATTTAAAACAATATTTTAGTTAAAGGGTTTTTAACAAAATGAGAGACACTTGAATACAATAATTGAGGAATAACATTTAATCAAAAATTAATAATATCATGAGAATAAATGGATTCATGATATAATATTCCAAAGTACATTATATACACCATATAAGAGTGAATTGGTGCATAACAACAATGAAGTCTCAATGGAAATGTAAATTGAGATGAAATCCATTATAAAGATGGTATCCTTAAATTAAGGATAAATCAATCTCATAATTATGTGTGAAAAATATAAATAAACCCAATAAAAGTGGATATTATGTTTAAAATAATCAAATTTCATTTACACATATTCAAAGGATGACATATTCAATAACTACATGTTGAACCCAAAGAAATCTAAATTGTGTTAAGAAGTTCCTTTGACAGCCTAACAACGTCACATCAAATTTTAGAAAAAGAGTTGATGAGAGTGATAAAGGGTATCTCATCACGTGGACACAAAATTTATGGCAATAAGGATATATAAGAAAATATCCCCACATAATAAGATGAAAATTAAAAGACATAACAAAAGAAGTCTTTTAAAAAGAGGAGGGTGAAAGGTTCCCTTACCGATTTGGGTAACTTTCGAAACGTACACCCCATGAAAGAAGGACTATAAAAAATTTATGTAAATACTCATAAACGAAAGTATGTTACACAAGAGTAGAATAATGGACAGTAAATACACCAGTCAAAAGGAAAAATTTGAAAATGTAGCATGAATCTTACGAAAACGCAAAGTGAGATAAAAAGCCCCTTACGAAATTTCAGCAGCCTAACGATGCCAATTAAAACTTACAAAATGGATTGATGAGAGAAAATAGGGTCTCTCATCATATGAAAATAAAATGTAAATTAAGATTAATATAAAATAACATCCCAATCATAAGAAATATGAGCTTAAAATGAATGACATAAAAGAGTGTACTTAAAAAGAAAGAGAGGGGTAGGATCCCTTACCTAAAGTCCGACTTGACTTGTTCGTTTATTTGTATTCCTGAATAATAAACATTGATCAATTTATAATTTCTTAAAGACCTCCTCTAATGATTGTTATTCAGTTAATATCATATATTATCATGTTATAATAATTGTTTAATAATATTAGTTCATAGTAGACGTTTTTGCTGATGTTTGGTACATGAGTAAAAAATGAACTTGTTTGAAAATGATTTCCCATGTAGTTATAAGTAAATCATTTACAGAATAGTATTAATGATTAAAATATCATATGTATCCAGTACATATTCATTTTATACTATTCCATAACATTTTTTAGATAAGAAATGAAAAGCACCGTTCATGGAGACGGTAGCCCGTACGTACGCATGAACACTACTTTCATTTTTTTGTCATATTAATGGAATTAAAAATAAATGAGATATATATATTATAATTCCATTATAATATATATGTTATATAGGTCACATATGTTCATTAATTTCATTCTTTATACATTCCATGTATTGCATGAATGAGTCACATCACTTGAGGGGGCGGTAGTCCACACTTCCTCATATGAAATTATCGCATTTGCACAACATGCAAAGAATAAAGGTATGTTTTAAATATAAAATACAGAAGCATACAATAAACATAAATACCATATATATAATATATAAAATACATTGACATCATAATGGCCACCTTTAAAGGTGTTAAAAGAATATTGAACAATCATCGTTTCGTGAGGCAGAAAATCGCCAACCACAGAAACAGTATGTTCTTTAACAATTAGACAAAGGTGTGTGTGGGTGTAGCTCTAATAATTCTCATAAAAACATCCTAGTATATTTAAGATACTGGTTTTGTTACAAAATAAAGTAATAAAAATATTTTAGGGGTTGGAGAATCAAAATAACACATAAGAACACAAGAGAAGACACTACCTTTAAATGGGGTAACTCTTTTTGATTTGAGCTCAAAGGCTTCCTTGGAAAGTGTTATGCCCAAAGTGAGGATTCTAGGAGTAATAGAGAGATGTGGAGATACAAAATGGGAAGGGTTTGGCCGAGTCAATGGCTTGAGAGGTATGGGTAAAGTAGTAGAGGTGGGGTCCTTTTATAAGAGGAGAGGAGGGGCACTCTTGGAATGTCTTGAAAAGTAACATTATTATAAAATGATTTTCGGATTTTAAAGGGCCCAAAATTATATATTTCTAGGATACGGTGATAATAGTCCTAGATACACACATCCAATATGTTTTTGACAAGTTTAGGTCTTAGATTTTACATTATCTTTTCATTTTATTTAAATCGTTAAATAATGAGGTAATCACTGCATCATCATGGAGTCATAAATAGTTTAATTTATTTAAAGTTTTAAAATTATAAAAAAAATATCATGATGTAGGAAAAATTTTTAGCTTTCAAATGAATATTTATAGTAAAAAATATGACTTGTATAACCCCATTTAAAAATTGTTTTAGTAAAACAATAGTTGTTTGGGACAAATTTATTTTAACATTAAATAAAAAGTTTTTAATGTCATTTTCCTACCAAAGTGGATCCATGGGGTCCCCAAGTTGACCCATGGATTTTCTTGGTCGGCCATGACACATCCAATAAGGGTAGGACATGTGTCAAGGTCATTTCATATTATTAAAACATTATTTTTACCTTAAATTACACTAATTATCTCTAATCGCGATTAAAAACATAAAAGCTACTATTCACCAAAAAAATATTTTAATCCCATCGAACCACATTTTACTTCCTAATGAAAACCATGTATGTCAGATTTTTGAAATTCAAAACATAGAGGGGTAATATTTCATTTAAATGAAAAATTAGTTTTTTAAGTACCACTTAGTGGTTTCACTATTCTTCAAAAATTGAAGTTTTTCAGAAAAATACCAAAAATTCACCCTAAGCTATATTTGATATTCTGAATTCAAAAATGATGTCTATTTTACAAAATTCAAAAAATATAAGTTACATTAATTAATTTAATAATTAATTCCCGCTGTCAGAACAAATAGCGTGTTTTTATGAAATAATATATATCAAAAGATTGAAACTAGTTTAAGTCAAATTTCAAAGTGAAATTAATTCCAATGACCACTATTGGATTAAATGGTAAAAATATATTCTAATTTCACTTTAAAACCAATTCAAAATATAATCTAATCATATAAATAAATTAGATTAAAAAGAGGTTTTGATTTAAAATACAACATTTTCACTATTCATTAAAAAATGAACTTTATCGAAAAAATACCAAAAATTTACACAAAGTAAATTTTGATGTCCCGATTCTAAAGAAGAATTTTATTTTGTCAAATATAACACATTAAATTGTCAAAATGTGTATTTAAAATAGGTTCTCCATCAAAATGCGGTTAATCGACCTTTTAAAGAATATTAGAATGTTTACGCTTAAAATTGGATTCATTCACATTTTTAATCCTATAACATTTATTGTAAAAAGTAAAAATATTTTACAAAGATATATAATAATTTTTTAGTTAGTTCTGTTCATTCCTATCATTACAATGGCTAGGTGTTAACTACCATTTAAAATAAAATTATTTTATTATTAGAGTGCAATGTAAGATTTCAAAGGAACTCGTTGTTGCGTATTGGGTAAGCCATTGAGCATAGCGTTCCCTTTAAATTAATATTAAAATTTTATTCACAAATAGGGATAAATATAAAAATTTCATATTATTTATTTACCTGGGGTGTTACACATTATGAGTAGTGGAATTATTGAGGGTTCTTTGGTTTCTTTTTCATTAATTTTCACTAAAACTCATTTTAATAGTGGGACTGTGGGATCACCACTCCCATTAATATAATGAGATGCATCATACCATGAACTCATATTTCTATTTTAATATCCATGTTTTATAATACTTTCATACATGTGGAAAAGTTTATTTCATACTCTAATATTTTTCCATACAGATGGATCTTCCCACTTTTTGATGGGTATTGTTGATTGAAAACTTCTCTCTTCATGTATGTATTTTGTATTCAATGTATTCATTCCTCAATTATTATATGCCCACATGAAAATTGGTAGTGTTCATGAACATAACTATATTATTGAGGATTATTTAGTTTCTACTGAATTAATTTACACTAAAAGTGCCCCCATGTTTCAACTAAGTTGGTAGTGTCCTTGTGGGTTCTCTGTGAGGTATCAGGTTTGAGTCTCGCCGAGTACTTTCCTGTTCAATTAGTGTAGAATTTGCATTTTAGTTTTCCCATCAACTAACCTAATGTAATATAATTTCGAATAAAATTCATTTCACCAGTGGAATTGTGGGTGTCCCCACTCAATTATAGTAATCAGAGTCATCATACCATGAAACCATATGTCTATTTTAGCGTTCATGTTTATAATCCCTTAATTCTTGTGGAAAATGGTTTTTTTCATACACTTATATTTGTCCCTACTATTGTAACTTCCAATTTAAAAAATTTTATTGTCAGTATAAAATTACTATTTTATGTGTGTATTTTATATTTAGAAAATTATTTATTCTAATATTTCAAGCCCCACATTAATACCTATTCTCTTAAGAAGTTGTTGTAACACCATATAGAATACAAGGTAAGGGTACTGTGAAACACCATTTAATCATTCATAATATATCATTGTATGAAGGTGTGAAAATTGTTTGAAAAATTAAATGGATGATAAAATTAATGGAATTACCCATGATTAATGAATTCTAATTTTAATTCAAAAAGGGTATTGGATTTTTATTGACTTCCATTGAAATTTCCAATCTATAATTGGTGGCTTACCGAGAAGGTGAAAAATCCTACTGTTATTTTTGGGTTTTCAAAATTACAATAATATTAGCCATTAATTTTTTTTCATGGAAAAAATGACTATTTTTATTATTATGAAAAATTTGTTCACTTTGGGATTCTTTGTTATCGAGCCTCCGTATGGGACTTCTTTTGTGCTAGGCTCTTCCAGGGAATTTTGTTTTGAGGGATCCATATCAGGCCATGGGCCACTAGGCTATTATGCTTGGCTGTTTCCTGTGAGGTTTTTATCTATTGGACATCCTTATTATGGCGTTCCACCATGGTGATCTGTATACTATTGACCATTTATCTTATTCCATCTGACGGTTCAAAGATGTGTTGTTTTTAGTTCTCAGTGATCCTAACAACACCTTCTCATTTCCTCCATTCATGATGTATGTCCTAGATATCATGTTATATTTTGTATTTTCTATCCTTCCACCTCAAATAGCCTTCCAATCCTCCCCTAATCTGTTAGTCTTATTAGGCCATTGCCTTGGCTTTTTCTTTGTCATTATTAATGCTATATGAATTTTCCTTTAAGTAGTGGTGTGGTTCTTTGCCTATTGTTCCAAGGAGTTGAGAGAGAGATTATAGAGAGGTGAAAACCTATGAGGATATTATCTTTGATGGATCCAAATGTGATGAACCAACCCGAGTGGACCTCGAGCCGGTCACCTAAGCCGATCCGCGGAAAGGCCTACGAGGCGTTCCCGATCCTCCCGGGATAGCGACAAGTGACATGGAATCAACATAGGCGATTAGAATGATTTCTCCAAATAAAAATAAAAAAATAAGAGGAAAAAATAAATATATTCTCATTATAAATAAACCAAATAAAGAGAATAAACAAAAATTGAAGGAAATTCAAACTAACTGAATGTGACAACCACTATCTCTGAGTGACCTAGTGGGTGACTCTCTAAATCAAGAACGAACGCCGCCCAAACCGAACACACCCATGATGGAACCTGCAGAATGACTAAAAATAGAAAAAGAATATAGGTGTGAGTATTAAAACTTGGTAGGATAACACGATAATCTATTCCCAATGCACTTACATTAAAATAAAAGAAACATTCATTTTCATGTTTGAACTATAATTTATAAAAGTATGGGTTTCTACATGTTTCTAAAAAACAATGTACAAGTCATTTCCCTCATTCATTTCTCTAAAACCCAAGTAAATATTTTATAGAGACATTATCATTTTCAAAGGTAATGTGATGTTTTCATTTTCAATTTTCAAAAAAAGAATAAAATGATTTTATTTGAAAACAATTTTCACAAGACACATTAAAACCGCACATCACTTTCCTTTGAAAACATTACACATGAAATCTATAAAGTAGTTTAACTAAAAGGGAAAAGAAAAGAAAATATACATACAAGTAACACATTCATCACTACAAGCACTAAGAACAAGTAGACATAGGTGACCCCAGGAGATCAAGAATAATACAGAAGACACCAGTACATGATAACTCATCCTTGTTCACATGTCACACATGGTGAAATCAAAATGGTCAAAACACTTGGCCATCCTTTCTTAAGAAGGATGTGGTAAAATCCCATTGCGATGAACCCAAACATATCTACCTACTATGGGCCAGTGGTCATTACCATAACCTAGGAGTGTGGAAAGAATTCTTAGAATATTCTCTCAATATGGTAGGTTCTTATGTATCCTTTATTTAATAAAATGGGGTTGGCTAACCTATTCCATCAAAGCATCCAATCACAATATATTTAATAATAAAGCACAATAGGCATCACCCTGAGTCACTCTATAGACCGATCTCATGCCTTTAATCAAAATAAAAAAAAATTCCAATCAGAGGAACCCTTATAATGGATCACAAGGATTCCTTACTAAGGAAATCCCATCCATTATATGTATACAGTCATGGAATGAGAAATATCCACAGGGGGTTTTCATAATAAACACTTTCACCATTTTTTACATGGTTTCCAAACAGGCCTTAATCCATTTCTTTATCATAATCCAAAATTTATCATTAACAGAAAATCCACATTTTCTAAAGAGGGAAATTACATCATCTCCACACCAAAACATTGATAAATTCTCTCAAAATATTCATATTACATTTCCCATGGAACAAATATTTTTATAAAAGTGTTAAATGGCCACTTACCGACAACATATTCTAAAACACCCTAAAACTCAACACCCATTTATTTTTAAAACCCAAATTCACTTTGAAAATACAAAAAAGGGGCCCCCAGAATATCATTTGGAACACTTCCAATACTTTGATAAATTAAAAAAAAACATTTTCCATTTCACTTAACACATAAATGTCAATGGGGCACAATCCATCATCACATGTCAAACCACTTTAAAATCCAGTTACACACTTATTTTAAACATAAAACTAATTGGAACACTTTAAAGAAACCCCAGATCACCATTTCACATCAGTTCAGTTTAAATCCACAAATACTATTCATTTTAATTTAAAACAATTTAAAAACACTATAAAATTTTTTATCAACACACACATTCACTTTTTTATAAAGGGGTGAAAACACACCAAAACACCTTGAAACGAAAAATTATTTACAAAAATGAAAACTCGACTATTTATCAGCTGCACATGAAATGTTTATCAAAATAGTTTCTAATTAACACTCAACAAGGGTCCAAAAAAAATTCCATCCCACAAACTTATTTAAATTGCTAAATCAGGTTCTAAGAGTCACAAACTAGGTGAAAAAATAATAAAACATTTATTTAAACAAATAGTGTGCACAATTATAATAAAATGAACTAAATTTTCATAAAACCAGAATTGAACTACCAATTCACATAATAAATAATTTAACGACAAGTTACACAATAATAATTTGCACATATATAGGGTGTGAACAATAGGAAATGTATGAAACTTATATTTTAAAAGGCAATGCAATGGGAACCTACCTCAAAACCAAGATGAGACGGAATGACGTGCGTCCGAAACCCTGTGATATGTTCCAACACCCAAAAGATTAAATATCAAGGACTCCAAACACATTCAAAACCACCAATTTAGAGTATACGAAACCAAGCACGACAACAAATTAGAATGACCCTACCTCACGAGGGTTTTAAAAATATAAAACCTACCAAAATCAACACTTAATCACCAAAACCCTTAATCAACCAATGATAAAAAAAGAAAAAAATAAATCAAGGAAAATGTACACTGATGGGAATAAAACATGTTGGAAGAGGCGACACTGGGAAGGTGCGGGCTGGTCGGGGCAACGTCGGTAGGGTGTGGAAAGGGTAAGAGAGGGAGAGGCGCTGGAAATGTGAAAGAATGGTGTTTCACTAGTGGGAAGCATGGTGAAGGGAGTTCGATGGGTTGGAGGGGCCATGATCCAGAGGGGGGTCTGTCCAAAGGGAGTGGGTGGGTCGGTTTAGGCTGCTGCGCCCAGAGCAGGGGAGATCAGAGGGAGTCCGCACGACCACAAGGATGGTGTGCCAGAAAAGGGCCGATTGGAAGTAGGTCCGCCGGGAAGGGGGTTTGTTGGAGGGATTCTACACAGAAGGGGGGGGGGGGGCAGGGGTTAACAACTGGGAGAGGGGGAGGCTGCCCGAATGACATCTGTGTGGTGGGAAGGTTGGAGGTGCAGTGGTAGGGAGACTGAGGGACGAGGGGTTTGATGTCGGAATGGGAAGGAGGTCAGGGCGGTAAAGCACTACAGGGGGAGCCAAGGTCCGGAGTGGGGAAGAGGCAGTGACTAACGAGGGAGGTGGTGTTTGGGGTTGTGCAACACACAGGGGAGGGTCGCACACCACACACATAGATTGTGAAGGGATGGAGATAATTGGAGAGAGGAAAGGGGGAGAAACCCTAGGAAAAAAGAATAATAATAAAATTGAAAATAAAAAATAAAATAAAAATTATTCTGCAAAACTAATAATAATAATTCCAAAAATAATAATAATAGTAATAATAGAAAGAATAATAATAATAATAGTAAGAAGAATAATAAGAATAATAATAAATAAAATGAAAATAATAAAATTATTCATAGTATTTCTATAGTAATAAAATTATTAACATAATAAAAATCACAAACTACAGAATAATTAATGCGTGTTTAAAAAAAATATTTTTATTTCATTTTTTCGAAGACGAACGAGATGCATATTTACCCAGGTGGAGCCGTGTGGGGTTTCGAAAATCCCCTCCACTCGTGCGCCCAACACCGTCGACTAAAAAAATGATCTTTTTAACCTATGTTCAAAAATTTCGTCCGAGACTCATCCTGATCTACAACAAAAAATTTTAAAGCCAAGGAAATAATAAAATAAAATAAATGCATAGGTCGGGGTGTGACAATTATCCCCACCATAACACTTTCCATCCTTGTAAATCCACAACACTAACCAGTCAATTGATCAACATATAAGGATTTCACATAAACACGATCCAACCTCTTAACCTAGGGAAATTCCATTAACCACCATCATAACTCAACCCTATTACCCGAAATAGATCCCCAACAGAGGGGAGGCCTGAACGGAATCCCCACCATATGAACTCAACTAGCATCCAATAACGACTTAAGAGAAAACCCAAAGAGATGGTGGGTCTCCCCACCATAAAAGAACCAACCTATTCCCAGCCAAATGAAAATCCATCTTAGATCTGAACCGGTCCTTTCTCAAGCTAAAAGAAGCACAACAAGAACTTTTAAACCACTCACTCTTATCCAAAAGGGATAATAGTAGGACTAGAACTTTAGTATGAACCAAAAAACCACATCTCATGGGAGGGGAGGGAGGGACCTGAGATTAGATCAATGAAACTACGATGGGAAAGTACTCACGACTCATCACTTTGGGTTGGAAATAAACCAAAGCCGTAACTGATTCACATGGGTGGTCCACGCAAGGCCACTGATCAGAAACTGAAATAAAAAAAATACAATTACTTACATTTCATGAGGGATAAGTCCACCACACTCTTTTCGACGAGAGAAAATTTACTACGCCGAAGAAACCACGACATAAATGCTAAAATTTCCTCATAACAATGATATAGGAACAACCTTAATCAGAATCCTTAGAATTCCCCTAAGGTTCCTGACTATGAGCCAACTTCCCTATGAGGCCTTTTGGATGGATTTGTTATGGATGAAACGTCTCTTACCTCGCAGTTAGGTTCTGATAATTCAAAAAAAAACATAAATCTTTTTATTTGACAAAATAATGGACAAGACTTTGGAATGAATGCCACACCTTCATTGAAAACCGAAGTTCATAAAAGACCCACGATATTCCCATAAATTTCAAAATACAAAACAACATATGTACACCTATAATAATAAGAGACACCTTCCACTAAAAGGGAACTTACATAAGAAACATTAAACAAAAACCCAACAATACATCACCTCTGAGAACGTCCTCCATGAAGCTTTTGAGAAATGCCTCCACAGAATTGCCGCAAGTGACCTAGGTGAACACATGCCTAGTAGTGATTTGGGGAATTTTCACAAGATGAATTTTTGTGACCCAACATTCCACACTGATAACACATGAGGATATCTCACTCCGAAGAGGTTGACAAAAGATCCCAGGGCCTTTTGATTACATGACTTGATCCATCCAATTTGAATAGCTTCCTC
Organism: Viscum album; assembly: GCA_963277665.1. Lineage (NCBI taxonomy): Eukaryota > Viridiplantae > Streptophyta > Magnoliopsida > Santalales > Viscaceae > Viscum > Viscum album. Next base: position 1,340,081,174 of record OY728139.1, on the reverse strand, counting down.
ATCTCTATTCCATAATCCTTACCAATAGTCCTAGGATTTGAAGGGGGAGGACTACCTTGTGAAATCCTCGAAAAAAGAATTCGACATGAAAATCATGCCTCACCACAATGAAAAATGAAGTTATGTTGGACGCTGACAACTACGGTTGCAGATCAAGATGGAGTCCCGCTTCAAAACGTCAAGCCTTCATGAAGTCATCTGTGGAATAACCTGAATCATAATGGACTAGATCTAAAAACATCTGGAAATACACCAACACTCATCGATCAGCCTACTACAATCAACACATCTCCATCCCCTCTATGACCGTTTCTTTCTCAGAGAAATACTAGAGAATGAACAAATCCTTGAAAAAATCCCAAGTAATCTCTTGACGGGGCTTATTCTGATACATTGATTTCCACTATATCAACAGTGATCCTTCAAGAATGAAGGTTGAAAACATGAACTTTAATGAATTAGGAAACTCAATGAGGTTAAAGTCACTTTCAATCATCCGTATCCACTCCTCCAATACAGAAGGGTCTTCTTGACCATAAAAGAGAGGTGGATATATCTTTCGAAACTCATGAATAAAATCCTTAGGTTGATCAACCGCACTACGATCACCCATCATAGCTTCATGGGGACAATTAATGGATAATAAAATTCAAGAACCCAATTAATGCCAACTCAATAAAAAAAATCCCCAAGGTCAAACACCACATAGGTGAAAAGATCTAAACACAAGAAAAAAATCTATCAAAACATCAAAATATTAATTTTTGATAACATCTTTAATTTAAAACAAGATTGGTGGGTTAAACCCTCTCTATTGGTATTCTGTAGAGTTTCACTCACATGCATGTTTCTGCGCCACTCTGAGCATCCATCCACCATACCAGATATATGATCATATTCCAACATACAACTATTCATGTGATCACCCATCAGAACACCAATACCAAATCAAAACAACTTCATTTTACAAAAACCAAATCATTCATCTCCTTTCATTTAAAACAATTCCCAAATTAAACATGTCATTTCAAACAACCATATTTCAAAACCAATTGTTTTTTTATTAAAAAAACGTTAAAAAGTCATAGGAGACCCAAAATAACTCTAACAGGGAACTAGCGTCGGTGGGTGACTTGACCATATGGTTAGAGGCCATATGCCAAACACGTCACCAACATGGAGAGCATTTTATGTTAATGACCCTAGCTCCGCATGGCTTTCCAGGTCATGTGGGCTCACGAGGAGTAATATCCCAACTCCCTTCGTCGTATCCTAATCACAAAACATTCAATAAAAACCTATAGAAACTAATTAAACCGGTCTTCCCATGGAAACCCGGGGAGCCGAACAAGCATGAGTTCACGACACTCTTCCCGCACCTGCTGCTTGAGTCCCAAAAATCCTACTCCATCTACATTGACATCCCAAAAAATAAAGGGAGCTTGGAAATGTGAGGTCCTCTATGATACGACCCTCCCTCTGATATGATTTTGTCACGAACCAACCCAGGTCAACCCTTGATCGGTAACCCGAGCTGATCAGGGGCAAGGCCCGAGAGGCGTTCCTGATCCTACTGGGCTGGAGACAAGCGTTAGAGCATCGAAAAAGGAAATTGGAATGATTTTCAAAAATAACAATAAATAAAAGAATAGAAAAAAATAAATAACAACTAAGAATAAATAAACCAAATAAAGAGACTAAACAAGAACTGAAGGAAAATCAAACTAAAAGAACGGGAAAACCACTATCTCCATGTGACCTCTTGGGTCACTCTCCATCTCATGACCGAATGCCACCCAAAAAGAATACACCCAATATGGAACCTGCACAAGGGATAAAAATAGAAAATAACTATAGGTGTGATTATTAAAACATAGTAGGCTATCTCGATAATCTAATCCCATTGTACTTCCTTTAAAATAAATGAAACATACATCTTCATGTTTGAAATACAGTTTATAAAATAAATTTTCTCTACATGTTACTCAAAAACAATGTACCTATATTTTCCTGAATTTATTTCTAAAAAACCCAAGTCAATCTTTTAATGAGACATTATCATTTTCAAAGGGAAAGTGCTATTTACATTTTCAATTTTCACAAAAAGAATAAAACACTTTTATTTCAAAAGGATTTTCATAAGAAAAATTAAAACCACACATCACTTTCCAGTAAAAAAATTACACATGAAATCACTATAGTTTTTTCCGTACAAGGGAAATGAATAGAAAATATACATACAAGCAAAACATTCAACACTATAAGCACTAAGAATGAGTAAAAATTGGTGAAACCAGGAGATCAAGAATTATCCAGAAGACACCAATACATGAGACCTCATCCTTGTTGACATGTCATTGATGGTGAAATCAAAATGATCAAAATTCTCATCCTTCATTTCTCGGGAAGGCCGAGGGAAAATCCCATAGCAATGAACCCAAATATATCTACCTACTATGGGCCACTGATCTGTACTATAACCTACTAGTGCGGTAATAATTCTTTATATATTATCTCAATATTCTTGTTTCATATGTCTCATGTATTTAAAAAAATGGGATGAGGCAGCCGATGCCATCAGAGAATCCAATCACAGTATATATAATAATAAATCACAACAACCATCACCCCGACTCACTATGAGGACTAATCTCATGCCATTAATCAAAAGAACAAAAAGTGTTCAATCTGAGGCACCCTCATAATGTATCACAATGATTATTTAGTAAGGAAATCTTATCCATTATATTCATACAATCATGGCATGAGAAACATCCACATGAGGTTTTCATAATAAATAATTTCACCATTTTCACAGGGTTACCAAATGGGTCTTAAACCATTTCTTTTTCATAAACTGAAAATTTTCATTAACACAAAATCCACATTTTCTATAGTGGGAAAACACATCATTTCCCAAAAAAAATTGATTAATTCTCTAAAAATATTCAGATTAGATTTCCCAGGGAACAAACATTTTTTTAAAAGTGTCAAATAGAGATTTATAAACAACACATTATAAAACACCCTAATACTCAAAACCCATTTATTTATATAACCAAAACCAACTTTAAAAATCTAAAAAAGGGACCCCCAAAATATCATTTCGAACACTACCAATACTTTGATAAATTCAATCAAAATATTTTCCATTTCACTTTACACGTTAATGCCAACCGGGCACAATCCATCATCACATGTCAAACCACTTTAAAAGCAAACTACACACTTCTTTTAAACATAAAACTACTTGGAAGACTTTCAAGAAACCCAAGATCACCATTTTACATCAATCCAGTTTAAAGCCACAACTACTATTCCTTTTAATTTGAAACCATTTAAGAACACTATAAAAAATATTTATCAACACACACATGCACTTTTTTATAAAGGGGTGTAAACACACCAAAAAACCTTGAAAAGAAAAATTCTATACAAAAATGCCAACCGGTCCATTTATCAGCGACACATGAAATGTTTAAAAAAAAGTTTATAATTAACACTCAATAATGTTCCAAAAATAAATTCCATTCCACAAACTTATTTAAATTGTTAAATATGGTTCTAAGAGTAAAAAACCATGTGCAAAACTAAAAAAACATTTAATTATACAATATATTGTGTGAAATTGTAATATAATAACCTCAATTTTCATAAAACAAGAATGGAAATTCCAATTCTCTGAATAAATATGTTAACCGCATGTTACACAATAATTAACACATATATAGGGGGAAAATAGAAGGAAATATATGAAACCTAAATTCTAAAAGGCAGTGTAATGGGATCCCACCTCGAAACCAAGATGAAATGGAATGACGCACATCAGAAACCCCATGGTAAGGTCCACCACCCTAAAAAATAAATATCAATGACTCAAAAAATGTACAAAAAACTCAATTTAGAGTATGAGAAACCAAGCGTTACAACAATGTAACCCGACACTACCACACAAGGGTTTCAAAAATCCTAAACCTACCAAAATCAACACTTATAAAACAAAACCCTTAATCAACCAAGTATAAAACAAGAAAAAAAAATCAAGAAGAAGGTATAACGATGGGATGAAAATGCACCAGCAGAGGCGATGATGGGAAGGTGTGGGATGGTCGGGGCAACACTGGTTGGGTGCAGAAAGCCCATGAGAGGGTGAGGCAATGGAACTGCGCGACAATGGTGTTGTACTGATGGGTAGCATATTGAAGGGAGGTCACCAGGTAGGGGGGGTAGTTATCCAAAGGGGGGGTCTCGCCGGAGGGAGTGGGTGCACCGGATGGGGCTGCTGCGCATCGAGTAGGGGAGACTGGATGGAGTTAGTACAGTCACAGGGTTGGTGCACTAGAAAATGGACTCCTATAAGTAGGTCTGTCGGGTAGGGGGTTTGTTGGAGGGATTCTGTGTGACGGCGGGTTCACGATGTGGAGAGGGGGAGGCTGGTTAGACGGTGGCTTCGAGGTGAGCAGGTTATAAGTGGGGTAATAAGGAGACCAAGGGCCGAGGGGTTCGACGCTGGAACATGAAATAGGTTGGGGTGGTGAAGCAATTCCGGACGGAGCCGCGGGCCGGAGCGGGGAGGAGGCAACGACCAAGGAGGGAGGCGGTGTCTGAGGTCATGCAACACATAGGGGAGGGTCGCATGTAGTGCACACAGAGGGTGAATGGAGGGAGGATATTGGAGAGAGGAAAGGGGGAAAACCCTAGTAAAAAAGAATAATAATAAAATTGAAAATAAAAATGAAAATAAAAATTATTCTTCACAAACAATAATAATAATAATAAAAATAAAATTAATAGAAATAATAATAATAAGAAGAATAATAATAGTAAGAAGAATAATAAGAAACATAATAAATAAAATGAAAATAATAAAAGAATACATTTTATTTCAATAGTAATAAAATTACTAACACAATAAAAATCATTAATGAAGCAACAATTAATTATCATTTTAAAAACAAAATATTTTTATTTCAATTTTATGAAGATGAACATGTTGAATAGTTACCTGGTTGGAGCAGTACGGGGTTTCCAAAACACGTACTGCTCATGTGCCCAACGACGTCAACTCAAAAACGTACTTTTTAACCTAAGCTCAAAAATATCGTCTGGGACTCAACCTGAACCCCAAAAAAATTTAATGGCCAATGAAATAATAAAATAAAATAAACACATAGGTCGGGGTTTGAATCCACGCCCCTATTTTGGTGAAATTCTTCAGTGGAGAGATCACGAATCATGAGCTATGTGTGGACCACTTCAAGTTCCAGATCTTCCGACCTAGGCAGAGCCACCTCTCCTTCGACGCCTCTGCTTTTGTAATTTGTTTATTTTATCTTCCTGAATCTGTGTTGTATTATCTTGTTTGTTTTAATTTTTGGTATGGTTCTCAAGATTATATGCTTAAGTCCATCCAGTTCGAGGGAGAATGTTTCCTTCTTCGATACAGGTTTCATCACTAGCTATGGATTGGAGGCTTCCTTGTGCTCAGATAGCTTATCTGTTATGCATTCATGGTTTTCATTAATTTTTTCTTCTTTATTGTACATATTTTTTTTCTTTTTCCAAATAATAAGTAATGTGTGCTGGGGTTCTTTCTGTGGAGTTGGATGAAAAATTACAAATGACATAAATCTGTTGGGTTCTTTACCTTCCTAAACATTTCTATTATGTTCTTTTGGATTTGTTAAAACCAATTCATATTTTCTATTTAAATTACATTAAATGAACATAGTTAAACCTATTTCAATTCCCAACACCTAATTTTTAGGTTATTCACCTAAAATAAAAAAATGAATCTCTTCGCCATCACAACCAGATCATATCTCCCACTCACTATAAGCTACAATGATCTAGAGTGATACACCAAACATAGGGACCAGACCCCTCTAGGTATATGGGAACTCATTCAATCTATATTGGTTCTTTTTTTTACTATTGGAAGAATATGGGGAAGATATTTCCATTATAATATTCATTCAGATCATCTATGAGGTGACTTGATTCAATCCCATCTTTTGAAGGGATTTCCACGAATTAACAGTGGGGAATCAATTCTTTCAAATAAGTACATGCTTGAGCTAGAGACAATTTGGGAGCAACAATCCATGCAAGTCCAACAATCAATCAATTAAATATTTAATAACCCATTTTTCATGGATATATCCATTAGTAACATCATTATGATGAGAAACATTAATGTTATCACCAACTTAGTGGTCATGTTGTTTGTATAGAGGGACCGAACATCATCATCTCAAATGCACTATTGGCAGCTGTGTAAATTAATTTCCTTAAATTTAGGATATTTAAAATCAATATTTATCACATATGTAGATAAATAAAATTCAAAATATAATACTTATATTAATCTATTAAACTTCTAGATTTGAGTTTCCTTGATTTTCTTTTACTTAAAAAGGATATATATCGTTTGTCTATTCTCTTTTCCATAGTGGTTTTGATGGAATGTACCATGATTGTGATTGTGAGTTGATTGTCAAGGAAATAACCCTTTAAATTGGGGTAAAATAGTTTTCATGGGGGATTATTTAATTAACTATCAAAATCCATCAATTTTTTATGTTTATCCATCATTATCCCATTATAATAATATTAAGAAAAATATGATTTGAGTTATTCCAACACTCTCCAACTTAACTCATGTAATATTACTTTAGGATTTTTAATACATTCAAGCAGTCATTATGCATATTTATATCTACATTATCATGTATAAAACATGTATCATAATTAAGGATAATGTCCACATGATTCATCGTGGTCGTATATTCTCTATTAATATACTCCCTTCCATCTACTATAATATTGATATTTTCATTATTATAATTAAAATGGGTTATATATAATTAGTAAAATGATGATTTATTTATCAAATATTATGTTTGTTATCATTATTTAATTCAATCATGTATATTTACTGAAAAATAGGAAACATGATCAAAACATTTATAAGTCCTACTATCAACTGTAATAATAATAATAATCAATACATACAATAAAACCTACTTCGTGACAATTCCCATACTTTAGACATTTCCAATAAATGTATTGGGTGGACACCCTATCATCCAATTGATACAAATCATAATATTGGTGATAATATGTTCAATTGACACCTTATTGTTTTGAACTTACACTTTAAATTCAAAGTACATTCAATCCATCTGTTGAAAACATTTGGAATAACAGTAATTATTTGAAAAGAATACTGATTCGGTATTGTCAATTTTATGTTTCATGGCCTTAGAGAGATTTTCAGTAATTCCATGTCCAAATATAATGTTCTCTAACTATGTACCCTGAATTAAAACATCAAAGCATTGTACAATTCAGTTTCTATGGTCGTAGAAACTATAACCAATTTCTTTTCACTTTTCCATGATATTTATCCTTTAGCTAAAAGATATATATAACCAAAAGTAGAGTTTCATTTATTAACACAACTAGAAAAGTCTGTATCAGAGTATCCCATCACCTAAAGATCACTGTATCTTTTATAAGTAAGCAAGTGATCGTCTGTTCCTAAAAAATATCAAAAAATGTTATATACAACACTCCAATTATCCAATATAGGATTGATTTCGTATCTTCAAAACATACTAATTAAAAATCTAATATCAGGACCTATACATGTTTGAGCATACAACAAGATTCCAACATAAATAATTTATTCCATCTATTTTTGTTCCAAATCATTTTCGTGACATTGATTGAGATTAAATTTATCTCCTTTCTAAATTGGAATGGGCGATGGTGGACATATTTTCATCCTAAAACTCTCTAAAATATTATTCATGTATGAATTTTTATATAATCCCACTAAAACTAGAGTTCCATGATGAAATATTTCTATTCTAATCACATACTTGTCTTATCCCATGTCTGGAATTTCAAAATTATTAGTATAATTTAATAATCTTACATTATAGACCAAGATCATTTGCATCAAGCCATATGTCATCTTCATATGGAATCAGAAATACAAATATACTCTCACTAATCTTCTACTATATACACTGATCAATGCTATTTTACTTAAATACAAAAGATACAATGCTATCATTTAAACTAATACACCATTTTCATAAAGATTGTTTATGTCTATATATTGACTCACATAATTTACATAAAAGATGTTCCTTTCCATTAATGGTAAAACCCATTGTTTAAACCATGTATATATATTTCTATACGTTTCTATTTAGACATTTGATTTTAACATTCATTTGATATAACTATAAATCATACTGATCTACCAAGGCCATAATATTTCTAAAATAATATTTTATAGAAATTGTAGAGAAGGATTTATTTATAGTATAAACCTTCTATTTGAGTGAATACATTAGAAAAAAATCAGGTCTTGTAACATTAAAGGGTTCAATGAGAGTCACATTTGGTTTTGAAGACCCATTTACATCCAACTCTCTTGCATCATTCAAGAAATTCCATAAGGCCCCATACATTATTTTGTTCCATGTAATTCAACTCACATTTCAAGGAATGTAACCATTTAACAGAATTATCACACTTAAAGGGTAGAGAATATGATACTAGATAATTATCTATATTTAGATCAAATTATATTTCACATATATATAAAACATATTCATTAGAAATAAGTGGTGTTTTTTCACATTAGGATCTTCTTAACACTATTTATTGTGGTTATTCAACTATTTATTCATTTTGAATTTTGGAAACATTATGAAGTTTTTCTAAATGATAATATAACGATGTAATAATTTTAGGAACAACAAAATGTGTAGTCGGAATACTAGAAAATGGAGATTTATTTCTAACTTATTTAATTTACAAATTTTTTGGAATATCATTCCCACCAGATTCACCAATATCAATAAAACTGTCATTTCAATTTTAAAAAACTCTCATACTATTGTTAGTAAAATAAAATATTTTCCCCTTTGATTTCTCTGGATAACTAATTAAATACCCACTAATTTTTCTTGCATCCAGTGTTATTTGTTGTGGATTATATGATTTTATTTATACTTGATTACCTTATATATGTAGTTTTCTCAATGCAGGCTTCCTACTAGTACAAATTTTAAAAGGAGTCCTTGGAATTTCATTACTAGGAACCCTATTCAATAAATACATAAATGTTTTTAAAATAATACATCCAAAATTATAAGGGTAAATAAGAATTAATTAACAAACTCATAACCATATCTATTAATGTTATAGTAAGCCTTTCCACTACACCATTTTATTGTAGTGTACTTGAAAAAATGTACCATGCACAAATGCCATGAATTTTTAGAAACTATGTAAATGGACCATGGTATTGTCCACTTTAATTAAATCTTCAAAAATATTCACCACCCCTATCATACCTTATGACCTTCAAATCTCTGTTTAATTTCCTCTAAACTTCATTTACCTTAATTTATAAGGCATTTATTGCTTGAAAATTCTCATGCATTAAATTGACAGATCCATAACATAAAAAGTCAGCAACAAAGGTGATAAAATATTTTTCATTACTAAAATAATTAACATCAATAGACATATATATATCAGTATGTATGATCTTATATAGTTGAAAACTTATTGTGGAACCATTATTTTTGTATTTTTTCTTTTTTCCTTTAATACATTCCACAAAAATGTTTTTTATAATGACCCAACCTTAAACATTACATATTCTAGTAAATTATACTAGAATTCAATTTCATAAATTCCCAAAGATCATTTAAGTTTAGATATTTAGAAAGTTATACATTATTCATACATATAAATCCATAAGAATACAAAGTGGGTACAAAAAAAATTGTATCCATTTCTTTCATTATGAAACTGGTTTTAATAAAACATAAAATATTTTGATGAAATAATTTCACAAAATTCACCTTGAATTATTATTTTCTGTTACCCATCCTTAAACACAATGATTTTTTTTTAAAATTCGAGATGAAAAAAATATCACCAAGGGACATCAAATAAAGGCAAGTGTTAGTCGATGAATAATTACAAACATATGAAATCATTTTCAGAAATACATACATATCAACCATAATGTACCATATACTTAACTAGTGAAAACAAGATATTTCCATAAAACATAGAATACATAAATATACAATTTAGGTAACTTGGGTAATTAATTACTTAAGATTATAAGCATTGCGACTACCATATGATTTGTAACCGTCACAACTACATTACAATGTAACCCTCATGGATACCTTATAATGTAACCCTTATTCTACCTTATGGTGTAACCATCGTAGTTACAATTGGAATAACCATTATATTAGGAAACCAACATAAACATACCCAATATATTGGAGTTCTATATAGGTCCCACCCATTATCATAAACAATACCCAAGAACCAAAACATAATCATAAAACATGAACACTTTCATCATAAAAATATTTCTGGAGGAAAATCACTAATTTTATAATAATACTATGAAAATAAAAAGGAAATCCAATTATATGTAAATATACAAGTAATCATGTAAATTGAACATGAAAATATTAAGTCATAATGAAATTAGGATAATACATTTATACCATATAATTTGATAAGAAACATTCTTTTTTAATTTTTTAAAAAGAGATAATAAATAGGATTTTAAAAGTAAAGTCCCTTACAAAGGGGCTGACTTCCTTCAAACATCTTCAAAACTCCTCTATAATGCTATAAAGAGTATTATTAATTTATCATAGTACTATATTAAAAATTATAATACCTTATACAATCTTTTTAAAATATATTTTCACCGATTTATTGATAATATTTCTTTTATTTTTATTTTTTTGGTGCATTTATTTCATGGTTTCCATGGTTGGTTCATTAAAGATTCTCATGTCGAATTGGAGAAAAACCCAAAATTGGAAAGAAACGGTATTAATATTTTTCAGGAATTCAAATGTTACCATATATCATTTTTTTGGTATGTGGATGATTCATTACATAAAACAGTAATAAAAATGATAAAATTTCTTTTCAATGTTTTTATGGAAATCACAAAATTCTATAAATTTAATTATTTTAATGTTTATATATTGGTTCTAGAACATTATATAACTTATAATATGTATAATAAATTCTAATTGAACCATAATAATGTTTTTATGACCACCTTGAAGGCGGTAAAGTAAAATGAAAACACATCTTCTATAATAGCGGTAAATCAACACATCAAAATAACCTTTTTAATTTTTAAGATACTAATTTATAATTTCACTTTTATGAAGGGAGGTGAGTAGAAAATAAGAAAAAGAAAAGAAATTTAAAAAAAATTTAAAAGAAAACAAAAGAGGATTTTACCTCTTGAATTTCTTCTCTTTGAGAACATTCTTAAAGTACATGGTTTTGGTATATTGGTGAGAACATAAGATCATGGATTTTCGGAAGAGGATTGGGAAGAAATTAAATAGTATACAAGTATTTGTAGGTGTGAGGAAAAGAGATCGTTATGGGTGATATTTATGAGGAGGAGAGGGTTTTTTTGATTATTTTATTCATTAGTTTATTTCTCTGGCTGAAGAATATGAATCATTTTGATTCCTTGAAAAAAAATGTAAAGGGGGGAACGATAGTTCGATATTATGGTATTATATCATCTATTCATCATCCATGAGTCAATAATTCATTTATTTTATAAATCCCATAAATTATCGTTTTTCATTATTCCAAAAAATTCAATTATTATAAAAAAATCCAAAAAATTCACCCCAACCATTTTGTGAAGTTTAGAATTTAAAAATAGAATCCATTTTTGAGAAAAATTTTCTATATTTGAGAAATTTAATTTTTAAATAAATCATCCTTTATTTAAAAAATACCCATTTTAATATTATAAATTATTTAAATACAATTTCAAAAATTAATTAAGGACTTATAAAATTTTCTTATAATCATTAGAGAAATAAATAGTAATTTACAAATATATTTTATAAAGATAATTTTTCTTTTAAATTATTGTATTAATTCTAATATTGTAAATAAAAATTTATGTCTTACAAAAATACCAACACATAATTTATCACTTTCAAAACAAATATGTACTCATTCCATGATATAAATTTAAAGGGTGGTCGTTTGTCATATATCCACCATTCAAGGTTCCGGTGCTCTGCTAATGTGTAATGGAACACTCCCATCGAATCATCGATGATAATTATTTTTAAAATTCGATTGTTTTTAGTTGATTGTATTTTGATTCGGGGGTTGGTTTGGATATCTTAATTGAATTGATTGATTGATAAATATTGATTTATCAATTTGATAAATATTGATTTATCAATTTGATAAATTCTGGGGTGAGTTCATCATTAGGTAGTTAATCTTATGATATCCTTGAGCCTTGAAATATACTACATTAAATTAACACTCAAGTAACAAGTTGATGTTGATTGGAATTACCAAGTGTGAAGGATTTAATCCAAGAATTAACATTACTTAAGGTTCTAATATTAATCTTATCTTTTTTATGTTAGTGTATTTATGGTTCCAAAAATAAATGGAAACCACTAGTTAAAAAAATATTCATTAATCCATGAAATGTTAAGTCCAACATACACAATGTTAATTCAATGAATATTCATCGAGAAAAAGCTCTCAATCACTTAACATACCTAAATTATAACTCACCCAAATGAGAGATTTTCTCAACCATTGAAATTATTAGTTATCTGGTTTATTACTTTTATGTTGATAAATTAAGAAGATATGAAAAATAAAGGGATAAGAATAGAGTGGTGCATCGAACACCCACACGATCGATGAAGAGAAATAAACACAAAATTTTGATAGAATGAGAAAGAAAAATAGAAAAAGGATTTTAACTTGATATAAACTATTTTAAGGACATTAATATTTTATAATATAATAATTATGATTCAAATAGGATATGATGTAGAAACTTTCATTAATATATAATTATAAAAACTAATACATAAATTATTATAAACAAAGAACAAAACAAAAGTAAATGAAAGGAAGCAAGGAGGAATGGTTTGTTAAGTGAAAACATGAGTATGTAAGATCCTTCCAAGCCTTTTTCAGATCCTTGGTTGTTCCAAATTACCATCCTTTGATCTAAAATGTCAACCCCTCAAATGAAAGAATAGGGAGATGTACATATAGCCCAAGGAGGTGAACTGTTAGCATTCCAAAACTACACCTCCACTTGGCTCAATGATTTAGAAATCCATATAGCTAAATCAAAAAATATTTTCTTCTTCAAAGTTTTAGATATTAATTTCATCTGTGTAATCTAAATATGTGGCATCCATAGGACTTAAGGAGCCAATGTTATGGAAGTTTGAATAAAAATTGAAATATTCCCATTTCAATCTACACGATTTTGAATTTTGATATGAGAATGGTTTTTTGAAATGTAATATGCCATAAAATAAAAATAATTTCTTGTAGAAAGTTCTCTACCCATATATTAGATTTCAAAAATAAAAATACCATCTTTGTTTGATGCGTAGATTAGGAGAAAAGTCCTAAATAGTGTATTGATTTTAATTCATGTCCATAATGGTGGCAGGAATTAAAAGCATCAGTTGGTCCCCTTGTTTTTGAATTTGGACCTTAAATTTTTTATCCATGATTCCATTGGAAAATAAATAAAATATGGTGGAGTTTCAGAAAATTTAGGCTATGTTATTTATACCATTAACTCAATCCTCATGGGTGGTCTAATTTTTTCACAGATTTATTGGGTCTTCTTGTGTGGACCATATGGACCTACAAATGGATGATTCATAGAAAGGTCACTTCTAATGAAATGATTAAATTTAAGTAATTAAATCTAAAAATAAATAATCATGAAATTTGAATAAAGAGGATGGTAGTTATAATTAAAATATTAAACTGACTCGATTTGATTAATTCAAATAAGGCTAAAAAATTATACATAGTATTAAAACATGAGTGTCTCACCCCAATTATGTAATTTTACATGAAATTTACTAGTGAGAGTATAAAAATATTTCTGAATAAATTAATAACATAAAATTCTCCACATTTAGTCTTGTTCATGTCCTCACGTGCAAAAAAAAATCATAACTAAATCATTCTCACTCGCCAAAAAGTATTAAAATGTTGTTTTCCCCAATTAGGGGGGTTTAGACCATTTCACTCATCCATATTGAATTCCTCAAAAAATTCCTACAAAAATAATATTCCAATAAAAATTCAATTTTCATGCTCAAATTTAGAAATAGAAAATGTAGGCCCTCAAAACTCACTCCTTTCAAGATGATAAAAATTTATTTCTGGAGGTTCAATCATTCACAAAAAAGTGAAAATATTAGAGTTTGAAAGATCTATCAACTTCCATTTCTGATCCTAATGTGAACAAGAATCAAGAAGTTTTCAGGGGTTTTTTGTGGCTATGGGATTGAAGGAATATAATTTCCCAGAGAGAGGAGAAGATGTGTAAACATCATAATGGGTAAAACAATGCACATTTTTTTGGAATGATACATGGAAGGAAAAGAAAACAAAAATTTATAAAGGAATTATTGTGTAAAGAAAGAAATAGAGGATAAAAAATTTGAATGGTATGGGAAGATGAAATATTTATAAAGAACAAAACATCCCCTAATGACATAAGTGTTTTTTTGTTCTTTTTTTATTTTATTTTTTCCAAAGTTGAACTTGAATCAAATATCACTCTCATATCTAAAACCATGATTAATCTCTCTGTGACACAAACTATAATAGTTATAACAAGATCAAAGGTTGTAGAAGGGTGATTCTTGACCCTCTGAAGAGACAACCCATTATTTTTGTTTTTTTCAATTTTTTTAATAGTTTTCAATAACATTTACAAAATTACTTAAATGAAAATACATTCCCCAAAACCCACAAAACGAAAACCTCTCCCCAACACTAAAATTGATTATTTCCCTCAAGTATATGATAACACATTAAAAATCAATAAAAGGTAACCATAAAATGATGTCTATTCCTCCCACTCATAAATTTCAACAAATAATGCAATGTAAATCCATGTATATGTTGCGTGGGAGAAGGTATTGGGCTTGTAATATGGATATAAAAGAAAGGGTTTTCATAGGGGGAGAGGGGATTTCAAAAGTAGGATTAATGTAAGGGTAATGGGAGTATATTTAGGTATTATGATTATTTTTAGGTTCATAAAGTGCCTCTATCATATTAATGCACACAAAAGTGGGAAATTCAGCTCAAAGGTCCACAAATTCAAGACTCAAAATCGGGGGTAAAAACAAACATGTTGAAAATATGCACATAGGGGGCCATGAAATATAATTATGTTCCTCTTGGTTTGGGAAAATAATTTTCGAAATAGATATTTTTTTATTCATAAGTTGTTGGTTTTGACAAAATATTTTTTATCCAAAAATATAATGAAAATACAGAATTTTTTAGATGGAAACTCTTCTTTTGACTCCCAAAAATGGTTGGGAAAAATTTGAAAAGATAGATGGTGAGCAAGTACGACTCTTGTTTCATATATTTTTTAGTTTTTTTAGTATTTTAGTGTTTCTAAAATAAACACCCACACAAAAGAGAAATAGAAAAATAAAGGATTTGATGAAAGAAGTGGTAAAAAGTGAATGAGAGAGGGAGAAAAAGAAAGAGGGGAGTTAAAGGGAAATAAATGCCCCCATCTTTGGATTTGGTGGGTCGCTGTCTCCATCCAGTGGTGGATCAATGGAAGTTTATGTGCCTCATGTGGGATGTTACCTGAAAAAGATTTTTTTTATTCATCTTTTGAAAAACTAAAAAGAAATTAAAATTTTATAATAGTAAAAGAAAACATGGGTTGCCTCTGAAGAAGCACTGCATTTATTTTTTCTACAATTGGATAAATAAAGTGGACTACCCATAGTCCAACGGTGGGCATTGAATTTTCTCAACTCCACTATGCTTCTAGAAAATATTCTCTTTTGGGAGGTCGAATGATTCATTGGATAATTTCCCCCCTTCCTTGTTGTTTCTCTAGAAATTAAATGTGTGTTGGAAGAGAATATGACAATCCTTCCTTTGGTCTTCAATGTGTGGAATGATTTTATCCACAAAGCGATAGGTTTCTATGCTTGGAAATTCAGGAAGATCTCACAATTATGATGGTTCATTTATGTAAGTTTCAGAAAACATGAAACAAGAGTATGAGATCCCAATTGGTTTTACTCATTTATTTCATCACTTACTGATGTAGAGTAACGAGGATCTGCAGAGTCATAATACTGAATATAATTTTCAATGTCCTTTATATCAATTTTTTTTGACATAGAATGGTCAATTTAAACCTCACCAATGATCACTTTATTAATTATGGAAAAAATCTCACAACCATCAATCCCATCGGTATAGTATAAACACATTGGTTCAAGGTTGACCTCACATATAACTAAATTTTTATAATCAGGGATAAGAAATAATAATTTTTGGATAATCTGATTTGAATAAAAAATGAACATGCTTGTTCATTTTCCCCATTATTATCCAAGTTGGAGCAGTGGATGTCAGAGGTTAGATGGGATTCCAAATAGTTTTCAAGATCCTTTAGATAAATGGATTTTCCATTTGTAATGTCAACATCATATTCTCCATTTATGACTTGGTTAATCAGGATGAAATATTCAAAAACTCCTCTATCAATAGGACTTGAATAACATGATGGATTGGGATTCAACACAGTCTTAGAGAGACATTCAAAAGAATGGATAGATAATACAGATTGATTCTCTGTCGGGTATTACATGGATTCAAAAATATTGAACTTTACCTGTTGGTCACCAAATTCAATTGATAATATGCCAAAAAGGACATCAATTTTTTGGTTTAGATTTCATAAGGAAAGTTCTTCCTAAAATTATAGATGATTGGAAAGAATTTGCCTCACCTTCCATGTCAAGGACATAGAAGTCAGATGTGAATATAAGATCATTGACTCGGATAAGGACATCCTCAATTATTCCCCCAGGACTGGTTGTTATTTGATTAGTTCATTGGATGACAACACCTATTGGATGTAAGGTAACTAGACCAAGGTTGGAGAATATGGATTTGGTCATTGCATTTATCGAGGCTCCTAGGTCTATGAGTTAATAATCAAAGTTAGAACTTCCTATTTGGCATTGAACTGTAAAGGTCCCATGATATTTTCACTTCATGGGTATGGACTGTTGTGTTGAAACATTCTCAATGGTTCAAAGTTGTCGCTTATAAGTACACAATTACTTAAGAGACTTGGCATAATTAGGAATTTTTTTAATGGAATCTATGTGAGTAATAATGACTTGATCACATCTAAACATGTTGAGCCTTTCAGGATTGGGTTCAAATAAATTCTTTGGCTTAGAGATAGCTTGAGTAAAAGGAATTGGGTTATTATATGAATGTAAGGAGGATATGGAGTGACTTTAGGATCCTTTTATAGTTCATTTTTCTTTTCATTTTACAAATCAAAATTTAATGGTTCATTTAATGATCCATCTTGAGTTATGGAAATTTTTTATTGATCTAAGTAAAATTTCACTTACAGTACCCTTGGGGTTGGGTAATGGTTGAGTTGTGAGTTAGGAATAATTGAATGGTTGTTGTTGTCTTAGGTGGGATACAAGTTATCCAATAAGGGTTTCAATGTTTTTGAGGATAGAATGGGAGAAGGAGGCATTATTTCCACTACACATTCCCATGGTTTCTTGGAAGAAGAGGATTCTACCAGATTGGGATTAACATGATTTTGGTTCTTGGGAAAGTGATTATATTGGGTTGGGAATTGGGAAGGCTCATTAGGATAGTGTAATCTTGGAGGAGCAAGGGGAGGATTGATCCTTTGAGGTTGAGGAACAAAAGGATAAGGTTGATAGAAGTTACCACGACCTTGACCATATTGGAATTGATTTGGATTTTGATTAGGGAATGGAAGGGGATGAGAAATGGGATTCCCATATCTAATGCAGGGGTTGTAGGTAAAATAGAAGGGATCAGAATGGGGTTAGTTGATGTTTCTAACAAACTGACCTGATTGGTGAGTGTTGGGATTCTGCTGAGCATATATTGCATTGATATCCATTGTTCTGGATGAATCATATGGATTCTATTGAAGTTTTGGACATGCGTTAGTTGGATGAGATTGGGAGCTTCATATTCCACTGTTCGTGATAGGTCTAGGGAATAGAGATTGTGGAGAATATGTCTTTGGGGATTTGGCCACCACAACTAGTTATCGCACAGGAAATGTAAGTTTATTCATCCACTTGGTCATCTTAATTGGCTCTATCAATCAACTATATTGGGCTTGTTTTACTTTATCATGGTCTTGTGTATGGAATTTTTATGTGCTTACAACTATGATTCTTATGATATCTCTTAAAGCTATGGGAGTTTTATAAATAAGAGAACCACCACTTCTAGCATCAATGAGAGTTATATCCATAGAAAATAACCCCTATTAGAAGTATTTAATCAAGATTTGGTCAATGATTTGGTGGTGTGGAAAGGTTTCCATATGATTTTTAAACCTATCCAAATACTCATGGAGTTATTAATTTGGGGTATTGATGAATACCACTAATTTCATTTTGGATGGAAGCAATAAGAGAAGGAAGAAATAATTTTTCTAAGAAATGTCATTTCATGTCCATCCATGAGTTGATGGAACCAGGAGGGAGGTAGTAGATACATGACTTCCAGGAGTTATCTAAGGAAAAAGGGAATGCTCTATGTTTAATTTTTTCTTTAGAAACCCCTTGAGGCTTTATTCCAGAGTACACCACTTGGAACTCTTTAAGGTGGAGATGTGGATCCTCACCAGCTAGCCTATGGAAATGAGGTAGAAGATGAATAATTTTTTTTTATATTTATATCCTCCACTATGTTTGGATATTGAATACCAAAGGGTTGGTTATTCATATCATGGGAAATAAGTTTTTTTAGAGTTCATTCCCTAGGATTATCCATATATAATTCAATTAGATGGACAAGGTTTTGATTATCACTAATGGTCCTCCAATTTTGGAGAAGTGTTCACTAAATTTAAGTTTTAGACAAATAAACGGGATTGTTTGGGAGGATACAAGGAAATTTAGAGATATTTTGGAAGAAATAGGAAGGTGGGTTTTTTGTGTTTTTTGTTTATGATTTTTTATGAGAAGACATGTTTTCTATGTTTTTTTGTTAAATTTTTTTTTGTTTTTTTACAATAACCAAAAATGAATGAATAATTAATGCACCATTCCTGGAGGAATATCCATTTGAAAGCACGTCTGATTGTCACATATCATCCATTAATGGTTCTAGTGCTTTGCTAATGTGTATTTCAGCACTCGGGTCGAATCCTTGACAATGATATTTTTTAATAGTCGATTGTTTTTATTTGATTGTATTTTTCTTGGGGAGTTTGTTTTCAGAGCTTAATTGAATTGATTGATTGATTAATATTGATTTAAAAATTTGATAAATATTTGGGTGAGTTAATTATAAGATAGTTAAGCTTTTGATACCCTTAAGCCTTGCTTTATTTTTCATTAAATTATCACCAGTGTCACAAGTTGTTATTGACTGGAATTACCAAGTGTTAAGGCTTAAATCCTAGCCTTAACATAACTTAGGGTTATAATATTAATCATATCTAGATTATGGTAGTGTATTTATGGTACCAATAATCCAGGGAAACTACTCGTTAAGAAAAACAATTCATTAATCAAGGACATGTTTTGTCCAACACAGACAATGTTAATTCAAAGAATATTCATCGAGAAAAAGCTTCCAATCACTTAACATACCTAAATTATAACTCACCCCAATGAGATATTTTATCATCCATTTAAATTATTAGTAATCTGATTTATTACATTTATGATGATTAAATAAGAATAGAATAAAAATAAAGGGTTAAGAAAAGAGTGGTGTGCTGAATAAACACATGAGCGACGAAGAGAAATAAAAAAGAAATTTCGATCGAATGAGAAAGAAAAATAGGAAATGGATTTTAACTGGATATAAACTATTTTAATACCATTACTATTCGTAACATAGGTTGGGTGATTCAAAGAGAATATGAATAAGAAACTTTTATTAAAATATAATTACAAAAACAAACACTTAGACGATTATAAACGAAGAACAACACAAAATTAAATGAAAGGAAGCAAGGAGGAATGATTTATCAAGTGAAAACATGAGTATGGTAGTTCCTTCCAAGACTTTTTCAAAGACTTGGTCATGCCAAACTATCATCCTTATCTCTGAAATTTTAACCCCTTGAATGGAGAAGAGGGGGATGAATATATAGCCCAAGGAGGTAGACTGATTTCATTCCAAAACTACCCCTCCACTTGGATCGATGATTTGGATATCTAGACAACTGAATAATGCAATATCGTATTCTAAAATGTTTTATATATGAATGTATTCTGTCTACTATGAAAATTTGGAGGCCATCGGACTTAAGGAGACATAGTTATGGGATTTTGAATAAACAATTGTAATCATCCCATTTCAATTTCCACCTTTTCAAATATTGATATGTGAATTATTTTTTGAATAGGGAAATTCCCTCAAATAAAAAAAAAATTCTTATAAAATGTTTTCTGAGCATATCTTATATTTCGGACTAAAAAATCCTAGATTTATTTGACCCAAAGATCAGGAGAAAAGTCATGAATAGTTTACTGCTTTTAATTCTCGGCCAGAATGGTGGGATAAAGTTTAAAGCATCAGTTGGGCCCGTTTTTTTATAGTTGCAACTTCAAATTTTTATACATGATCCCTTTGGATAATTAAGAACATATTTTGGTGTTTAATAAAATTTGGGATTTGGGATTTAGACCAGTAACTCAATCATTATAGATGTTCCAATTTCTTCAAAAATTCATTGGGTCTCCTTGTGTGGACCATATGACCCTCCAAATGTATGATTTTTCCAAAGGTTTCTTGTAATGAAATGTTGTACTTTATATATGGAACCTTAAAAAATAATAATAATGCAATTTGGATAACTAGGGGATATTTATAATTAAAATAGTAAATTTAATGTATTTTATTAATTCAAATAATGATCAAAAATTATATTAAGTATTAAAACATGAGTATCTAACAACAATTATGTACTTTTACATGAAATTTACTAGGGAGAGTATAAAAAAGTTATTAATAAATGAATAAAATCATAAATATATCATATTTTCACATATAACATAAAAATATTTTATTTAAACTTTCATAGGTGAGGGTAATGTTCTATTTTTTGTAGATTACATAATTTCTATAAATAGAACTTATTTCATTAAAAAATTATAATGAATTAATCTATTTAATTCCAGAATGAAAAAAATATATTATATGTACTTGGGTTGTTACATTCTACCATCCTTCAAGAAATTTCCTCATCATAATTGTTATTCACTTATTAAAAAAGTAAGGATACATTTTCGTCAAAGAATTTTCTAATTGCCAAGTTGATTATTCAACCATATTGTTTCTCCACAAAACCATAACGTAGTGAATTAATATATTTTTTTAATAATTTCTATCTATTATCAAGAATAATCGTAGGTTTATCTTCATAATAAATGTTCTCTTATAGCTATACTACTTTTTGGGTCAAAATATGGGATAAATCTAGCACATACTTTCTTAACACCGAAAGATGAAAAACATTTTGTACCTAAGATAATCATGGAGGCAAAGTTACTTATTAGGAAACTGTTCCAACATTTTATAGGATTTCATATGGTCTAATAAACCATGGACATAGTTTTACATTATTACAAAAATGAATTACACTTTTTAAAATAGTAATTTTAACCAAAACATGATCACCTACTTTGAAACAAAGGTATTTCCTCATATTATCTACATAACGTTTCAGTATGCTCTATGTTTTCCTCAGGTGTTGTTGGATCATATTCTATTTCTCATCCACTTCCTCTAATAATTATGGCCCCATCAACTTATTTTCCATAACTTCATTCCAAAATATTGGAGTCTAACACCGCTTTCCATATAATTCCTTAAAAGGTTCTATCTGTATACTAGAATGAAAAATTTTATTATATGAAAACTCAACTAATGAAATATTATGATCAAAAAATTCATAGTAATACATTAAAAAAGCACGTAACATGTCTTAAAATGTATGAATTGTTTGATCAGTTTATCCATTACATCAAGGATGAATTCTTGTACTAAAATTTAATTCAATTCCCAATGACTTCCAAAGGCCATTACAAAAGTTATATGTGAGCTTGCGATCACAATGATATACAATGGAGAGAGGAACATTATTTAAGTAGACAATCTCTTTAAGGTACAGTTGAGAAAGATGATCTATTGAAAGTGCATCTCAAATAGGAAGGAAATGTATATATTTAGTCTATTGATCAATAATAACCTAAATCTCATTCTTACCCCAAGAAGTATTTGGTAGTACCACCATTAAGGCCATGGATATATTTTCCCATATCCATTCTGGTAACGACAAAGGTTGAAGCTTCCCCTTTAGTAGTTGTCGCTATACTTTACCCTTTTGAAAAGTCAAACATTTCATTGTAAAATCAACAATATCTCTTTTTAATCAATCCCAGCAGTAATAATTTCGATGTTTTATGTATATAGTTTTTTTGTTATGATGAAATGGTAATGGATAATTATGAGCATCACTTAACAATTCTTTCTTCATCTTGGAATCACAAGGGACACAAAATATTTTTTTAAATATAAATATACAATCTTTATCAATATTAAATTAAGGAAATTTACATTCCGTAACAAATTATACATTTTTATATAATTCATGGTCTTCCTTCTACTCTTGCTTAATTCTGTCTAATAGAGACGACTGCATGAATACATGAAACAAAATAGAGGAATTACTTACACAAAAAACTTACAAGACAAAATTTAACAAATCATTAACCAATGGAACCAGTTCCAATGTTACAAGGTTAATTTAGAATTATGTTTTCAACTCAAGGCATCCACCATTTTTTTTGTTTTTCGGGATGGTAATTGATCATGAAATCAAAATCCTTTATCAGATCAATCCACCTTCTTTGGAAAATGTTCAATTCCTTCTGAGTAAATATATACGTGGAACTTCATCTATGTTTGATTCATATTAGAAACTTAATTAATACAACCCAAATCAATCCACCTTGTATTATGTGGAACTTCCTCTATGATTGATTCATAACCTGTATAAGAATTTTTTAACTTTATTTTCAGACCAATAATTTTGTTTTGGGAAATACGTTTGGAAATATCCATCTTTCCCACAAAAAATATAATTTATCTTTTTGTGTGTTCTTCTAGTTATTATATAGGATTCATTAACGATCAATTTCCCCTTTCCTTTTCCTACCATGCTTCTTTCCTCCTTGATGAATTACATGATGGATGGATTGGATTCCATTAATCATTAAACATGTTTCCTATTAAACTATAATACTATGAAATTCATGAACATTCCAATTATATTTCATGGTGTTGTAGTTTAGTGGGAATGATCCTTAATCAAATGATAATGAGGTAAAGAAAAATTGTTCAAGGAAACTTTCATCCACTTCCATTTATAAAGACTTTAGTCTTGCTGCAATATTTTTCATTTAAATGACATGATCATGTATTATTTGAGAACCATCAAACATCATAGTGGTTAATTTACTAATTAATTTCCCTAAAAGATATTTTTTATAAGATGAGATCAGTCTCCCATAGATTTCATAATTTTTTTAGCACTTTATGGTTTAGGGAGACCAGACTTGATGTTAATTGTTATTCTCACTCGCATGAACATCAAACATAACCTACTAAATCATTACCATGTTTTATAATATAATATATCATCATCACTACTATCATCCGTCATAGTAGAAGGTTTCTCTAATCAAATTTCTAAATCAAGATCCAATACACCAAGGTGAAATAGGATTTTATAACTCCAACTAGAGAAATTTAATCCATAAAGGCAGGAATGGTCGATGTCTGTGAGTGCAATGATGATGAAAATCCAATTGTAATAAATGTATTACTAAAATTAACGATTTGAAATAATAATTATACATTGATTCGGAAAAATTATTTAATATAAATGTGTATTAATTTTCTCATTTTTGTGATACACTAATACATTTATATAATTGATACTAATTAAAATCAATTTATTTGGAAATAATATGCTCATCAATTAGAATTATTTATTATATTTTGATATATAAATACATCTAATAATTAATTTATATATTTTCAACAATTATATTAATAAATTTTAAGAAAATTTAAATTTCCTTTGAAAAATTAATAATTCTCTCAAAATAATGAATTTCAATTACTTAAAAAATATCATAAAAGTATAATTTTTTTGATAAATCAATATATATCATTTTAACATAATTATGGAATAATTATAAGTTTATAATTTTACCACTTGGGTAATTAAAAAATCTCATGTAGTAATTTTACAAATAAAAAACATCATAATCATAACATAATTATAAACACAAATAAATATTAATTGACATAATTCAAATTTTTGTTTACTCTTTCTTTAATTTGTTTGGCATAAAATTTAAAATTCTAAAACCTATTTCATTTGATAACGAATAATATATATATGTATATATATATCACATCAAAATAAAAACTATAATATTTTTTTCAAATAATTATAAATCATTTTAATTAAAAAATTAAAATAACTCATATTTAAATTCAAATAAAAACAATAATTTTAATAATAATAAATTTCAATTACAAAATTATCTTAATTTATATTTAAATAATAAGAATAAAAATAAATGGAGAGATATAGTACAAAAAATGGAGTAGCGTATTAAATAAATAAATAAAATTAGATTTCAAATTTTAAAACACATGATAAGAGAGGCTGAGTTTGGAGATTCTCAAAAAAATCACAACAACATTTAGATTTCTAAACAAAATTCCAAAAACAAATTATCAAAAATGGAAAAATAACAATCATTTCTTAAAGAATGTAATCTAGATTTTTGATTATTAATTTAATGAAACACATAATAAATTAAAATATAAAAATCATTGATTTCATAACCTACAATGATACCACCTTTAAAACAATTTCATTTAATTTAGAATCTTTAATATATGTATTTATCACATATTTAGATATATAAAATTCAAAATAAAGGACATACCTTGATCTATTGAACTTATGGATTTGAGTCTCGTTTATTTTATCCAACATAAAAAATATTTATATCCTTTTCCTATTCTCTCGTCTGCAACATTTTTGATTAAACGTACCATAATTTTTATTGAGACATGATTGGAAAGGACATAACCCTTTAAATAATGATAAAACAGTTTTCATGGGTTGTTATTTAATTATATGTCAATGTCCATAAATTTTAAAATTTTATCTCAAATTATCATATTATAATAATATTAAATAAAATATGTCATGAGTTATTTGAACATGCTGGTTATACGGTCCATGATGGAAAATAGCAGCCACATCCGGGGGTTTACCTGCACTGCTTCAAAACATGCGGTGTGGATTGTGGGTGGAGATGTCATGTGCAACATTGTTTGATAGATGATGTTTTCCACTATAAACAGAACATGTCAATCTAGAATTATTATCTCACTATTTAATTATTCTCCAAAAATTATTTACAAAGTGGATAAATACATCACATGTCATTCAAAAATTTGATAAGCACATAACAAGTCACATAACCAATTAGTTGAACACCTCACAAGTGAAACAACTAACCATTACCATGAATTTCATTTTCCAAATTAAATAAAGTGATACATTTATTTTCTGATCATACAAGTAGACAAATATCATATTTGTTGCACTCTAACCGATGATATGATCGAAAACATACCCAACCTCCCCTTGATTAGCCAAGTACATGTGTTGAATTGGGTAAGTAGGGTATCAAAGATGAAGTTTCTCATGCTTGGTTTCCAACATTAGACAATAAGGAATGATAATATCTATTCAACCGTGAGTTTATCAATGACAATATGAAATTCCATGAGATATACGTTAAAATATCATTCCAAGTAATAAGTCTACACATATTACCCAAATAATAAATTCGTTGATATCTCATATACATACACTTTAAAATGGATATATGAATCTATTGAGGATAACCATTACATATTATCACAACCCATTATACTCCATGATGATAATTATTTATGAAAAAACAAAACATTATATTTTGAGGGGATATTTAAAATTCAATCCTTCAGGTAATGTAAATTGAATTACACATGAATGAATGATAAATGGAGATTACCATAATAATAAATAAATGATAATTTTTTACGACTATTACAAACAATATATTAAGTGACAAACTAAAAAAATATATAGAAAGAACCTCGTTCTGTTACTACAATAATGGATTTTTGAATTTTAAAACCATATGTAATCTCTGTCACATCCCTATGTAACCATATAATAAAATACTCCGACTAAACTCTTTGTTTGTATAATTTATGAAGAAATATAGTTTTAAAAATGTGATACATAGGAATCATATTCACTATGTTTAACTCTTTAAAATTATTTTAAAAATCATTAAATTTTTACATAAAAGTTTATAATGTTATATATTCATATCTACTTAGAACTATCTTCCAAGTACATCATCATCTTCCTAGGAACCATTTCCAGAAAAATTTTCCCTTGAATTTTTTATAAATTATGTAATAATTTAGATTATCAGTTTACTTGAAAATCATAAACTCATTTTAGGTAATTTGATATCCACATTATTACAGTAACTACTATAAATATTTACCTTTATCTTTACCATCATACCCTGTACTCTTTTAGGATACTAAGTGATATGTATTTTGTATTGGATGGTATGAAATATTAGGCGATAGTGAAGTTCACATGTTATGGTAACCAAATGAAACTATTTATATTTTTCATTATCACATATCCTAAAATTATTTAAGATATTAATTATAGAATCACTATTTCAAAGACAAGTAAAATAATTTATTTATAATTAATATTCATATTCTTACAACAATTAAATATATAAATTTACATTGTCCATTACTATATCATACCCGAACTCTCAAGGATATTATGTGAATAATCACTCAATCATAGAATGTGTAATATTTTATTTATTAAAAATTAAATTTCACTATGTTCAAAGATACTACAACTAGCTTCTTAGACAACATATTATATATATAATATTATTATTAGACTCAAAACAAACTTCATTGTGTTTTAGAAAATAGCATTTTTCCCTTTCTATAATATTATTTAAAAAATAAACTATTGTTTCCATATACATGGTATTTTATAGGTTTGGAACATTTACTTTTTGAATATAATATTTTATGAAAATGTACCACTGATGGGTTGTGGGAAAATAGTCCCACATATTTTAAAATAATATAGATAAAAACTATATCCTAGATAAACCCTTTTATCCAAAACATATTCTCAAAACATGTAATTTTTTTTTGAATCCTAAACCTTGTGTTTAAAATTAAACATCTAATGTTTGTTCATATAAACTCTTCATAATCGAAAAAAATTCTCTTATCACGTAAAAGAAAATGAGATGAAGATAAAAATATTTTATTTAGATTCATTTGATCTTGATAAACATATTTACATTCAAATTTCTAATATAGAAACTATTTACTTCATCAATTGAATGAAAACTATAATCTCTTTCATTTATTCCTATGATTAAAAACTCATTTATGTTTACAACACTTCCTAAAATATATATTTTCTATAGTATACCAATAAAAAGAGAATAATTAGTTTCTATAACATTTATAACTATTATGGACATTCCATGGAGTTTCAAAATCTCCATCAGACATATATTATATAATCCAATCATATTAAATTTTTACTCTTCCTAAAAACCCTAGGGTTTAATGACCTTGATTAGATTATTGAATAAATATTTTTGAAATTTTTTCCCATATTTTCTTATTTTTTATTTAAACTATTTTATACTTATACTATGGCTATAATACCAGAACATAGACATCATATTCTTAGTTCATATATTATCAACACTTGAAGAATATCATTTAAAATTTTCATTAATTCAATCATTTTGTTTGAACATTTTCACAGATTAAAGTAGGATAATTTCCTTAACTAGAATAATCCATATAATAAATTTTCAATCTCCCCAAACATATTCAATCATACTGAATGTAAATGACTACCCAATTATATTAAGTATGTGATAAAAAACTTCCATTGAGAAAATAGCATCCAATTCACTTGAATCCTTAAATGAATCATTTGATGCTTCTATAATAATATTTATTTTCTTATTGGACAACTTCTATACTTAGTTACTCAGGAAAGGAATTTTCCAACACATATAATATTTATGTTTATTAATAACTTTTATTAAGCTACATGTATCCATAGTTTCTTAATTTCATATTCTCATTTCATGTACTAATATAAATTTATTTTGATGATGATGGGGAATTTTTCTAAAACAAAACATTTTTTCAAATTAATTTCATGTATTATAAATTTTTATTAAAGAATTTTAATTTTAATGATAGTGATCCCACTAAAAATGATTACCCCATACATCATAAGAATTTTGTGATCCGAGATCAATATTCCATCATAAATTATATTGGATGTCAGTTGAGAAAGAAATGATTATTTTGGTATGGAACCATCATAATAAAATGAGTTATGACTTTTGGATAGTTTAATGGATAAATCCTTATCCAAAACCATCATATGAATGCTCTCTAATCTATTCCATTGGTATCCTAACCATTAGGGAATACCAGCTAGTGTAACCCAAACCAAACTAAAACAATACCCCAACTAATAACAATCAAGGGTTACTCATGCTAAGCATTACAATATCTAAGATGAAAATATTGAGTTACTCATAACGTTATTTCCATACACAATATAATACAGGGGTACTCATACTACAATCAACAATACCCGATTGAATGATCGAGACCTTGAAAATTATTTCTTGTGAAGGAATATCACACTTAGTATTTTAAGGGGATTTAATATCACCATATTATCTCATGTTACAACATTTTATATCTGCATGATTCTTGAAATTTATTTTGGAATCCAATTCCCTCCACCAAATCAATATGTTCAACCCATATTGATGTATAACACATTACATAAGCCATGACTTTGTGAGATTTACCAAAAAATAGAAGTAAACAATATCCATACATAGTCAAATGAAGCACATGAATGAGTTAAATGAACTCTTCTTATAATAAAATTATGTTATAAGAGATTGAAAAGTGCCACATGAGTTATCTTGGAGCAATAGATAAACAACGCCATTCTGTTTTCTAGCCATGGTAAGCCTCGAAGAAAGTAAGTGGTCTGACCCAAACTCCCTCTACCCAGAGATACATTATTCAATAGATAATTCAATATATAAAAACTATAAAAACTTATATGCACAAAATATATTCAACAACTAATTTCATGTTCATAACTTCAATTACAAACTGAGGTCAAGGTAGATAGGAAGCTAAATTCATAACCATATATAACATGTAATGCAAGGCTCTATCTTAGAATAAATTTATCATATAAACATTTTCATTAAGTTATTCAAAATATAAAAAATATAAAACTATTAATAAAATAGGGAACACCAATTAAATAAATTAATAGTTCAAATATCTAAACATGAGATAAAAATATATGAATAATTTCATAAATAAAATTTAATTATAAAAACTTCTATAATTTCATATTTAACATTATGAAAATTCCATAATTTTATATATAAACTCATTATATTATTTCCAATATGAGGCCCTTCATATTTTTCATTATATGAAATTTTCTTTTAATTATATGACATTATTTGAATTATAAAATATTTATAACTATATTTTTATTATGTAAACCTTTTACATTATCTGAATATCATATACATAATTATTATGTAAACATTGATTGTAACAATTATGAAAACATTTTTTGATGTGGCCTAAATAATGATCAAAATAATTCCCATTTAATTTGATTTTTTGAATTAATAATTATGAACTAAATAAGAATATCATGGAAACTAAATATATAAATAAATAATTTATTTATTTTCTAAAACATGAGAAATTTATGAAGACTTTATAAATAAATTGTAATTAAAATCATTTTATAAATTAGCATCAATTTAAATAATTTATATTCATTTCAATACAAACCCCTTTATATTTTATATTAAACAGAATTTATATGATATTTCATGACTTATAAAATTTTTCTAATTTGATATCTATTATATATTCATTTTTATATAATCTAAATATCCTATATGTTATAATCGATAAACACTTTATAAGTCACCATTTATGATTTATAAATAACCCATTTATTTCTATATCTTAAAGGATTCCATTTAATTATTCAAAGGACATTTAAAATATTAACATTTAACATTGGGAATATTTTATTAATAACTGATTCACAAATATTTATATGAATAATTAAAAAAAATATACAATCAAGTAATTAATAAACCATATATAAATTAAAATATTCCAAAAATATCATTTTTAAATATTTATAAAATTTTATAAACCATATATATTTAAATAATATTAATCAATTAACTATATAAATTTTATAGTTAATTAATTTATAAAACAATTTTTAAAATTTTTATAAATATAAGAAAATTTATTCTTTATGATTTATAATTTATTTAATATATTTTAATTTAATTCATAATTTAATTCTATTGATTAAAATAATCAATTTATTTATTTTCCAAAATAAGAGTAATAAATATTATTATTTTTTATTTGACAAAGGTTAATAATTTTTTTTCCTAGTTTGTTAATGTTATTCTCGTTTTTTGTAACATTTTATAAATATGATTAACATAAATAATTAAATAATTTTTTTATTTAATTACTAAATATGGATTTTCATTTTTATCTCAATGCTTGAAATATCTCGTTTTATAACTTATAAATTTTTTTTCCATATAATAATAAAATTTCTCATTAATCAAAGAATCATACCCCTCTAATACTACTGATGGGTTTTATAAAATCATTATATGATAATGTGTAGTAGAAATCAACCCAAACACATGCTGATTTATCTTCAAGAATCAATTCATAAATAAAACTGTAAAACATAGTGCCTAGAAAATTCCAACAGTAATAGTTTTCTTCATCCTTGATGAAGGGTAATTCTTGATAAAGATAATGAAATGGGGAACAAAACAACCCTTCCACTTAGGGTTGAATACTAGACAATTTATCCATGATAATATCACAAGGATGCCAGAATATTTAAGGGTTTCTAGTTCCTTTTTCATAGATAATGAACAATAGTATAGGAAGGATATGTAATTTTTCAAAACCAATATTAGAGGACACCCTGCTATTATATATGTAGATATCGAGGCTCCTCACATTTTATGTGTTTCATAATGTTGGGTTAATTCATTGAAAATTTTCAATTAATTAATATAAAGCCATTAAAATAATCAAAATGGTTTGTAACTGATTATAAAACCATTCAAAAGAAATAAATATATATCATATATAAGTATATATATACATATATATTATAGCATGTTTGTTTAATACATGTATATAAATACCAGTATCACAAGCATGTATTAAATTTAAACTTATATATTTATAATATCATATATATATATATATATATATTAGTGCAGATCCAATAGTATCAACCGAGTTACAATTCAAATAAAATAGAGTCCTTAGTGGCTATTTATTAGTGGAGGTTCAAATAACCACATGTAATCAAATTATATTACATATAATTTATAATACAATAGGGGTTTAATAAATCCATATATATATATTAGTGTTAGTAGAGTTTTAGTTAAAGAAATCACTAAATCATTAAAATATACCCTAATTCAACCCCACTCTCCCACCCGATCCACTTAGCCACCCGATCCCATTGCCCTGACCCCTTGCTCTTGAAGGATGACTGTCCCTCCCCCACCTCTAACTCCCATGACCCCAATTCCCCTTACTCCCCAACAATGACCCCCAAATCCCAATTAACCTAACCCCCTACTCCCCAATGACGACCCCGCAAAGACCCCCTACTCCTTGACGACGACCTCTAATGACAACCCCTCTTCCTCTTTTCTATGTGATTTTGACCCCTCACGGAAAAAATAACCCTAAAACCTTCTACTAAGAATCCAATCACCCTATTACCTCTATCTAAACCCGATTCATCAAAACTCTATATATTTCCATCTCTCCTCACATTAGTGAACTTCTTCAAGGACATTCGGCCCTATTATTGTGATGGGTAATATTTATTCATTTATTTTTATGCTTTTCATTATAGATTTAATAAATTTCATGATGAATTTGTTTTCTATCGAACCAAGACCCTACCCTGGTTAAAAAAATTAAGGTGATGTTTAATTTTAATTTTAATTATTTAATTAAACATTTATATCATTAGATCTCAATTTTTAGTGATAATAGTGAATATTCAGTACCTATGGGTAAAAGATGGATTAAATTACCTTGAAACACACGTCTGTATGCCCAGGTTTTGGAAATTATTTTAGATTATACAATTACAGACCAATCAGTGGGTCGTTGAATAACATTTCTATGTCCTAATTATAAATACAATCGATAATTGAATAGAAAAAAAGTATTCAATAATTTTTTATTGGAATAGTTTCCATCTCAATATGAATAATGGACTTGGCATGGAGAATCGAATATTAATGAAATTACATAAAATGACTATCCTTTCAATGAAACATAAAATGACATACTAGAGGAGAATTCAGTTTGAAACATGATAAATGATGAATTTGGTTTTCCAGGATATAGTGTCCAAGATAATAATAGATAAACATAACCTTTAGTTGATCCTACACATGTTAATATTTCTTATAACTTTAGTTAAAATAAAATGATTTTTATGAATTTTTTGAAGATGGAAAATAAGAACTGTATAAGGGGAGTTCCATGTATTCAATGTTTTTTTCTAGATAAGTTGTATCATATCAAGTGTCATTGAGTAATTAAGAAAAAAAATATCACTTATTTTTGAGTTACTTCATGATCCATTTAATGGAATTAATATCCCTGCATTAATCTATGGGATGAATAAACTCATCAACAAACATGGAATTGATTATTCAATGATACATGCATTCCCAAATTATTTCGTTTTTTGTTGGGGAGACAATTTTGATAAAGAATAATGAATATCATTTCATATAAGAAGATGAAATTCAATGAAAATAAATGAGAGTACATATCAATGTCGCCTGAATAAGAAACTAAATAAGAAAACTCCAACAAAGGTACTACATTACATTCCTCTAAAACCATAGTTGTGAAGACTATTCCAGTCATTTAAGACTACGTACAACATGAAGTAGCATACTCAGGATAGAGACAATGATGGATTGATGATATATCCATAAAATTCAACATCATGTAAGGTTATTGATTCTTTATATCAAGATTTTTCTTCACATCATAGGAATGTATGTTTGGGATTATAATCTGATGGTTTTAACCCTTTTGGTACTTTATGTACTAATTATAGATTATGGAATGCTATTTCGATCCCCTATAATCTTCTTCCATGGATGTTCATAAAGAACACTTATTTTATTATTTTTATTGTTATTCATGGAATGAAAAATCCAAAAAATGACATTGATGTATACCTTCAACCTCTAATCATACGATTACGAGAATTATGAGATGATAACATGGAATCATATGATGCGTCAATGAAGAAATATTAAAAAGGAATTATGATTTAATTTGTAAAATTAATGAATTTCCTTGACAAGGAAACTTATACTTCATGAAAACTCACACTGGTTTGGATTTTCCAAGTTAAATTTTTTATTTTGATTCACAATAATTACCTCATAGTATAAAATGGTGTTTTATGTGTCATCATCGATTTCCTCATGCTTCTCAAAAATTTAGGTTTACCAATACACAATTAAATGGATATATTGAATTTATAAAACCACAGAAGGTGTTATTTGGTTCCAAAATCATGGGTCAATTAATTAATTTCACTATTTAAATTGGAAAAGTAATCATTTTAAAGGAGGAAAAGGGTATGATATATTCTATCCAAAGTATTTGGAACTGAACAATGGAAGAAAATTAGTATGTTTTTTAAACTATCATATTTGGATTTTAATTTGATTTATCATAATCGTAGTGTAAGGAATATTGTAATAAACATCTGTGAAAATGTAATTTTAACATTTCATAATGGGAAGGGCAAATCAAAAGATCACCTTAATGCTCTTAAGGATTTGGATTCAATGAATAAATGGAATGGTTTATGGGAAAATGATAATAAAAAGTTCCATTTAAATATTCTTACAATGAAAAATCATGATAAATACATATTCATTTTAAAATTAAATAATGTAAAAGTTCCAAATGGATATTCAAGTAACATTTCAATGTGTGTTGACTTAAAACATCGAATGTTATATCGATTGAAAAGTCATGACTCGCATATTCTAATGGATTAGTTGTTGTTGTTGGAATTGCATAGTATGTTACCAGAAATGTAACTATGGTTCAACTTGAGATATATACCATTATCAGAGAGATTTTTAGAGAAAATCTATAAACAACTAAGCTTGATAAAACTCAGGAAGGTTGTTGTTGACACTTTTTCATTTGGATATTTTATTAATCCATTAGTTATTCATAGTCACGATTCATTAGACTATTCATATAGTTAGGGAATCTAAACATGATGGATTGATAAGCTATTTATGGATGTATGGAATTGGTTGGTACGATAATATAATTTTTATTTTTATTGATGAATTAAATATTATCAAATCATTGCACAATTTGTTTTAATATCTTTGTTTTTTTCATCAGCTACATGGTTTATTTAAAATAAAATGTGAGGAATATAGCTCAAATAGAAGGCCCTATTACTTAAGATTACATATATGAAGAGTTATTGAAATTGTTTTCATGGTATTTAGATGGGATTGAGACTATATTCAATCATGTTGGACATGATGATGGAATATTTAAAAATTCTCATTCTGAAAAATATCCATCAATATTTCCAATTTTAAATGACCAATTGGAAAAGGGATAAATTTTACACCAACTGAATTGGAGTTACTAGATGTGTATAGATATTTTCTACTCAATAGTTATATTGTAGACCCATTTATTGAAAAATTGAGATTGTAATCCAAGAGGCAACTCAATGGTCAATCTCTGAATGAGATGGAATTTAAAAAAACTACTAAGGATAATATAATTTAATGGTTTACCCATAATGTAAGTATATAATCATAATTATATTATTAACATGTAATTAGATGTTTATATCAAAAGTAACACCTTATATCTTCAAGTCTAGAAAATTAATGATGATAATTGAGAGGAAATATAAAATTATTTGAGGTTTTTGGATCAAGGTCCTCTAAGGAAGGAAAAGATATTTGATTCCTACAATATTCATGGCTTTATGTTTCATACAATTTATCATGAAAAAGATTTGAAAACACAAAATAGTGGTGTATTTACACCTTAAATGGTGTGATACAATGTATAAATGATTTATATAACCGAATTAAACTATGAAGGTAAATTTTTAGGTGTATTATTCAAATTTATGTCGATCAACACTCATAAAGGTATAATTAAATATATTTAAAATTTTACTTTTTTCATGTTCTATCAGATTATCAAAATAGGTGAGCATACAGAGCAAGATCCATTTGTTCGGGATTCACAAGCCAAGATGATTTATTTTTTATTTTATTAAATACATGAAGGTTGGAGTGTTTTTTTACAATAATAGCATAGATAATTATATGATATGGTTGATGTAGGTCAATTTGACATTTTTATAGTGAACCTCATCAACCACAAAACATTTAATAGTTTTTTTCCGAAAATAGAGATATAATAAAACATTCAAGTGAGGGTGTAAATGAATCAATATTTTCAATAGAGGTTGATAATAATTAATATAATTACTATAGAGTTAATTTAATATATAAATTGGTAATGAAACTATATTAAAATTTATTATTTATAATTTTTCATACAAATATACAATGTTATTTTCTCCATTTTTTTTATAAATGTCATTTATTTTTTAATTTTTTTATACATTTAATATATTTGAACTATTTGAATTGAAATAATCCAGAGATAAAAAAATTGATATCCCAGATGATCAACATGTCGAAGAAAACCACCACTACTATCAGTATTAGTGGATTTAAGTGATTCTGGTATGCCAAAAACATTTAGCAAGCTAGTAATTTATCAAAATGTTGTTTATAGTCCACCATTCGATGCGAAGTAAGTGATGGATCAATTTTTCTCCCCTCCATCTAGGGGATACTAGTGAGTTACCATTAGTGGTATGTATTTCATTATACAAAGACACTATAGACTTTATTAACTATTTAAATAATTATTTAAATAGATAATGATAACAATATAAGAGATATAAATATGAATATGACAGATGTATGGGACATGAAAGACATCAAGATTATTGTTCCATTTTTTGAATTTAGGGCGACTTCAGGTGACGTTGTCAGAATCTAAGGACATATTCTATGGTATCTCGCTTTTGGGATGATGATATTTCTTATTAATTATAAAAATTGTAGGCATATTCCCATATCTTGGAAAAATGTGGTAATTGATTATCATTTCAGTGTATTATTAATTTAATATTAATTGCTAAATAATTTAAATACATGAATAAAGTCTTTTATATACATATACAATGTTATGTTTTTTTATTTCTAGATGTTTTTCTCACATTAATGTCCCGGAATCCATCTCATACCCACAAAATTTGAAAAATTTGGGTAAGAAATAGAGATATTTTTAATGGCTATTATATAATGAGATTAATGACGAATCTCTAAGATTATGAAAAATTTATAATAATGCACCTAAATTAAACTCTCATGATTAGTGGAAGGTGTTTTTTAATATTAATATAGATTCACCTGATGAGGTTATTGCATATTTTATATTATCTTAATAATATAAACACAATTAAATTATAATTTTTATTAATGTTGCTAATTTTTGTATGAATTATCTAAAAAATTACTATGAATTATAAGAAATAATTCATTCCTCACATTGATGGGTCTCAGTGGTTTTTAAGAGAAAATAACAAAATTGGTTTGTATTTAATCCGTTATTACTTTTATTATTTTTAAAATTAGTCAAGGATTTTTCTAACTTGTATATATTTTTTTATAAAGGCTAATGAATTAAGTCAATTTGTTGGCTAGACATATATGTGGTATAAATTTCATAGGATACTAGATGGTGGTTTTATGAGTGATCCTACAAAAGACATTTTAGTAAGTAATTTTCATTATTATTTCATGTGATATAGTTACTATAAATAAATAATAATGAAAAATCAATTATAACAACAAACCAACATTGAACAAAATTAAATGGGGCCAACAATATGGATCTGATGATGCCAAATTAGCATCGTTTGGTCTATATAGATAACCCAAATTAATTATATTTAAGGATTATTTGTTGTAATAATTAATTTTTCATTATTATGTTTTATTGTAATGAACCACCATTAAATACAAATGGCGAATTTATTATTTAGATAATATTATGAAGTTTAGATAACATAAAAATTAATTGTTAATATTATTTTATTGAAAAGTAAAAATTCAATAATCTTGGGATATGAACCCTTCACAATAATCATATGTATCCTATAACAATGTATTTGTAATAATATTTTTGAAAGAGCATATCTAGTGTGTACAGGGGATGTGTTTTGGGCCTACTCCATCTTTTTTCATTGGTAGGGAATCATAATTATTTACTTCTAAACCTAGTTGGGGTTTTGGTAGTGTTATTGACCAGGAGGCATAATTAAAAATTCTAACGATGAATGAAATGTTTTTAGAATAAGACACTTATAGAAAACACAAGATCATAAGTAGTGTAAAATGGAAAATTCATTAGTTTATATATTTTAAAAGATAATTGGATGATCGCTATGAAAATTTATATTATTATAGATTTTATTACTGAGGTGAATTATAAAATCCATAGATCATTTACACATTTGAAAAGAAAAAATATAACTTCTATAAGTAAAACTAAAAGGAAACATTAATATTGAAAACATGAACTTTGATTAATACCAACCACACCATGTATCAGATTGATATGTTTTTTATTCCAAGATTCCAAAAATGAATTATGGATCATTTTCTTAATATTTGAAAACAATGTAATATATTTTACTCAGTTTTGAAAATGTGATAAGATTTTTAATATAAAATTATAGTTATATTGAAATCACAAACTATGAGTCATACCGCTAACCTTGTGTGTCCGATTAAGGTGTAGTTAACTGTTATAATTAAAAAAAATGAATTATGGATCATATTCCAAATTTTTTAAAATAATTTGAGTTCATTTTCATGAATTTTATAATGTGTCATACATTTTAAACTAAAATGAACCTTTTATATTTTAAACATGAACATTTATTCATACGAACCACATCATGTTTTGTATCACCAGGTGGTCAATTTTTATTCATAAAAAATGAATTATGGATAATTTTCCAAATGTTTGAAAACCATAAGAGCTCACTTTCCTAGTATTAGCTATGTGATAGATGTTGTAAAACATACGAAAGTCTTTCAAAAAGAGTGTTAGGTGGTCAAAAATAGACAAACAATGTCAGGTGACCATGAAATCATGAGACAATGACTGTATATTAATGTTTTGAAATATAAGAACAGACGACATGTCATTTTGAGTTTTGATTTTGTTGAGATGATGGTAAACACATGTTTATTATTTAAAAGCACTAAAACATGAATGTAATGATCCTAACCAAAGATGTAGACATCATATTTACTTGAAATTATGGTAAAAATCTATAAAACTATTTTTGATGTGTACCTATAGTCAAAATGTTAATCTAATAAGTCGTGTTCTTGGAATGACTCAAAAAACAATTTTTAAAGATACCAAAGTGTTTCAAAATGATATTTAGGGGTATAAAATAATTAAAATAACATCGGATAGTTGTGAAATCTGAGGATAGTGATCGTTGATTTATTTTTTAAATTTTGGAACTAACAGTACATCATTCCAAGTAATGGTTTTCCTATGACCCTGATAAACATGTTTTTACTATTTTAAAACACTAAAACATGTGTTTTATGGAAAAACCCATATAAAACAACCCCATATTGATATTAAATCATGGAAGACCACTGTTCAATTATTTTTGATGTGTACCCATACAAAACACACCCATCGAACTTGTGGTTTTCTCAGAATGACTCAATAAAAAGTTTTTAATGACACTAATGTTTTTAAACACATATGACTGGGGAGGGGGGTAAAACCTGGAAAATGCTGTCTAATTTCTATTAAAACATAGAAAAATGTCCATATATTTATTTTTAAAATATAGGAACTGACATAACATCATTTCAAGTAACATTTTTTCTACGATTCCTATAAATGCAATTTAGGGGTTTTAAAAAACAAAAACGTGCATGTAATGGTAAAACCCATGGAAAACAACATATTAATGTGAAATCATGGGAAAACCATCATTTAATTATTTATGATGTGAAAACATAGATAAAATCACAATTGTATGTCTGGTGTTCTAAGAATGACTGAATAAACATTTTTCAAAGATACCAAAGATATCCAAAACATGTGTCATGGGGTTAAATCCCAGAAAACAATATATCATGGTCATGAAATCATTGAAAAACGACCATAGTTTTATTGTTTAAATGTAGTAACTAATGTCAAATTGTTCTGAATAATGGTTTTCTCAGGATACCCATAAATTGATTTTTAGTTTTTTAAAACACTAAAATGTACTTGTTATGGTAAAAAAAACATTTGAAAAGATCTTATATTGAGATAAAATCATAAAAAAACACCATTTAATTATTTGTGTCATGTATGAATAGAAATTATGTCAATACGACATGAAGTGAGTTTGAAATGACTTTGTAAAAACATTTTAAAGATACCAACGTATTTAAAAACATTTTTAGGGGGTAAAAACTGAGAAAAAAAATATCTAATGGATATGAAATCAATATAAAATGACAGTGCACCAATTTTTGAAATGTAGGAATTGATTACATTCCATCACAAGTAACCATTTTACCTATAT
Source organism: Viscum album (assembly GCA_963277665.1). NCBI lineage: Eukaryota > Viridiplantae > Streptophyta > Magnoliopsida > Santalales > Viscaceae > Viscum > Viscum album. The sequence goes on along the minus strand of OY728139.1, from coordinate 1,340,040,934 downwards.
GCCTCTAAATGTGTTTTAGTGTTTTAAAACACTAAAACGTATGTGTAATAGTACAAACCATGGAAAACAACATCATATTCACTGGAATATATGAGAAACCCACCAAGGAAATAATTTTGAAATATTGGACGTGCTTCCATTTTGAAGACATTAAAATAGTTTATTATGTAAATTTAAAGCGCACAACTCAAAAATTTAAAAATAGATTTATTCTTATACATTTTTCTCTTTTCAATTTCAAATGTTGATTCAAATCATAAATTAGTATGTTTATGTTATCAATGAAGTTTGCATGATTTTTAATTTTTTTTACGTTAAAATGTATTGTATTTAATTAAAAAATTACAAATGTTATGAGAAACATTATGAATATATTATGTGTCTATTCTATTTTAAATTTCTTTTCATAAAAGTTATTTTTTTATTGTTGGTGATAAATTTCAGAATAATGAAAGTGTTTTCCACTATGATCCAAGAAATTCATCATAAGTGGTTCTTAATTTATTTCATATGATTAAATATTATAAATGATTATATTGTAATTTTTATTTTTTATATTGAATTATAATTTTTTTCCTTCATTATTATTATAGTTGATGAGATGGTGTGGAGGTAGATGGATATAGTAGAGGTAATGGGATGGAAGTATATAGTCTATGGTTTTTTTGTTATTGGACATATTTTATATGTATATATTGATGAATAAGATTTGAGCTGGCGAATGTGTGAGTTAAATGAGAAATGGGTTGAATGAGGTTATGGGGACTAAATATGTATATATATCACCATGGATGTATGATAGTATTTTTATAATTAGTTTATTTTTCATTAATTATTCATATTATTTTATGTTTCGTTATATATATTATTAAATATTTTAAAAAATTATAATCAATTTAATGATTCTTTATGATAACCACCACTAATTAGATACATTAAAATATATTTATTGGTTGTTAAGATAAACTAAAACTAGATATAACCATTAGTAATGCATATAGTAGTGGTTTTGTTCATTTCCTCTATTTTTTCATTTGGATTTTTTTTAAAATAATCCGGCATGAAATTAATTGAAAAATACCACTAAATGGTTGAAATATGACACATTTAAAATCCACCACTTAAAAATAAGAACCACTACTAAATGACTTCTTACCATGAAAAAAAAATTTAATTACTTTTAAACCATGTAGTGGTTGTTTAAGCTACAATGTATAGAAAATTAAAACTACTACACCCTCCCCTTTTTAATGTTTGTATATACATTTGGTTTTTCACCATGTTTATTCCAACATTTATAGCTTCGAACTATTCCATGATAAATTAAATGTTATTCCAACTTTTCAAGATTAATTATCCATGAATAACTAAAATTTAAATACAGACAATGGATTTGAAAAGGGTTATATGCATGATCTATTGCAAACAAGATGAACTCTATAACTCTATCCACATACTCATATTTCATACTATTACCATCCATAACTTTTACATTAATATCCATTCTATAAGGTTTAATGATATTAAATTTGTAAAAAAACTAATTAAATACACATTAGTTATGCATATAATGTATATATACATTGATATGTAAACAAAGTATCACAATTTATGTGTATGCATATTCAATTTTGGGAATGTTTACATCACATGAATGTGTTTAAGGTCTTTATTCTAAATCCATTTATTACTTTCCTCAATAGATAAATTCTTCCCTTTTCAACCATCTCTCACTCATTTTTTATCTATTTCTTATTCTTAAAATCCCATTGTTTACATGTTCATTTTGCTAAAAAAGTCAACAATTTGAATTACCCCATAAATTTATTTTCTATAAATCCAAATATATTCATTTTGAATGAATATGATATTTAACTGATATGAAACTAAATTATTAACCTCCTTGATAGACAAAATAATTCCACTATATTGTATCATTAATTAAAAAAAATTTGAGTAACTAAAACCTTTGAAAATAATATTAACAATACGAATAAATCCACATTGATTCATTTTGAATCAATTAATCTTTTAAGTCATAAAGAACTCAATTCAAAATCACCTTGAGCGACAAATTAAGAAAACTATTTTTCATTCTTAATCAAGAAATATTTTGTGTACATAAACCCTTCAGAAATAATATTAATAATATGAAGAAATCATGTGAATAAATCACATGTTAATAATATGTATATATATATACATATGTGTCTATCCACTAGGTAACATGCTAATAATATAGTTTTACACTCTAATACAATGTGAAGAAATAAAAATTAATCCATTGTGCAATAAAAATATGATAAATGATTAGCTGGAAAACTGACTAAATTACTTCCATGCACAATCAATTTGGAGAATATAATTGATCTACAAAGAACTTTTGGGACTCTAAAAAAACCCACCATTAGAACAAAATGACCCAAGTGCAAAATACAAAACCATTCCAAACCCCTTGCCACATATATTCCACACACACAGACACACACAGACACACACACACACACACATATATTAATATATAATAAATTTTATATTTCATATGTCCATGCGTGTCCCCATATATATTTTATTCATGCAGACATTATTAAAAAATTAAATCAAAATAGAAATATAGTACATATATGTGATTTCATTATTAAAATTTTTTTCTTGTTATTTTTCAAAAAAAATTAACTTCATAATTTTATTTACATTTTTGTATAAAATTTTCTATGGGTAACTACAAAATTCATAATAAATTATAATAAAAATATGTTTAGATCCATTTTTAAACTTGAAAAATTATGAACACCCAAAAAATGAGATTCCAAACCTTTTAAAAAAAGTATTGGTCGTATGGTACACACAAAATCCAATATTGTACCCACAGGCTAAAGGAAATCGGGTTTTATGAGACATGGGAAACGAAAAACTAAAAAAGGAAAAAATTACTATATCGACTAAAAATGAGTAAAATAATCACATAAATTGGGTTTTGAATGGGTTGATTCATTAGATAAGTTCGAGAAGGAGTAGTTGAAAATGTTCACTTTCGGGAGAGCATGAAAGACATAAGTTAGTGTTGTTCTCTGTTAGGGTTATATTTAAACGACAAGGAGGGTTTTATCATACCTTTATATTTTTGTGCTCTTAAATCCTATATTTATCATCACATTTTTGGAAAGTGCCAATAAATACTATAGAAAATAAATTAATAAAATAAAGAATATATATTAAAAATGACTAAATTATAAAAAAAGTAAAAATTACGTAATATTATTAGTAAATAAATTATCCTAAAGGAATTAATTTTATAAATTCATGAAATTAAATATATTAAAATGAAATAAATTGGACAATAATTAAATAAATAACATTTTTTGTTAATTATTAAAATTAATAATTTTTTCTAAAAGAATATAAATTAAAATGAAAAAGAAAACATATAAAATATATACCTTATAAACATTTTAAAAATAGTAAATGTTAATGAATAAATACGTACAAATAAATATTAAAAATCAATAAATTTGAATCATATAAAATGAATAAATATTAAAAATGATATAATTAAAAAGAAATTTATAAAAATAACAATTTAAATTATTCTGTAATAAATAATAATAAATAATATTAAATGAATGAATGTTAAAATATATTGAATTTTAATAATAAAAAAATAAATTGATTAAAAAAAATATTAAAAAATCATTAATTGTTATTAACTATATATATTATTATTAAAATTAATAATAAATATATGTTAAAATGTAAATGATTACATATTAATTACATAAATTAAAATGATATTTAAAAAATTAATTTTGATGAGTAACCATGTAAGAATAAACATTAAAAAATATAAAATTACCAAAATATTAAACAAATAATAATTGAAAATAAATAAATTACAAAACCATTTAAAAATAATAAAAATTATTAAGGAAAAAATAATATTAAAAATGAATAAATTTGATAAAATATGAAAAGTAATAAATAGTATATATTGAATAAAAATATTGAAAATAAATAAAATTTACAGATTAAAAAGGAATATTAATTATATTTTGAACACACATTTTATATTAAATTCATTCTTTCTTTAGTTATTGTGTGCCCCACATAAACATGATTAGTGTTGATGCTGCTATTTTTTAATGTATAAATGTGAAATTCTACTCTGAATCGTCCATCTATTGCAATATTTTATCAGGGATTTGTTGTTACCCCATAAAGAAGGCAATGTGTGGGTACTGTTAAACTCACTTTACTAATCTGTACATGGCGGATTAGCAATGAAGAATACCAATCCTACTTTTTACGCAATACACCTGATGGTTCAAATGGAATCTCTTCACCAGCACCACCAGATCCTCTCTCCCATTCACTGGAAGCTACAATGATCTTGGGTGACACACCAGTCATAGGGAACAAATCCCTCTCAGTATAGAGGAACTCATTCAATCCAGATGGGCACTTTATTATCAGGGTGGTAGTATATGGGCCCAATCCTATTCAATTATAATTTTCATTCAGATGATCTATGAGGTGAATTGATTCAATCCCATCTTTTGGAGTGCTTGCAACACATTAACTGTGGGGAGTAGTTTCTGTCAAACATGTATATTTTGGTGGCAAGAAAGTAAAATGACTAAAGAAGCTATCTAAAGATGTTGGTCTACCTAAACTTGGTGTGGGTGCTGAAATATATCACAAGCAGTTAGTACTCTCCACTCTTAGACATTATCATGCACACACCCAACATAATGGATACAATAGTGAAAAAATGAAATAACTTATTGTGATGGATTTAAATATAAAAAACTAGTTATAATTGAATATGTAAATCCATAGCTATCATGCTTCGTGGAAGGGTCTTTCATATTTGATTCCCATCAAAAGTCTCCACTCTATGAGATATCCAATTACATAAGAATTTAACTTTGAGCATCAGGGTACATGAAGTATGAATTGATTCTATAACTCTCTACCTTTCTCTCAAGATATACTGAAAACCTGAAGGAATTTACATCCCAGAGATATTATAACACTCACCAGACAAACTGAATGAACAATACTCATAATTCTGAATGAAAGACGAGACATATAGTATTTCTGAAGCAATGGCGTGGTGTCTGATGCATTATTTGAGAAGCAATGATGTCAACATGTGTATGATTGAGATCAAACCGGACGTTTGAGTAACCATGAGGGGCATAAATAAGCAGGACACACAAATTCATTCAATTACAAGTGATTATAGGATACATATAAATCCATATGTAAAGAAACACATCTAGGAACTCAAATGGATATTTTATCAAGTAAGATTAATGGTCTAGGATCAACTCAATAAAAAATAAAATCAAAGCAGTGCACAAATGAACCATTAGGGAAATTGAGATAAATAAAATGGAAAATATAAATCAAAATAGTGTACACATAACTCCCCTAATGAATATTTGAACTTCAATATATAAATAAATGGAAATGGAGTGATTAAAAAATCTTCACCTTTCAATTTAAAGTTTACAATTTTTTGATAGTGTTCTCACAACCTCTATCATTGAACTTGGACACGATTTATAATATATAAAGAATGAGAATTTTTTTAACGGGGTATATCTTTAGTCAAACTATAAGATGGATTGTCCCTGGTGTGTATCTTTGTGACACACTATCCCATATTCAATTATATCCCTAACAAAGTGATGTCTAATGTCAATATGTTTCGATCTACCAAGGAAAACACAGTTTTTAGAAAAATAAGATGCTTACTAAAAATCACATTGTATAACCACACTGGAACAAGATAAGGAAAACTCACGAATAGGAAATTTAAACCAAATTGATTCTTCAATTCATCCAGTCAAGGTGATATACTTAGCCTCTATAGTGGATATAGAAATTATAAATTGCTTGTTACATTTCATGGAAATCAGAAAACCAAAAGAAAGTAAAATAAAACTATTATTTTATTAGTGAGGGTCAATATTACTAGAATATTCATAATATAAAAATATTGAAATGTCATCATCAAAACTATAATTTTTTCCAAAACAAATCCATAAACCAAAGGGTATTTAAACATACTTGAGAATTGATTTTATAGTGTTCTAGTGTACTTCCCCATGTTTTCTCATTATCCTACAGAGAGTACACACTACAAATGAAATATCAGGTTAAGGACAAACTATTTCATACATAATATCCCAACAATGTTAGCATAAGGGATCTTTCTCATTTAATTAATCTCAATATCACTCAAAAGGGACTAGTTTAGGGACAACAAAATATATTTTCCCAGGGGCATGTTTATTGGTTTAATGTGACCAAACATGTACCCATTCAATTTTTTTAGCACAATGATGCTGAGAAAAAAATAAGTTATATCACTTTTATGTCTAAGGATTTACATTCCTAATTCTTATTTTTCATTTCAAAATTCATCCACCTTGATAGTAGAATTTTATTGGTATTTCATTTTGAAAATTAACATCATGTTTTTACAAATAACTTGCATGTAATCAACATATAAAATCTAGTAAATCATATCATATTTAACATTATAGTAATAAACACATGCATTAAATTTTCTCTACTAAAATAATTTTCAATCCAATAAGAGTCAAATTGTTTATACCAATATCTTAATGATTGTTTAAACCAATATAACACGTTTTGTAAAATTAAAACTTGATTCATCTTAAAATTATATGGTAAGATTTAAAGTGGACTCATATAAACATATTCTACCAATTGATCACGAAAAAAGGAATTTTTAACATTTTAATTCTCTATATAGAAATCATGTTTGCATCAAAATAAAGAAAAACATGAATGGATTAATTTTTCACAATATGGAAAAAAAATCACCACAGCCATCCCCTTCATGGTTATGGTATCCCTTAGATACTAATTAAGCTTTATTTTTTGATTTTTAGTTCTTTAGTTTTATCCTATTTCTTCTAAAAAATCCATTGACAACACATCCCATTTTTATTTAAGGGTTTGGTTTTTGTAGACCATGTATTATTCTTAATAAGGGAAATCATTAAACCATTCATGGTATGCAACCACTATTAGAAATCCTTATACATTAAGATATTCTTAAAATTTTATGGTTCATAATTATACATATCTTGAGGAATATTAATGAAATATGTCACAATATCGGTATGAATAAACCTAGTAAGGGGTCAAATAATCCCCTTATCTTGTTCACGGGTTAACAGGTATCCCTATGGTCTCCCTTCATTGATTTAGTTGCAAAACTATATATAATTATGATTCAACCTCATGATGTGGGGGTGAAAAGTAGGGAAAGGAATGGGTTCAACATGAACCTGAGGGTTAAAATGAACTTTAACTCCCAAGGTTTGGGGTGTAATGGCCTCTCTGGATTCAACAGTCTTCCTTTTTGGTAGTCATGAATCACTGAACACAACATCATGACTACTGATTAATATTTGATATCATGATTTGTCTACCAACTATTATTACCCCTTAAGACCTTCAATATTGCCAACAAAGACACAGTTGAAAGTACTAGGTTCCAAATTATCATTCATAAAATATTCAGAAGTTATGGATATAAATACTCTAATGTGGTAAAGAATTGGAATATTTCATTTCAAATGTTTAACATGTGTTTTAAAGGAATTCACAAAGGATGTGAATATATTAAATAAATATACAACTGTAGTAATAGATTTATCTAAAAATTACTTGGGATGGAAGGAATAGTACAAATGTATCTAACACTTTCCATTATTGTAATATTCATTCACATGGATAACCCATTCCATGGTGGAGTATCTACAATAGTTCTATACCTATTCATACCCCCAGAGCTAAAAAACTCAATAAACCTAGTGGATAGATGTTCCATACCATTATGATTATTTATGGATTTTACAATCTTACTAAATTATGTTTCTATAGAAGAATTCAAATTCTTAAAGGTATGAAATGTTTCAAATTTTTTTAGTTTGTAAATACCAACATTCAGAGATAATTCATCTATAAATGTCAGAGAGTAATAGACACCATTGTGGGAGATAGACCTTGGAAGACCCTCAATATACTAATAAACTCATTCTAAAGGTTTTCTAGATATGTTGGATAAAAAACTAAAACTTACCCAATTAGAATTACCATACACATAGTCCTCATATATATGTAAACTACTAGGATTTTCACCACCTAACATAATTTTTTTTTCTATGCTCGTAAAGGAATTTTTCACTTACGGGACGTAGTATTCTCTTCCATAAGGTATTATTTTATAACACTATAACATCATAAACATTTAATTGTTTCTTTTGAGTCATAAAATCTAAGACATACAACCTATTCCTAATATTTCCCTTCATAATAGTAAGAGATCCACATGAAATTTTGTGACATCTAGAACCATATTTAAATGTACAAACCTTGTATTCCAAAATTCCAAAGTAGAAAATGTTTCTTTTATGTTTGGGGTACCCACTTAACTTCTTCAAGGGATTTTACCAATCCATCATGAGTTTTTAAAGAAATATAAACTATACTCATAATGTGAGAACTCTTGTTATTCCCTAGGCAAATAACACCCAATCCAATATTTCTTAGTTTTGTAAAAGACTCCCTATTTAGACACATGTCAAATGAACATCATGAATCCATGATCTATTCATTAAAGATTGGATGATCATAGAAATTCAACATAATAATAGTGTTGATGTCTTACTCAATTAATAATTAATTATCACTATTATTACCATTATAGTCAATCCTTTTATTGGGAAAATTTCTTTTCATATATCGAGGTTATTTATAATGAAAACATTCAAGAAACTTATTATTGGGTTCTCGGTTATTAAACATAGACCATTATTTTTTATACTGACTCTTACCTCGATGCATATCATTATGTTCATCTTAATTTTAAAACATCAACCTCATTCTTAACATTTCATTTCCATTTAATTTATTTGGTTAATAGGGTAGAGTTAACCTCTTTAAGAGATAAAGAATCCATAATATACATCATCTACTCCTTAACATAAGTTTACAACTCAACCAATGAAGTTAAAATTACTATTTCATGATCATAATTTACTATTTCAATTTCTAATTTAGAAAGTACTAATAAAAGTATATTAAAATCATCAAGATATTTCAATACTGTAGTTTTATGCTGTATTTTAAATGTATAAATTATCATATGTTTATACAACCTTTCTACTAAAGTTTTAGTCATGTAAAATAAATTCTAATTTTGAATATTTACTAGTAGTATATGATTAAAAATCAACTTCCCTAATAACCTTATCACCTAAAAAAATAAGGCTACTAGATTTTCTACAAACATGATCAGAAACATGATCAAAAGTAGCAGTTTTCTTTCTATTGGGGGAAAAACATTTATCCTTCTTTTAGAACCACCAAGAGCATAAATGAACTCATTTTGATCCAATAGAGCATTCATTTTAATTATCTAGATAGTAAAATCTTCTTCAACAGTAATGTTTTCTATTTCAAACATAGTATAACGCAATATAAATGCTTCCAAAAGGCTTTGATACCAATTTATGGGGGCAACGTTTAAGTGGATGTGTTTAATACTGGACAATATCAACTAAGGTGTTTTAGATGGTTAATGATTTATTTAGAAATATTGTTTTATTACAAAAATGAGATTCAACTAACAAGGTGAATTAACTGATTGGACTAGAAAATATAAGCATAAAACAAAACCAAGATATAACATGATTCAGATCAATGTGATCCTACATAAAAAATAATAAAACTAACCAAACCACATTATTATTATAATTAAAAACAATAAATCACAAAATCAATGCAAGAAATAAAAATGACCAGACAAGCAATTTGAGGAGTCAAATCTTGTTAAATAAGGTGGCATTTGTGAACTATTTCATGAGGAATTAGAACCACACACTCCTGTATAGACTCATGAATGCACCTAATATAAAGGATATAATAGTGGAAAAAGAAAAACAATCCACTTATAGAGCCATATTTATTTATATGGAAAACTATTTTGAATTGAATATGTAAACCCAAAAAATCCATTCTTCATACGAGGGTTTCCAGATCCGATTCCCAGCCAATGTATCCACCGAATACCCACCATCTAAAATGTCTAGTTATAGAAGAATAGATCTCTGAACAACTTGGAATAATAAGGAATAACTGGTACCACGACACTCTACCGTTTTCTCGGTATCTCTCAAAAACAAGAAGGTCTTCACCTCCCCATGCTCTTAGTGTACTCACCAATGAAAATAATGAACAATAATCATAATTATGAATGAAGGAAGAGGCACAGATAAATGACAATCCCTATAATGGAGTTAGATCCAATAGTTGAGAATTAATGATGGTGACACATGGACAACCGAGATCAAACTAACCGTTTGAGTCACCATGAGTAGTATAATTAGTAGGGAAAGATGGAGGATTTTTTTTAAGGGGAGGAATGGGAAATATTGATCCATAGGTTAAGAAACAAATTTGTATGATTTTATAGTCATTGGATCAATTAAGAGAAACTGTCTAGGTTCAGTCTTCTAATAAGGAAAATCAAACCACTATACATTTTCACTATAAAGAAAACTGAGATAAATAAATTTGAAAATATAATTCCCAAAAGCTAACATGCGACTACCATGAAAACCACGTAACATATGTTATTCATAATAAAATCAATATATTAATTTTAATATAACAACACAGAGAAATGAAAAAATTAATATGGGTCCAACAATCAACATAAGTCCAGTAGTCGACCAATTTCATTTTTAATAACCCAATTTTTTTCTCTTTATCCATAATTAAAATTTTGACATTGAGAAATGATTATGACATGATTTATATCTTGGTGATCATGTTTTTTTATATAATAAATTTCCATCTTCCTCTACCATATACTATTATATGCTAGTCATACAACCCAAGATTGAAAATAGTGGCACTATCGATGTTGTTAAATGAACTACATCAAAACCTGTGATGCACATTATGCGTCAAGATGCAATGTATGTCAATGTCCTAGATGAAAATCCACACAATAGAAATATGATATAGTTTTGGCCTTTCAAGTCCCTCACCGATCTGAATCAGTTGTGGAAGATCAAGAGGGTTTGAACCATTCGATCTAATGGTAGGTATTTGATGACATATGGATATATAACTGGCCTGTACGTAATGATCTTCAACATTGTTGTAAGAATAAAGCAATTTTTCTCCAGACTGTACTAATAATCTATTATTGTAATAGATGATTTAAGATATTATAAAATGGATGATTTATGTGTTTCGATTGCGAGTCTTGGTGGCACCCACTGCACCATTTTCTAGAATTTAATTTTTCTATTTTCATTTCATTATTATCCCTTTACATCTCTTTGAATATGTCACGACCCGTCCTCGGCTCCCATGCCGTGAATACCCCAAGCCCGCCTTCCATAGGCCAGGGGCTGGCGACTAGCACCAATGGAATAAATCCCGATAACTGGGAAGACATTGCATTTATAAAAGTAAACTAAACACCACAGAGTACAAGCGGAAGTAAAACACTAAGTAAAAGAGAAGTGCTGAAAAGTAAATGGGCCAGAATACAAACCCAATTGAAAGTACAACTATTACTGAAAAAAAGTAAAAAAAGAAAAAGGCAACAGCTGGAAGAACGAAAGCGGCTCCTGGGACGTCCTCCTCGGATCCTACCTGAAGGGTAGGTACAGATGGCGCAGCTCCTGGATCGTCCACCACGGATTCTACCTGAAGGGTAGGTACAGATAGCCTCCACAAATCTCTCGCCCGTCAACCTCCTACGAGTGTCGTCTCACCGTGAAGTCCACCTCCAGATACTGACTCGTCATGTAGTGCACCTCCGGGAACTAACTCGTCGTGTAGTCCACCTCCGGGTACTGACTCGTCGTGTAGTCCAGCTCCGGGTACCGTCCAGTCCTCGAACACTCGGCCTCCGTCAGCACTGCCTGTCATCTGTAACCAACACAATGAGGTGCAGGCATAGCCCGTGCAGGGGTGAGTATAACGATACTCATTAGGGACCCCGAGACCCTCATGGTCTCACTAAAACCAACATGGATAACCACAAAGAAGATCTCAACAGATAACCTCTACTTAGGTATATGCCCATTCATATACCTAAGTTATCATGTAACCCATCTCAATCATGAGGAAAAAACCAAGATCATGAAATCAACAGATAACCACTACCCAGGTATATGCCCATACATATACCTAAGTTATCAAGTGACCCATCTCAATAATGAGGTAAACACAAAGATCAAAAGTCTCAGCTCAAACCAGGATTTTCTTTATCGAAACCGTAACTGCTGAAGAGCTCCGTCTCTGGAGTGTACATTGGTCCTGTCACGACTCCGAGGTGCTGCTCATTAACCTAAGACTGGTGAGGTACTCCTCCTGTCGAGTACCGCGGGTCAGCCACCCAAACACAGTAGTGCTTCCCGCCGGGGTATGCCACCCAAACACAGTAGTGCACACCCCCTAGTACCCTACAGAGGTACTCTCCGGACGAGTACCGCGGGTCTGCACTGTCACACAGGTAGTGCTCCGTCCTCCATGGGTCTGCACCTCACAAAGTAGTTCTCCGTCCACTGGGCTAGTCGACTCACTCCAAGTCGAGTCGGTCAAGTAGTCGTCAGGTCTCAGCCGGCTACACGGTCTCCGTACACCGCACGCTCGTCTCTAGGAGGGTCTGCTCCACGAGCTACAGGTCGATACTCCAAGTATCTCAAAGTCCCAAGAAGAATTATTTCAAATGACCGCCTCGTCATAGGGGTCTCAACGCAACAGACGACGCGTCAATCGGACGCCCGGTCTGGGAGTTATTAGCCTTTTCGTCCCAGGGGCCCGGTTGGTTTCGAGTGCGAACCAACCCGGTTGTATCTCAAATGTACCCTGAACTCTTATAGGGTATACTCAAAGGGACCGTTTCTCCATGTGATCACCAACGCCGCTGATGGTTCGTCAAACGGGAGTCCGGTCTGAAAGATAACAACTTTTCCGTTCCAAGGGCCCGGTTGGATTTCAGGTACAATCCAACCCGGCCACTATCCAACATCAACCAAAACTCAGGTGAAGTATGCCAAAATTTCTGTCTTATCAAGAGGAATTCAACGAGACAGATGGCGTGTCAATCGGACGCCCGACCTGTGAGTTATTGGCATTTTCTTTTCAGGGGACCGGTTGGTTTCATGAGCGAACCAACCCAAACGCACTCCGATGGCATCCAAACCTCGAGCGGAGTAATTCAAAATATCCGAATCACTTAGAGGAATCCAACAAAGTCGACGGCACATCAATCGAACGTTCGGGGTTCAAGTTATGAGCGTTTCCGCTCCGAGGGCCCGGTTGGTTCCGTGCATGAACCAACCCGGCTGAACCCAAAGTATTCCGAAACATTGAGTGTAATATTTCAAAATTACCATCTCGGTACAAGGATCGCATCCCCACTGGCGGTGCATCGATCAGAGGTCCGTAGCCCAAGATATGGGCATTTGACCAAAAGTGATCCGAAAATGGGGGGTCTGGGCCCGGACCGACCCGGTTGGCGCGACCCGGTCCGGTCGGGGTGGCCTGGCCCGGCCTGGGCGCGACCCGGCCCGACTGGTGGGTCGGCTCGGCCGGTAACGGCCGAGCGGAGCGGATCGGGGCGCTGCCCCCGCGTGAAGCACCGTGGCCCCACGTGGGGCCGCCCGTGCCAGCGGACGCAGCAGCCGACCGCGTCCCGCCGCCCCCATCCGGTCCCGCGCGGTTGCGGGACTGCACTCCGCTGCTGCGGCTTCAGCCGCGCCGGATTCTTCCGGCGGCGCTACGGGCGCCGCCGCCCCCGACCGCCGGCGCCACCGCGCCGGCGTGGCGCGCCGGCGGGGGCTTCCGCGGACCACCCGACACGCTACGGTGGTCCGATTCGCTTGCGGTCTTCGCCAGTTATCATCCCAGGACCCGATCTTCACTGCAAAGATTCCACAACGCCTGTGCGGCTTCGTTTGTCATTTTCCAACGCGGCGCGATGGCGACGTGGCTTGTTCAACTTCATTGGTGCGGCGCGACGACGCCGCACTTCTTAGCCCTTCCTCATAATTTCCGCGCGGTGCTACGACACCGCACCGCCTTTTACATGACGCAACAAGTTCAACAACAAGTGGAGAAGGAGGGTCGGCCGTGTTCGTGCAGTCCAACCACCTCCCATTATAATGATAGCAAGCTGCCATCTATTAGAAGTCGACGTACGATAAGAAATAATTGACAGACAAAAACAACAATCCTCAACATCAATCTGCATGAACGAACGATTCGCGGATCAACCTGGAATTGGTTGGTCCACGCTCGTCGTTCTTTTCTTAAAAGATAAGAGAACAACAAATAAATTCCCCTACATGGATATTTTACATCACACGTCGGGTGTCGCGGAGAACGGCGTCGCGGGGTCAGACGTAGATTCCGTGGATGTCGGGGTGCGTCCGAGGAGGAAACGATGTCTCCTCAGTTGTTTCTATGGAAGAAGAGGATGGAGAACCGTGGACGCCGAGTCATTCTACGTTTAAGGGAAGGTGTTCTTCATCAAAGAAGAACCGTTCTTCGTCGAAGGAAAGTTCTCTTCTTCTTCACACCAAAGCTCTCCAAAAACTCTTGGACTTTGCTAAAGTTTTATCACACACCAAAAGCTCTAACTCAAAATAATATCCCATGATATTATTTTTATTCACACCACAAAGATTTAAAATTCAAACCAAACCACTTAATTAAACAAATGAAGAGACTCATCTCGTTAATTAAGGCATGTTGGCATGAATTAATGGTGGAAGGAAAAGGTGAAGAGTTACACACAAAAAAAGGAGTTAACAAACATAATGGAAGAGGAGATTAATGGGGAGTTGACACATTAAAAGCAAGGGAGTTTAAGGGGGGTTGTAGAGTTATACATTTAAACACAAGGGGTGTTAAATGGGGGATGTTCGTGGGGGTTAAAGGGAAGGTGAAGGGTTGGGGTTTCTTGCGGACCCCACCACCCTTGGTCATACCCTCTCATGGGAAGTTAGGTGGGGTGTGGCCCCACCTCCAACTTCTCTATGAAGAAATTAACTTCCACATTTAATAAATTATAACACTACAATTTATTTAAGACTTATCGAATCCCCAAAAATTAACCACCTCATGCGACAAAATGCAACTGCGCTTAAGGTCCCCTTAAGCAATTATCGGCGCTGTGAGTTCATCAGTGCCCTCAGATTTCAATTCCAAGCACCGGTTCAAAAGATAGAAAAAAATCACTCGTTCGTTCACTGAACGTACCCGAGCCAAACTTCGAAAAATGATTCCAGGCACACCGGGCCTCAGAATCAGACGCAGTCAGAAACTGCGTTCTTGTAAAATTCCAAATAAGATTAAGAAATAATCTTCCATGAAATTTCCAGGTCTTTACATTACTCCCACCTCATGGATTTACGTCCCCGTAAAGCTTCAACACAAACCAGGGTCACAAAAGCGGTACAGAGCACGCATCTGAGCCTCCCGCTCTCATGTGCTCACCTGGAGGTTCCTGTACTGCCCAAAAAAGTGCACCCGAGGAATATACCGTTCTTGTAGGATTCGCCCCTATCGATCCTCGATCCCCACTAGAACCTCCGTGAAAGTCACCCTATCGCCATCGTCTAGCTCCCCATGGTCGATGATATGTGAAGGGTCGAGCACGTATCTCCTCAGTTGAGATACGTGGAAGTCGTCATGCACTTGGTGCAACTGAGGTGGATGGGTCAAGCGGTAAACCACCTCGCCTACCTAGCTGAGGACCTAGAATGGTCCGTTGAACCTTGGTGATAACTTTCCGCCTTGGCCACATCTCCATAAACCTCATCGAGGTGAGACCCGTATAAGGACGCGATCCTCAACCTCAAACTATAGAGGTCTCCAAATCTTGTTAGAACTAAAACTCAAAACGACTGCTGCCACAAGGGTACGATTGACCGACTCAAGAGTGATCGGTTGCATCCTTCTGTGCATTACTTTATCCTATGCTGCCTGGGGTTTCCTTTTCACCGACCAAGGAAAAACCATTCTGACGTCGCAGTTAAACCACAACCGTTTTGCCTAATACCGTCAATTTGTGTATGAACTGTGATTTCCCAGTCCATACTCAAACCAACGTCGTAAGGCCTCGACGCTGCCAACAAGAGATTCCAATCGAAACTCTTGCCACGAGGGTCGGACCACACTGTCGGTGCAAGTGTGATTTTCGAGTCTTCTCCCATGGTATCTCCAGACATGAGGGTCAAGTCCACGTCTTACCGGAAACTCTAGGTCTGGGACAAGATTCGTGGAAGGAAGGAATGATTCGTATCAACATCTGTTACTACGGAAGCTAGTAGTGAACACAGATTGTCCCTCAAATCATTCATAGAGACATTGGGTCACTCTCCCTGACCGCATGTAGCTACTCTCTTCCCCTGCCCTCTAACTCCCTGAGCCTGGTGGGGAAAAACAAGGCGGGTGGTTGTAGTATGTTAAAACATACACCACTACATGCTGCTCTCCTAGATCTTCCTCCACGTCTGCTGCTTCGTAGACTCATCTCTCCTTAAAGCTTCCACTTATTGAAACATTTAACATGCCCAAGTCTCTAAGACTGGTGCCAGTCTCCTGTTTCTTACTGCATTGTGCAGTCTTTATTCGCTCCTGGATGATCTGCACCTTCTTTGCCTACGATCTGTAAGAGATGCTAAGATTTCTCCTTTGCCGAAAAAGAGAAAATCTGTCTCATCCCCTGGATGAACCACACCCATTGCCTAATACAGTCAATCCTAACATGAATGATGTATTCATGACATGGATGACGTCGTACGGCCTTGACATAACTACCAAGAGATCCAACCGTCACTCTCACCTCCAAGGGTCGAGTCACGCTGTCGGCATCAGTGTGAGGTCGTTGGGTCTCCTCTAGTAGAAATCTTGAAAGTGAGGGTTAGGTCAATAGTTTTAACCGGGACCTCTCAGTATCAACCAAACAAAGGGACAGGAAAGAAAACATCACAAAGTTATGTGTCTTTTTATTATTGCAGCTCATAGTACAAAGACACGAATACAACATCAATATGAAACTAGAAGTACAAGGGATGTATCCACTAGTTCCGCTCCCGTCCACCTGCTCCCGGAGCTCTACTGCCTTGTCCACTACTTGGCTGTTTCTCAAGAACTTGTCGCTACTTCTGCCTCGGTGGCTTCTCCAACGCCTGCAGATCGACATTGCGGGAGGTCGGACAGTCACGTGCCAAGTGACCCTTCTTGCCGCATTCATAACACTTCCTTCTCCTCATACGGCTGGCTCTGACCCCACCCCAGGTGTCCCGCACCACCGGTCCTAAAACCCGAGATCGCCCAACTGCTAGTCTAGTCCTCCTGGACCTCTGCATCATCTGTCTACTGCCAACAGATGACTCGGCTACTGATCGAAAAAAATGCGGAAAAGGTAGCAGCTCCAGAACACGCTCGGGGTGTAGAGGTACTAGCACAAACTCCACCCTGAAGAAGGTATCGAAGTCTTCCCATGCGAAAGTCATCCCGTCGCAAAACTGGAACAAGTGGCTCCACCACCTGCCTACTGCTGCCTGAAGAGGGCTGGCAGCAAAGATCACCATGAAGTCTGCCGATGTCCCCACTAGCCTGAAGACTCTCACCATAGACTCCAGCCAATCCTCAGCTGCCTGCGGGTCCGTCTCTCCCTGGAACCTAGGTGGCCTCTGGCGCTGGAACTCATGTAGCGCGCTCAAGTGGCGTGCATCGCCTACTGCTGGGGCTGGTGGCATCGGTGGCCCAACGTATGGTATTACCGCTGGTGCCTCCACTGGTGCCTCAACTGCAAGAGGGCCATATACCTAAGCCTCTTCGCTCGGAAAGCTGTCAGTACACACATCCCTCTAGGCTCTAGCTGGTCGTTTGAGAAAAGGAATCCTGGAAGAAACAACATGACACAGTCAAACGATTATACCTGGTGAGCTGATCTGGTTTGAGATGACATTTAAAAACTTCTGGAAACACACACGCAATCAGCGTTTTTGTGCACAAAGTCGAAAATCAGTTGTCAGGGTCCTGGTGTATGGATATTTCAGCCGCCCACACCAACACTGGACTCCCTGAACTTAAGACCACACTTGGTACCCTTAACACTATTTCTTCACAAAAAGAAAACATCAGAGTTACAAGTTCTGTGGTAGAACCAACTCCTCTAATACCAATTTGTCACGAACCGTCCTCGGGGCCCGTGTCGTGACTACCCCAAGCCCTCCTTCCATAGGCCAGGGGTTGGTGACTAGCACCAAAGGCGTAAATCCCGAAAATTGGGAAGGCATTGCCTTTATAAAAGTAAAAAAACACCACAGAGTACAAACGGAAGTAAAACACTAAGTACAAAGAGAAGTGCTGAAAAGTAAATGTGCCAGAATACAAACCCAACTGAAAGTACAACTACAACTGAACAAAAGTACAAAAGAAAAAGACAAATGCTGGAAGAATGGAAGCGGCTCCTGGGACGTCCTCCTCGGATCCTACCTGAAGGGTAGGTACAGATGGCGCTACTCCTGGATCGTCCACCACAGATCCTACCTGAATGGTAGGTACAGATAGCCTCCACAACGTTCTCTCCCATCAACCTCCTCCGAGTGTCGTCTCGCCATGAAGTCCACCTATAGATATTGACTCGTTGTGTAGTCCACCTCTGGGTACTGACTCGTCATGTAGTCCACCTCTGGGTACTGACTCGTCGTGTAGTCCACCTCCGGGAACTGTCCAGTCCTCGAACACTTGGCCTCTGTCAGCACTGCCCGTCGTCTGGAACCAACACAACGAGGTGCGGGCATAGCCCGTTTCGGGGTGAGTATAACGATACTCAGTAGGGACCCCGAGACCCTCAAGGTCTCACTAAAACCAACATGGATAACCACAAAGAAGATCTCAACAGATAACCTCTACTTAGGTATATTCTCATTCATATACCTAAGTTATCATGTAACCCATCTCAATCATGAGGAAAACACGAAGATCATGAAATCAACGGATAACCACTACCCAGGTATATGCCCATACATATACCTAAGTTATCATGTGACCCATCTCAATCATGTGGTAAACACAAAGGTCAAATGTCTCAGCTCAAACCAGGATTTTCTTTATCGAAACCGTAACTGCTGAAGAGCTCCGTCTCTGGAGTGTACAATGGTCCTATCATGACTCTGAGGTATCGCTCACTAACTTAAGACTGCTGAGGTACTCCTCCTGTCGAGTACTGCGGGTTAGCCACCGAAACACAGTAGTGATTCCCGCTGGGGTATGCCACCCAAACATAGTAGTGCACACCCCTAGTAGCCTACAGAGGTACTCTTCGGACGAGTACCACGTGTATGCACTGTCATACAGGTAGTGCTCCGTCCACCATGGGTCTGCACCTCACAAAGTAGTGCTCCGTCCACTAGGCTAGTTGACTCACTCCAAGTCGAGTCGGTCAAGCCGTCGTTAGGTCTCAGCCGGCTACACGGTCTCCGTACACCGCACGCTCGTCTCTGGGAGGGTCCGCTCCATGAGCTGCAGGTCGATAATCCAAGTATCTCAAAGTCCCACGAAGAAGTATCTCAAAGGACCGCCTCGTCATAGGGGTCTCAACGCAACAGACAAAGTGTCAATCGGATGCCCAGTCTGGGTGTTATTAGCCTTTTCGTCCTTGGGGCCCAGTTGGTTTCGAGTGCGAACCAACCCAGCCATATCTCAACTGTACCCTAAACTCTCATAGGGTATTCTCAAAGGGACCTTTTCTCTACGTGATCACAAACACCGCTGACGGTTCGTCAAACAGACGTCCGGTCTGAAAGATAACAGCTTTCCCGTTCCAAGGGCCCGGTTGGATTTCGGGTACAATCTAACCCGGCCACTATCCAACAACAACCAAAACTCAGGCGAAGTATGCCAAATGTTCCATCTCATCAAGAGGAATTCAACGAGACAGACGACGCATCAATCGGACACCCAGTCTGTGAGTTATTGGCTTTTTCTTTCCAGGGGCCCGGTTGGTTTTGTGAGAGAACCAACCCGACCGCACTCCGACGACATCCAAAACTCGAGCGGATTAAGCCAAAAGATCCTTCTCACTTATAGGGATCCAAAAAAGTCAACGGGGCGTCCGGAGTTCAAGTTATGAGCGTTTCTGCTCCGAGGGCCCGGTTGGTTCCGTGCATGAACCAACCAGGCCGAACCCAAAGTATTCCAAAACCTTGAGTGTAATATGTCAAAACGACCGTGTCGGTCCAAGGATCGCATCGCCACTGACGGTGCATCGATCGGAGTTCCTTAGCCCACGATATGTGAATTTGACCGAAAGTGATCTGAAAACGGGGGGTCTGGACCCGGACCGACCAGGACCAACCCCCCTGGGTCGACCCGACCCGGGTCTGACCCGGTTGGCGCGACCCGGACCCGCCGGGGTGGCCCGGCCTGGCCAGGGCGTGACTCGGACCGGCCGGTGGGTCGGCTCGGCCGGTTACGGACGAGCGGAGCAGAGCAGGGCGCTGCCCCCGCGTGGGGCCGCCCGTGCCAACGGACACGGCAGCCGGTCACGTCCCGCCGCCCCCCTCCTGTCCCGCGTGGTCGCGGGACCGCGCTACGCTGCCGTGACTTCAGCCGCGGCGGATTCTTCTGGCGGCGCTTCAGGCGCCGCCACCCCCGACCGCCGGCGCCGCCGCGCCGGCAGGGGCTTCTGCGGACCACCCGACACGCTCCGGTGGTCTGATACGCCTGCGGTCTTCGCCAGTGATCATCCCGGGACCCGACCTTCACTACAAAGATTCCACAACACCCGTGCGGCTTCTTTTGTCATTTTCCGGTGTGACACGATGGCGCCGAGGCTTGTTCAACTTCATCGGCGCGACGCGACGACACCGTGCCTCTTAGCCCTTCCTCATAATTTCCACGTGGTGCTATGGCACCGTGCCTCCTTTCATGTGCCGCAACAAATTCAACAACAAGGGGGGAAGGAGGGTCGGCCGTGTTCGTGTTGTCTGACCACATCCCGTTATAATGATAGCAAGCGGCCATCTATTAGAAGTCGACGTACGACAAGAAATAATTCACGGACAAAAACAATAATCCTCAACATCAATCCGCATGAACGAACGATCCGCGGATCAACCTGGAATTGGTTGGTCCACGATCGTCGTTCTTTTCTCAAAAGATAAGAGAACACCAAATAAATTCCCCTACATGGATATTTTACGTCGCACGTCGGGTGTCGCAGAGAACGGCGTCGCGGGGTCGGACGTAGATTCTGTGGATGTCGGGGTACGTTCGAGGAGGAAACGACGTCTCCTCACTTGTTGCTATGGAATAAGAGGATGGAGAACCATGGATTCCAAGTCATTCTACATTGAAGGGAAGGTGTTCTTCATTGAAGAATAACTGTTATTCGTCGAAGGAAATTTCACTTCTTCTTCACACCAAAGCTCTCCCAAAATCTCTAGGACTTTGCTAAATTTTCTCACACACCAAAAGCACTAACTCAAAATAATATCCCATGATATTATTTTTATTCACACCACAAAGATTTAAAATTAAAACCAAACCACTTAATTAAACAAATGAAGAGACTCATCTCATTAATTAAGGCATGTTGGCATGAATTAATGGTGTAAAGAAAAAGTGAAGAGTTACACACAAACAAAAGGAGTTAAAAAACTTAATGGAAGAGGAGATTAATGGGGAGTTGACACATTAAAATCAAGGGATATTAAGGGGAGTTGTAGAGTTATACATTTAAACACAAGGGGTTTTAAATGGGGGGAAGTTCGTGGGGGTTAAAGGGAAGGTGAAGGGTTGGGGTTTCATGCGGACCCCAGCACCATTGGTCATACCCTCTCATGGGAAGTTAGGTGGGGTGTGGCCCCACCTCCAACTTCTCTAGGAAGAAATTAACTTCCACAGAAAATAAATTGTAACACTACCATTTATTTAAGACTTATCGAATCCCCAAAAATTAACCACCTCATGCGACAAAACGCAACTGCGCTTAAGGTCCCCTTAAGAAATTATTGGGGCTGCGAGTTCATCGGTACCCTCAGATTTCAATTCCGAGCAACGGTTCAAAAGATAGAAAAAACTCTCTTGTTCATTCACTGAATGTACCCGAGCAAAACTTTGGAAAATGATTTCGGGCACACCGGGCCTCGGAATCAGACGCCGTCAGAAACTGCGTTCTTGTAAAATTTCAATGAAGATTAAGACAAAATTTTCATTGAAATTTCCGAGTCTTTATATAATAGGATGTGTTCATGCATTGTAATCATCATATAAATGATGAAAAATTAAATCCATTTATTTCCTATTACTGTATTTTTATTTTTATAGTCACGTCCACCAATCTAAATCTACCTAAAAATTCATGTTTTGTTCTGTTAAATCCAACTTCAGTTGCATCAAAGGGTATGAAGGTGTCTCTACTTCATGTTAGAGGGTTAATTCATATTTGATTCAAATAATTTCCAGTACCAAATAAGGAATATGATGAATAATATTCCTACATTTTCCGAATCCCATGTGTAAGTTTGTTATATTTTGGTTTTACACTCAATTTGTTTTAGTTTTCCCGTTTATCAAAAAGTTTTTTTCCTTTTCCACCCACCTCCCATGTTTTCCCTCCATCTTCCATAATTTCTTAATACTTTTTTCCTCCCTTCCCATTTCCTCTACATCAATCTTTCGCAATTTAAAAAAAATGTGACCTCATATTATGTTACCTAGGTTACAACCTCTTCCATACAAATTATTTTCCAAAAAAATAACACCCCTTATACATTACACACTATTCCCACCTCTCTATTCAAAAAAATAAACTAGTCCACATCTATCATTTTTTAATATTAAATAATTATTAAATCTATGTGGTGAACAAGATTTTATAAACATTGATCCTGGAACTGATGAAGGAACACAATGAAAACTTGTGCATATAAATTTAAGTGCTCCATGAAACCCAACATGTCATAGACATCATAGAGGATGGATACACAAAGAAAGAATATAATACAGTGGAGGTTTCTCTTATAGGTGTTCAAAATGAAACTCTCTAGTTATAACGAAAGTAGAAATTCAAGGCCAAATCTATCATTTTTCGAGTCCTTAATGAAGCCACATTTTAGGTATTCACTTCATCAAAATCATCAAAGAAGATATGGGATATTCTTTGAAAAGAATTCAAAGGTTTCACTAAAGTGAAGAGGATGTTACTTTAATATATATGAACTCTGTTATATTCCTTGTCTATGAAATCTTCTGAAACCATTGTTGAGTATCATACTTGTGTAATGGTTATGGTGAAAAAACTATAAAAAATGGTGATAATATTGCAGACATGTAGGTAAGTGAGAAAATTGTTTTGAGATTTTTTTTAATTTGAAATTTGAATGAGATATGAAGAGATAAAAGGGATAATATATTTCAGAAAAATAGATATATGCTTGATATGAATTAATAAAAAGAGAGAAACTTTTTTTTCTTATCATTGAGAGGTGTGGAGGTCTATTATAAAAAGGTTTCACCGAATGTGCCTCTAGATTTTCAGAGACTTGGATAATATTTAGCCATCAGGGATGAACCATAATGGGTATCCATTATTACAATAGCCATTTTTTTGAAGAAGATTTTTCGAAATTGGAGAATAATGTGAGAATAATAGAGAACAATGGAGAAAAAATTGACAATAATGGCGACCAAAGAGAGGATGATTATTCCATGTAACAAAATTCATCATGGATGTGGAGATTAGGTGGTGTATTCTGGTTCCCAATATTGTTGGTACAAAAAATGATATGTTAATGAGTGTGTGAAATATGCCTTTGAGTGTGAGAAAAATTACTATGGGGTTTGAGTTATACATATTTTATGATTGTATTAAAATTCCTTTGGGTGATGTTTAAAATTAATTTACGTGGAAAAATCCCATTTGTGAATTTTTTTCATTTAGGGATTCCTTCCACTATGATGTTGGGAAATACCCCATCGACTAGTATTATAGGAGGTTCATGGTTCTGAATAGAGAAGATCCATATGTAGTGATGTAACATCAAATAGTTCATCAAACATATGAAAATATGACACTTGTTATGGGAGAGATGGATCATTCTTGTGTCAAAAAATAAGGAAGATCTGATGTAGATAGATATTCAATAAAGGTAGAGTTGATGTGATGATTCTGACTGTGGAGGAGTTGCTGATGGTCATGCTAATGGTCATTGTGACCCTAATGGTGGAGATGATAGTTGGATTTTATAATTTTAAATCAAGGATTAGATTTTTCATATTTTTTTATTTTGATATTTGAATGTGATAGATATATAAAAAAGGGATAATAATTTTTTTAAAATATATATTCATAGGATAGCAATTGAAAAAATGATATTTTTTTCTTATCTTTGGGAGAGGGATGTAAGTCTCTAATAAAATAGGTTTCCATGGTGTTCCTCTAGAGATATTGAAAGTTCTCAATGATGTAGCCATATAGGGAGAATCATAAGGGGGTTTTCATTTGTAGTATCCTAATTTTCGACAATAGTCTGTTGAAAATGGTGAAACAATTAATAATAATGGGGAACGATGGTGCGTCCATGAGGAAAAATGAATAATTAATGATAGGGTGAGATGAAACTTTTATTTTTAAATGTATTGAAAGTATTATTGACTACAGAGATTATGTATGATGTTCTGATTCCCAAGATCTATGGTACAACATAATCGTATGTTCATGGGTGTGTGAAAAATTCCTTCATGTGAGAGAAAAATTCCTCCAACTATTGAGGGAAAAATCATTCAGGTGTACTATAAAATTCATTCACATTATGTGTAAAATCACTTTGAGTGGATAAATCAATTGAGTTAATTTATACATATTTTGGTTTATTCAACTAGAACATCAAGCTCCACCCCCAATTTTTTGAGATATTTAGATCGTATATTTAAATACATAACCATTTCCCTCAAATAGGCTAAATACCTAGATACAATTTTAAGTAAAAAACTCAGGGGATCACTAGAATATAAAAAATATAAGGTTAAGCATCACGGTGATTCCAATGGAATCAAGAAATACATATAATCAAATTTGTATCTCAAAACATCTGAAAATGAGAAAGGGGGACATATCAAAGAATTTGAGGTAGATGATATCATGGAAAATAATATGATCCAAAAAGAGAAGAAGTGGTGGAAGAATCCCACATGAAAGAGATCATTGATATCAAAATTATAATCTATGAGAAAAAAGGAAATGAAGAGGAATAGGGTTCAATAATCAACAGCTTATAGAAAAAATAAATGTTCAATTTTATTATCTTCAAAAATATAGACATTGTAGAAATGAATATTTTATTAAGAAACCCATGGAGAATAACACTAAGGAGGCACATATCATCAAAGAAGGAGATACATTCGGCAATTCCCATGTGTTGATGGCCCAAAAAGTATCCCAAAATCAAGGTGTGTGGTATTTAGAATCTAGGTATAGGATCCACATGATAGTTCATAATAAATTTTTAATAATCGTATATTAGAGGGTTAGAGAAGAAATTTTATTTTTTGATCTCTCAATAAAATATTTCCATGGAAGAGGGTATATTATTATTAAGAAAAGAGATAGAAACCATTATTTTATTTCTGATGTCTACTCTGTAACCGAAATAAATAACAAAATCTCGTGTCTTAGGAAATTGGGGGGGGGGAATTCTTTCACATATGCCTACATTATAAAAAATGTTTATTTTCAATAACAAAGGGATCCTTGCAACAAAACTACCGATTGTGAAGAATTTCATGTTCACACATATAATCTAACTTAATTTACCATGATGTTTGACAATAGTACATGATGATAATGATTAGATATAGACTCCAAGGATCATGAATTTAAAATTTTAAAGATTAATATTATTAGGAAGTAATAATATAGTGAATTTTCTTCCTATCATTAGACACCAGAATGAAATGTGTGAAAGTTTGTTTTATAATAATCCAACATAGAAACAGATTTGAAACAAAGGAAAACTTAAAATCTATTGAGTTGGTCCACACTAATGTGGGCAATTCATTAAATACAAAATGAAATGGAAAATGAGATATTTCTAACATTTATTGATTATTATAGCTAAAATACATGGATATAAATTCCCAATATAAGGTCACAAGTGTTTGACATATTCATATAATTTAAGCCGTTGATGAAAAATCAAAGCAACCATCACATATAAACTTTGATATCTGATCAATCTAGGGGGTAAACCACTGATATATTTCAATAGTATCCGAGGAAACATGGAATTTATCACTAATTGATGTCATCTTACACACCTCAAATCAATTTATCCTCTGAAAGGAAAAACCACACCATTATTTAAATAACAAGAAGCATGTTGAAAGATAAAGGAATAAACCTAACTTTTTTGGGAAGAATAAGATTTGGGAATGATGTATCTACTCAATAGATTCCAAAAAAATAATAAGGAAATGATTATTCCTGAAGTATGGACAACTCATAAACCATTTGTAAATCATCTTAGAGTTTTCGGTTCTATTGTATATGCAAGGATCTAGGAGGAAAAATAAACAATGATCGAGGAAAAATGAGTGATGTGTGTCCTTATACTACTATAAATAAGGGTATTTGTTCCCTTGAAAATGGGTGACCTCCATTAGTGGTTGTTGGCCCTAAATAATCGAGATATCCACCCACCATCATTCAAACCCCTCCCCCTCACGATCTAGAACACCCTCACTCAAACCCTCCCGCTCAAGGACTAGAGCTATCTTCACTACACCTATAGCCACCACAACCTGTACTCACTCCAAAACCACACACACATCCCTCTCTTCAGTATCCAATCACAACTTCCATATCTAGAGATTTTTACACCTATACACCCAGTAAGCCCTATTCACCACACATCTAGCCATCATCAGCATTGCATATCTTTCCATATTGCCTCCCACTCCCCTAACCATCGATGCACCCATAATCATGTCCACCACATCCACCCATCCACCATTAGAGTTTCCTACCATACCCTTATCATACCCCTGTTAGAGCCATTGCCACAACTGCCTCTGATCATAGTCACTATCGCGAATGCATATATTCCATTACCAGGGATCTGGTTGCTGCATCCCCCTATGCTCCCTGCCATCCTGGATTTGTTGTACTATCTTAGGTAAACACTAATATTCTTGATTCCATTGAAAAACCATTTATTTTAGGTTTTTTGATAATCATATTGTCTAGATTATCTTGGTTGAACATTTGATACTTAATTTTCTAAACATTGAAATAAAATATTCTGCAATTGTTTTATCAACATTCCCCTTCTCTTATTTTTTGTATCCACACATGTTTAATATGAAACAATAATTTTCACTCCATAGTAGAATAAAACGCATTATAATAATTTTTTTGGTTATTAATGGTTGAAATATAATGAAAAAACACACAAATTCTCCCATATAGACTCAATGCTATGACCTCATAGATGGCCAGTCAAGGGAACAACCTTCTAATAATGATGATGATGCTAATATTAATATTTATCAAAATTGATAATTGGAATATTCAAAATAAATTACGATAATAATAATAATGACAGAAAAATAATATATTTTTAATTAGGAGGACTATTTTTAAAAGTTATTTTTATTTTAAATATGATTATAATTATGATGATTATATTATTATTTATTATATATTATAATGACTACTTAAAACCCAATTTTAAACTAATTTTAATGATAACAATAATTATGAATATGAGAAATTTTATAATTTTATGATTTTATTTTGAAATTTTAAATAAATTTATATTTATTATTATAATATTTTTTAAGATATGATTCATTATCCTAATATTTATTATTATATTATAATTCAATCAAAATAGTTATTTTTCCAATTTTACCTATCATAAATTTTCTTCATCTTTAAAAAATTTACACAAATTAATTTTCAAAATGAAATATGCACCAACTTTTATTCTATATTATTTGTGACCTACATCATTCAACATTTTATACCATATACTTAATTATTTTTCCCCAAAAAGAGGTAATTCTATCAAACAACCTCTACAAGGTTAATTTAAAATAATAAATGTGTATTAAAAAAATATAAATTATTATAAATCAGACATAGATAATTAATTTTGGAAAATTTTATTTATTGATACACTAAAATATCAATGGTAGTCAAATAACCCATCTTCATATAGTGAAGTGTTTTGATAATGAAATATTTAAAATTAATATTGGTCCTATATTAATATATATTTTTTATTTTTTTCGCTTTTTAAATTTTATTGTCCTCCATTTTCTATAGGTGACTACCCACATAATATGTAGTCTTGTACAAAGGATGTCATTGAAAATTAAAAGGTTTAAATAATTAAATATAAGATAATATGTGATGATCATGTAATTTTTGAATTTTTTTCTTATTTTGGATGAGTATGAATCGAATTCCCCACACAATTGGTTAGTCTTTATTTTAAATATATTTTGTGATCTGAAATTCAAAAAATGCTTACAACATGTAGTTGCGTGTAAATGTTACTACTTTTTGTATATATACAAATATGGATATGATATAGATTGATCTTTTAAATAGAACATATAGAGAATATTTTGAGGTTATTATGAATTTTATTGATTTAAATAAACTATTTAAAAGTGACTATATTTAATTTCAATATTGAAAATGTGAAAAAATATCAATTGACATGAGATAATATGAGGGAGAACATATAATTGAATGGTTTTCTAAAACATTATAAGTGAAAGACTAATCATAGGGAATAAGATATTAATTTTCATTATATATATATATATATATTTTATATTGATGTTGATGTGAGGACGTCTGATCTGATGCATGAAATACTTACTGAAATGGTATATGGGTAGTGTTCTGAAGGAATTATCATCTAGAATGTTGATATTAGAGAGATCAATCTGTGATCTGGTAAGATAATGATTCATTGGGATTTAATTAAATACTTGATGATTCAAAAACTGAATTATTAGGGTGTACTACTTATAAAAAGTTTCATTTAGCATAGATTTTTTGTACTTTATGACTTTTAATAATTGGTAAGACACATCATTTAGTAATCTATTTATTCTAATAAAAAAAATTCTTAATGACGTTATGATTCCCGAGTCATATTAAGATAATCCGATGTTATGTTTCACATATGATACCATAGATGGATGTGAATAAATTGTATTTTTATACAGGAAGCTATGCATTTGGATAATTTTATGGTCTCTAACGCTTTTAGGTGGAATGATTACAGGGGAAATCAGACTCTTCATTCTCAATTTATGAAATAGTGGAATCCGATTATTATAAATCAAATATACCAATTTCATCTTGTAACATCTTGGCCCGATATGACACCAAACCAGTAGGCAGATCTGTAACCACATGACCTCAAGTGTGTCTCGCCGCACTCTAGAGTCTACTGACTACCAGTGAGGCTGTAAGGATAGTTAGTGCAGAGACTATACCCTCATATTTAGAGTGAAAAACAATAAATAGATAATAATAGAAAGAAATAGATATCAGTGGAATTAGTATAAAGTAATAACCAAAATAGTGGAAGAGTAGTGAAAAATCAACTGTGTAATGAAAAATTTCCAAAATCAGTTTATACAATAATTGCATGTCCTGGTGATACATAATTTGAAATAAGTAAACTAGATAACATGATTTACATCTCATTATAGAAATAAATAAAAGTCCCAAAGCCCCATGATTATCTCCTTGATCATCCCAAGCCCCAACTTGGTCCTTTTCCACTCGATATATGTATAAGCAACAATGAAATTAATGTAGGTCCTCCAAACATAACATCTACTCGGGTACCAAGGGTTCCTGAGAAGGGTGTGAGATAAAATCTTAGTATGCTGGCACCCACCAGTGTCTAGCCCAAACTAGGAAGTGAATTATAATTAAACTGGGTGTAGGTATAATGAAGTAATAATATAATTGAATAAATAAACAACAACTCATCCAGGTTCTTATGGGACACCTAACGATGATACCAATATTGTCCCATTTCCAGAATAAGAGTATGATTATATAAATTAGGTATATATATAGTAACAGTGTATGCAATTGAATAAGGAATAAAACAAAGGTAATAAATTAAAATGTTTTATATTTATTCAATTATCCTTTATTTAAGCACATATACCCCTGGGTTCCATTGGACACCCATATCTCGATACCTGCCTCATCCCACGCCAGATTCTGAACCATTTATCATATTCAATCCACAATCACCATATCACATCAGCTTTAATTATCATTTTAATTAAATTCATATACTACCAATTGGACCAATATTCCGAAGTCAATTAACGGGTGTAGAATGTCATATCTAGCACCCCGTGAGTATTTGGAGCATTAGTCCCTATCTCACAACCCATTTATCAATCATACACATATATATGTCATGGGTGTAGAACATCTTGTCGTGAACCCCATGAGTATTTAGAGCATTAGTTCATATAACATAACATGTTTATCAATCACACACATACATACATATATATATATATCCATATATCTCATGGGTATTGAATGTAATGTCTAGCACCCCATGAGTATTTGGAGCATCATTCCCTTTCTCACAACCAATTTATCAATCATACATATATACATATCAAAAATATCACAATTTATATAAACAAACATCTTATTGATTCCCAATTCACATTACCTTAGCATGGTCACATATTCAGTTCAAATCACGAGACAAGGACTTTCATGAAAATCAAATTCCAATGACAATTTACATTAATCATTTCAACTGACATATGGTTATTTTTTGTTATAAAGAAAAGGTATGGACTAAACTATCCCAGAAGTTCCAAGTTTACTAAATTCATTTCAACTATCATAATCCATTCTTATTTCGATAACCCAAGGCATTTTCACACCATCCTAATTCGTTCCCTTTCAATTTTAACCATTTCAACTAAAAAATTTAAACAAAACAAACCATATGAATAAACCCACTTATATAATCCATTTTATTCCATAAGTTTAAATCATATCATGTTGAAATTTCATATTTAAATACATACCATGAGTTTACCAGGTTTCTATTCAATTCATTTAACGAGTGTACCCACTCATTATTCATCACTTGCATCAATATGCATTCAACTTTTATAATGAATTTACCCATTCATTAATCCCCATTGAAATCCCATGCTAACAAAGAGTATACCCACTCATTATTATAGTTAACAGTCATTCCTATCACATTGGAATACCCACCCTTTTGTTTCCACTTAATTTTATTCATTTCACATGGGTTTACCAACATCTGAATCCAAATTATAGGTTATTAGAACAATTTAATTCAAGTGAATCAACATGAAAAGGAGGTAGTACATCTCCTAGAAAATGAAACCATATTACATTAATTAATCAAGCTTCTACAAACTAGGAAATCATAGGAAAAAACACATCATCATGGTAAGAAAACATAAACAGGATACTCACAAAATTTTTAGCTTGAAGGTATCACACCTCTAATAGAAGGGTTTTATTACAAAAACCTGATTATGTACTCTAAAAAATCATTTAGAAAAAATAGATAGTTCAGTCCAGAATTGCAGTCCAATTTATCAATGGTGGTAAACAAAAAACTACTTCATTTTTAAATTAAAGGAAAGGTTGAGGACCCTACCTCAAAGGATGAAAAAACCAACACTTTATAACTCAAGAAGCCACCCACTAACACACACATACATCCACACACACACACACAAACCAATATATATATATATATATAACTATAATAGAATTCATGTATTTCCCATGACATGAGATAATACATACATAGAGAACATATACATATATATGTACATACCGTAAGTACATGCACGCACACCCTCAATAGTTGATGAAAACCAATTATAAAATCAATAGTAATGCGTGATTAATTTGGAATATACCAAGACATCTATAATAAAATACCATAGAATCATAAACATCACTCGAACCTAAACAGAGGGTGTGAAACAAATTTGCGATATAAACCCTTACCTCAAAATTGATCGTGATAGAGAGAAATGACCAAACTGCTTTTCCTTTGGCATCAGTTGTTGGAACATGAACCAATGGGTCTTGAGACATCACTTGCGTACCCTAAAACCAGATGAAACACCAAAACCGGATCAAAACCAAATCCTAGCGATTTGGCCGAGAAGGTATGGTGAAAGATAGGACAATGTTGGTCAATGTGATGTAGGATAACGAGATCATCGAATCAGATGATATCCGTGAAGGAACAAGAAGAATTCGGCCATAGAAAGAGGGTCCATTGGGGGGAGTGTCACACACCATGGGTTCAACCAGGGGAGTGAGATATGCATTTGTGGGGTGCGTGTTGTAGGGGGTTGTGTCGTTGTGGGTCCAGCCAAGGGAGGTTGCGACCAAGAGGGGGAAAACTGAAGGGGATCTTGCGGGCACCTAGGATTGGAGGGGGCTGGTTCATTACACTGAAAATGGTAGGGGGAGAGGCTCATGTATCATTTTAGAGGGAGGATGGGTCTGTTGAGTGTGTTTATTTTTTTTCATTTTTTTAAAGTAATTTAATTTTTTATTTTATTTTAACTAAATTGAATTCTTTAAACAGACCCGCCCACACTGCCTGACCTGCGCGATTTCCATAAATTTTAAAAACCCAAGGAAAACCAACCCATTCCAAAACTCAAAAATTTACAATCTACCAACCTTAATACTTTTTGTCCCTAATAATCCATCGGGATCTACGAAAACATCACCCAAACTATAGAGGTTGTGAAATTTAATCCAATGGTACATTGAGTATCCCACACCAAACCCACAATTGATCATTTCGCAATCCAAAAGTGCTTAAGCCTTTAAAACCTGAGACAAAGACAAAACTCTGATGAAAACATCGAAGTGGAATTTAACTGATCCCTTATAACCAGTGAAAAGATCCCGTTGTCATCTCTTTAACCATTCAATCATTAGAGATTTCCACCAAGGGTATTTGAATTAAACAACCAAATCTCAATCACAGTTTTCCACTGTTGAAATTGAAAAAGAGGAAATTTCATAATCATCATAGAAATACTTCTCACATGAATTATTTACTTGACTAACCCAATTACATTTGAGGCCATAATAAGGACCTCATTGAAATAAAGGTCGAATCACAATAAGTCACCAACAACTGGTCACACATACATTATTTGAAAGAAATCATTGATCCATAAACCTCACTGTCCCTTAAAACTAATACATGCCTTTAAAATGTTTCTGTCACTAACCATATACCACAAGAAAGAAGGGAATAATCCAATCCATGTCAGGCTAACCATTCCAGTAGATGCCCGACTTAGACCACCGACGCATCCCAAACAGAACAGCTATGCCTTTCTTCCAGAGGCCTTCAACAGCTATCACAAGAACATACATTTATTTCCTTACCAGAATTCAGATGTAATTTCCAAATCAAACCATCACTAGGATATTTTAAAACCATTGTGCCTCAGTACGAATAAAGGCATAACCCAAAGAACTGTGAATCCCATGTATAACCAATATAATGAAAACTTATCAAACTAAATGACCTTTAAAACATTATCGCAACATAAGAACGACACTATATTAGTGACTACAGGACGAGGTCAAGATAGGGGACATATTCATCTAATTTATAAGATCACAATAAGAGTAATACTAGGTCACCAAGAATATTAGTTGAACCACTACTAGTCAACTCTTTACAATAGCCTGACTTCACCTGCGATTCATCATCAACCGAACCCCGATGCCTATCCCACCTGTGGCATTAGAGTTTTTTCAAATATCATTACTGAAACTCTTCCCAGAATAATGGAGTTTCTATTGGGTTTCATATATCACAGACCTCATCAATTTTTTTATTCTCAGCATGCACCGAGAGAAACCATAACCGATGTGACACTCCCCACCTTAAGAGTGTCTATATTGTTGTCAGAAAATAACATCTTCTCACAATCATTATAGTTCAGAAAAACCTTAAATGTAGGTGTCATATTCTATGAACCACATACACCAGATCAAACATCTAGAATGAAAGTTGAAAAATAAACCGATCGGTGTTTCGAAACACCTGAATCCCAACTATTCCTATTGATTAGTAGGACAAACATACCTTAAATCCCCAATCAATGTACCCTAGAGTTAACCCAAGAATGTCCTGAACATCATAAGCTCAAAGATCACACCAAACATAACCTATCCATTACATCACTAAACACTTGACGACACTGCGTATGTCAACAAATACTACCGCGATTTAACAAAATCCAAAAACACATCATCTCTTACAACCATTAAGTCGGATGACAAAATACAGAGCCATCCATTACTGATGAAAAGAAAAGGTCATGGGACCTACAAAGTTTCCAACAAGTTAACTTGGGTTCTATAGAAAGAAACACAATAATAGTTTCTCAAAATTATAAAGGTCTCAAACACCCATACCAGGTTATCTCATAAGGAACATGCCTCAACCAACCCACTTGGGTTCCATTTCACATTTAAGAAATAAAAAAATTCATTTCAAGTTAAAACTAATATATTTCACATTTATTAACATGTCATGGAACATAATATCATTACATTTATTATGAGTTTCCATTTCCAAATTCATGAAGCTCCCATATACTTCATTGATTGAAAATTGTCTCCCATTTATCCAAACAAATTACCGTTCAGAATATGACATTCTCAAATCAAAGGCGTAGTAATATGGGTGTCCCCCTACCAACCTATAAAGTGACCATACACTTTACAATTTGGGATTTAGATCCCTTTAGTCAAATCCAACTTACCTCTTTATTTAAACTTTATTAACCTTCACATTTTATCGATAGCCATAAACTGTGTTTATATAATGCTAAAAATGGTTTGAATATATGGGTTACCCCTTCCCGATCAAAAAGTGCCCATACACCTTATAATCGAAAATTGGTTGTTGTTCATTCACATTCCAAATATATAAAAAAGTAAATAATTCCATCACAAAAACTAAGAATATATGAATTATAGATAATAGGTTCACAACACATAACCATGATATGGAACATGGAATATTAATACCCAAGCATGTTATATATATATCACTAAAGCATGCTATCTAAATAGGTATGCTAAAAAAAAGGAACGACATACTATTCAACTAGGAAAGTCATACTAACCAGAAAGAATGATTAAAAATTACTTACAAAAGTACAAATATAATCATGTTATTAAAACAGGTAACATGTCATAACACTCATGGAAGAAATTATTATTCAACCAGTAGCCTACATATGGATGTCCATGGCATGGAATGTGAATGGAATGTGAGTTTTATCTGTGCCTATGAAGATGTATGCAATGAAATTCTTTTCCATATCACAAAAAGGGAAAAAATAACAAAAATACCACAAATAATTGATCAACAGAAAATAGAATAGTCACTCGAGGTGAAATCATATTGATTATAACAGAAAATAGTATGATCGACAATCCCAACCCTAGAAACTTCATCATTTCCCATATGTGGGGTGATCAGTTCCATGCATGACTATTAACCATGATCTGATACGTTCCTAGTCTCTTTTCTACCAATAAAAATTGAAATACAAAGGAAAATTTTCTTTTTAATACCACCTTGTAATATGCCGACCCGACTTTCAACAAAACCAGAAGTCAGATCAGTCACCACATGTCCTCAAGCGTGTCTCCTCGATTGCTAGAGGCTACCGACTAGAAGAGAGGGTGTAAGGATAAACAGTGGGTAGACTATACCCTCAAATTCAATGTCCAAAATAGTAAAAATACAACAACAAAAAGTAATAGATATCTGTTGATGTAGTCTAAAAGAACAACCAGAAAAGTGGAAGACAAGTGAAAAATCAACTGAATATTGAAAACTGTCCAAAACTAGTTTATACAATGTATGCATGTAATAGTGATTGATAATTTGAAAGAAGTAAACAAAACAACATGGATTAAATATCATTATAGTAAAAAAAATAAAATCCCCAAAGACCCATGATGATCTTCTCAAGCAACCTAGGCTCTAGCTCCGTCCTTTTCTCCTAACTCTATGTACACACAACATAGCAATCAACCTATCTCCTGTAAATATAATATCTACTCAGGTACTATAGTTACCTGAACATGGTATGATATAAAATCAAAATAGGGAGACACCCACCAGTGTCATTCCCAAACTAGGTGGTGAATAATAATTAAACACTGTCCAAGTATAGTGAAGTAATAATAGAATTGAATAAATAAATAACAACCCATGTAGGTTCCTAAG
This sequence comes from Viscum album, assembly GCA_963277665.1. NCBI lineage: Eukaryota > Viridiplantae > Streptophyta > Magnoliopsida > Santalales > Viscaceae > Viscum > Viscum album. The sequence goes on along the minus strand of OY728139.1, from coordinate 1,340,004,485 downwards.
GGAAACCTAACCGTGATACCAGCATCAGATTATTGCTTGAATAAGAGTCTGATTATTTCACTTATGTATATATATATATATAATAGTGTATGTAGTTGAATAATGAATAAAACACAGGTAATAAATTAAATAGTTTTATATTTATTCAATTATCCTTTATTTAACAACATATACCCTTGGGTTCCCACACTAGTATCTCGATACATGCCTTTTCCTGTGTTTGAGTTTGAAAATTTTTTCATATTTAATTCACAATCATTATATCTCATAGGCTTTCATTATACTTTTAATTTAATCTATATACGACCAATTGGACCCACATTCCAATATTTATTAATGAGTGTAGAATGTCATGTCTAGCACCCCGTGATTATTTGGTGAATTATTCCCTATCTCACAACCCATTTACCAGTCATATAGACATATATATCATGGGTATGTAACGTCTTTTCTAACACCTCGTGAGTATTTGGAGCATTAGTCCCAATATCACAACCCATTTAACAATCATACATACTGATATATATATATATATTTCATGGGTGTAGAACATAATGTCGAGCACCCCTTGAGTATTTTCAGGATCATTCCTTGTCTCACAACCCATTTATCAATGATAAACATATAAATACATATATAACAACGATGTAGTACACCATGTCTAGCACCCTGTGAGTATTTGGAGCATCAGTCCCTGTCCCACAACCCATTATTTAATCATACATATATACATATAAAAAATATCACAGTTTAACATAAAGAAATATATTTTGGATTCCCAATTCACAGTACCTTAGCATGGTCACATATTTGGTTCAAACCATAAGACAAGGCATTTCTTGCATATCACATGGAAATTATAATTTCCTTAAAACATTTCAACTTCCATAAGGATATTTTTTATTATAATGAAAAGGTATGGAATAAACCATCCTAGATGTGTTATGTTCAGTAAATTCATTTCAACTATCATAAGTCATGCTTTTTTAATTAACCCAAGGAATAGTCTTACCATCCTTATTTGTTCCCTTTCATGTTTAACCATTTTATCTAATCCATTTAATAAAACAAACCATATGAATAAATCCAATCCTATAAACCATTCCATTATATATTAGTATACACTCTCATGTTGACATTTCAAGTTTATATACATCCCACAAGTTTAGCCAGTTTCCATTCATGACATATAATGAGTATACCCACTCATTATCCATCACTTGCATCAAAATGAATTAAACTCTTATAATGAATGTACCAATTCATTAATCCCCTTTCAAAATAAATTTCACAAAAGAGGATACCAACTCGTTGTTACTATTCACATTGATGCATATCATGTGGGAATAACCTCCCTTTTGTTTCCACTCAATCTTATTAGTTTCACATGGGTTTACCCACTAATAAATCCAAATTCTAGTTTATCAGAACCTTTTAATTCATGCGTGTCAACATGCAAAGGAGGTGGAACATTATCTAGAAAATCAAACCACATTCCATTAATTAATCAAGCATCCTATAATTAGTAAATAATAGGATAACAACACATCATCAAGAAAAGAAAACATAAACTGTCTACTCACTATATTTTTAGCTTGATGGTAGAACACCTCTGATGGATGGGTTTTATAAAAAAACTTGATTTTTTTACTTTAACAAATCATTCAGCACAAATAGATAATTCAGTCCAGAATTGCAGTCCAATTTATCAAAGGCAGTTAATAAAAAACTGCTGCATTTTCAAATTAAAGGCAAGGATGAGAACCTTACCATAAAGGATGTCCAGAATAACTCTTTCGGACTCAATAAGTCACCCACTCATAGACACATACTTCCATACACACACACACACAAACACAAAAAAACACACACACACATATATATACATACATCTTTAAACCAATGCACATATTCCCTGCTCCATGAGTGAATACATATATGGGAGATATATATATATATATGTATATGTATAAATATATTAAATATACATACCTTACGTACATGCGTGTGTGCCCTCAATCATTGATCAAAACTAAGTATAACATTAATAGGAAGAAAAAATTAATGCAGTATAGACCAACACACCTCTAATAAAATATCATAGACTCATAGAAACCACTAGACCCTAGTCATAGATGCGCTACAAATACGTGGTATAACCCCTTACCTAAAAATTCATGGTGGTAAAGCAAAATGTCCCAAACTGCCTTGCCGTAGGTGGAAGTTATCCAAACATGGGCCAACAAGTTCTGAGACATTCCTTGCATAACCTAAAACTAGAAGAAATAAAAAAAATTAATCAAACCCAAACCCTACGGTTCTGGACCTGTGGGTATGGTGACAGATATGACAGAATCTACCAAAGTGATGTAGGAGAGAAAGGGAGAAGTATTTAACACATCAAATCAGATGATATCTTAGAAGGACTCATAAGAATACATCCATAGAAAGATTGGATGAGAGAGGGAGTTTCGTGCACCATGGGTTCATCCAGGGAATTGCAACGCATCCCCAAGGGGTGCACTCTTCTAGGGGCCACGCTATAGTGGGTCAGACTGAGGGACGTCGTGTCCAGGAGGGATAAAATCGTATGGGAGCTCGTGCACACCTAGGTATGGAGGGGGATGGTATGTCACACTCCAAATGGGAGGGGGAGAGGCCCGCGTCTCATGGTAGAGTGAGGAGGGGTGTGTTGAGTGTTTTTTCATTTTATTTTCACAAAATTTAAAATAAAATTTTTTTTATTTTAAATAAATTGAATTCTTTAAACAGACCCTCCTTCATGGCATAAACCGTGCTGTTGAGAGAAATTTTAAAAATCCATGAAAAACCCACCCACTCCAAAATATAGAATTCCTATCCACAGAAGTAACCGTTTAAGAGATTATATATTTCATACAATGTTTCTAAATTTATGAGAACACATTTGGAAGGAAATTTGTAAAGTGATATGCTATCCCACTCAAAAAAATACTTTGTTTGAAAGTATTTCTATTCGAGACACCCCAACTTTGCAAAATATAGTTCTAATTTTCGATTGGGGTTGGAAGCAGATCGAACCAAATGTCATCATTTATTAAGTTCAAGAATTGATCATATTATAATTTATATTTCCCAAGCAATACATAGATACAATATCATAGCATAGTGGTCGTCTGGGGTCAAACCCACAAGAATAACTTACAGGAGAGAAACCCAACGATAATAACCAATTGATAGGATTACACAATATCAGTTTTTTTTTTGCATTTTCAAAAAACTAATTAGATCAAGATTTAAATCAAATTAAATATATGGGTTTTGGGACAATTTTTGGGTACAAGAAAAGAATAATCCTAAATTTATTTTTGGGCAGACCCATGGATTAAGCAAAAATTGGTGCAATGGCCACCAATTGATCTTGGTATAAAAAATTGGATCTAACTATGCTGAAAAATACTCATCAGTCTAGATATATTTTCCAACCTAAGTGAAGGAATATTGGATTCTGGGAATAAAAGATTTCAAGATATTTACCCTAGCTTACTCAACTATAATTACATCATCAATCCTTCATTTTGTACCTCTAATAATCAAGGTAGTTAAAAGAGAAGGAGAATCACAATTTTTTCCATCTAATTACTATCCATATGGTTGCCAATTTTTTATTTAGAAATTAATTAGGTTCATAGACACACCTACTCTTGACCCCTGACCCTAATAGGATTAACCATGCATGACTGTATTAAATGAATGCAAGGGAACAAATCGTAACACGATAAAAATTATAAATAAATATATTAAATAAAATAAATCCATAATTTAAATCATGTATAGTTAATTAAATACCAACTTTAATGAATAAGTAATAATGAATGTAATGAAAATTGACGTTGAATGGTAATTTTTATTGAAATCTGAACATCGGAACAACAATGATCAGTAAATGAGTCTTCAAACAAAGGACTTCTTAAAACAATGTAAGAGCGAAATGAAAACCAGTTCTGGAATAGAATTGGATAGAAACAAAGAAGGATAAAGGAAAAGATGTTGTGTGTCAGAGCTATCTTCTTCACTTTGGGTCACTGAATAATTGTAGGCATCGAATGTTAGATAGTGTATAAATTATTCACGTCCTGAAAATATTTTATGTTTATTTTTCATCAAAAATTTCATTGGGTGTACATTTCCTTCACAAAATTTACTTCAGATCATAAAATTTATCTGAATATATTGGATCTCAAAATTTCATGGCTTGAATCATCGGTGGAAATTATGTTTTCAAAAATTAAAAATTGTGTAATGAATTCCATTTGTGTATCTCATCATATTTGAAAATTGTATCTTTACTGAGGTATACTCTTGATTCATGACATGTATGTTGTTCACATCATGTATTTTGGATTCATGCAATGTAATTCGGCTATTTAGTGGTCTTTTTAAGCATTACATATCTTGTATTTGGGATTAATGATATATATGGTTGGTTTTTATGATTTTAAGCATCTTCCTCCCTATGTCTTGAATTCCCATTCCTTGAAAAAAAATAAAACAATGTCTATTGTATTATCAAACAAATCATGATTAAACATAAAATAAAACCTCCCAAAATATAGATATGAATTCATATTCTGAAATTAACTCACACTTAAATTTTTTTCCTAAAAAATAATCTTAATAGGGATTCCAAATCAAACATTTTTAAAAAAATAAACATGCATTACTACTAGTAAAATAAAACTAAGTGAATACGGGAATATAAATTCTTCCAGAATCAGTTCTATGGAAAAATGAACCATGTCTTATAGTAATATTATTTAATCCTTTACTTATAATTTTTTACTATTCCTCACACCCTATACCCCTTTTTCAATTTACCTCATAATTAATTTTCTCTCATCACTCAAGTTAATATAAAACTAGAGTTATGATCATACCTTTAATACATGCTCTTAACCATAGGCTTTTACTGGTTCTAACATCTCCACATTGTAAATACAAATAAAAAATCAATATTTACGGCTTAAGAAATAAGGTTCAAATGTATCTAAGGCCAATGTTAGGTATGAAGATTGTAAAATTAAGAAAAAAAGGAGGGTAGGATCTATAATATGATGACTGATAATGATTAAAAGTGAAATGAAGCCACTCGTATAAAAAAATGTATCTAGGGTCCCAATAGATCTATGTGGGTCCATGAATGTTTCATGATAGCATAAATAAGATTCCTTATTATTTTCCCTTCCCCATTTTATTAATTTTTCAAAATTCGTGTATAAACCAAATATCATATCCATCACCTAACCTCAAAAGATCTATCTTATGAATCATCTTTACAGTAAATAGTAATTTTTGACCTTCCTAATACATAACCCATTTTTTTCATATTTAAATTGAATAGGGAATGTATAGAGAATCCCAACATAAATCCTGAATCATTCCATTTCAATCTTGTGAAAAATTCCACCATACTTCTCCTTAGTATCAACATCCCTTATATGGAATAGATGACAAATCCCACATAGCTGTTCAAAAAAAAAATCCTACATAGAACCAAGAGTTGGGTTGGAAGGGATAATAGACTTAAAATGGATCCATCCTGAAAAGGTTATTAATGGATACTATGAGATAAATAAAGATAGATGTAGAGGTGGGTATCATGAAAAATGGATAAAAAATTATTGCCACAATCATTTTAACAATGACTTTGTTTAATCATATATTCAATAAGATTCTAATGATCATTTTAATAGGTTTAAAATCCCCTTCTATCTCTCAAAAAATATTATAAAAAATGAATATGACAATGTGGGACCTTACATCCTATCAGGAATGGGATTATATAAAACAACTGGTGATTACTCAGTGTATAATATCCAGTTAAAAGTCAAACAAAACAAATAGTTTTAATTTTGAATTAAGAATTAAATTACTCAACTCTACAATCAAGAAAATGTTCTAAACATCAATAAAAATTAATTTCAACGATCTCTAAAAAAATTATCTATTATTTAAATTTGTACAGTTATATTTAAATTTGATGAATGTTTTTAATGAAAAATGTATCCTAAACCAATGAAAACATGCAATAATCCATATGTATTGATAATAAAGATCAATAATGACTCCTACACACATAAAATGAAAACATGTGTGCATTGTTATGGAACGAGAGTGGGATATATAATAGTAAAAGCATAGTAAGATTGATATAATAATTATTAATTGAAAATTAGTGAAATGAAAACTGCTAGTAATAAAATTCATTCCATGGGGGAAATTGTGGATCGTGAAGGGAAATTGTGCTTCATGAATTTTTAAAAAAAATACCTATACCAGATAAACCATTATTACATCATGGTTAATCAATATATAAGAAGAAATATGGGTTAGTGCACACAGTCAATAGAATGATAAATTAGTTTATATTGATGAATTAATGAACTATAATGAAGTTCTCTATATTCAAATAAAAATTCTAGAAAAGGAAAAATAATGTCCTAAGAATACAACAAAGATATAGAAAAAGAAAAACATGGGTTTCCTCCTAAAAAGTACTAAATATGATGTCATCATCCAAACAGATGTATTAAATTATTAGTCAGTGTTTTCCATTAGCTCATATATCCACTGGCTCCTGTAGGAATTGGTGGTGGTGTTGTCAAACTCATGAGAGTGCTTTGTGGGATAAACCACCTTAGTAATGGGTCTCCCAATCTACTAATGTTGTAGTAGTTTTTGTCAATAATTTCATGGAGGATGGTCCTATTGACGATGGATCTAGAGTATAAACTCCTCAACATAGCACTTCTTGTCAGCCAGATGTTGAGACATGCAATGCGAGATGCTAGACTGACAGACTAAGAAATGACCATTTATGATGCTGTGGAGCTAGACATGGATAAATTAATGCAGAAGTAAAAATGGGTATAATAAAGAAAAAGTTTTGGTTAAAAAATGTATCTCACCTATAAATATGATAAATGATACCCCATGGATTATCAAGTAATCAGGAAATATACAAATAGAGACCTAAAATAATTTACAATTGGGGAGGGTACCTAGTCCAAAATAAATAGTATATAGAGTGTATCCATTATCTACATTTGTAGTCCCCTCCTAAAAGGTGGGGTTATGGATCAAGCCAACCCTATCTATTGCAGAAATGGAAGCAGAGTTAGGTTCATCAACCATTGCGGTGGGTGCCCTGGTGCATGAAGCTACCAAAAAGGAAGATGGAGGAGGAAAGTTGTTAGTCCCTAATGACGTCGTATGTCTGGGAGCTGGAATAATATGAGGCACCTCATAAGAAGATAGGGGGGATTTACTTTCCCCCTGGGCCTACTCTGATATTAAATCATGCTAGGAGGAAGGGTCTGAAACCTATGGGGGTAGTATGATTGGGGTAGATGAAGGTGTAGGAATGGAGATAATTGTAGGGTTTATAGGGGGTGGAGAGTGTGATGATGAAGGGGCTTGAGTGAGGTGGGGGTGGTGAACTTTTAAGTATGAGTAAAAGGGATCTGGAGGAAGAGGTATACATGTCACTAATTATATAAAATATATTGGATAATTTTCCAAATATCAAAGGGAATAGTTGGGAATGGTAGAGATGTGGTAATGGGCTATGGTGAAATGATGGTAGGTGGTGAAACAATTGTGGGATGTGATAGTGTAGCTTGATTTTTAGAGGAAGGCTGGGAGGTAGAAACAAGAGATAGGGTGGAAGTACGGGTTGTGGTTACATCAGTTTGGGTAAAAGGATCATGATATGGGGTTAGAGAAGGCTCATTGTAATTCTTAGGGGCCTACTAGTTTCTCACGCTGATCTTCCTCAAGAGCCCCATCTTTCTTTGAATGATGAGGTCTATCGACTCCATCTTACCAGTAGAATAAAAAGGATGAACAAAATCAAAGGAACCAAGATGATGAGAAAGATGGGTGATGAAACTACCCCCATGATAGTATCTTGATCCCACCGCACCTGAGTCTGATAGTATTAGGAAAACATGCGGTCCATGTTGATGGAATGGTCACCCATGGCTGAGGCAACTATGAGATCAAAAATCCGACTAATTCTCCAATGAGAATCTCATTTGGCATTCAATGATTAGTAGACAACCCATTGTATAATTTGTTAGTCATAACCTCATAGATGTATGCTCTTGACATTAGGTAGATCATGGATGCTCTGCGGATCTAAAGATATTAGTGGCCAATGCTCTGCCACATCTCCCTTGAACAGCTCTAGCCACATGGATATATAAGCCATAGAAGGTATTAAATCCTTGGTGTAGATACTCAGTCCCATGAGGAAGCCTCCAAGGGTTATCTACCAAGGCCTACCTCTATTTAGAAACTTAAGAGGTGCATCATCAAGCTCTAACGAATCCATGAACTCAAGAAGATCTATGGAAACATCTCATCTAAAACCTTTGTGATTATGGAGAGGTGTATCTGGTCTAGAAAATCAACAAGATCCTTATTCATTTGAATGTTCTTGAGAACGACCCAGTCTAATTTCTTTTTGTACTGCATCATGTTTTCCTGAAGATGTAACAATCGAACTTTGTTTTCGGGGGCTGAAAAGTGAAGGCATGAGTACAGGTGCGAGCACAGGTCAACACCCTGTGATTGACTATATGAGGACTGAAACTCCTTGGAAGATGAGGGGGTGGTATAAGATGATGCGGACAATGAAGGTGTGGGATCTGCGGGTGTCGGTGGAGGGTCCAATATAAGGTGCATGGGTGTGGGGGATCATCTTCTTATGCCACATGTTTGGCAGTCATTGTTGATGCCATTATATATGGAAGCAGAAGAACAAGGATGAGGAGTGAACCTAAATTACTTCAAGGATGAGTGGGGGGGGGGGAAGGGGGTTGGGGTGGGAGAGGGGAGATATGAGGTCGAGGGTCAGTGGAAAAGGGGGAGGAGGGTGGAAGAGGGGAGAATAGGGGTCGAGGGTTGAGGGGTTCTCTGAAGAGAGGGGAAGTTGAGTGTAATGGGGAGTTTGTGCTTTGAAAATATGGTTCAAATCATTTAAAATCCATCCCAACTTTTTCAAAACATTTATTTAATACACAATGTGAAATGATCAGGATTCTTTTTGAGGCCAAACAAGTCCACTTCATGTATTTCATTTACAAAATGTGATTTTTTAATAATTAAAATTTAAATCTTTCTTAATAAAAGAATCTCTAAACTGTCTCAAAAATTTACGGAACTTTACAAAATCGTAGTATACCATAACATGGATTTCCTCCCATTAATCTGTTTTTTATTTCCTCGAGATTAAAATGTTTACATTCATCTGAATTTAAATATAAGGAAAAACTCCTCCTGGATTGGATCATGAAAATAGAGGGTGTGAAAGGTGGAATTCCATTCCTCATCATAGGTGAGGTGGAATCCAAGATCTTGTGATTATAGTGTGAATATTTATCAATGGGTTTTATCTTTATGTCATCATTACTATTCATAAAATCAACTTTCTTATAAGTCAAATAAATGTTTTGACAATCAAATGAATATCATCTTTTCAAGGTGGCCTTTAGTAATTCGGACATAACTTATTCTTCACCAAATATTAATATCACACTTCCTTAGTTTACATAAATTAGTTTCTTTATAGCGATGAGAAATGGTCTCCCTAAAATCAGGGGGAGGTCAACTTCCTATTTCATGTTTAGGAAATGGAAATCAAAAGGAATAAAGAATTTACCAACTTTGACTTAGATGTCATGGATTATTCCTTAAGATTTATTTTCTGAGAGGTCAGCAAGATGAAGTGCCACATTTGTTTTCTAATTATTTGAGCCCTAGTTTTTTTAAAACACTCATAGACATGAGATTGAAACTTGTACGAAGATCACACAAGGAGATTTCAAAGTTTCATATCACTATTGTGTAGGGGATTGAGAAACTTCTAGGGTATCACATCTTTAGATGTAGCTTCCTTTGAAAAATTTTGGATCATTATTCATTTAAAGATACAAATATAATTTCTTCCATTTTCTTCTTGAGGGAAATTGTTTCATAAACTTGGCATAAGAAGGAATTTGAGAAATAGCCTCTGCAAAGGAGATGTTGATATGCAATTGTATAAAAATATCAAGAAATATTTGTAGTATCCCTCTCTTTTAGCTTGTCTCATCATATTTGGGAATTATAGAGGACGATTTTAAGGTGGTTGTTCCACATAGACATCAGCCTTTTGAGGATTATCCTATACAAAATATTTCTCATTTGATTATACTACTAGATCATTTTTTCTTCACCATCTTTATTCAAGCTATCATCACCAACCTTACTGATGATTTATGCATGTTTTTTATGTTATTCTACTCTTTATATTTAACTATTAATGGATGATAAAACATCATCATCATTCCACTAAGAGGAACTATATATTTATCCTCTTCTCTAGGATGAGTCTCGGTATTATTTGGAAAAATTCCCAGTAACCTTTCTCATAAGGTCTTTGAAATTTGTCCCACATGATGCTCAAGGTTTTGTAAGAAGACCTTTGGTACTACATTAATATTTCTTTTTTCATCATATATTGATCTTATTTCTATAAAATGGTGGTGATAATTTTTTAAATTTTATAATTATGAGTTGGGTATTGTTGTGGTGGTTGTAGAAAGGATTATTGGAATCATAGCTAAGATTTGGTGGGAAAAGGTTGTTGAAAAAATTATTATTGAGGTGAAGGAGTGGGATTTATTGGTGGGGGGGGGGGGGTACCGAGGTTTTACTTGATTATATGGTGGAATGTTTCCACTCTTATGATGAGATAATCCTCGGTTTAGATACAATTGGGATGACCATTTATGATAGTATTATTTGTGTTACTGTTGAGGCTACTAAAACTATTGATTTATTGATTATAATTAAATTAATTAAAATATTTAATTTTTGGTTATTCTATTCATTCCCTAAAATATTGATATGGGTGATGTATTTTATACATATTGAAATATTGAATTTTTATTACAGGGGTAGGAGGGTGTTGGAGTGAAGTAGGCAGGAGAAACAAATCTAGCTTCTTTGTGTGGCAGGTGTCATATCCTACTATGTGGGTATTTTCCCCCACCTAATTGATACTATATTGGTTCATTCCACAATCAAATTTCCACATAATTCATTGTAGTATATCTCATCCAAAAGTGTTATGCCAACATTATGTGTCTTTAGTATGATCCCTCCATCGATATTAGTTTCCAAAACATTGCGTGCAACTAGTTGCAGTTCATTGTATAATGTTTATAATTGTATCCAAAAACGAAGTTCATAGTGTGGTAACTTATGATTCATTTAGTTATAATATTCCCATTCCTTCTAGGCTAATTCAATGTACTCCTAATTGAAAATTTTAATATCATTCCTTATCTTCCATGTTTGGATTGGTGGGATGTATTTATCTAAAATATTTTTTTTCAAGATCATCCTAATACATAATGGAATCAAGAGATTGAATCTTAGTCCAAACCGTAGATATTTCGTTTAAGGAGAATGAGACGATAAAGAATATAATTGAATAAAATGAGACACCATGATTTAGAAAGACGTCACATACCTCAAGAAAACTAGAAATATGTTTACAGGGATCTTCACACTATAGTCTTTTAAACTGCCCCATGTTCTGGATTATATGGATGTGTCTCGGTTGGATTTCGAATGATGGTTCTTGAATAGTAGGGTGCACAATGCTATGAACAACACCCATAATGGAAAGAAAATTTTTAATCCATGATAGTGTGATACTACAGGTCTGGTAAGACATAATAAATCTTAGGTTACACATGTTTAGAATTTTTCAGTTGTGGTGGTGCATGTTTTTTGTGTTTCACTAAAAACAACAACAGAATGAAAAACAATATCGTTTGATTTCAGGATTGAAATATTCCAATTATGGTTTTTCCAGGCGCTTAGAATGAGTCAGGGGACCTAGACTCATGAGCTAAGATGATAAAAGGCTCACATAGCTTCTATTTAGTGTGAAATATTTTTAAAAATAAAATAGGAAGGAAAAATATGGGGAATGAAGGGATATGGGTGATGTAATATGGGGTTCTTAATAAATGTCACTATTATTAAGAAAAAATATATCTCAAAAGGATGCAAAATTTTAACTCCCCTATATGGAATTGTTGATTTTGAGTAGGTTTTGATCTGATTAGAATTTATATTTCCTAAACTAAACTTGGATACAAATCCTTAGTATAGTGGATGTATATGGTCAAACCCAAAGGGACAACTTGTAGGCATGCAACCCAGCAGTAAGAACCCATTGGTAGGAATACTCACAATCAATTTTTGGAATGGTATTTTTAATGGACAATTTAGCATTGTATTTATATTAGATTAAGGATAATGGTTTAGGGTGAATTTTACGGTATAATAATTTGATAATCCTAAATATATCTTGGGATTGACCTATGGCTTAAGATGCAAAGTCATGCAAAGGTAACTAATTGATATTGGTCTAACTAATTGGTTTTACTAAATCTAGAAATTTCTCCTTGGTCATATATATTTGACAACCTAAGTGTTGGAAAGATATCCTCTAGGAATAATGATTCATAGGCTATTGGTCATAGCCTATTCAACTCTAGTTAAGTCAAGGATCATGTGTCATTCACCTAAGACAATCAAGTTAGTTGAAAAATAATGATATTGACTATTATTTTTAACCTAATTTCTCACCATAGGGTTACCAAGTATTGATTTAGAAATTCCCCAAATTCAATGCCGCCCCTAACCTCAACCCCTATTCCTAGGAAAATTACCCTCACTTAAAGACATTGAATGAAAATAGGGGAACCAATCACAACATTCTTTACCTGATAAATCAAAAACATAAATCAAATAATTCATCTTTTAAATCATGTAATGTCAACTAAATATGAACATTAGTGAAGAAACAATGATTAAAGAAGCAATAATTGATGTTGAATGGTATTTAGTATTGAAATTAGAATGCTGAAACAACAACAAAATGTAAAAAAGTATTCTAATGGAATGAAGTAACAAGGGATTTTTTTTTAAAAAAATAACAGTAAAGAAAATAAGTTTGGAAGAGAATGATAAAGGAATAAAGATGAATAGAGGAAAATAATAATGGATTATGAGATCTCATCTGCGTGTTGGGTCACTTTATATTTTTAGACATATAACATTTCATGGTTTGTATATTATTTGTGGTGTGTAACTCATTTATGTTGATTCTAAATCAAAAATTTCATTGCATGTGGTTTTTTTCACACTGTGTACTTCATATAAAAAACATTCTCTAAATATTTTGGATATATGAATTTCATGGATTAAAAAATTAGTGGAAATTAGTATGTCAAACGTTGCATGTCCTTTACTGAACTCACATTATATATCTCATCTGATTTGAAATTAAATTCTTTCATAAAATTTACTTTGTATTCACATTGTGTACTTTGTTCACGTCTTGTAATAAGCCTGGAAGGTGTGAACATATTGTACTTGGGGATTCACGATGTGTATGGTGTATTTTAATTATTTTCAGAATATTCTCCCACAATTCTTTGATTCCAATTCCTTTAAAACAAACAATACCAAGTGTATTACCAAATAAATAATTATTAAACATTAAAAAAAGAATCTAAAATATAATTATGAATTAGAATTATCAGTAGTAGACAATTTTAATCCATTGATATCTTTGGTTCATGCAACTCTAAACACATGTAACATGGTGTTGGTTTTGTATAATCTACCAATGTGGCTATGTTTGGAAAAAATTATATTACTTTCCACTCATATTGACATGCCTAGATGTCAAAGGGATAAGATCTATGATTACCATCAACCTTTTATTGATGAGTTGAATGAATATTTGGGTGATGGTGTGATTACTAAATACTATGAAATAAATGAAATGCTTAAAATATAGGAGTATTTATTTTTTACAATCAATGAATTCTTGATTTATGAAAATACAATAGGTTGGAGTACAAAATGGGGATTTTCTTTATCTTACTACAATAAAAGTAAAAATTCTATATGGATTACGCATGGTAAAAAATTGGATTCTACAGGTCACAACATTTTCTTCCCCAACAAAATAGGTTCATAAAGGATAGAGTGATATTCAATGGATCTATAGAACTCAAAATAGCGCAAATGATCATGAAAGGAGTAGAAATATATTTGCATATTAAGAAAGAAAACATCCACATGATATATGGATTTCAGGATTTGGTGGTACATTCATTACCCAATATTCATGTTGTGGGTAGAAATTCTAATCACAAATTGGATGATGAAATTGTTTTTATCCTTTACTAGAAAACTAACACACTAAAGCAAAATATGAATGTCATGCACATGGAAAAAATCTTTTTGATAATATATTTAGCGGTATCTTAATACATTGATATGATTTTAATGGAACAATGTTTGTCTAGAGGCATCAATAACCAATGTTTATTTAATGGATGAGTGAATATTTTTGGGAAAAATATATTATGGATGTTAAAACAAAAATTGATATATAATTGTATTATCACATTTATTGTATAAATTTTACATGTTGTGTTTTCTTATAAATGTTTATCCTTTAAACATGGAATTATCAATTATCGGAAACACATTAATTATATATTATATGAAATATATAGTTCCATAAACATTGGTGGTTAGGTGACCCTACAATAACTGAAGAATTTAACCAACTAGATGAGGGTCCATATATAAAGGATCATTATTTTGAATATTTATATGCTAATGGATTTTATTTTCACATTAATTTTTTCAATGAAAAATGGGAAAGACAAAACTGTGGAATTAGATTTCCATCTATCAATTTTGGTAATTATTATAGGAAATTGAGATACATAATTGATGATTTAAAAAGAAACAGGTGGAAATATAGATTGTTAAAGTGTAATTGGGTTGATTAAGTATTTAGATGTAAAATTGATCATTATAAGTTTATATTCATGAACTTCAATTGTATTTTATGTAGATAATTTTGAGATTGTAATGAACCTTTTATTTTGGCATCACAATCAAAACATGTTTTTTTTCATTACCCTACCATCTAATACTAGTTGGAAAGTTGTTATGAAAAAGTCAAGGAAATGAGTTTTTTAATTAAAATATATGAACGTTATAGAATTAATTTTTTTTTAAAAAATGTTGATCAACACATTTTACTTCAACATGATGACAATAGTTTTTTTATTTAGAGATACCATTGATAGTTAAGTGGTAAGTATTCATGTTTAATGAAAGGTATGATTATTTTCTCACTCTTTGTTTTAAAACATGTTTTAAATGATTAACATGTTAGGATCTTATTAACTATTTTTTGTGTCTATTTACTATCTCTATCATTTATATGTAGTCTATTTGCGTTTAAATACTAATTATTTATATGATTGAAGACTCTTTAAAAGAACTTTCACCAAATCCATGTCATTCTGCAGAGCCATCGACATCTATGGGTTATGGTATGTATGAATATAAATGTAATTTTATTTTTTAAAATAAGATTTAAACATATATATGATCATATATCTAATTATGTATGAATTTTTCAATAAGATTAGTCTCGACCTATTATTCCCCTTATAAGAGAGGCCCTAGTCTTGGTATTTCATCATGGAATTCAGACACCACCCTTTACATATCATTTGACAAGATATACCATCCATTGGCAGTGGGTTACCATACATTTATTCACCATTAGGGTCATATCATACATGAAAGAAATATATTTTCATTGACTGAACTTGACTAGGATTCATTCCCCCATGCATTAGAACAAATACGGAGGCAATTTAAGGTAAGTTGAATATTTTAGTTTCATAGCTATGTTTACAAAATACTTATATTTGTGATAATTGTTTTCTAAATTGAATAATATGAGAGTGTTCCCCAATGATTTTTGTCCAGTTTTATGGCCAAATTTTATCAAATATGAATCATTATAATGTCATAGTCAATATAGAGAACTGGGTTCCAAATGTGGGTGGACCCACGATCTAGATATTGTCTCAAGAAGCATTCTACTATCTCAGTGGCATGACATAAATGCTTATTTGTCCCATGAGTTTGCAACAATGTGTGTATTCATTTTTGTTTATTTCATTATAAGAATTTGTATCATTTTACATGTATGAAATTTGAATTAACTGATTATAGGAGGTACTAGTGCATAATTATGAGAATCGTGCATTATAAGGGCCACCTTGTAGTATTGGGACTCGTCACATGTCCTTGATTCAAAATGATTTATTTATTATTCACTTTTCAAATTTATTGTTTGATTAGTTTTTGTATTCTATATTTATATCTTATTAGTATACAATTATAGGAGAAAGGTGCAGTTACTTATAAAATGTCTGTGTGGACGATATCTCGTGATTTTAACGATCTAGAGTGTACAACTCTTGTAATAAGTGATTTTAAGAATTACCAATACCAAAAAACATTATTATAAGAATATAAATTTATATTTATATATTAAATTTTTAATGACCCATGATTTGAACCGGACTAAAAACCAAGGGAATTTTAACTTTTCGTTTAGTGAACCGGTCGTTTTGATGATCGGGATTCGGAACAAGATTATTAAGGTTGGAAACCTTCCATTTAATGTTTTTGGGCATGATAGAAGGCTCGTTAAGTTTCTCGGGTGGCCCGAGAGGTTTTAGAAGCGCTGGACCCTTGTTCTCAAAGAGCTGCAGAGGGTGCACAGTTGGCGCACAGTATGTCTAACCGTGCGTCCTTATTAAAAGAGGCAGTGGGTCACGCACGGGCTATGCATGGTTTTCCAAACCATGCGCCTAGCCCGTCCAGCAGATGTCTGGGAGGCAGAGGACTCCACACGGTTTGCACACGGTTTGGAAAAATGTGGGGTCAAACCGTGAATGCGGGTGAGTCTAGGTTTTTGTTTAAAATTAATGTAAAATAAAATGAAATAAATAAAAACCAAATATAGTATCACCCTCACCCTCAATCAGACCACACGACACCTAGGGAGGGTCTCTCCCTTGATCTGCGCGCGACACCCCCCTTCCGGCCTCCTCTCGTTCTAGGTTCCTCCTCCGATTTCCGGCCATTTCTTCTTCGAATCTCAATGGTAGCTCCCCTCCTGCTTCCTCTCCATTCCTCTAGTTTCTTTTTGACCCAATCTACACTCGGTGAGGTGCGGTCGAACCCTAGGGTTTGGAGGAGATCTGATTTTCAGTCTTCTTTTGGTTCTAGGTTATACGGAAGGTCCGTAGGGACTCCTTGGTGCGCGTTCCGGCAACCGCCGCTGAAGGCGAAGCGGTTCGGGTGGTTTTGGATCATTGGGTTGGTTTTGGGGTAAGGTTTTCACATCTTTATTTGTTTCCAACTTGTTGATTTTAGGGATTTTTATGTTTATGAGTTCCTAGGACGTTTTTTATAGTGCGTTCGAGGTTTTGGCATGGATTAGAGTCACCAAAGTCTAGGTGACTCGCCTGCGACTCTTTGTTAGAAAGCACCAAGAGCCAGAGTGGACAGATGTATCCACCTTGATGTAGGGTCCCTCTCCTTACCTTTTTAATTAAAGTGAAATTGAATTTAATATTTTACTACCTTAGTATTTTAATTATGAAAGTTAGTTCTGATTGAATGATTATGTGAAAATAGTGTGAATTGTAGGAATAATATAAAAATGGTTGCCTCCTAACTAATTTAATGATTTAATAATAAACGCCCTCAATCCGAGGTGTGCTATCTTCAAGATAACAAGTTGTGATAGACTTTTTATTCTTGTATGCTGGATTACTAGGGTTCCTGTTTGATGCTTGTGTGTGAACTGGATTTGTCGAGACAAGTAGAATGATATGACTATGATACTCGTTCTTGGGTAAATTTGGCATGTTTGGAAAATTGAGTAAGATGGTAACCATAGTGGGATGAACTAAGACTAAGTGACATGTTTCCTCTAGAAGGTATCACAGGGTTAGATAATGATAAAAACATATCCCTTAAAAATAAAATGGTTAAACTAGAATGAACGGACTGGGGTGGTATGACTATTCCATGGGATAACGTAATGGCCACGACTTATGTTAGTGAAATGAATGTGTGAATATTGTGATATAGATACTTGGGAGGAGTTGCCTTAAGTATACTTGTAATGAACGTGCGTATGGGCACTGATATAGAAATGAGCGATATGCTTGATTGTAAATGTGGAATGTTTACTTGAAATGAAAAAGAGGTACTGCCTTATGCATTGTATTATAATCCTGATAATGAATGTGTATGGTTATGGATGGGTGGAATTCTTACCCCATGCCCTCTACTCTGAATGTTTACGTGTCTGAATGGGAGGCAGTTATACCCCATTCTGGTGGGACAGTACATGTCTGGAAGGGAGGCATTCTTAATGCATTACAGTTGACTTCTAGTGATGTTTTACGTGTTTGGATGGGTGGCAGTTATACCCCATGCCAATATTATAAATGTGGTGGATGGGAGGCAGTTATACCCCATGATAGTTGAATGAAAGTGATGGAAGAGAGGAATTCTTACCCCTTTCCAGTATCGTATAGGAACAAGAGGCATTCTTACCTCATTTCCATTGTATACTAGGGACGAGAGGCATTCTTACCTCATGCCCACTATTTCACTATAAATGTATGGAAAGGAGGAATTCTTACCCCTTGCCAGTTGGCCTATAGGGACAAGAGGAATTATTACCTCATGCCCACTAATCTTATTAATGGGTGGGAGGCATTCTTACCCCACACCATCTATGATCTATATATATATATATATATGTTGTGACATGATTAGGTTACTTTACCGGAAATGAGCCGAAGCAGGTATAACCGTTAGGTGTCCTTTGGGAACTTGGATATGTGTTATTTACTTATGTAATTTTTTTTTACTTATTTACCCATACCTTCTCACTGTTTAATTATTATGCACTGTCTGGATTAGGATTGACACCGGTGGTTAGGGCCTACTGATATTTATATCTCACACCCTACTTGGGATGCCATTGCACTGGGGTACCCGAGTAGACCTTCTTTCTTACAAGACCTAGGTTGTGTACTGTGCAGTTTATACCTGAGTAGTTAGGAGCGAAGGACCAAGTAGGAGCTTGGGATGCTCAGGGGATTTCCGTCAGGCTTTTCTATCATTTCTTTTATATTGTTTGTAAAGCATGCAATATTGTCTACTACTTTCATATTGTATCTTCATTTGTACTTGCATGCATTGTAAACTAGCATTTTCTTCCTTTTATGAAATTGATATTATTTTGTCTTTCCTTACAGTCTTTCAATTGCTTACTACTTCCGCTACTGAATGATATTTACTCTGATAATACCACTGCTTTAATCTGATATGAGGGTATAGTCTCCCTACTCACTATCATCTCCTGATACCCTGACTACTAGTCGGAAGCCTCTGGAATACGAGGAGACGCGCTTGAGGCCATGTGACCACCGGTACGACCACTGGTTCGATGGTAAGCTGGGCCAGGACATTACAAAGTGGTATCAAAGGTGTATCTTTTCTTTTTGAGTTACTTTATTGGGTTGTTAGACAAGATATTAGGAAAGTGTCAACATTTGGCTAATTGCCGTGCTTGGGACTGATCACCCCACGTATAGGATATGACCAATTGGCTAGAGGTGGGAATTTTTGTTCATGTTGTTTGCTATTACAGTTGATATGATTTCACCTTGAGTGACTGTTGAATTTTCTGTAGCTTATGGTTTATGGAATTCCTTGAATTTTTCCCTTGTCCTGATATGGAAAGGAAACTGCATTTCTTGCATCATTATAGGCACGTATGGATTAACATGTCATGCATAGTTCCATGCAATGTATTTTCATCTTATCTTGCCTGTATAATATTCTTAAGTTATTATATGCCTTGCTTATGTGTTATAACATGTTTCTGTGATACAACATATTGCTGTGTTTACTACTTATGATAACATGCTAGTTATGTTTTAATGTGTAAAGATTTTCCTGGGATAAAATATATTAGTTGTGATTACGACGGGAGCCAATTTTTAGTTGTAAGGTTAATGGGTGACTTATAGCTGGGAAAAGGTAACCCGTGTAATCAGACTTTTGAAAAGGGCTGTTAAAATTTTAAAATGCTAAGTGAGTTAGTTTTGATTAAAAAGGGGAGCCAAATGCCAATTTATAAAGTTTATGGGCGCCTTATAGGATGGTATATGGCCACCCATATACTTGGGCCGTTGTATGTGATCATGTTTACTTCTGAATTGGAATATGGTTTGATAAAAAGGGGTGTCAATTTTCAATCCATGAAGTGCATGGGTGCTTCATGAATTGGGAAATGACAACCCATGTTAAATGAAATTACCATGAGGTGTATTGAAATGGTTTTAAATGTGAGAATTGCCTGGATTTAATTTTAAATGAATTGGTGAATTTGTAAGTGCAACTGGACCCGAGTAGGTCAGTTGGAGAGTGTTGTATGAGATAACTCGGTTGGGGTGTTTGAAAATTTTAAAATAATTTTAATAACTTCTTTGGGGTTGCTTTTTGGAAGAACCCGAGATGGATAGAATGGGACCCTAGTAGGTCACCCTTTTGTTTAATGGTTTTGTTTTCTCAGTTGGTTGATAAAGATGGGATGCCTATGAGTGTGAATATTTTTAAAATGAAGTTTTTGTGAAACATGATTGTTTACTTTGTTGCGCAGTTGAAACTTTTGATGGTTAAAGTTGAAACGAGATAAAAATGTTAAGGGCTTGGAAGTGGAACAAGTAGTGGTGTGTTGAGACCCTGGTCTAAGGTGTATTTTTGTGATTCTCATCAAGTTTCCTTGGAAGAGGACCGTAGGTGTTTCCGTAGGCATTGTTTGCTTTAGCGGTGGCTTGATGACTGGCTTTTGAGCCTAGAAACCTTGTTTTGCATGACCCGACATTAGGGTCGATGTTTGATCCTCGTAAGGGTCTAGCCTGTGGTTGGTAGCACCCTTAATGTTTTAATTCCTTGCTGTACCGTGAGTTTTCTGACGTGAGGTGCCATTCGGGTGCCGTTGTCCCTTGTTCGACTCTTGTTTTTCTAATGACACCCTTGTTCGGACGAGTGGTCATTGGGTTATGACTTTGGTTGCGGCTTTGGGTCATCTGCTCAGTAGAGTGGCCCGACATTATAGAATTGTTTCGTCCTAATGTTCGGGATGGCTTTTGAATGACTCGTGTGTTTTGACACACCGACTTCCTTGTTTTGGATCTTCTTCGTTTGTTTGGTGATGTGATTGTGGCGGAGGAGCGTCGCACGATCGTTTGCGGTGTTTGCGTACTAGCGCTTTTGTGCTCATCTAGGTAATCTTCTTTCCCTTCGACGATTATTACACTCCAATGGTTGGGAGCGTGCCGTGTCGAATCTGGTAAATTTGCCCTTTCATGTGGAATGGATGCTTCTTGAAATTCCACGGGAAATGGGTTGGTCATGTTTGAATGCCTGTGAGGCAAGCAAGTTTAAAACATGTGAATGCATCGGCAGGTGAATCTGAGTTCTTTCCTTGAAGTCGAACAGCTGAGGTTCGACTGTTCTTCATTCTAATAGTCTGGTATGATTAACTGGAATCCTTTCAAACCTCTCAGTGTCTTCTGTTTAGCGATGAGCATGCCCCCTATCTTGTCCTCGTCCAAGATGCACTAAGAGAGTGTCGGTCTCATCCGCACTAATGTTTTTTTATTTCGTTGGTCTTGATCGGATGTTTCTCTTTCGGCGTTGCATGCAGGATGCATGGATTCTTATATGGTTTGATCTTGGAAACGTCCTCAGAAGTAGGGTGTAGGATTCAGTGAGCATGTTTGTGAAAAACGTAGGGTTCCTTGGAGGAGCCATTGTGGTTTTGCTTGAAATACGCCGGTCATCTAAGCCGAGCATCATTTTAATTGCCAGTTGTTAAGGATTGACTCTTTTCCTCCTTGGTTTAAATGAGTACGGTTGGTAGAGAACCGTTTTAAGGCACATCGCCAGATAAGTATGAGTGCGGTTGTGTCGGCCGGTGCCTTATATGAACAACCGGCTCGACTTGGGCCTTGGGGATGATGGGGAACTGACCGTGTGATATGTTTCAAACCATGCTAGGAGCATCGTGGGAACTCTTGGGGCATGATTTGAAGGTAAACTCCAAAGGTGGTATGAACCGTAGTTTGGAGTTGGTCGCTTAACGTTAAAGATTTATGGTGGGAAGTACCTGTGGCTGGATGTTTGGAGAGACGACGACGGGTTCGTGTCTCTGGGAATATGGACTCGGGAAAGAGCCACCTTGGTGTTTTGATTGGGAAAGAGCGTTGGATCATGTTTTGGTGGCTTAAGCACCGTAGTGTTTAGTGGGTGCTTAAGGCTGTGTTGGACGTTTGTGAATGCAATGTGATCATTTGAACGAAGCTTCATGACCCCTGTAAGTGGGGTGATGTGTATGTTGTTCCTAAAGGCTTCTCGGGGACGAGAAGTTCTAAGGTGGGAAAGTTGTAATGACCCGCGTTTTGAACCGAACTAAAAACCAAGGGAATTTGAACATCTCATTTATTGAACCAGTCGTTTTGGATACCGGGCTTCAGAACAAGATTATGAAGGTCGGAAACCTTCCTTTTAATGTTTTTGGGTGTGGGCGAAGTCCCGTTAAGTTTTTCAGGTGGACCGAGAGGTTTCGGAAGCGCCAGACCCTTATTCTTAAAGAACTGCAGAGGGTGCACGGTTGGTGCACGATTTGGCTAACCGTGCGGCCCAAACCGTGCAGCCTTATTAAAGGTGGTAGTGGCTCACGCACAGGCTGCACACGGTTTTCCAAACCGTGTGCCTAGCCCCTGCAGTGGATTTCATGGAGGCAGAGGACTCCGCACGATTTGGAAAACCTATTGGTCAAACCGTGCACATGGGTGAGTCTAGGTTTTTGTTTAAAATTAAAGTATAATAAAATTAAATAAATAAAAACCTAATCTAATCTCTCCCTCACCCTCACTCAACCCTCATGAAACACAGGGAGGGTCTCTCCCTTGAGCTGCGCACGACACCCCCCTTCTGGCCTCCTCTCAGTCAAGGTTCCTCCACCTATTTCCGGCCATTTCCTCGTTGAATCTCTATGGTAAGCTCCCCTCCTGCTTCTCCTCCCTTCCTCTGGTTTCTTTTTGACCTAATCCGCACCCGGTGAGGTGCGACCGAACCCTAGGGTTAAGAGGTGATCATATTTTCAGTATTCTCTTGGTTCTAGGTTATGCAGAAGGTCCGTAGGGACTCCTTGGTGTGCGTTCCGGCAACCGCCCCCGAAGGTGAAGCGGTTTGGGTGGTTTCAGATCTTTGGGATGGTTTTGGGGTAAGGTTTTCACCTCTTGCTTTGTTTCTCACTTTTTGATTTTGGTGCTTTTGATGTTTATGAGTTCCTAGAACATTGTTTATAGTATGTTCAAGGTTTTGGCATGGTTTCGAGTCACCAAAGACTAGGAGACTCGCCTGCGACACTTATATAGAAATCTCCAAGAGCTGGAGTGGACGAATGGATCCACCTTGAGGTAGGGTCCCTCTCCTTGCCTTTTTAATTGTAGTGAAAGTGAATTTAATATTGTACTACCTTAGTATCATAATTATGCATGTTAGTTCTGATTTAATGCTTCTGTGCAAATAGTGTGAATTTCAGGAATAAGATAAAAATGGCTGTCTACTAACTAAACTAATGATTTAATAATAAAACCCCTCAATCAGAGGTGCGCTGTCTTCAAGATAAAAATTAGTGATAGACTTTTTAAGCTTGTTTGCTGGATTCCGGTGGTGCCTGTTTGATGCTTGTCTGTGAACTTCCTTTTTTGAGACAAGTGGAATGCTATGACCATGATACTCGTTCTTGGGTAAATTTTCCATGTTAGGCAAATTGAGTAATATGATAACCTTTTTGGGATGACCTAAGACTAAGTGACATGTTTCCTCTATAAGTTATCAAAGGGTTTGATAATGATAAAAATATATCCCTTAAAAATGAAATGGTTAAACTAGAATGAATGGACTAGGGTGGTTTGACCATGCCTTGGGATAACGTAATGGGCATGACTTATGTTAGTGAAATGAATGTGTGAATATCATGATATAGATACTTGAGAGGATTTTCCTTAAGTATACTTGTGAGGAATGTGCATATGAGAACATATATAGAAATGAGCGATATGTTTGATTGTGAATGTGGAATGTTTACTTGAAATGCATAAGAGGTACATCCTTATGCATTGTATTATAATGCTGATAATGAATGTGTATGGTTATGGATGGGAGGAATTCTTACCCCATGCCATCTACTCTGAATGTTTACGTTTCTGGATGGGAGGTAGTTATACCCCATGCCAGTGTGACAGTACATGTCTGGAAGGGAGGAATTCTTACCCCTTTCTAGTTGACTTCTAGGGATGTTTTACGTGTTTGGATGGAAGGAAGTTATACCCCATGACCGTATTATAAATGTTATGGATGGGAGGCAGTTATACCCCATGACAGTTGAATGAAAGTGATATAATGGAGGCATTCTGAACCATTTCTAGTATCTTCTAGGAACGAGAGGCATTCTTACCTCGTTTCCCTTGTATACTAGGGGCGAGAGACATTCTTACCTTGTGTCTGCAATTTCTCTATACGGGTATGGAAGGGAGGCATTCTTACCCCTTTCCAGTTGACTTATAGGGACGAGAGCCATTGTTACCTCATGAAAACTAATCGTATTAATGGGTGGGAGGCATTCTTACCCCACCCCATCTATGATATATATATATATATATATGTAGTGACATGATCAGGTTACTTTACTGGCAACGAGCTGAAGCAGGTATAACCGTTAGTTGTCCTTTGGGAACTAGGACGAGTGTTATTTACTTATGTAATTCTTTTTACCTATTTCTCCATACCTGCTCACTGTTTAATTATTATACACTATCTGGATTGGGTTTGATTTTGGTGATGCCAACCTACTGATATTTATATCTCAAACCCTACTCGGGCCGCCATTGCATTAGGGTACCCAAGTTGACCATCTTGCTTGCAGGACCTAGGTTATGTGCTGTGCTATTTATACCTGAGGAGTTAGGAGAAAAGGACCAAGTAGGAGCTTAGGATGCTCAGGGGATTGCCATCTAGGTTTGCTGTCCTTTATTTTGTATTGGTTGTAAAGCATGTAGTATTGTTTACTATTTCATACTGTATCGTCATCTGTACATGCATGCATTGTAAACTGCCGTTTGCCGCCTTTTATAAAACGGATATTATTCTGTCTTTCCTTGCTTTCTTTCAATTTATTACTACTTCTGCTACTAAATGACATTTACTCTGATAATAACATTGCGTTACTCTGATATGAGAGTATAGTCTCCCCACTATCATCTCTCGAGACCCTCGCTGCTAGTCTGAAACCTCTGGCGTACGGGGAGATGCGCTTGAGGCCAAGTGACCACCGATCCGACCACTGGTTTGATGGTAAGTCGTTCTGGGATGTTACAAAACTTGTTGAATTTTATTTTTAGTTATAAAAGATTATAGATAACTAATGGTAACTTTCAATGCATATGGAAGGTATATTTCATCACATTATTAGACTTGTTGGACATGGATAAATATATAAATATGTAATGGATATTCCTCATTCTTTAGTTTTACATATTGATGTTGTGGATCACGTTGTTTCTAGGATGACACATCGGGAAAAAACTTTGGAGGCATGGATTTATGCTTTTGAGGAGGTAAATGTGCAGCTGTTAGTGGAGGTTAAAGCACTACATAAGTATATACATTAGGTTTATGGAGAATGAGATCCTATGAATCAAGTTTATACTTATTATTTTTAATTTATTATATTATTTTTAATTATTTTAAAAAAAATTATTTTTTGTAGCCCCCACCCACACCAGACATAGGTAGCATCCATGGTTCTGCACAAAACATAAAATTTAAGAGGTGTATCTTTTAATCCTCCTATTTCTCATCCAAATTGACTATCTAATTTTGTTTTTGTATTTTTAGTGTAGTCACGAATCACATTTACATTTTTATTAAAATAAAATTTGACTAAACCAACTAAATACATTTATAATAATGATAAATCAATAGATAATAATTAGTAAGTTATTTTTTATCTTCAAATTTCAACTAAAAATCACATGTTGAGAAACAAAAAGGTAGTATTAATAGAATTCCATTACATAGTGAGCCCAACTCCACAATCAAGTGAATAGTCCTAAATGTCAAGGAACTTGTATTCAAATAATTAGTGGTCTTCCAAAAATAAGATATTAGCACACCCAATGACCTATATCAAGTTTTTAATGAGTGTGGGAAAGATTTATTACATTATTTTCTAGATGGAAAAATTCATATAACCTCCACCCCAGAAACATTTTAGCCAATACAACATTTATAATAACTAAAAAGTATGTTAAAAAAAATTTATATGGATTTTATAAATAGAACTATACATTATAATATGACTAATCATATCCAAAGGATCAAAATGATCTACTTTAGAAAAAATAACCAATAATTAGGTATTGATTCTTATTGAGAGGAAAATGTTTCTAAAAATGATTTAGAATATCTTCAATAAATCATAGTTCACGATATCAAATTATTCCAAAGAAATAATTCGAAAACTCTATATATAATATGACAACAGTTAGGACTCAACGAAAATTATATTTTTAATACACAAACATATATATGTTAGCTTTTCAAATATACCATTACCATCCACGTTAGTCATAATAGGAATCATTTTAAGGATGATTGTAATGTTATTAGAAGAAGGTCTATTAAACTGGTTTGTATAATACATTCTAAGATGATCTATGATAACAACGTTTGTATAATATATCTTGTTTTTTTAAATATGTGATGGGATTTAAAATTATATTATTATTTTATAAGCTATTAAAAAATGAATTTTTCATATCACATTTTTTAAGAAATCATGTTCTAAAAGTCACTTTTTGAATTAACTATTGGAAATAGTGGAATTATTTAATATTATGAGTTTTGTAAAAAAATTATTAGAGAGATTAGTATGAAAACTATATTCTTGAATGCTTTATTAAAGTTAAATTTATATTTCAAAATCATTAATTTCTCTATATTCGAAGAGTCTAGTATTGGTTGAAATCAAATTGGTTTATTCATTACCATTAGATGAGTTTAATTAAGAAATTCTAAAAAACTCTTTGACCCATATTTCGAAATTTATTAAGTATCAGACCTAAATTGTTGTCTTTGTGAATTTTGATTAATTTAACTAGATGCTTCTGGGTCAAATAAAATTGTTTATTCATTACAGGTGATCCTTCCCCATCCATTTCATTACAGAATCTACTTTTGTGACTATATGATGATGTGTATCTCAAATTTATGGTCATAAAATCATTCTCTTATTCCATTGGTTAATGGATCCACTAATTTCAAAATGACAAAATATATCTTTTAAATGATTTAATATTCTAGGGTTCCACTTTTATTTTAAAACACATCAATCATAGTGTATAATAAAGACCCCACTGAGAATTTCATTTTCACTAATGCCTTAACATTATCTATTATATCAACCATTTTAGATATTATTTACATTAATATTGTACTATCAATAGATTTTATAGTATATAAATTTCTAGGGGTGAGGGATTCTATCTCATTTTTGGAGAAACTTGATTTCCTCAAATCAGCTTCTTTTTAATTGATATATCTAATTCATGGTCTTGTAATCTCTGTCTCTAGGATATCTACTCCGGAAATCCTCGGTGTTAGTTTTTTTATATTTAAATAATAATTCTCCATCATTAGAATCATTGATGACCCCAATATTATTTTATATGGTTCTTATTTTATAAACCATGTTTTAGATAGTAAGTCTTCTAGAGGGAATTCTCAATAGATAATTATATATTTTTTGGTTAATGTAGAAATTGAAACTCCATCTGATAGATCTCTATAGGTTCAACAAACATAATAATATCTACCTTAAGAAGGAATTAATGGTATATACTACGATGAATGTATAGTTGTCATCATCGTATCATCACAATGTTTGATTAACTCAAGTATTTGTTGGAATTCTAGAAAGATATTGATGGTAGAGTATTTGACACTTCTACTGACCTCCTCCCTCCCACTATAGGACACCGTCCCTTATGGTCCGCACTATCTCAACTAAGACAAATTATTTACCCAGTATGATGGAAAAAAATAGATAACATTTTCTAGTGTTATTAAAATATAATATCTCCCTCCATGGGGTCAAATATGATAAAACAAGATCTAATTAAATTGGAAGGTTAGAATAAAATTCGATGAATCATATGTGATATATTAGAATTAAGCACATGTCAATCTGATCCCTGGATCGATTAGTACAATTAAATTTACATTTCCATGTTTATTATGAATTTTCTAGTAATGTGAAAATCATGTGTATAGGGGTCAAAAATGACCAAGAGGGATCTAAATGAAATGTAATCTAAGGAAAATTTTATTTAATTTATTTAAAATTCATAGGAAGAATTCATATATGGATTGGATACCTAAATTTAAAAGTGTGATCAAAAGGGACATTTATCCCTCAGAGTTGAAGTTAAGTGAAAAATCCTAAAAAAAGATCCAATACCAAGAAAAAAACATATACTGACATGTAATAATGGGTGAATAATCACAGAACTATTTTTGATCTATATGAATTCAACGTTTCATCGATCAGATGCTCATGTTATCCGGTATTATGGAAAATGACATATAATGTTGTGTAGTGTTATTAAATTTTAACATCTCTCATCTAGAGGGTAAAAAAAGTGAAAAAAGAATCTGATTGATGTAACAATATATGACAATATTCCTTGAATCACATGTGATCTATTTGAATGAACCACATGTCAATCTGATGTCTGGATTGGTTGGTACAATTAAAAATTTATCTTCACATTTATTATCCTTTTTGTAATAATGGGAAAATTATTTGTATAGGGGTAAAAACCAACAAAATGAGATCTGATTGACATGAACTATTAGGAAAATGATTTTAAGTCATTTTAAATATATAAGAAGCATAAACATGTGGATCATATACCTGAATTGATCGGTATGATCAAATGTTATATCTATCCCTTAGATTTGGATCTATGTGAAAAATCACAAAAAATGCCAATACCAATAAAAATTACATTGGATGATATGAAATAGCCGTACAAGGATCACCAAGCCATTTTTGATATATATGAATCAGTTCTGTATCCATCGGATGCTCGTGTCGCCTGGTATGACAAGATAGGATAACATTTTTCAAGTCATATGTGATCTATTAGAATTAATAGAATGTCAATATGATTCCCAGATTGATTGGTACAATTAGAAGTTCATTTTAACATTAGTTGTCTTTTTTTATAATAATAGTAAAATCATGCGTGAAGGGTTCAAAAACCAACCAAACATGTTCCAATTGAAATTAAATATTAGGAGAATGGTCTTTATGTCATAAACAATCAATTTGAATAACTAGGATGTGGATGTGATATCTCAATTTCTTAATATGATTGAAAGTGGGGTTTTCCCCTTGGATTTGGAGTTATGTGAAAAATAATGTAAAAGGGTGAAATAGACAAAAAATCACATGGATTGACATTAAAGCTTCAAAAAATGATCATTGGAATATTTTTGATCGGTATGATTCAACACCATATCCATCAAATTCTCTTGTCACCCAGTATGATGGAAAACAACCAATAATGTTGTCAAATGTTTTTAAAATGACATATCATATATCTAGGTTTCCAAAAGTAAAAAAATGACTTTTGGTTGATGTGAAAATCTAGTAGGACATTACTAAAATCATATCTGATGTATTATAATAATCTATACATCAATATGTTTCCTGGATTGGTTGGAATAATTAAATGTTCATTTTCACATTTATTATCATTATTGTAATAATAGTAAAATCTTGTGTATAGTGATAAAAAAAACTAAACATTAACCAATTTAAATAAAATCTTATGAAAATGATTTTGAAGTCATCTAATATCTATAGAAATCATCGTCATGTTGATTAGATACCTGAATTTATTTGTATGATCAAAAGTAATGTTTTTAACTCAAATTTGGAGTTATGTTAAAAAAAATATAAATAAAACACACATGGATTAACATGAAATCATGGGATAATAATTAGAGATACTTTTTTGATCTATAGGAATCAACACATCATCCATTGGATGCTCATGTAAACTGGAATGATAAAAAATGACATGTAACATTGTCTAGTATTATTAAAATGAAATATCTATCATTATGGGGTAAAACAATTATAAAATTAATTATTAATCATGTTAAAATACATAATAACATTCCAAAAATCAGATGTTACAAATTTTAATCAACCACACATTAATCTGATTCTTGGATTAATCATTACAATTAAAAGTTTATTCTCAAATTTATTACTATATTTCTAATAATTGTAAAATCATGTGTATAGGGGTTTAAACTCACTAAACAATCTCTAATTTACATAAAATCATAGGTAAAATATTTTTATGTCATTTAAAATGTTTATAATGAACTTATGTGTCGATTACACACCTCAATTTGTTAATATGATCAAATGTGTTGTTTGCCCCTTGGTTTTAGAGTTTAGTGAAAAATCACATAAAAGTGTTCAATACCAAGAAAAAAGTATAATTGATGTGAAATCAATAGATAATTATCACCAATATATTTCTGATACATAGGAATCAACATCGCATCCATCGGATGCTTAGGTCACCTGGTATAATTGAAAACATTAGTTATCATTTTTTTGTTATTAAAATGGTATATATCCCATCACGGGGACAAAAAATGGAACAAAAACTTATTGAAATGAAAATATAAGGGAAATTTATTTGAATCATATGTGATCTATTGATATCAACCACAATTCAATATGATTCATAATTGATTAGTATATAGTAAACATAGTTTTCAACTTTTAATAGTCATTTATTAACTATAAATATTGTAAACAAGAATATAAAATTTGGTTTGTGTCATTTATGTATTTAGGATTATTTTTGTATGTAACACTATAGAAACTGATTTGAATATTATATAGATTTACATAATAAATATTATTAATGTTAAATATATTAAAATATAAATTTATTTTTATAATTTTTTTATATTGTATTAGTGGGTTGATTTAGACAAAAGATTGGATGGATCAGTAGTAGATTGGGTCATTGGTTTTTTTAGATTCCTAGTTAAAATTTCCTATTTTATTTCATTTTAGGCTATTTTCTTTCGTTATTTGGCTACTGTAAAAATTTTTATAAAATAAAATATTCTTCCATTTAGTACCTCCATAGGGAGTTTTTAATGATTTTATCTTTTGGGAGCATTAACAACCACCTCTGTTGGTCTCTATATAATTATAAATTGTGACCACTTTTGGAGGCCACTAATAATATTCCCAATGACTACCAATGTGGTCTTATAAAGACTTCTTATAGAAACCGCTAATGGAGTATCTATTTCGCTTTAGCGATAGACCAATTGCGACCTCCAAACACGGTAAGATGGTGGTTTCTAAATCCCATTAGTGACCAGTTTTAGTGGTATCTAAAGGTGAAATTTGTAGTATTGTAATGGGATATGAAGACAGAGTAATGTGATATCAATTGTATAATCCCATCACTAAGAAGATTATATTCATCAGTGATGTTATTTTTAATTAAATGTAGACATGGAAATGGAATCGAGTAGAGAATTCTTGAGAGGTGAAAATCACTGTAGAATATGATAAAAGTGTTGAGGAAGTATAAATGGAGGAAGTAGGAGTTGTAGAATGAATTATTCCATCACTAAATCCTCCTATATACGAATACATTGAATGAGAACATTTTTATATATGTACCTAAAATGATTAAATCCTTGAGGACATATATGATAGTACGAAACCAATGAGGGAGTATGTAAATATGTATTGTCTCTCAGTGTCTTACAATCTAGATACCTTTGAGGAAGATAAATCTAATAAAACAAAGAGGTAATTGATATATCAGGTAATATATTCCTTTGATTCCTCGAGAACCTACAAGAAAATGAAATGTGCTGACTATGGTGATGTTTTTGAACCAATTGATCAGCCCCCCTGGAATGTGAAGATGGATAACAAAAATCTTTTGGTCATGATAAAAATAATTTTAAGGGCAGGATTTAGGAAGAATAAAATTATTTTTCTCTAGATTGAATCAAATATCTATTTCTTCGACGGAGGATTGGCATCTTTAGACTAGGTCTACTTGATGTGTTAGGCTTTGGAAGATTTTTTGGCACCTACTGCATCAATTTTTCATCTTTTATATCAATTTGGTTTTCCATAAATTTTCTTGTTTTACAATTTTATTTTTAGAAATTGGGTGTCTTTATTCATTTTAATCATCATCCAAATATAAATAAATAAGATCAGTATTCCCCTTCTACTGCTATATTTTTGTTATAGTAATGTCCTCCAAGTATCTTAATCTTCTTCCGCATTTTATATTGTTTCCTTGAAATCCACCTTTATAATATAATATAGTGGTCCATGAGGCCACTCTTTGGAAGATATAGGGAGAATCATCTGAAATCATTGGTTCTATGATTACTATGATAACACTGGCTTACATATTGGGATATGGATTTCTTGTAGATAATGACACTGCCCCTCACGAGGAAACCATATATAATTTTCAAGATGTGAGGGCTATAGTGAAATTTTAGTAGAAGTACACATGAACCTAATTTGGGCCATTGGATCATTCTTTTACAAAAGTCCTATTCAATAAGAATTTAAACATATAGGATACCAAAAATCGAGAAATCAATAAATATCACAAGGACTTGATGTTATTCAGTCTCTTTAAAGACTAAATGCCTTCTAAGAAAACTACCAAACCACTCATGCTTTATATTAATGAAAAAAAAAGAAAAATATTCATATAGTACTAAATAAAAATTAAAGAAATATTTATAGAATCTTTTCACATCTAATGAAATGTAAGAATGAAATTGGACGGAATTTAAAACATAAAACACCATATGTGAAGGTCTGGATGTCCTTTTCTCTTGATGTTGCTTCCTTGGAGTTTCTAATAAACTCATTGATCAGAAAAAATATAGAACTCACTTGAATAGGTTCAAAGGTTATTGAATATAGAACTCCACCAAAATCCTTCACTTAGGAAGAACATCATTGAATACACCACCATGAACTGCCTAATAGAGGTATGCATGGGCAATGACAGGAACCTAATGTCTGATTATTTAAGGAAGATGATTACCCTGATAAATGGGGTTTCAAAACCAATGAGGGAGAAAAATAGAAGCAAAACCATATTGATAAGTGGGATTCAAATGAGGTGAAATTTCAAACAGTAGAGGTGATCAATTCCCTTGACACACCCATGCCTTAAAAATCTACATCTTTCAGAAAAATTCCATGAGACCATGCTGAATAGAAATTTCAGTGCCTCACTGAAGTTTTGGGAAGTTGGATGAAAAAGATATAATAGGTGGCCACAATGATTAATGGTCGGGATTTAATCCATGGTGGATCAAGGAGTTAGCATAGGGGCAGCCGAATGAATCCACAAGAAGGATGAGCTAATTTCCCAATATACAGACCCATGAAAAAATGAAGAGAAGTCAAGAGTAACAATTGATCTGTCATGAAAATTGAGGGTATAAAATATATAAAAAATAAAATTTCAAACATACAAACTAATAATTATTAAAATGGTAGAATATCAACACGAAGATGAACATTAAAACACCAACTTTCAAGAGTGAACTTCTTATTGAAGTAAATTGAGTGAGTTTTTGGGTATAGATATGTGTGAATAGAAGTAAAAACCAAAAATGGTATTTGTATAGGGATGTTTGAATACCCCTAAAACAAAACCAATACCAATTCATCACCTATATGGAAGACTCCATTTCAATCTTAATTAGTATTTTTAGCTACAATTCTATATCTTCTAGGAAGCGGTGGCTATTTACCAATGATGGGACCATTTTGATTTTAAACAATCACTACAACAAATTTTGATTTATCCAGTGCCAAATTTTATCAATGTTCAACAAAAAGCATTGCTAAAATGATAACCATTATCAATGCTAGATAAAAGTGTTGATAAATGAAACTTTTTTCAACACTGTTAAAAGTAGACCGTTTATCAGAAATTTTTTTAGTATAGATAAAGGTTCATATTTATTTGTGATTTTCTAAGCAATGATAAATGCATTAAATAAAAAAATATCTAATAGATATAAAATCATCATATTTACATTTAAAATTTATGTTTTATTTATATACATCAATTACAAAATGAATTTATATAATTATTTTAAGTATTATATATTAATATGTTTTATTAATTAAAATAGTTATATATATATAAATGATGTATTAATTGGTTAATACGTGATACTTGAACTCATATATATATATATATAAATGTCTATGTGAATATATGTGTCTTCTTTATGTTGTGTGTGTGTTGTTTGTATTTGTATATAGAGATGTTGTAGGTGAACTACTGCATGTATGTGGATGTATGTGTATATATATGCCCACATGTATGTGGGATGTACATATATATTTAAAACATTTGAACACATTTATTTATGGAATGTACTTCTTTCACAATTGATGCATATTGTTTTCATTTTTGATATAATATTTTTGGAAGGAATTCAATTTTATACTTATTTATATTTTACTAAGTATTATTTTTAATATGATTTTAATTTATATGATTAGTACTTTTTAAATACTATTTATTATGATATATATTTTTTAAATTCTTTGAAATTTATATAAATAAATAATTTAAATTCAATTCTAATATTCATTCATTTCTGTATGTTTTTATACTTAAGGTAGTAAATCTTAAATGAATTCATTTTTTTATAAATATTAATGACTAGTACATCATAAAATATTAATACTTATTTAAAATGATTAAATTACAAAAAATGTTATATCAAAAACAAAAAAATATCCATCAATTGTAAAATAAGTACATTCCATACATATATATATGGAAACATGTTATAAATATATGTACATACAACATGTACATATTTCTAATATTTTCTTCATTTATATATGTATTTAAAATTCATGTCATTAATCTTATATTAATTCATTTTTTTAAAAAAAATATTGTGTATTGAATTATAATTTTTAAAAATATTTATTTCATTTAATATTTTTTAATATTTTTTAATATTTGTTTTTTTTATATTTTTTCGAATATAATCATTTTTTAAAATTTATTTATATATATGTTTATAAATAATACTTAGTAAAACATATATACATATAACAAATGAAAAAATCTGAAAAATATTATATCAAAAATGAAAATAAATATGCATCAGTTTTCATATAAGTATATTCCATACATACACATGTACACATGATATAAATATATATACATCCCACATGTACCCATATTTAATATTTGCTTCATTTCATGTACGTGTTACAATTCATGTATTTAATCTTATATGAATTCATTTTTTAAAATCGTTTTTCCTATTAAATTCTCTTTATTATTTTTTAATATTGAATTCATCCAATATTATTTATTAATTATTAATATTTATTAAATTTTATAGTTTTTTTTGGAATTTAATCATTTTTTAATATTTAATTATACATATAGTTATTTACTGTATATTTAATGTTTATTTTTTTTTTAATTATATGAATAATATTTATTTATTATGTTTTAACATTTTGAATATATTGGATATTTATATAACTAAGCTATTTAAATGATTTTAAATAATTTTCAAAATATAAGTATATAATAATAAAATTTAAAAAATTTATAATGTTTTAAAAAAAAATTATAAGATTAAAAATAAATATATATATTAAAATAATTATAATATTATAGTAAATATATTTTTTATATTTATAATTATATTTATTTATATATATATTTATATAATAATATATATATAAATATATTGAAAGGGTTGCAGCTTTAATGCCCCTATTATTAAATCAAAATAAGAAAATATAAGATATGACCATACAAATATTCAATAGTTCTCTGAAAAATCACACAAAAAACCTATAGAAATCAAGAAGCATGAGATCTGGTACCCATGATATGGTGAAAGGCATGACCACCCTGACCATGTGGGTGTTGACCCCTTCTCCATGTTTTATCCTTTATACATGATACACCTCCATCATCAGAGAGCACATAATCAATGAGATCCATCCTCACATTTACATCAGGCACACAATAATTATATTGTGCTTCCACTTCAATGAGGTAAGAAAATACAAGGTTTTACGAGTGAAAATATTTAGAACAACGTGTGTTGATGAGGTTACAAAACATTTCTTAACAGAGGATACAACATCTGTATCCCTGTATGCACCTAGAGTCATAGGTAAAGCATCACCCTCAACTCTGGCCTCCTTTCCCTGAGTTGGCTCAGAAACCAAATTAGTCACTTAATTTCTAATAGTGGAATTACCATTTCCATATGAATTATATCCATCTAGAGGGACATAAACTGAATCATGGTGAGGCTCCCTTATTGTTGCAGGTTTTGGGATCAGCCGACCAAACGATTGACTGTTTTTAACTCCCTGAAGACTTAGTTAGTAATTACCTATGCATTTCCTCTATCTGAATGGATAGTATCAACTGTATGTTGAGAAATTCTACTCAGAGCAGGTTTTAAAAATAGACCACTTTCTTAATAAGTTTTTGACTCCCAACAGACATGGTCCATGCATAACTTTTATGATCCATTTGCTTAGTTTATTTCCTCTATCCCATAATCCATGGGTAAAATAGGTGGTTCATTACCTATTAGTGATTTTACACCACTAGAAATAAAGATGTTAGATGATTTCTATTATTGGTAATATCATTTGAATCAATCAAACTCTATCAGAAGAAGTAGAATCAATAGATTCTAGCATAACATTAGATCATACTGACCTAAGATCTTTATTAATAGAACGACAAGAAATAGCCATAGGTTACACCTATTTTTCATTACCCACAAGTGATTGGAAGACTTCAGATATTCTTTTCATAAATAAATCATGAGTCCTTTTATGTATAGCCTTCATTGAAGTGGAAGCATAAATGTTGGATTTACCTTTACAGTTTCTGGAAGAATGAATATTTCTTTTATACCACAAATTAAATTCCACATCATCCCGATTTGAGTTTTCATGGTCACCCTGGCTGTCATTAGATACATCATCAGCATTTTAATCAATTAATACTTTATATAAGTCATATATAAAAGAATCTACTACAATAGGAACATGATGGTCATCAATAGTATCAACCCAAATAATATTATTCTTAGAGAGATCCGACATATATTTGAAGCATCCTACTAGGAGAAAGAAAACATAGAGTTATCATCCCCTAAACATCGCTCCACCCTATACAGTGAGACAACATTGTAAAACTGAGGCTCCACCTATAATGAAACCACAATAAAGGGTTAGACCTCCTCTAATGTGGGTAGTAGAGTGACAACATTTTCTCTATACTGGTCGACTTTATAACACTGATTTGGGAATTCACCACTCATTTTATGAAAATATAAAATATCATGTACTCTAATATGATAGTTGTAACATACGATATCACCCATATAATGTCTATTATGGTTCCCCTCAAAATAGATAGGGAAACTGAGGTGGCCAGATTCAGGTACTTTTCTCTATATTTAGTTGAAGTGGACTTGTGTTGTACTTTAGTCGATCAAGTTTTTATTCGAGCTCATGATGTCAAAGATTGATTTGATAATTTAATATGTAATGGTTCCTTTATTTTGTATAGATTGTAACATTATAGGAAATGAAACTTTGAGTTTTAAGAGATTAATTGTTTGTGTGTCTTTCTATATGTGAGGGCATTATGAAAATTAATTTATTAAAAATATTAGATGATCAAAATGAAATGCTCAAGGTGGTCCTGAAAATGATGTACATGTTTAGCCTCAAGATAGAGGAGTGAACAATAGTTTGGTCTCAGACTCGGATATGAATGGACATGATCATAATTTAGGGGGTCATTCTATTTATTGGGATGATATCATCAATGTTGGACCTTCTATTGCAGATGTATTCATCCTTGATAAGTCTACACCATTGTAAACAACCCTTTTCAGAGGGAATGTGCTAATGCTATAACTTTCTAAGAACCTCATAGTTAGTATACCTATACTATTGTGTCGAAAATGGATATTAATGGGAATCATGATACCATGTCATCAATGGATATTATGGAGGAAGGTCTAGATGGTGAAGAAAAGGCAGCTGATGAAGTAATATCAAAATATTTTTCTGATCAGAAGCTCTTTCAAGAGAATATGATTACTTCAAGAGATATAAAATTTAATAAAAAATTGGAGGATGGGGTTAACATGAAATAAAATTCAAGAATTGTCGCTCAATAATTGGGGTTGATAGAAAATTCATTTGTGAAATTTTTTCCTAGTGATTTTTCTCTACCTGGATAGGTTAGTGGAAGGGTTCTATGGGAAACAACACCGTGAAATGGGAAGGTAGTTTCCCTTCTGATAATAAAGTAGATTCTGATCCCATGTTAGATCACACCAAATGTAGTGGAATTCTTGATACTTCTAAGTATGTACTGATATTGATTCTATTGGGTTTTCCAAAAAAGTACTGATAAGGATTATAGGATCAATGATAGTGGTTTATATCTTTTTCCCATGATTATTGGTTTTAAAATGTGAAAATTAATTGTTCCAGTACCAATTCAAGATTTATATCAAGTCCATGATGAGGTATTATCAGATTCAAGAATGATCCCTAACATTTCTTTGATTAGTCATAACAAATAGTTTCATACACATATTGAGAAAAATAAGGAAACTTCCCTTACTATCCAGGATGTGGTTGGAACACATGTTGAAGTTTTTCTACTATCTCATCCCATAGATCAATCCATAATGATTACTGTCACGGTTGTTTAATGTCCACTTCCTTATTAGCTGCATTCTATGGCTAATTTTGATAAGAAGAATATGAGAATTTAGAGGATAGATTATAGAGGTCTCTATGATGGTGTCACGAAGGAGGTTCCCCTTGTAACAAGGTCCTTAGAAGTGGTTTCTAGAGGTCACATTGGAACTGTTGGTCAAAATAAGGAATATTATTTAGAACATGAATGTTAAAATGGAAGGAGATCCCTTGCGATTTTTTTCAACTTGAGACTAAATCTAGTATGGGTGAATTTCTTGATGATAATTCTTGATACGTTCTATATGGAGTTGTAATGGAAAGAATCAAGGATTCTAAAAATAAAAATATGAGAATGTATGATACCTCCATATCATATTTTTTGGTGTTCTTAAATTTTCTAAGGAGTTCCCCTTAGAGTCATTGAGTGCTAAAGGAAATAGGGATGGACTGCAGAAGGATAATCTATTTCATGAGGCAGCCTAAAGAGATATGGGTGTATAGGACTTTGCCGAACCATCTTCAGATGAAGGCCATAAGGCTTGGAAGGGAGAGAATACCTGAATGTGGATTCAACATCTATGTGGTGAAGCCCCATGTGGTAGGGGTTGGTGGGGTCCCAACCGTATCCGTGCATTTGACTTTAATTTTTAGTGTCTTTTTTTGGTTGTGTTTGTGGAAATTTTATGTTTTTGTATGGGCCGATCTACCATGTTTGACTCTTCTCTTTATTTGCGGCCTTTCATTTTAATTAATTGGAAATGGTGTTCGAGTATTATATTAGTCATGTTTATAAAAAAATTATATAAATCTATAAAATTATATAAAATTATATATATATATACATATAATTAAATAAAAATATTTTTGGAAATATTTATTTATAATTATCATTATAAATAGATATTTATATACTTAAATAATTATTAAATTACAAAAAATATATTGAAATAATAATTATATTTATTATATTTATAATTATATATCTTTATATATTAACATATATATATAATTAGATAAATACATGTATATAAATATATAATTATATATAATTATAAAAATATATATAATTATAAAAATATATATATTATTGTACATAAATCGTTTGAAATATATTTATTTGTAATTATAATTATATACGAATAAATATATATAAATAATTATAACATTATAATAAATATATTAAAATAATAAATATATTTAGTATATTTATAAATATATTTAGTATATTTATAAATATATTTCTTTATTTATACTTCCAATAGAATTGCATTTCACTTTTCCCATGAGCGTCCAACAAATATTAACCATACTCTCTTTCTTTTTCAAATCTATATGCCGCAATGTTTTAGACTCAGTTAAATTATCAACTACTGTAAGGGAAATTTTGATCATATTTTGTGAATTGGGGATGTTCTTCCCACCATTATTCTTTGATATGATGGTTCACTTGATGGTTTACATCGTAAGATATGTTCGACTATGTCATTCTGTACATTATTAATAGATGCACACCATTGAATGGTATACAAGTATTTTGAACGGGTATGTTAAAAATCAAAGTTAACCATAAGGTTGTATTGTATAGTGATATACTATTAAGGAAACCATTGAATTTTGTGCCGAATAAATTTCTGATGTGGAATGAAATGGTCTAGAAAAATCTCATCACACTATGAAGCTATGGTTTAGGGAATTTATCGAATATATGTTGTCACGATTACTATTACAGAATGTTAGCAGGCCCAACTTTAGATTATTCATAATAGTTTAGGGTTTGTACTATATGTTGAAACCCACAATGTAATTCTTACACATTTCAATCCATCAATGGATGAATGTGGGACATAGAATACACATAAAGAACAGTTTATAGGATGGTTTTGAGAACATATTTTTATATATTCAACTGAAAATATAAGTTCAATTTCTGAAAAAACATTGATGGATATCTAGAGGACCAAGTGTCCGTGTATTATCTTACAATGGTTATGTAATTAATGGTAATTTGTTCTATAAATGATATTTTTGAACCCATTATCATGAAAAAGAGCGGAGTTACACTTTTGGATGATGTGATGTATGTATCTTGTAACAAGGATAGAAATCGAATTTATGTGAAAATTTCATACTTTGGTGTCATAAAAAACATTGGAGTTAGATTATACAACATTCCATGTCACCATTTCTCACCGAAAGTGGTCAGATAGTAAGAGTACTATTAAAATAAATTTATTCAAATTCATGAAAGTGAATTTTTGTAAGCATGAATATAGAGGTGACCCATTTATAATTGAATCATAAATAGTACATGTATTTTATATTCATTATCATTCAAACCAAAGGTGGTTAAATGTTGTATTATTGAATAAAAACATTGAAGGTTAAGATGTAAATTCAACTATGGATAACCCGTTCATTGGGGCATCTCAATAATTTCGCATTGGTCTCTATGTATAAAGGGTATTATATGATAGAGGAGACCATAATAAATGGATTTGGATACTCGATGAGTTGTCAAATCCATTCAACCTTTAAAAAGAGAGTTCAAAAATCTGGTTATATATTTTTTGTAATATACATTATGTTACCTCATTTTAGTATCTATTAACTATTTCATTTATATAATATATATATAATGTTCTACCACTTGAGTGGATAATAATTTCTACACATGATGATTCTCTCAATCATGTGGAACAATAGGTTTCTCAACATGATGGTACTCCCAATGTAGAGGAACTATAACCTTTAGAACATAATGATACTACCAATACATTGGAACAACATATTGATGATGTTGAAGATGAGGAAATGGTATATGGTGAAAAACCTGTGTACCCGAAAAAATAAGAGTACCATAGTGTGATAGTGTTAGAAAAAATAAATAAGGAGATAAATAAAGGAATCAAATTTGAGGACGGATGGAATGCTTGCAGCCATCTTGTTAATCCTAACATAACCTGGTTTATTAATAACATTGGGATAAAAACACTCACATTCTTGATAATGTCTTTAGATTCATGGTACAATGTTGTTCCACATGTAAGGCACAGATTTTGGAAGATATTAATGTGACATTATGATATACTTTCCGTATTTTACTAAAACAATAATGAACTATTGATTTACAATTCATTATACCTTACAGAGTATGTTTATAGTTGAAAAATACTTAATGAAATTTGTATTAATGATAATTGGAAAGGTTTAGAAATTATTTTACACAATTATTATGATGTATCATCTCAATGATATTGAAGATAAAGTAAATCTGCACCCACCAACAAACTATGCACACCTGATAAACGAATAACCATGAGGTGTGTTTATCAGTCATCACGAGGAGAAATATTTTCAAAAACATTATGAATATTAAGACATTACCTAAAAATATGTGTATTAATCTCATT
Organism: Viscum album; assembly: GCA_963277665.1. Classification (NCBI taxonomy): domain Eukaryota; kingdom Viridiplantae; phylum Streptophyta; class Magnoliopsida; order Santalales; family Viscaceae; genus Viscum; species Viscum album. The sequence goes on along the minus strand of OY728139.1, from coordinate 1,339,962,062 downwards.
GACTAATAATTTTTAATTTATGAAACAAAAATTGAGTGATGAAAATAAGTAATGGGGAAAACCAACACACCCCTACCATAAAACAATGATGGGGTACACTTTACTTGAAAAAATGGTACGTATTTTAAATCAACCAAAATAATTTTATTTGAAATGAAAAAAACAATTATGTTCCTCTCTTACCTAAATATTGATGAATAAAAATCCAAATCCACTTCCATACCACATCATTTGCTATGGAAGGAGGCACGTTTAAATATAGACAAGATACTAATAGATGAAAACACACAAAAACTGTGTTAATAATATGTAATTGTGAAATAATTATTATTTTCATTTAAATAGGTATTATATAATAATGATTACTTATTTTCCTAATTTTTTTATCTAACATAGACATAAGAATCATCCCTATTTTTACCCGATGAACAACTACAATCAGTGGGCTTAATGTTCCTAGAATTGTATAACCACATTAGAGGTGCACGTTTTGTTTTTCAACCTCAAACTTATATTGAGAAAAGAAATGAATTGGTGGATAAAGATAATAAAATGGAGGATTTGTATTTATGACTAGATTATCTAGAATAAAAACTTAATGGATGGTCATATTTGTCATAAAATGTTATGGTTATGAATAAAAGAGAAGAAAGAACACAAAAACAACCACAATGTGATGACCCCCTACACACCCCAAAAAACATTGATGTGATCCATTCCCCTCAAAGAGATATATTATAATTGGTAATCAATATATTCATAATTGTTTTAGTGAAATTTGAATCATACATACACTAATACCTCTCATGTAATAATATTCTACATGGTGAAAATGATTTTTAATTATATACATCAACCCTCACCTATCTCCTTATTGTGAGTGGCATTGTGTACAATATGCAAGGAGATATAATAAAAAATAACTTTCAATAGGTCATTTGAGAGTGGGGATTTGTGTATCTCATGAGTCGAGCACTGAATTAACTATTGCACCTGATGTTGTGATTATTAATATAGATGAGAATGCTATTGAAGATTTCATAGCATGACTGTTAGATCTCGTAAAAAAATTCAACAGGTAGGTTTTCATTTCAAAATTATTTTTCATGAAAAAACATTAAAATTTAAAGAAAATAGTTCTAAAATGAGGAATTTTATTATAGATAGACAAATGGTACATGGTGAAATGGATGTTCAAATAATGATAATCTAAATGATCAACTAACCAATAAAAAATATCATCATTATGTTTCTTTACCCCACCCATCCAACTTCTACATTTACTATTATTAAAGGTTCATGAAGATACAACATTATCAAGGGGTGAAAGAACCATTATTTATTTTGAATAATAAATGTATAGGGAGGTCATTCCAGACTATATTGGTCTTATAAATGTAAATGAAATATTAATTCATGAATGGATATGATTCTCAGTTGTATGTTTATAGATGAGTAGTATTTTCCTGATTTTTCTTCCAATAGCTAATATACTATGTTTATTATGTCTAAATAAAATTCTTGTTTTTCAGAATATATATCAATACAATTTTAAGGTAAACCCTATAATTTTTTTGATATTATAGTCCTCAAATAACTTCTATACAACTATTCTCATTAGAACCAATGAAAATTGAAGTAATAGTGGAAAAACTAGCCATAATGATTGATATAAAACATAAAGATGATAGAATACTCTTAATATCCACAATTTTGGCATAAAACTATAAAATTAAATAATACCAAGTATTTTTTCAATCATTTTATTAAATATTCCTCTTTTAGTAGTATTTATTACTCATTCTAGTCATTTTGGATACTCCAAAGATTTATTTTATTGATTCAATGCAAGGATACCCAAAAAATGACTACACATGATTACATTAATCAATTTTTGATAAAATATATGTAATATTTTACAAATAAACATCGAGTCATAAATATTACATTATATTTTGATTGAAATTATGTTATAATATGTAAGTTTTTAAATTTCATCAAAATTATTGCATGAGGAAAATCCATGTGAAAAAAGCCTACTGACATCTACAAATAGATAAGTATTAGGTTATATATTGAAATGCCCGACCATAGTTACAAAGATTCAGTGCATTATTACATAACATTGGCATGCTCACAAGAGATAAAGTCTCAAAATACTAATTAGTTTATTAGCCTTGGAAGTAATATATACATACATATGTTTTACATTAAATATTGAAATAAAAAAACCACAACATTGTGTCCCCTTTGAACACACATATATTACTTATCCTATCACTATAAGTTAATCATAATATACTTCTTGAAATCCTGGGAAAATAAAATATAAGAAAAGGGTGATCTCAGATGATCAGTAAGGATAACAATATAGCAGAAACTTTCATAAATAAGATTAAACATTTAAAGAAATGTATAAGACTAAAACACAAGCCTTTTAAACATAATATTAAGCATAATATGGAAAATATAAATCAAATAATGCCATTTACTTATTCACATGGATATTCTTCTAGTTGAACAATCACATGTAATATCAATAGCTAATTTCATAATGATGGAATAAATAATGCCCGACATCATAACCACATAATCAAGGTCTTTTTCCAAGACTAAAAATAAGATTTTTCCTAAGCCATTCTCCAAATACACTAATTTTTCTCAAAGACCTATTGATTCATTGAGGAGATATATAGGCCTCCACCCATCACTTATTATGTATAATGTAATCCTCATATAAAAATATTGAAATATAATGTAAACATTCGTATAAAAACTAGCATACGAAATGTCAATACATTCACCATAAATATTGAATGGTATTAAAATTTAAATTCCAAATTAAATCTTAATACAAAACCTTCAATACAATATAGAATATTGTATCATAATAAATCAAATTCAAATAAGCTTAAAATCCAATAAAGGATGTTGACATTGGTGAAATCAAGACTATTTGAGAGAAATAGATCTTTCTATTTTGAATTTATTTAAAAGTCATGTAATTATAAAATAAAATATTTATTTTGAAAATATTATTATAATATTGTAAGAAAATATTTGAAGGTGTTATAACGGTGGAAAATAGCCGCACTCCCCGTATAAGTTAACAAAACATTCTTTCCTGATTTTGTCAAAATGGTCATGAAGGACCTTATTTGGAAAAAGACGGAAAGCTTCCCTTCTAAATTTTTTTATAAAAATTCAAAAAATGTTATAAATGACTTTAACCCATAGTATATGAAATAGTACAAATGTTTTTAAATACCTTTTTAAGAAACACAAGTGTGGACGATAAAGAGGTCCTTGTAGATACTCAATTATAAACAATCTCAGATAATAAAGAGATTTGAAAAAAATCCCTTACCATGTACTTTTACTTAGAGGATGGTATGTTAACCACATATATAATAATTAAATAAATTTTATTAAATTAATGAAGAACCACATACATAAATATGATATCATATAAGATCTTCTAATATTTCATTGTTAATAATATTTCAGTAGTTTCATTGTTTCATTTGTAACTCATTCATTTTCCTTTATATGTCTTGTTATGTAAGTCATGTTTTTTATGGATAGGATGTATTTGATTCATATCTATAATGGTATTAGGTTCTTAAACATTATTTTTAAATAATAAAATGAAAATTATTCTTGAATGGTTATGATGGTGAATGAATCTCATCAAAATTTGTGCAGACGGTAATCCGTAAGTACGCACGAGTGATAATATCATTATATTGATGATGAAATCGTAGGTAATTAGATGGTTTATAAAATATAAATAATCATTAATATGTTAATTTTATTATTTACATCAATTATACTCATTATTATTCCCATCCAAATAAGGAGGTGTTGAATAACAAACAACACCACGACGTGAAGATGGTAACTCGTAGGTACGCACTGATGGTGACTTTGTCATTAATAGGATGGATAGAACAATGAATATTGTTGAAACATATTTATAATAACATCACAATATGTAGAAGGTACTAGAGTTATTATTTTTCTATGGAAAAAACAAATAAATATGAAGTGGAAGAGGAAAAGAACATTGATAGAGGTGATGAAATAATTACCTCTTCTCCGGGTTCTTCCTATTGATTTAAACAAAAGGACTCTATAAGTTGTCTTTCTGATCAAATTAAGTTCTATAGGATTAATTGAGGTTCGTTGAGAGGATATTTTATCTGGGTTTGTCCAAGGAACGCAACTTTTTAGGTGTGAAATTAAGAGAAGGGTAAGTAACCTTTTATAAGGGAGGTGAGGGTCACTTTAGGGAAAGTTTGATATATTATTTTTTTATAAAATAATTTTCGGGTTTTAATGGTTAAAAATGGATCTATTACGAGGATAAGGTGGGTATGGGTCTAAATATTATCAACCAGTAGGTTTAATACTAGTTTTAATCACCATATTAACCTTATCATTTAGATGTAATTCTTATTTAAATTGTTTAACTTTTACGATGTCTTATTGTATTATTATAATAAATGGATAATAAACATACTATAACAAGACAAGAGAACCCCAAGTGGTCATTAACGACATATATATCATTATATAAGTCTTTTTTCTGAATATTATATTTTTAATACAATTATATAATTTAATAAATTAATATTTGTTTTAAGAATTCATTTATGAAAATTTTGAAACTATTTAGTATTTGGTTGTTGTGAAAGTCATAAAAACTTTATCACTGAAAAAAAAATTTATTTAATAAATCCTAACATTTCATATTAACCTATAAAATTATTTTAATTTTGAAAAAGTATCAATTTACATTTATTTTAATATTTATAATATCAATTATTTTAATGTTTCATTAATATGGTAATTATTGCATCATCATTGTGCCATAAATAAATTTAATTATTTAATGTCTAAAAATTATAAATAAAATACCATGATGTATGAAATAATTTATTTATTTATAATGAATATTTATAGTCGAATTTATCTTATGTATGACCCTATATTAAAAATTAATTTAGTTATTAAAAGGTGACTTGTAAAACTTTTAACTCCTCTTTAAATGAAATAATATTAAATATCCTAATCTAATCCAAGTGGATAAAAAAGGATCATATTTTATTCATAATATTGATTTAGGTTGAAATAAACTTATCAAATAGAATTAGGAAATGTGTTAGGGTAATTATAATATCACTTTTACCTTTAATTACCCTATTTACTTTTAACCGTGGTAAATAAAATTAAAGAGTTAATTTTCACCAAATATTATTTCCATACCATTGAACCAAATTTTACGTTATGATGTCAACAATGTCTCTTGTATTTTTGAAGTTAAATTTACAGAAGTTGTAAAATTTCTTTTTATGCAAATTTGTAGATGTGCTTAGAAGGTGAGTAAAAGATGTTAAAAGTTTAATAAAATTTTATATATCTAATAATATTATAAAATGACTCCAAATATTTAAATTGGAATAATATATTTTTTATGTACCAATATTGGCTTAAAATAAATTTAATTAAAATAAATAATTATTTAAAAAGAAATTCGGTTTTAAACAATAACTTAGTGTTTTTCACTATTCATCAAAAATGGAATGTCTTCAAAAAAATACCAAAAATACACCCAATCCCAATTTTAATATTATGAATCCAAAAATGATTTTCAAATTGAAAAATAAAATTTATAAAATTTTAGAAAATGGGTATTAATATTCCTAAATTCTTTTTAAATGGCTAGTTTAATTTGTCGTGATGTGCTAGAACTCGAAGTTTCGTACATCGTAAGATATTGTATTATTCCAAGAGAAGCGTACCATGGAATCATGGGTTGTTACATTCTCACATACTTCAAATAATTTTATCCTAAAAGTTTCTATATGATTACTTCATAAAAAGATTCGGGTGGTTCTCCATCATAATTTCCATTGGCTCCCACATTACCTCTTCCATTTTACGGTTTCTATAACGAACTTTTACCAGAAGAGTCGTCCGGTTTCTCAACACTTGTTCTCTTGTGTCAAGAATCATGAAAGGATCTTCACAATAAGACATATCAGGTTCTAGTTCAATTTCTTCATAGGTGAGTACATGCGTTGGGTCTGGCATGTATTTTCTCAACAGTGAAATGTGGAACATGTCATGAACTTTGGAGAGACCTAGTGGTATTGCCAAAAAGCATGCTACAGCTCCAATTCATTCTAGAATATCAGAAGGTCCAACTATACCTAGGACATAATTTACCCTTATTAATGAATCGTATAACACACTTCAATGGAGATACCTTCAAGAAAACATGATCACCTGCTTGAAATTTCAAATCCTTACTTCAGTTATCAGTATGGTTCTTTTTCATAATTTATACTTCTTTGATGTGGTTTGGATAATATTCACCATTTCTATAGTTTCCTCAACATGTTCCGGGCCTATTCATTTTCTTTCACCAACATCATCCTTACAAGTTGGTGCAAGACATCTCTTTCCATATAACTCTTCATATGGTGCCATCTGAATACTTGAATGGAAGCTATTTTATAGGAAAATTATACCAGACGTAAATACTTATCCCACATACCTTGAAAGTAGATAGATAAAGATCTTAACCAGTCTTATAAGGTTTGAATAGTCAGTTCTAATTGTCCATCAGTTTGAGGGTGGTAAGCAGTGCTCAAACGAAGTTTAGTATCCATGGCTTTGTGAAGACTTTTCCAAAATCTTGATGAAAAATGGGGATGATGATAATGAACAATAGATACTAGTACACCATGAAGTCTTACAACTTTAATAATATATATTATTGCTAAATGTTCAAGAGGAAAATCTTCTCTTATAGAAAGAAAATATGATGACTTGGTATGACGATAAAAAATGATCCCTATTGCATCATTCGTGTTAGGAGTCTTTGGTAGCCCCATGACAACATCCATCATAATATCATCCCATTTCCACTCAATTATGGGAAGAGATTGCATGACTCCTCTAAGAAGTTTTCTTCCAGCCTTCACATGTTGAAAAACCATACATCTTGGCACATAATCAGAAATATCCCTTTTCATGTTGTCCCACCAAAAATGTTCCTTCAAATATCTATACATCATTGTGATACCTGGTTGTATAGAGAAAGTGGATCTATGAGAATCATCCATTAATTCCATTTTTAGATCAGGTATATCGAGAACAAAAAGCCATTTCCAAAATTTCAAAATTACATCTTTATATATGAATTCGATCAATCTCCCATCATTTACAACATTAATTTTCTTTTGAAACTCCTCCTCATCAGTCTAAGAACTTTTATCCTTTAATGTAAATATGGTTTGGAAACCATTTGAAAAATTATTGATGTTTCACCTTCCATTATTATTCCTATATCCATCTTTACAAGATCCATGAACATAGGATCCCACTCAACTCTCATCTTGTTAAGAACTCAATGATCCTTTCTGCTCAAAGCATATTCCACCTTATTTTCCTTCCTTGGGTGGTAGTGTATAGTGAAATCATAATCCTTGAGTAGTTAGAGCCACCACCTTTGGATCATGTTGATTTCTCTCTGTGAGAAAATATAACTCAAACTGTTATGATCAGTATATATCTCAATTTTTTACCACAGAGATAGTGTCTCCATATATTCAGAGAAAATATTACAGTGGCTAACTAAAGATCACGAGTACAATAGTTTTGTTCATTAATTTTTAGTTGTCGTGATGTATATGCAATAACCCTGTTATTCTGTATAAGGACACAACCCGGTCCTTTCTTTGAAGCTTAACTAAAAATAACAAATCCATCATTCCCTGATGGTAGAGTCAAAATAGGATCACTGACTAATATTCTATTCAATTCTTCCACACATTTTTCACACTTTTTGTCCAAACAAATTTAACCCCATTATATCTGATCTTGGTTAATGGGTTAGCCAATCAGGAAATATTCTAGAAAAAAAACTGAGAGAAACTTGTTAAACCAATAAAACTGCGTACCTCAATTATACTCATAGGTGGTGGACATTCTTGGATTGCCATTATCTTTGAAGGATCAATAGAGATTCCATCCTATTAGACAATATGTCCAAGAAAAGAAATCTCCTAAATCCAGAATTCACACTTTCTAAACATCCCATATAATTCATTTCTTCTAAGACTTTTTAAAAAAGTGCTCAAGTGATTTTCACGATCTTTATATATTTTGGATTATACCAAGATAGCATAAAAATTCATCAAGATATTATTTGAAAACTCTATTCATTAGATCCATGAAAACATAGGGTTCATTAGTCAATCCGAAAAGGAATTAATGTAAAATCATAATGCCTATACCTGGTTCGAAATACTGTCTTTGGAATTTCTTCCTTATTCACGCACAACTGATGATATCCAGATCAAAGATCAATATTTGAAAAATATTGAGCTCCATGAAGTTGATCAAATAAGTCATCAATGAGAGGTAGATGGTACTTTTTCTTTATTGTTATACCATTGATCTCCCTGTAGTCCATACACAACCTCATAGATCCATCTTTCTTCTTAACAAAAAGAATAGGGGCTCTCCATGGAAAAACACTTGGGAGAATAAAACTCTTATTACTCAATTAATGAAGTTTTTTATTTAGTTCCACTAATTCCACAATGGCCATTATATAAGGGGTATTTGATATGGTCCTTGAACTAGGAATTAAGATAATGGAAAACTAAATTTTCCATTCTGGAGGATGTTCAGTTAAATCCTATGGAAACACATCATCATATGTTTTTACAATAGTTAAATACTCTATTTAAACATTCCTTTCCTCACCCATATTTATTTCACTCCCTTCCTTCCCAATAATTGAATTTAGAAGAGCTACTAGGGGTGGATCTAGATAAGAATATGATGGTGATGTTTCTTCTATAAAGATAATGTATTCCTTATCATCATCAAAAAATTTAACCTCCTCCTTATTATAATAATTTTTCGCATCATGGTCCGAAAGACAATACATAAGGAGGATTAAATCAAATTAATTTATAGCTATGAAAAAAATATCATCAGATAAAGCACGTTTATATTCCATAATGGTAATTGATTTAAAAAAAATTATTGCAATGATACTTCACTTAGGAGTTTTTTCTAAAAAATACCTTGTTAAGGTGAATTGGAAATATATAATTTTCTTAGAAAACTAGGAAGAAATAAAAGAATGATATGATCTAGAATCAAATAAAGTAATTGTTAAATTTGGGGAAAGGATTAAAGTACCTTCCAGCACATCATTCTGAGCTTCAACCTCAGAAGTAGTGATTGCATAAGCTTGGCCATGCTCACTTGGCCTTTTCTAAGGGATGTTTCCTTGGCACTTAGGAAATTCATTTGCATTTTTCCTCATTTTTTTACAATTGTAGCATTAAATATTGATAGCTTCTTTCTTTCCCTTGCAACCAAGAGCTTGGTGGCCTTTTTCACCACACTTGAAACAAACTCTCATTTCCCTCAGGTATGTAACTAGGTGTTTCATCCCACATTTACTGTAGGATGGAAATTTAAAATTTTCCATTTTCCCCATATTTTCATTTCCAGAGTGTTAATTAGATCTCTTCTTCTCTATCATCTCTTTAAAGACATAATACATAGATAATTACTTTTCTATATTGATAGTACATGAGATTATATCTTCATATGATGAGAAGGATTGTGAGAATAATGATGGAAGAAGAAATATTTTTAACCCATAAAATAATTGATCAATCTTACTTATTAGGTTATGTATATAATCTTCAGCATGCCTTTCTAAAATCGTAATGTTAACCTCAAACATTGTGGAATTCTCATCCACTTTTTGTCTTAGACTCAGAAATTGCCTTCCCAAATCTGCTCAATGTTCACAAGGAAATTATTTTTCTAATAAAATATCCTTAAACTCTCTCCATTCCAAATTTGATAATTAATCATCTTCCTTTGTGTTTTAAATCAATGACCACCATTGATCTGCATCTCATGTGAGGCGATAAACTGCCATGAAAACTTTTTTCCTTTTTGCTACTCCCCAAAGAATGAAATATTTTCTCTATGGAATTTATCCATTGTTTAGCTACAAATGGATTTGTATCCCCATTGAATATTGGTGGTTGTTGCCTCATGAAGAGGTCTAATATTGTTTCTACACAATTTGGATCAGGGTGCTACATAAGGGTAATTTTATTGTTCATAAAGTGAGTAAGTTTTCCGAGTATGGTTATAAGATGTTCAGCACCAGTTGCCTCAACATCTCCACTATAATTATCTTGAATAGGATGTAAATACCTCCATGTATTACGTTCATTGATACAGTTTCCATTCCTTCCACTAGGTTCCATTTATAAAAAATTGCTTACACTAGATTAGTTTAGGAATCAAAATACATAATTCAAAACTCATAAAATACCTACCATAAATTGAAAAGTTCATGCATATAATCCATAATCATAATTTTTTTTCTTTGAGTAAGTATTTACTCATAAATCCTTCATTGTGGTCTGTAATGAAAATGTGAATTATCATAAGCATATCCCCTAGAGTTTCATAACCATGAGTGCAACAAGGCTCGTTGTCATGTACCAGGATACCTCAGGTCTAGCCCGAAACTCCTTGTCGGAGTTTTCACCCTAGTTACATTTGTAATAGAGCCGCCTCCACCTATTCGTATCTAGAAAGAGATTTATTTCTAGTAAAATTCAAAAAATCTATACATTACCAAAATTCTAGGAAGTTCTTCTATACTAATCTTCAATGTTTATCATTGGTCAATGTTCTCTAATCAGACTTTTTCTAAATATAGTTTCCATGGATTATTATAAACTTCCTCTAATACCAAATATAACACCCTAAATATAGTTACATAGTGTCGGGGAATTATTACATAGAATTGGAATGATCACAAGATATTAAGTCTCAAAAGACCGATTTGTTTAGTAGCTTTGGCAGTACTGGATACATATATAAGTTTTACATTACATCATGAAATAAAAAAACCAAAAAATTGTGTCCCCTTTGAACTAGTTAAATCCCTTAGCCTATCCCTGTAGGTCAATCATAAAATACTTCTTCACATCCTGGGAGAAGAAAATATAAGAAAGGGGTGAGTTCTGATGATCAGTGAGGATAACAATATAGCAAAAACTTTTATAAATATGCAAAAACATTTAAGGCAATGTATATGACTAAAACCCAATCTTTTTAAACATAATATTCAGTATAATATGGGAAATATACATCAAATAATGCCATTTACTTATTCATATGGATATTCTACTAGCCTAATAATCAAATGTAATATCAATAGCTAATTTCATAATGATTTAATGCATAATGTCAGACATCATAAATACATAGTCAAGGCCTTGTTCCAAGACGAAAAATAAGATTTTGTCAAGGCCTTCTTCCAAGACACTATTTTTTCTCATGAGATATACCGATGCATCGATGAGCTATATCAGGCTCCACCCATCACTTAATAAGTCCAATGTATTATTTATATGAAAATATTGAAACATAACATAAACATTATTATTAAAAATAGCATAATAAATGTCAATAATTTAACCCTAAACCATGAATGGTATAAAAATATCACATCCATAGTCAAACATATCACAAAAACATCAATATAGTATGGTATATTTTATTACAATAAATCAACATCAAATAAACTTAAAATCCAACAGAGGTTGTTGGCGTAGATGAAATCAAAACTCTTTGAGAGAAATATCACTTTCTATTTTGAAATCATTTAAAAGTAACATAATTATAAAGGAAAATATTTATTTTTAAAATATTATTATAATATTTTATGGTAATCTTCAAAGGTTTCATAATGGCGTAAAATTTCCTCACTCTCCGTATAGGTTAAAAAACATTCCTTCCTTAATTTTGTCAAAAAGGTCATAAAGGACCTTGTATAGAAAACGATGAAAAGATTCCTTTCTAAACCTTTATAAAAATTATAAAAAGGGTATAAATGAATTTAAACCATAGTATAGAAAATAAAAAAAACCTTTTGAAATAAATTTTTCAGAAACACAGATGTTGATGATAAAGAGGTCCCAGTAGATACTCAAGTATAAAAAACCATGGATAATTAAGAGATTCTAAAATAATCCCTTACCTTGGACTTTTCCTTAGTTGAGGGTACATTAAACTCTTGTATAATAGTGAAATAATTTTTATTAAATTATACAACAACCACATACATAAATATTATATCATATAATATCCTATAATATTGATTTGTTAATAATATTTCAGTTGTATCATTATTTAGGGTGTTAACTGATTCATTTTCATTTATCTATTTTGTTACATAAGTCATGTCTGTTATGGATAGGATTTATTTGAATCATATTAAAAATTATATTATGTTGTTAAATGATATTTTTAAATCATAAAATGAATATTTGTATTGAATGGTAACGATTGGGAATGAATCTCATTGTGTTCGTGGAGACCGTAATCTGTATGTACGCAGGAGCGATAATGTCATTATATTGATGGTGAAACCATAGGTAATTGGATGGTATATCATATATACAGAATCATTACAATTTTAAATTTATTATTTACATTAATTACACTCATTATTATATCCATCCAAATAATTAGGTGTTGAATAACAAACTACACTACGACGTGGAGACAGTTAGTCGTACGTACACACTTATGTTGACACTGTCATTAATATGATGGATAGAATAATGAATATGATAGTAACATATTTATATTAACATAAAAATGTTTAGAAGTTACTAGAGTTTTTTATTTTTGTATGTAAACAACAATGAAATATGCAGTGGAAGAAGATATCAACTTTGAAATAGGTGATGAAATAATTATGTCTTCTTCAGATTCTTCTTATTGATTTGAAAAAAAGGTATCCATAGGTTGGAATTATGATCAAATTAAGGACTCTAGGTTTAAGCGATGATAGTTGGGATGATATTTGAGTAGGGATTGGCCGAGAGAAAACACATTGGAGGTGTGAAATTAAGAGAAGGGTATTTACCCTTTTATAAGGGCGGTGAGGGTCACTTTAGGAAAATCTTGAAATATTATTTTATTATAAAACAATTTTAGGTTTATAATGGATAAAAATGTATTTATTTCGAGGATAATTTGGTTATCGGTCTAAATATTTTCAACCAATAGGTTTTAGACTAGTTTAGGTCACCATATTAACCTTATCTTTTAGATTTTATTTTTAGTAAAATAGTTTACCTTTTACCATGTTTTCTTGTATTATTATAATAAATGGTTATGAAACATATTATAAAAACCAAGAGAACCATAAATGGATAATTAATGACATATATATCATTATATAAGTCTTTTGGAGGATCCTTATATTTTTAGGACTATTATATAATTGAATAAAATAGCATTTGTTTTAAAAAGTCATTTATGTAATTTTGACACTATTTTGTATTTGGTTTTTGTGAAAGTAAAAGAAAACATTATCACATCACAAAAATGTTATTTAATAAAATCTAACATTTTATATTAACCTATAAAATTCATGTAATGCATCAAAAGTATCAATTTAAATTTATTTTAATATTTATAATATCAATTATTTTAATCTTTCATTAATATGGCAATCACTACCTCATCATTGTGTCATAAATAAATTTAATTATTTAATTATTAAAAATCATAAATTAAATACCATGATGTACGAAATATTTTTATATTTATAATGAATATTTACATTCTAATTTATCTTATGTATAACCCTATATTAAAAATGGTTTAGTTATTAAATGTTTAATTTAACACTTTTAACTCTTCTTTAAATAAAATAATATTAAATGTCTTAATCTAATACATGTGGATAAAAAAGGATAATATTTTATTCCTAAGGTTGATTTAGTTAGAAATAAATGTATCCAATAGAATTGGGACACGTTTTAGGGTAATTATAATATCATTTTTACATTTAATTACCGTATTTACTTTTAACCGTGGTAAATAAAATTCAAAAATTACTATTCAAAAAAATTTATTTTAATCCAATTGAAAGAAATTTATTTAAATATGTAACCCATGTCTCTCATATTTTTTAAATTCAATTCATAGAAGAAGAAAAATTTTCTTTTATGCAAATTTATAAATGTGCATATAATGTGGGTAAAAGGCGTTAAAAGTTCAATAAACTTTTATACATATAATATTAATATAAAATGAATCTAATTAATTAAATTGGACTAATATAGTAATTATGTATATATTTTGACTAAAAATAAATTTTAATAAAGTGAATATTTATTTAATAAATAGTTTATTTTAATAAAAGACACATTATTTTTCACTATTCATTAAAAATTTAATGTTTTCATAAAAATTCCAAAACATCACCTTAAGAAAATTCTGATATTCCAAATACAAAAATGAAGTCCAATTTTTTTAAAAAAAATTATAAAATATCAAAGAGTGGGTATTACTATTCATAAATATTTTTAAAATAGCTAGTTTGGTTTTTTGTGATGTGCTAGAACTCAATGTTGAGTACAACACAAGATATTTTATTATTCAAAGAGCAGTGTACCTTGGATGCTTGGGGTGATACATATATAATAACCTTAAAATATCAAAACTTATATCAAATAAAATTACTTATTTTTCTCAATATTTCTATAGTGCCCAAAAAAATCTAATGGTAAAGGTTGTTGTTTTTATGCTTTTATATTTATGAAATATATTGCATTCCATCAAATAAATAGAAACCATGAAGAGTATTTCCAATGATAATTACGATTTTATTTAAAATATTTAACAATTATTTATTTATTTATATATTTTTATTACTACCAATACTATCAAAATCCCTCTTATCCAAAAAAAGAAATAGATTTTTTTAGGAATGAATGGTAAAAATACATGGTGTTATATTGCATATAGATATAATGAATAGGTGATTTCAAACTACTTATTTAGATAATTTTTTCATTATTTTTTCTACTTTTTTTAGATAACTTCCTTATAATTTTTATCTAATAATTATTTCTTAAATTTTCATAAAGGTTATAAAGAAGGATGAAATATTCAAGATGCAATCATGTACAATGATTATGCACTCAATAAGGATGATTCACTCATGATTCTCCACTTTTTTTATTCTATAATTAATTCAACATTATGGGTTATCAAAAACCAATATTGTTAGATAACACAAAATTTTAATGCCTTAATGAATAAAATACATGGTGTAATGTGTAGGAATCGAGCAAAACTTAATCTGGACACGGTATGCCAAGCATGACTTGAAGTTTATGTTATTATTTTAAAATTGACATTTTTTTCAAAACACATGTTACATACTACAAACTAAGCAAAAAAATTTATATTGTTTTGATACTTTAGGAAAATGATTCTTAAGTCATTTATGACATGTAGGTTTCAACCGCATGTTAATGAAACACATGGCATTATCAGTATGAAAGAACTAGTAACATGTTCAAAGATGCTCATTCTCATATTGGAATCAACGAAAACTCAATTATCCATACCTCAATTTGATACACAGTGTTCTCGGTATGACTCAAAGAAGATTATTTTAGTTTATAATTTACATTTTAGTTCAAAACAGACATCACACACTCAAAATAAAAAAAAACATTAATTTTTTGAAACATTATGAGAATCATCCTTACATAATTTTTAAATTATAGGAATCAGCCACTTGTCAATATGATGCATGGTTTTGTTTTAATGACTCCAAGGGTGTATTCTTATTTAAAATTGACAATTTAGTCTCAAACACATGCCACATACTCCAAAACTAATAAAATTGATTAAAAGTGTTTTGATACATTAGGAAAATGATAAATAATGCAATTTTGACTTTTTGAATTATTCATACATAATCTAATACATGGTATTTCTTCTATGATTTAAAATGTATTTTATCATTTAAAAATTTTATAATTTAGTTCAAAATGTGTTTCAGTCATTGAAAAATTGGAAAATGTGCTCATATTATTTTGATAATTTAGGAATATTATTATTATATTCTTTAAGATGTGTAGAATCAGTCTCATATCAATCCAATACATGATGTGAATGGAATGACTCAAAGTTCATGTTTTTAGATTTAATTGAAATTTTAGTAATAAATACATGCGACAAAATCAAAACCAAGAAAACCCTTTTAGTATTTATTAAAACATTAAATAAATTATTCTTATGTATTTTTTGATGCATAAGAATCATCTTCACATCAATCATATGCACGGTGTGGCCGGTATGAATCAAAGTGTGCCATTACATTTAAAATCGATAGTTTAGTTTAAAATAAACACCACATACTCAAAATTAATAAAACACATTTGGATTGTTTTTATACTTTAAGACACAAATCTATAATCCATTTTTAATTAGTAGGAATCAGTCACACTCAATTCGATACACGCTTTGACCGACATGATTCAAAGTCTCTGTTATTAGTTTGAATTTTATAAATTAGTTCAAAATAAGTTTCACTCCTGAAAAATAAAAAATTACATTAATATTGTCTTGATATATTAGGGAAATTATTGATAATTCATTTGTGTCATGTAAGAATTAGTATCATATCAAACTAATACATGATATGACCGGTATGCCTCAATGTACATGTTTTTATTTTTAATTGACATTTTTTTAAGAAAGGCTCATGAAATAATCAAAATTGAGAAAACACATTTATACTTCCTTGATACATTAGGATAAAGATCATTTAGTAACTAGTGACATGTTGAAATTATTTTCACATTAATTAGATGCACGATTTTACTGGTATGACTCTAAGTGTCTCCTTTTATTTAAAATTCACATTCTAATAGTGAATTATTTTATATAAATGTTTAATTTATTACCTTATAGTATTATTAACATAATATTTGTTTTCTTATTTGTTTGGATTTACTATATTTAGTTGGTGTGGTTTGTTTGGTAAAGGATACCCTGATTAAACTTTTTGTATAAGAGTTTGGGTGCCATAGACAATAAAACCATTGATGTTTTTGAATGTTTGTGATAGTACGTACTACTATAACTGTACAAAATTAATTTTCAAATATGTAATATATATATATTTTTATTGTATTTGTGATGTAATTTCTATTTCAATTCAATTGAGAATTTTCCATATATGGTTGTATTTGAAATATTAGTGTGTTGTAATTTTAACAGCACACTATAGTAGGGTGACCTTTATCCATACTAAATTATCATTATTAAAGGAAAACAATTATCAGTTCATTTCTAAAATTAATAAAAGCAGTCCAATTTTAATTATTCTTAGATCAATAATACTATTTTAGCACTAATAAAGGATTTATCTTGTGCTTTTAAAATCCACTTCTGTATTAGTTAATGGGGTAGTTGTAACACCCCGAGATTTTATGAGAAATTTATATATTTTTAATTTCTTTGATGTCTTGTGTTGTACGCTACGATAAGATTATCTTGTGTAATACGCAACACCATATTAGCTTGTATTATACACAAACACTATTCTTGGCTTGTGTTGCATGCAAGAGCGAGCTTCCTCGATAACGTGTGTTGTACTCAATACCCAGTTTCACTAAACAATGATATATTATTATAATAATATGAACTAGACATTATGAATAGTAATAAATGAATTTTTAATTTTATAACAATATAAATCATCTTACACATTTTCTAGAATGAGATAAGAAAATAAAAATCAATTTTTCAATAAAAGAAGTATTTTTAATAAAATGTAGTTTTACCACCTTTTGATGGTGCACCCATTTTAAATATAATTTTTGACAAGTTTATAAGTTCAATTCTACAAAATAAACTTATTATTTAGAATCAGGATATAAAATTCACATTGGTTAAATTTTTGATATTTTTCTGATAACTTTCATAGTTTGATGAATAGTAAAAATAAGATAAATTTTAATTAAAAACAACTTATTTTTCATCAAGTGAATTTATATGGTTAAATTATAATATTTAATGGTTTTAAAGTTTAAATAGAATATATTTTGACCATTTAATATAATGTATATCATTACCATTAATTTTATATTGAATTCATAGATAAAAACATTTCATTCTTTGACAATGTTTTAACTTTTAAAACTCGTTTTCTTAAAAATGGGATTAAATTTAAATTAATTACTACAACTTCTGTGTTTTTAATTTTGAAAAATTGATTCCATATTTGGATTCAGTGGGTCAAAATTATGTTAATATATTTTAATTTTTGGACATTATGAATAGTAATTAGGGTAATTTTTATTTACCAGAGTTAAAGGTAAATTAGGTAATTAAGGGTAAAAATAATATTATAAAATTGTCATAACACCTACCAAAATTCAATTAGATGAATAAAAGTAGACCCATTTCACCTAAGGGTCGGAATAGATTCGTTTCATGGATTATTGACCCTAAAAATGACATAATTATAATTACAACCGAGGAAAGTGACAACATGTCACTATCTTATATCTTAAAAGTGTAATAATTTTAATTTAGTGATAAACTTCATAAAACATCAAACATGAATAGTATCAAAAACTAAAATAAAATTATCTAGATCATTTGAATTTATTTGTAATTTTTAGAGATTAAATAATTATCATTAATGATGACACAATAGTAATGTTGAAATTATTTTATTCATTGAAATATCAAATAAATGGTTTTAAAAATATTAAAATAAATATTATATTAAATATTTAATGTCATATACTAATTTTCTAGATGAATACGACATGTTATGAATCCATTAAACATTTTGGTTCGAATATATCATCTGCGTGGATTTTATTTAAATTCAAATAAATAAATATTATCAAAATTGACACTTGTTATTTTATTAAAATAACATATTATAAAATTTTTTAAAAATAAAAAATATATTTAAAAATTATAAATTTAAATTTATATGGTCTACCATGTCATAAAGTATCCAATTAACGACAATTCACAACACATAAGTAATTATTTATTACAATTTAAAATTTAGAATATTATTACCACAAATAAAATTAAATTGATTAAATAAGGATAAATCAATTTGATAAGTTTTAAAATAAATTCAAAACATGTCTAAATTTTATTGGTTGATGATATTACAACCCTATCTTATCTCATATTCTAATTGAGTCATTTTTGGAGTATTTTACGTGGGGTTTGAATTTATTATAAATTAATATTTCATATGTTTCCAAAGGTTCCCCTATCCTTTCTTATAAAAGGGTACCTCCTCCCTCTCCTCCTCACACCATTTTGAGCCTTACAACTCGTCCAAACCCTACCCATTTCTCTTCTACACTTCTCTAGAAACACACTAGAGGTCATGGTATTCTTTAAAGACCAACTTTAGTGCCGTAAGAGGAGGTTTAGAAGAGGCGCGTCGAAGAAGAGGTAATATCCTTTACCAATTCTTTCAAGTTCATTTCTTCTTCTACTACCACTTCTTTTGCTATTTCAAAATAAAGTAATAACATTAGTATCACTAATATACTGATATGTTATTATAAATATGAATGAACCCTATTTCATCTTATATCCATCCTACAGAAAATGAACTCACCGCACGTGCGTACGTACGGAATACCGTCTCCACGCTGCAGTGTAATCTATTTTTCCACTAGCACCTTACATGGATGGGTATAATGGTGTAAAGAATAACTGTATATGGTTATTATAACATTATACTAATTCTGAGATATTATATCATCCAATCTAATTACATTCAATAATTATGGGAATGATATCATCGCTCGTGCGTACGTACGGATTACCGTCTCCATGACGTGATGAGATTCATTCTCCAAGTTAACCATTAAAGAATGATTATAAAGTATACATAATAAATAATAATCAAATATATTAAATATTAATGAAACTGTATTTATGTATATGTGATTTACTTACTTTCATTCAATTTAATAAGTAAACGAAAACAACGTTCATGCGTACGTACAGCCTACCGTCTCCATGAATAGTGTATTTCGTTCCATTTATCGATCTATTATATATATGTATATTCTAATTATATATTATATATAAATCATGTTTTACATTCTAGAAGTAATTAATCATGATCTATGTAATTATATTAATAATTACAAGTAAAAACACGGATGATAAATGAAACGATTTTACCCGAAACGCTGCTTTTACATGGAATTGTCAAATGAATGGGTAATATAAAGTCGTAAGTAAATCATATATGATATCATAAATATTATTATGGTTTTTTTACAAGTTAATAATAATTTTAAACCCACTATAGCAGAGTCTCATACACAAATGGAAGATATTGGACATCATGTAAGGTATAATTTTACAATCTCATTTTAATCCGAGATTGCTTATACGTAAGTATTTACTGGGGTTATATTTTTCATCCATGTCCATAAAAATGTTTTTCATAAAGTTTTTAATATTCTTCCATGTATGTTTAACATCATTGTTACCCCTCTTTGACAGTTACTTGGTGTTATGGAAGGAATATTTCTTTTTTTTACCATACGTGATACTTTTTGACTTTTCAGTTAAAAGTATGAGGATAATGTTTTTTAACTTATAAGGTATGAAAGGATTTTTATGGATTCATAATACCTTATTTTCATGAATCATACTCTATAATATTTTAGGAATATTTTCAACAAAATCCTTTCCTTTTAAAATTGTATGGCATTTTGTGAAAAGAAAATGATTTTGAAGAAGAAAGGATATTTTCCTCAAGAATTCATTTCAAGTGTTTTTTCAAAACTATTTTCCATCAAAGATGAAATTACTACATATTTGTATGTTTCAAGTATAATGTCTCTATGATTTACATTGTTTCACTTTTTTTATGATGAAATGATATCCATTTTATTTATATGGATTATGTTATGATGGGATGATGTTTATGAAACCCATTTTATTCTTTAGGTTATGATAAATGATTTATGTTTATATTGTGGAACACGTAAGAATGATTTCATCATGAGATAGACATGTATAGAATGACAAGTTAATTCGTTTTAGTAATACTGGGCTGGAATGACATGTAAACCCTGTTCAGTAATGGACTTTCTCCACTATGATGGTCTTGGAAGCAATGCCTTGGCTACTATGGAAATAATAACATGTGATTAATGGTTTCCACAATTACATTCTTTATTACCATGAAATTGTATCATGGTTAATGTTCCTTTATGATATATGAATTATGAACTACCATGATTTATGTCATTACTCATGATTTTGATGTTTTATGTTAATGATATAACGTTCAAATGTTTAGGGATATTTTTAGGTTCTCCATGTTTACCCTTACTGAGCATTTGAGGTCACCATTTTTATGTTTTCTTTTCCCTAGGATATAATGAAATGTATTATGTAAGAAAACCAAAGGGGAAGATCTTTATGGGAGATGTTAAAAATATTTCACCATGATTAGAAGATTATGTTCCAAGTTTCCAAAGACACTAAACTAATACAGTCTTTGGGAATCTATTTTGGTAATGTATTAAGTATTCCGCAAAATTAATGTAATGCCTATGTACGTCAAGCTTTGGGTCTCTACAGTTGGTATCATAGCGAAGGTTTAGTTAAACATTGGAAACTAGGATGTGAAAAAATAGTGAAATCCTTAGAGATATTTCTATGGTATGTCTAGGGATGTCACTAAGGTTAAGTACAAGTATAGGTTATAGTCCTAGAATTATGGTAACAATCTTAGAATTAAACTTAATATTTTATATATTTAAGGTACTCCCCCTTTATTATGTTGTTTTCCAAGTATGATTTTTTCCTCTCACGCTATTCTTTTTGAGTTTTAGATGATGGCTGGAACTCGAAGGAACCGTGTTGATCAATTTAATAGAAAATGAAATAATTGTCCTTCTCAACAAACCAATGTTATGGTAGATGGAGTGAAAAATCTTATTGCTATACTTACACAAGCTATAAATCATTATGGACTTTCAAATGAGCAGATAAGGGAACAATATTCTATTGAGTCCTTCATGAGGTAACATCCACCTTATTTCCGTGGTTCTTCTGATCAACATGTTGCTGAAACATGGATCTGTACCATTGAAAAGATATTTTCTATACTTCGCTGTTCCAAACATGAAAAAGTAATTTTGGATTTTTACTATTTAGAAGGTGAAGCAGACCAGTGGTGGACTCTAATTAAGAATACAATTCCCTAAGATGAAATTAAATCCATGGAATGGTATGAGTTCAATAAATTATTTTTCAATAAGTACTTCCCTCATATTCTTCGAACAAATATAGAAAATGAGTTCCTTAAGCTTAAGCAAATGGATGATTAATCTGTTGGTATATCCGAGTCAAATTTTATAAGGCTTTCAAGGTATGCATCTGGCTTTATCATCCAACCTAAAAGTAAAGTTTATCGATTATTCAGTGGATTAAAACTAAGTATTCAAAGGGAATTAGCTATAAGAGACATCAGTACCTATGAAAAAATTGTCCATTGTTCTATCAAGGTAGAACTGGAAGTTGGTGTTACATATCCATCTCATGGTTTTGACTAGAAACTAAAGATGGAGTTCAAGGAAGAATCTCAAATCAATGTTGAAAATAAGTCGAATGTTTCTTTATCCTCAAAGTGTGGAAAGAAGCATGGTGCAGATTGTCTTAAAGGGACTAGAAAATGTTTTAAGTGTGGAAAAGACGGTCAACGAGTAGCTGAGTGCCGAAGTAATGTAAAAAATTTAGCTAATGATGTGAATAGAGAAAAGACTACAGAGAACACACCACAAACACTTCAATGCTTCAAGTGCAAGGAAATGGGGCATTATGCTAACCAATTCCCTAATCCAAGGGTTACTGATGATCGACATGCAAAACCTCTTAAGGAAAAGGACAAAGGGAAGTCACATGCGATCATTATTTTAGATTTTGAGTTTGACAATGATGTTGTGTAATGATTAAGTGTTTAAGTAATGGGTTTTAAAAATAGTATCATGGAATCTCATTTATAGAAACATGGAAATTTGGAATATCTGTGTATTGGTTTATTGTGGTTTTCAATAATTATATGGTACCACTAACCATGAAAAGCGATTGAAATATTTTCGTAAAGCAGATGATATGTACATAATGAAGGGATAAGGATAAAAAAATATGTTTAATATTATTAATGAGCTCATGACTGATATAAGGACAAAGTGACATCATGGTTTGATTATAAAGAATTTTTGGGATTTTGGTATGTGGAAGGAGTTAACATTTGACATCATTTATTCTTTCAATAAGGGTATATGGTAATTAATGTTGCAATAGAATATAATATTTAGGTATTCAAATGTTTGTAATGCGATCAACAAGATATATATTAGCATATATGAGGGATAAATGATAGTATTCACATGCATGGTAGATGACTGCTCTAGTAATCTTTTTCTTTATACTATGAGATTGGACAAAAATATTTTGGATAAGACTAATGATTGAAATAGATTAAGTTAGACATCAGATAGTATTGTTTAAGGCTAGAACTTTTTGATATTATTTCTAAAATTTTATAATAGTATAGTTTTAGAAAAAGGACAACCTGTTGGATGGGAGACAACCTGTCGCATCGGACAAGGCAACAGGAATCGAAACCACAACTGAAGTGCGACATGCCTTTATCACTTACCATTGGCCTACATGAAGTCCCTGGTTTGTAGAAATTAGTTTTATTTTATTACGTGGTATGATAGATGAATTATAAGTCCATTTTTGGAACCATATACGATTAATCTCACCATAGATGGACTTATGTATATTTAAAAACTTTTGCTAACCTTATGTTTGAGACACATGGGATGACCTATCATTCAATCGCATGATTTGGTCACACTTCACAAATTAAAAATTTAACTTCATTTCTTTGAATAAGAGATTAAGTATAAATTGTTCATGGAATGACCAATGATGTTATTACACTTAAATCAAATAATTATTTATCCTTATGTAAATATTCATCAACTTTAGGGAAATGGTGTTGTGAACAAAAAATGTTGTCATAGTACTCTCATATTCGATGAATCAGATGGTACCTTAGATCATCACAAATTTATGGCTTTGTGATTGTTGTCTTTTTCATAGCCATGTTCTCTACCACTCTTTATCCAAACATGATGGTTATATTTCTCTTCTATATCCATATTTTCACCTATATTCTTTGATGTGGAAACTCAGTGATGAGTTACTTTGGTTATACATTATGTTTCTAACGTTCCTTTTTAAAAATGATGATTTTGTATTCATTTTTATGATGTGGGTTTCTATAAAATAAACTTTCAAGTACAAAACCATTTATAACGATGATGAATTTCGAGGGTGAAATTCATTTTAAGGGGGGTAGAATATAACATCCCGAGATTTTATGAGAAATATATTTTTTAATTTCTTTGATGTATTGTGTTGTAAGCTACACAAATATTAGCTTATGTAATACTTAACACTATATTATCTTTTAGTATATGCAAACACTATTCTTGGCTTTTGTTGAATGCAAGAGGGACCTTCTTCGATAGCGTGTGTTGTACTCAATACTAAGTCTCACTAAACAATGATATATTATTATAATATTATGAACCAGCTATTATGAATAGTGTTAACTGCATTTTTAATTTTATAACATTGTAATTCATCTTAAAAATTTTCTATAATGAGATAAGA
Organism: Viscum album; assembly: GCA_963277665.1. Classification (NCBI taxonomy): domain Eukaryota; kingdom Viridiplantae; phylum Streptophyta; class Magnoliopsida; order Santalales; family Viscaceae; genus Viscum; species Viscum album. The sequence continues at coordinate 1,339,937,411 of OY728139.1, read as the reverse complement.
AAACAAAATCATTTTTTCGATAAAAGTTGTATTTCTAAAAAAATGCAGTTTTACCGCCTTTTGATGGCGCAACCATTTCAAATATAATTTTTTCCATGTTTATCAGTTAAATTATAAAAAATAAACTTCTTATTTTGAATCAGGATATAAAAATTTACATTGGATAAATTTTGATACTTTTCTGATAACTTTCATATTTTGATGAATAGTAAAAATACAGTAAATTTTAATTAAAAACCACTTTCTTTCTGCAAGATAATTTATATGGTTAGATTATAATATTTAATGGTTTTAAAGTATAAATAGAATATATTTTTACCATTTAATATAATTTATGTCATTACCATTAATTTTATATTGAATTCATAGGAAAAACATTTCAATCTTTGACAATGTTTTAACTTTTAAAACCCATTTTCTTGACAACAGGTTTAATTTTAAATTAATTACAGAAACTTATGTGTTTTGAATCATGTAAAATGGATTCCATATTAGGATTCGGTGGGTCCAAATTATGTTAATAGGTTACTTTTAGTATTTTGACATTATGAATAACAACTACGGTAATTTTTACTTACCACAATTAAAGGTAAATTAGGTAATTAAGGGTAAACATAATATTATAAAATTACCCTAACACCCGGAAAAATTCTATTGGATGAATAAAAGTCGACCCATATCACCTAAGGGTAAGAATAGATTCTTTTCATGGATTATTGACCATGAAAATGAGATAATTATAATTAAAACTAAAGAAAGCGACAACATGTCACTCTCTTATATCCTAAAAGTGTAATAATTTTAATTTAGTGATAAACATCATAAAACATTAAACATGAATAGTTTACAGAAATAAAATAAAAGTATATAAATCATGTGAGTTTATTTATAATTTTCATTGATTAAATACTTATCATTAATGATGACACAATAGTGATGTTGAAATTATTTTATTGATTGAAATATCAAATAAATGGTTTTAAAAATATTAAAATAAATATTATATGAACTATTTGATGTAATATAGAAATTTTTTAGATGATTAGGACATGTTAGGAATCTATTAAATATATTTTTTGAATATATCCTCTATGTGGATTATATTTAAATTCAAATAAATGAATAGTTTCAAAATTGACACTATTGTTATTTTATAAAAATAACATATTATAAAATTGTTTAAAAATCACTAAATTTTTTAAAAAATATAACTTGAAATTTATATGGTCTAACATGTCATAAATTTTCCAATTATTGACAACTCACAACACATAAGTAATTATTTATAACAATTTAAATTTTAGAATATTATTACCACAAATAAAATGAAATAGATTAAATAAGGATAATTCAATTTTATATGTTTTAAAATAAATTCAAAACGTGTATAAATTTTTTTTCTTGATGATATTACAACCCAATATCATCTAATATTATAATTGAGTCATTTTTGGATGTTCTTAAGTGGGGTTTGAATTTATTATAAATTAAAAGTTCTTATGTTTCCAAAGGTACCCCTCTCCTCCCTTATAAAAGGGAACCTCCTCCCTCTTTTCATCACAGCATTATGAGCCCTCAAACTTGGCCGAACCCTACCCATTTCTCTTCTCTACATCCCAAGAAACATACTAGAGGTCCTGCTATTCTTCAAAGACCAACTTTAATGCCCTTAAAGGAGGTTTAGCAGAGGCGTGCTGAAGAAGAGGTAATATCCTTTACCGATTCTTTCAAGTTCATTTCTTATTATACTTTATCTTCTTTTGTTGTTTAAAAATAAATTAGTATCATTAGTATCACTCATATACATATATGTTATGATAAATATTAACCAACCATATTTCACCTTCTATCCATCCTACAGAAAATGAAATCACCGCGCATGCGTACGTACAGAATACTGTCTCCACGCCGTGGTGTAATCTGTTTTTCCACCACCACCTTACTTGGATGGGTATAATGGTGTAAAGAATAACTATATATGTTTATTATAACATGATAATAATTCTGAGATATTATATCATCCACTCTAATTCCATTCAATAATTATGGGAACAATTCCATCACTCATGCGTACGTACGGATTACAATCTCCACGACACGATGATATTCATTCTCAAAGTTATCCATTAAAGAATGATTATAAAGTATATATAATAAATAATCATGAAATATATAACATATTAATGATACTGGAGTTATGTATATATTATTTACTTACTTCCGTTAAATTTAATAAGGAGACGAAAACAACGTTCATGCGTACATACGACCTACAATCTCTATGAACGGTGTATTTCTTTCCATTTATCGATATATTATATATATGTATATTATGAATATATATTATATAAAAATAATTTTTTACATTCTGTAATTAAGTAATTATATGAATAATTAAAAGTCAAAACACGAACGATAAATGAAACGATTTTACCCAAAACACAGCTTTAACATTGAATTGACAAATGAACGGGTAATATAAAGTTGTACGTAAATCATATATGATATCATAAATATAATTATGGTTCTGTTACAAGTTAATAATATGTTTAAACCCACTATACAGGAGTCTCAGAAACATACGGATGAAATTGGACACATGGTAAGGGATAATTTTGCATTCTCATTTTTATCTGAGACTGCTTATACATAAGTATTTACTAGGGTTATGTTTTCATCCATGTCCATAAAATTGTGTTTCATAATGTGTTTAATATTCTTCCATGTATGTTTAATGTCATGTTAACCCCTTTTTGACTGTTACTTTGTGTTATGGATGGAATCTTTCTTTTTTTTACCAAACATGGTACTTTATGACTTTTCCATTAAAAGTACGAGGATAATGTTTTTTTAACTTATACGACATGAATGGATTTTTATGGTTTCATAACTCCTTATTTTCATGTAGCATAATCTACAAGATTTCAGGACTATTTTCAACAAAATACTTTTCTTTTAAAAATGTATCGCATTTTATGAAAAGAAAATTATTTTTATGACGAAAGGATATTTTCCTCAAGAATTCATTACAAGTGTTTTGTCAAAACTATTTTCCATCTAAGATGACATTATTTCATATGTGTATGTTTCAAGTATAATGTCTATTTGATTTATTTGGTTTCACTTTTCTTATAATGAAATCATATCCAATTATTTTATATTGATTATGTTATGATGGGATGCTGTTTATGAATCCCATTTTATTCTTTGGGTTATGATGAATGATTTCTGTTTATGTTGTGGAACACGTAATAATTATTTCATTATGAGATGGGTGGGACAAATATCTCCCTCCAATGCAGTGGGTAAAGATTTATATCTCATGATATAGACATGGCTATAATGGAAAGTGAATCTGTTTCAGTAATACAGGGCTAGAATGAGAAGTAAACCTAGTTCAGTAATGGACTTTGTCCACTATGATGGTCTTGGTAGCAATGCCTTGGCTACTATGGAAATAATGACATGTGCTTAATGGTTACCACAATTACATGCTTTATTCCCATTCTTTTTTATCATGGTTAATGTTCCATTATGATCTTTGCCTTATGCACTTCCATGATTTATGTCATTACTCATGATTTTGATGTTTTATGTTAATGTTCATACGTTCAAATGTTTAGGGATTGTTTTATGTTCTCCATGTTTACCCTTACTGAGCATTTGAGCTCACCCTTTTTATTTTTTCTTTTCCCCAGTATATAAATAAATATTTTGGGTAAGAAAACCAAAGGGGATGATCTTTATGGGAGATGTCAAAAATCATTCACCATGATTAGAGGATTATGTTATGAGTTTGCAAAGACACTAAACTAATACAGTCTTTGGGAATATTTTTTTGTCATGTATTATGTATTCCGAAAAAGTCATGTAATGTCTATGTACGTCAACATTTGGGTACCTACAATGGTCTTGGATGTGGTATAATGAAATTCAATCAAACTCTAAATAAGAATGTATCTAGAGACTGGAAATCCAAAACAAATGTGGCTTTTAGTGCCATTATTTAGGATGATGGAAATAATATATCGCGAATGTGATCATGCTTTCTATTTTCTCATTTGTTTCATTTTTAATTTTGTTTGCATGAATAATGTGGAATGTTGATGCCCCTCCTGATAAGACATCACCGCTTTGTTTTATCCAAATATTTAGTCAATTTAACTGATCATCTTTTAGATTGAATAAAATATATTTATACTTTATTTGAAGGATGCACACATGTCATTTATTTGAAAGAATGAAATGTCACATAATCTTCTGGATCAGTATGATCATGAAACTAGAACCCCATTTTTATATATATGTTTTTAATACCCATACATAGTGACCTTGGGGAAGTTCTGAATAAATCATTGCCTTCTTTTGGAGGGTTATGAATAATAAGATTTCCCTTTCACTACCTTCTTAATTAAACCAATAAAAATCATTGAGTGAGAGAGAGACTTATTCATAAATTTTCCAAAGGAATTTTTTCGTACCTAGTAGCCTCTATAAATTTTAAATAAAATGTTCCTTCTCATTTGAATCTTTTTTAATATATATATATATAATCTCATATGGAGTCTTCTTTCATAGAAGAGTTCTCATTATTTATTCCTTTTAGGTTTTAATTGTGGGATTCATTTTCCCTGTTTCCAACGTATTGAAATAACAATATAATATTATTAATTATGTTTTAATAATAATATCTAATATTTTTATTGAAAAATATTAATCATTATTGTAATATGTATGTAATTATGTTTCGTTAATTACAAATAATTATAATAATGTAATAATTATGAACAAATTCATGAGTAGTTTAATTAATAATACAATTAATAATTTAAAATACCTAACTAATTAATAATATAACTAAATATATGATAATAAATATTATTAATATAACTAAAAAGTAATCACTAATGAAAATAGTTTTCTATAATAAAATTTGAAATTAAATTAATAAAAGTGATAATAATTATTATTAAGAAACATAATGAACAATTGATTTGAAAACACACTTCTATGTCTACATGATTTTTTTTATTAAAACATAAGCACACACAACATAATTGGGGGTGCGAAAAATGACGATCCATAATGTGAAAACTATCCACTAAATAAAATTCTCTTACAAAATCGCATAAACCCACATCATTGCAATATCAAATCATATCAACCAATCATCTTCACATTTTTCATATATGTTTCCCCTTTTCTGAGATCCAACCTAATTTGTCAGATATTGAATTCTCCCAATTGATTAGGAATATGAAATGGAGGAACTTAATAATCAATTTATGATGGGACAACCCTCTAAGTGGAATTTAAAAATTTCCCTCTCATGTGAACAATATTGGGATCATTGTCACCATTTGAGTGCTGGACTTGATGGTTTTCTATTTCAATCCCTTTCTATGTACTCATCTATTACGTCATCACTAATTTTTTTTATCATTTTCCAAAGATGGTATATCTATTGGTAATGGAATATTTTCTATGGGTAATGTTTTTTACCAACATGTGGCTCTTTCAATAAAATAATGGAAAAAGAAATGTCTAAAAAAGTAATTACGGGTGATAAAATAATTGTTTTTCAATTATAATAATTAAAATAGATTATTTATGTGTCTGAAAAAATGATTAGCAATAGATTCAAATATCATATTTATCTATTGGTAATGTTTCATACATTTATCTTTTTTTATAATATTATTAACAATATTATTTTATTTTTTCCTATAATACATGTCACCAAATAATATATGTTTGGAATTATTTTTTTAATTAAAATATTCTATATAGATATTAAAATATTTGTTACTATAATATTATTTTATATTTATTAACCTAATTATATATAATATATTTAAATTATTAAAATTATAAAATTATATTATGTAAAATTAAAATAAACTAGGTGTTTATTTGAAAAACGTTTCCAACATAATTTAATGACATGTTCAAATTCCAAGTATAAACCTAAATCTCCAAGAAACATATTACAAAAAAGTTCAAAATCAAAGATACACTATATGAAACATCATCAAACATCATCTAATTTTTTTTCTAAAACATCACATGTCACTTTGTCAATTCACAAAAGAAATAGGTTTCTTTAACTTAAAACAATGTTAACTTTAAACTTATAAAATGTTATCATAAATATTCCAATGGGATATTATCATTCAATCAAAATAAAAAATCATTTCATTTAAATTTCATGTGTTTTTGGGAAATACTTAATTTTTAAAAGGTGTTTCAATACCAACAAGTGTAGAAAACTCCATCAATAATGAAAATTGTTACAATGTGAATTCCATTAAGCACGTAAATTTTTTAAGCCTAAAGTAAATCAGAATTTAACCCCAAAATATCGAAATGTTGATCTTTCAACCATCGAGGATAAAAAATAGACAAAACATCCCTTATGATTAATAATTAAATCACAGAGTATGATTTTTTATGTGAAAAAATATTTTTAAAAACTAGGTGACATATAATTATAGTAGGCTTGAGTAGAAGAATGGAATTCTCACTAGGCTGAGTATAGTGAATTGGAGCTTTAAATTTTCTAAATATGGTACACCATAACACTATGATAGAATAACCCCCCCCCCCCACACACAAAGAACATTATGTTAGACCACCATTATCTCACTTCAAAACATATCATCAGAGGTCTTTCAAACACTCCTCCATCATCTATGTTCATAGATTTATATAATCAAAAAATTACAAAAAAAACCCATAAAAACTCATAAAAAATATAATCACCATTCTAAAACTATCAGGTCACACTAAAATTAATAGATCAAAACTAAGATCAAAAGAACCACATATGATAAGATAATACTTATTGTTTTTCATCTCCATGATTAGTAAATCAAATAAAGAAGATAAAATAATGGTGAGTCCTAAAAACCACAATAACATTATATGGTAAAATAAAGAAGTAAAAATACTATAAGAACATGACACCAAGAATGGGTTCAACGGTGCACCCAAAAGAAACCATGACCCAGTAAAGAAATCCATTCAAAATAATACCAAATGAATAGAAAATTTCCATATCCACTTCACGATTACCTACCGAATCCATGATCATACACCCAAACCCAAGGGAAAACATATAACTCTCCCATTACTTACTTTAGTCATCACATGAATTCAAAATCCTAACCATTTATTTCCACACAACACCACTACAATAAACCTGATGTTAAAACACCCCCAATAATAGTCATATCTCTAATTCTAGCCTCCCTTGAATAATTTCTATGAATATGGTGCTGGTGACCAACCACAGACACTATAGCATGCCAATAAAACCTTTCATGAAGTCAAATGTACACCTACAAAACCATTAAAGGATTATCAATGAAACCATATAAGATAAAAAGTAATGAAAACACAACATATTATAAATAATAATAAATCCATCTAACTACTGTATCATAGTATTTTTATCAAAGGTAATAGACTCTATAGTTCACATCGATCAGTAAAGAATGAAATACTTAAATGAAAAGGGAGACCTAGAACAACAAATTTTTATCTAAACTACCTGTCTCACTAGTAAAGATCACAAAATAAGAACAAACCTTCAACCTGGAGATGATGAGTAACCATGAATAACACAAAAATGAAATGTGAACCAAAAAAACATGACGAAAAATCTATAATAAACTATTTGTTACCAAAAAAATAAGAAATGAAACATCCAACCTGATTAAACATCCTTAATTGGTTCAAGTAATCTGTACTCAATGACTAAGAGACAATGACTATAGAAATGGTTTGATAAATAACAAAAATTTAAAATATATAAATTATTTTCTATGATCATTTTCAAATTAAAAAAATATATAATATATAAGAAAATTCAATATCATATTCCATTCTATATAAACTAAAATATGAGTAGATAACACTAAACCAAAATTAAAATTTATTTGTATATTTAGACAACAAAAACGTTCCAGATATATTAATAGATTCAAAACCAAAATCAAGCACATATAATTTATAATTTATGAAAATATAAACTAGAAAAAATTATTATTTAGTGGGTTTTTATTAGTTTTGTTCCTATAACAGTCACTAATTATTATTTTTTAAATATTATTTGAAATATAGCTATTGTTTCATGACACCGTTGCTGATCATTATATTTAAGTGTGGTATGAATAAAAAAACCAGTAAATACTTTTTAAAAACATATTTAACCCCTCCCCCACCATGACCTCAACCCCCATGACCTCGAACCCCTACCCCCACCTTGGGAGCCTCTCCATTGTCATCGAACCCACCCCCTCCCTTGACACTAACCGATGGGTTTTCTCCTACACCCCCGATGGGTATTATTCACATATGAAGACCCATATTCCCTATTTCCCAAATACCACACCAAAGGGTTATCAATCACAATATTCTTCCCCATGACCCTCAACCCCTTCCTACCTCCTTGATTTCCACTAATTCTATCTGAGTTGGAAACTTTGGGACCATATCCATGACCACTATGCTATCTGTCTCCCTCTCATTGCCTCAGTGACATTCTTACATGATACCCAACTTTGTTAAAGTGATGTGTAATATTTATTAATTTATATTGTTAATAGTTTACATGTAAAATTCAATTATTTCCATGTTAGATTTTTATTCTATTGAATCATAAACTTACATTGGTCAATGATGAAATAGTGTAATGCTAAAAAGTGATTGTTATTGTTTAATTTAGAATTTTCATCTTTATATATTAATGAACAAGTAGAGGAGAAAAAATAAAATACATATGGCTAATGTTTGGATTAATTTACCTAAAAAAACTCATTATTCCAATGGTTTTGATGACTTTTTAGATTATGTAATTATAAACTAATCAATTGATGGTTGAATAAAATGTTCTTATCCTTTTTTAAAAAATATATGTTTTTTTAAAAGTTGGGGCCAAAGCCTCATTTATTATTAAAACCTAGAAAATACCTCTTTTAACTGGGTATAGGGAGACCCATTACATAGCCCGAAGGATAAAATTCAGTATAAAACTTGATAAATGACGAATTTTTCATGGAAGGATATAATTTCAAATATTTTAATAGATAAAAAGAACATTAAATTGATCATGAGAAGTTAAATATTGTACAGAAAATCTGTGAGAAAAAATGAGTTTTATGAATTAGTTGAAGAATGATAATAAGAACTGTATGATGGGTGTACCATCTATTGGAAGTTTTCTTTTCTACTTAAGTTTTATCATACCATGTTTCTATGTAAAATTACTAATAAAGTAATTTACCTAATTTTAATGATTCTTCATGATGTATTTAATGATGCTAAGATCCCTGCATCATTCTATGAGATGAATAAAATCATTAGAATGCTTAGACATGATTATTAATCAATACATGATTGCCCAAATTATTTCATTATTTATAGGGGAGAAGAGTCTGATAAAGAAGAATGCATAATATGTAACTCCCCAACCCTAGTTTCCCAGAGTCAGTGCATTATTACATAACATTGGCTTGATCATAATAGATCAAGTCTCCAAATACTGTTTAGTTTAGTAGTGTTGGAAGTACTAGATACATACATAGGTTTTACATTACATCATTCATTAAAAAACATTGTGTCTCCTTTGGACACACTCATATACCATAGCCTATCCGTGCAAGTCAATTATAATATACTTGTTCACATCCTAGGAAATGAAAATATAAGAAAGGGGTGAGATTAGATGCCCAGTAAGGATAAAAATATAGCATAAGCTTTCATAAAAAAGCATAAACATTTAAGGAAATATATCAGAATGAAACACTAGACTTTTAAGCTAAAACATCAGCATAATATGGCAAGGATAAATAAAAATATTCCATTTACTTATTCACATGGATATTCTAGTAGTTGTATAATCACATGTAATATCAATAGATAATTTTATAATGATGGAATGCATAATGTCGGACATCATAACCAAATAGTCAATGCCTCGGGTCAAGACTACATATAAGATTTTTTCAACGCCTTGTTCCAAGACACTAGTTTGTCTCATGAGACCTACCTCTGTATTAAAGAGCTATAACATGCTCCACCCATCACATACTAAGTCCAATTAATTCCTCATAGAAAAAGGGTGAAACATAACATAAACATTCATATAAAAACTAGCATACAAAATTTCAATACTTTAACTATAAACCATGAATGGTATAAAAATAAAACACCCACAATAAAACATATCATAACTCATTCAATACAACATGGAATATTGTATTATAGTAAACCAAAATAAAATAAGTGTAAAATTCAACAAAGGATGTTGTCATAGTTGAAAATGATCAGTAAAATGCTTTAAGAGATATACCTCTTTTTATGGAATAATTTAAAAGTCTCACAATTTATAAAGGAATTCATTTAAAATATACTTTTTAATTAAACTATCCCATACCACTTTGAAAATTTTCAATGGAATTAAAATTTTAAAATAATAATGTCTATAAGAATAAATCCCTAAAATCATTTTGAATACGTGGACATTAATTTAATGGATTTAGAAAAACAAATCATAAAAAAAATTTAAAATGATGATATAGTTAAAGTGTACCTTCCATGAAACCTTAAAATATTCCTTTTGAAAACATTTTTCTGAAATAAGGACATGGATGATAAATATGTCCCAATAAATACATACATATAAACCATCTTGGATAATAATGAGATTGAGGAATTGACCCTTACCTTGTACATTTCCTTGGTAGAGGGTACATTAACCTCCTGTATAATAGTTAAATCATTGTTATTAAATTTTAAAATAACCACATATACAAATATTATATCATATATGATCTTCTAATATTGCTTTGTTAATAATATTTCTGTAGTATCATTGTTTTGGTTATTAAATGATTCATTTTACTGTATATACTTTGTTACGTAAGCCATGTTTTTTATGAATATGATTCATTTTATTTATATTTAGAATTATATTATGTTCATAAACATGATTTTTAATCATAAAATATAAATTATTCTTGAATGATTATGATGGGGAATGAATCTCAACGCGTTCGTGAAGACGGTAATCCATACGTATGAACGGGCGAAAATATCATTCTATTGATGGTTAAATCATATGTAATTGGATATTATATAATATATTCAGAATCATTGACATGTTATATTTATTATTTATATAAATTATACTCATTATTATCAAATCCAAATAATCAAGTGTTGAAAAAAATTACACCACGAAGTGGAGATGGAAAGCCGTACGTATGCACGTGTGGTGACCTTGTCATTTATAGGATGGATAGAATAATGAATATGGTTTTACCATATTTATAATAACATAAAAATATATAAAAGGTACTGGAGTTGCTATTTTGGTATGGACACAACTGAGAAATAGGAAGTGGAAGAAGAAAAGAACATGAAAAGGTGGTGAAATATTTACCTCTTCTTCGGTTTCTTCCTTTTGATTTTATCAAAAGGGATCCTTAGGTTGGCTTTCTGATAAAATTAATGCATCTAGGTTGATGTGAGGGTAGTTGGTAGGATATTTGGAGAGGGATTGGATGAGACAAATGGAATTGGAGGAGTGAAATTTTGAGAAGGGGAAGTGCCAATTTATAAGAGAGGTGTGGGGAACCTTAGGAAAAGATTGAAATATTATATTATTATAATGTCATTTTCGTTTTTTAATGGATCCAAATGGATTTATTCAAAGGCTAAGGTGGGGTTGGGTCGAACACTTATCCAGAAATAGGTTTTAGATAGGTTTAGGTCACCATATTAACCTTATCTTTTAGATTTAACTCTTAGTTAAATAGTTTAACTTGTACAATGTATTCTTGTATTATTATAATAATTGGTCAATAAAAATACTATAAAAATACAAGAGAACCGAAAGTCATTTATTATTTACATATATAACCATATATATTTTCTTTTACCAAACCATATATTTTTAGGAATTTTATATAAATTAATAATATATTATTTGTTTTATAAAATCATTTATGTCAATTTTGACACTATTTAGTATTTGATTTTTTGTGACATTCATATCAACATTATAAATTTGAAAAAAAGTTAATTATACAATCCTTTCATGTCATATTAAACTAGAAAATTTGTGGAATGAAACAAAATTCTCAATTTACATTTATTTTATTATTATAATCTCAATTATTTAAATCTTTTATTAATAAGGTAATTAATGCATCATTATTATGTGATAAATATATTTATTTATTTAATTTTTAAAAATTATAAATAAAATATCCCAATTTAGGAAATATTTGTATCTTTCTAATTAATATTTATAATCGAATTTATGTTATGTATAACCCTATATTAAAAACTGTTCAGTTATTAAAATTTGAATTTTACACTTTTAACTCTTCTTTAAATAAAATAATAATAAATGTCATAATATAATTAAAGTGGTTAAAAATGATCATATTTTATTACTAGGATTGTTTTTGGTCGAAATACACTTATCTAATAGAATTGAGACATGTGTTAGGGTAATTATAATATCATTTTTACCTTTAGTTACCGTATTTACTTTTAACAGTGGTAAATAAAATTCAACAGTTACTATTCAAAAAAATTATTTTAATCTTATTGAACCAAATTTTACTTAATGATATCAACCATGTCTCTAGGAATTTATAAATTCACCTCACAAAAGTGATAAAATTACGTTTTATGCAAATTTGCAACTGTGCCGAGAAGGTGGGTAAAAGACCGTAAAATGTTCAATAATATTTAATATATCTAAAAATATTATAAAATTACTCCAATTAATTAAATTGGAATTATATAGGTATTATGTTTATATTTTTACAAAAAATAAATTTAAATAAAATAAATAATTATTTAAATAAAAAGTATGTTTTAAACAGTAACTCAGTGTCTATTCACCAAAAAATGAATGTTTTCAGAAAAATACCAAAAATTGACCCTACGATTATTTTTATATTACAAATTCAAAACATCTATGTTTCAATAATTAATTTAAATTTAATTCCTGTTGTCAAAACCAAAAAGCGGGTTTTTAAAAAGTAAAAACTATCAAAAGAATGACATGTGTTTATATCCAATTTAAATGTGAAATTACTTATAATGACCTACATTTTATTAAATGGTAAAAATATAATATAATTATACTTTAAAACCACCAAAATTATTAATGTGACACTATAAATTATTTTTATTAAAAAAGTTGTTTTCAATTAAAATTTAGTATTTTTCACTTTTCATCAAAATATGAAATTTAACAGAAAAATACAAACAATTTATCCAAATTAATTTTTTATTTCCCTCTTCTAAGTAAGAATATAATTTCTATCAATTGAATATATAAAATTTCAATAAATTGTATTTAAAAAGGATTTTCCATTAAAATGTGGAAAAACTACATTTTTTGAAAAATACTTCTTTTATCTAAAAAATGAAACTTTTCATAATATTATGGCTATGAAACAAAAAAGTTGAATGTTAAAATTATATAGTATATATAAAAAAGTAAACAATGTGGTTAATAATATTCATAACCTCTTTTTGAACGGATTGTTTTGCGACTCATGGTGCGTTGGAACTCAGTGTTGCGTGTACCACATGCTATTGAATTACTTTAATGAGATTAAATAATATGAAATCTTGGGGTGTTACATTATACCCAATTTCAATAAATTTCATCCTCACAATTTGAAATTGTTTTTCAAAAATAAAATGATGAAAATAGAAAATATTTGTATGGAAAACCCACATAGGAAATAGGGTTAATAAAATTTAGTCTTAATAAGAGGTAAGTGGAAATGAAAAATTCACCACAAATTATGGATTAGAATAGAAGAATATAAGAGGAATTTACAGACTCATAATTGGTGGAAGAACAGAAATATTTACAGGAAGTGATTGAGGTCATCAATAACAAACAAGTGTAAATTTGAGGGCCTCAAAGCTATTAATCTATGATGCTTTAAAATATTATCAGTTCAAAAAATAAAATTTATTATGATAAAAATTTTTTGGTTTTAATATCCATTCCCTAAAGATTAATATTTAATTTCTTTATATAATAAGAGAATAAAAGATACCTAAGAAGTAGAGTTCCATTCTTCAACCAATTTCTTTCACAAACTCATCTTTCACTTAAAAAGATAATAGAATTCAAAGATATTCTATTTATCATAATCATATAGGTTTCAAAAATAACAAATTTATAATTCATTTGTCATACTATTTAAAAACACTACATTATAAAAACTCAAACATCACGTAGGCTAGTGGTAGGTGATTCACCCTTATCGCCCTTCAGTTGCAGGTTCTAGTCTCATTGCCTTGCTAGACACGATGGGGTGTCTCCCAACCTCTGGGTTGTTCTTTCTATAACAATGAAAAAATAATCATAAGAGATGTTTTAACCTTAGACAATAGTATCAAATTTACAACTCAGTCCATTCCAACCATTAGACTTATCCAAAATACTTCGATCCAAACTCACAGTCCAAATTTCATAAGGAAGGTCAACATAACATAATGAAGATCTCTTTTTGACACAAAATAGCATGTGATTACCTTCATCATGTATTATCTTAAAACATGGTATCACCCTAAATTATCATAAAATCTTATTCATTACATTAATTCTCCCTTATTCCTTATATAATACTAGATATATTCTTTATATTCCAAAATTTTTCAATACTCCAACAATGATGGAATAATCAAATAATTTATCAGTTCCAGGGTAGTCAATAATATCAAATATAATTTATCCAAATAAACCATCTATTATTACAAAATCACTACCTCAGTATCAAGACCATATTAAGGTTTATCTTTCTCACAACCATATAGTTTCATAAATGTTTAAATTGTAACCGTGTCACATTACATGGTACCATAAATTCTCAAATCATTGATGAAAAAAATACTGTAGTACAATCCTTATATACATTATGATGCTTATAACTTGTACATCATTATAACAATACTTAAATGACACATGTCCTTAATAAAAATTCAAGAACACTAATCATTCCTCTTCATCTATGGTAGTATCATAACATGATTATTATCCAATAGCATCATTTTCGGTATACTCTGATGATTGGGACATTGATTCATGTATTAACCAAACCCATTGCGATGAATCATTTTACACTTGAAACCTTTTTCTTACCCTTACAATCCTGAACTTGGTATTTTTTCACACTTATAAAAAACTCACATCCCCTTCAGGCATTTACCAAGGTGATTCTTTCCACAATTATGACATGTGGTAAAATCCTTCTTTTCATTCCTCTCTTTATATATCATTTTCTCTTCCATACTATTCTTATCTTTTTTCCCTTAAAAGACATAGGACTCAGAGAATTCATTACATATCTTATTAACAACTGATACTTTTTCTTCATATGATGAGAATATGTGGGAGACTATTTCCATTCTAAATGCTACCTTAAGACCATGAAAGATATGATCCTTCTGGCACTTTGGATCATGCGTAATGATGGAGTTATGATTCCTTATACTGGGCACCATTTCTAAGTGACTAAATACACTAGGTTAGAACATATCATAATTTATAATCCAAAAACAAGAAAAATACTCAACATTAATTGATGATTTTCACTAATCTAGTATCATAATCATAAAAATGGTTTCTTTTCTAAAATATTTACTAAAAAATCCTTCATAATGGATTTTATAGAAAATGTGAATTATCCTAATCATATCCTCTGGAGTGTCATAACCAAGAGTGCATCAAGTCCTGTTTTCATGTACCAGGATACCCCACGTCAGACCTGAAACTCCTTATCAGAGTTTTCACTCCTATGTACATCTGGCCCAGAACCGCTTCTACCTGCTCATATCCAGACATGGATGTATTGATCGAAATACTCACAAAATCTCTACATTATACAAATTCTATGAATTTAATCTATAATAATCCTTAATGTCTCTCTTAGGGTAGTGTTTTCTAAGCATGGTTTTTCCAAATCTATATTCCAAGGTTTGTACTAATATTCCTTTGATTCCAACTATAATGCCCCAGCCCAACTAACCCAGAGTTGGTTTATTATTACCTAACATAGGCATGATCATAATAGATCAAGTCTTGAAAGACCATTTAGTTAAGTAGACTTATAAGTAGTAAATATATATATGCGTTTTATATTACATCATGAAATAAAAAAAATTGTATCTCCTTTGGACGCACTCATATCCCATAATCTATCCTTGCAAGTAAATCATAATATACTTCTTCAAATCATGGGAAAAGAAAACATAAGGAAGGGCCGAGCTCAAATGCCCATTAAGGATAACAATATAGCCGAAACGTTCATAAATAAGCATAAACATTAAAGGAAAAGTATAAGACTAAAACACAAGAATTTTAAACTAAAACTTCAGCATAATATGGAAATGATAAATAAAATAATTTCATTTACTTATTCACATGGATATTCTACTAGTCGAATAATCACATGTGATATAAATAGCTCATTTCACAATGATGGAATGCTTAATGCCGGACATCATAAACACATAGTCAATTCCCCATGTCAAGGCTACAAATAATATTTTGTCAGGGCCTTGTGCCAAGAGTCTAATTTGTCCCATGAGTCCTACCGATGAATCGAAGAGCTTTAGAGGGCTCCACCAGTTACTAAGTCCAATGCATTCCTCATATGAATAGGGTATAACCTAACAAAAAAATCCATATAAAAACTAGATTATGAAATTTCAATACTTTAACCATAAATGATTAATGGTATAAAAATACAAATCCATAGTAAAACATATAATAACTCATTCAATAAAATATGGAATATTGTAATATAATAAATAAACCTTAATAAGCTTAAAATCCAATAAAGGATGTGGTCATACTTTGGAATGATCAGTAAAATGCTTTGAGAGAAATATCCATTTTTCATGAAATCATTTAAAAGCAACACAATTTATAAAGGAAGTAATTTAAAATATATTTTTGAATGAATTTTTCCCATAGCACATTAAACATTTGAAAGAAATTAACATTTTAATGTAATTATATCCATTTGAAAAAATAATAAAAATTATTTTGAAAACATTGGCATTAATTAATTAAATTTATTAAAATAAAAATTTAAAACATTTAAAATAATGATATATTTAAAGAGTCTCTTCTATAAAACCATAAAATATTCCTTTTGAAAATATTTTTATGAAACATGGGCATAGATGATAAATATTTTCTAGTAAATACATAAATATAAACAATCTCGGATAATAATGATATTGAGGAATTAACCCTTACCTTTTTCTTTTCCTTGGTAGAGGGTATATTATCCTCCTTTATAATAGTTGAATCAGTATTATTAAATTATAACAGAACCAAATACACAAATATGATATCATATATGATCTTCTAATATTTCTTTGTTAATAATATTTTAGTAGTATCATTATTTTGGGTGTTATGGGATTCATTTTACATTATATGATTTTTTACGTAAGACATTTTTATTATGGATAGAATTTATTATATTCATATCTAGAATGATATTAAGTTCCTAAATATTATTTTTAATCATAATATGAAAAATATTCTTGAATGGTTATGATGGGGAATGAATCACTTCGGGTTCATGGAGACAGTAATCTGTACGTATGCATGAGAAACAATATCATTCTATTGATGGTGAAATCATATGTAATTGGATGTTATTTCATATATAAAGAATCATTAACAAGTTATATTTATTATCTGCATAAATTATATTCATTATTATACCAATCCAATTAATTAAGTGTTGAATAAAAAACTACACCACGACGTGGAGACGGTAAACCGTACAAACACACGTGTGATGACATTGTCATTTATAGGATGGATAGAATAATTAATATAGTTATATGATATTTAAAATAACATGAAAGTATGTATAAGGAACTGGATTTATTATTTTGGAATGGAAAAAACAAATAAAGATGAAGTGTAAGAAGAAAAGAACATGAAAGGGGTGATGGAATATTTACCTCTTCTTTGGGTTCTTCATTTAGATTTGATCAAAAGGGATACATATGATTGCTTTCAGATCAAAGTAAGGCATCTATGTTGACTTGAGTGTAGTTGGTAGGATATTTGGCCAGGGTTTGGCAGATCTAAATATCTTTGGAGGTGTGAAATTAGGATAAGGGGAAGTTCTATTTTATAAGAGAGGTGAGAGGAACCTTATGAAAAGTTTGAAATATTATTTTATTATAAAATTATTTTTGGTTTTTAATGGCTCCAATTGGATTTATTTCGATTATAAAGTGGGTTTGGGTCGAAAAAATCTCAACTAATAGGTTTCAGATTTGTTTGGGTCACCATATTAAACATATCTTTTAGATTTAACTTTTAGTTAAATAGTTTATCTTTTACCATGTATTCTTGTATTATTATAATAAATGGCTAATAAACTTTCTATAGAAAGCTAAGAAACCTCCAAGTGGTTAATTGTTGTCATATATAACCTTATTTAAGTCCTTTAGTTAAACCATATATTTTTAGTAATATTATATCAATTAATAATATAATTTTTTTTAAAAACTCATTTATGTCAATTTTGACATTATTTAGTATTTGATTTTTGTGAAATTCATAACAACATTATCAAATAATTTTTCTAATAAACCATAAAATTTCATATTAACCAATAAAATTCTTGGAATGCATCAGAATTCTCAATTTTCATTTATTTTAATATTTATAATATCAATTATTTTAATCATTTATTAATAAGGTAATTACTGGATCATTATTGTGTCATAAATAATTTTAATTATTTAATGTCTAAAAATTATGAAAAAAATATCATGATATGTGAAATATATTTATCTTTAAAATGAATATTTATAATCAAATTTATCATGTATAACCCAATATAAAATTTTTTCTAGTTATTAAACATTTAATTTTGAACTTTTAACACATATTTTAATAAAATAATAATAAATGTCCTAATTTAATAAAAATTTATTAAAATAATTATATTTTATTCCTAAGTTCTATTTTGGTCGAAATAAAATTATTCAATAGAATTAGATAATGTGTTAGGTAAATTATAATATCATTTTTACCTTTAATTACCCTATTTACTTTTAACCGTGGTGAATAAAATTCAAAAGATACTATTCACCAAAAATTATTTTCATCCTATTTAACCATGTTTTAGTTAATGATATCAACTTTTTATCTAGTTTTTTTGAAATTCAACTCACAGAAGTAGTTAAATTACATTTTATGCAAATTTTTAAATATGCCTAGAATGTGGGTAAAAGACGGTAAAAGGTTTAATAACATTTTATATATCTAACCTTATAATAAAATTACTCCAATGAAATAAATAGGACTTATATAGGTATTTGTTATATATTTTTACTTAAAATAAATTTAAAATAAATAAATAATTATTTGAATAAAAAGTCAGTTTTAAACTATAACCAAGTGTTTGCACTATTCACCAAAAATTGAATGTTTTCAGTAAAATACCAAAAATTCACCCTAAGGTAATTTTGATATTCCAATTTAAAAAATGAAGTCTATTTTACCAAATTCAAAACATATAAGTTGATTCAATTAAATTAAAATAAATACCCGTTGTCAAAACCCAAAAGCGGGCTTTTAAAAGTTTAAAACTATCAATAGATTGACAAGTGTTTATGTCCAATTTAAATTTGAAAGTACTTAAAATGAACTAAATTATATTAAATGATAAAAATATAATATAGTTATACTTTAAAACCACTCGAATAAAAAATTTAATACTATAAATTATTTCTGTTAAAAAAAGTTGTTTTCAATTAAAATTTAGTATTGTCACTATTCATTAAAATATGAAAGTTAACAAAAAAGTGCAAAAAATTATCCAAAATAAATTTTTTATTTCCTGATTCTAAAGAAGAATTTAATTTCACTCAATTGAATATTTAAAAGTGTCAAATATTTGATTTAAAAACAGTTCTCCATTAAAAGGCGGAAAAACTGTATTTTTTTTGAAAAATACTACTTTTATCTAACAAATTGAATATGTCCTTATATTATGTCTAAGAAATAGAAAAGATGAATTCTAAAATTATATAGGATATATATAAAATTAAAAATGTGGTTAATACAATTCATATCCTCTTTGTGAACGGCTAGTTTGGTAAGTCGTGGTGCACTCGAACTCAGTGTTGCGTGTAGCTCAAGATATTGAATTACTTTATAGAGATAACGTACTTTGAAATCTTGGGGTGTTACATAATATTTCATACTATAAAATTGATGTAAAATTGGAAAAATGGGGGTACAAATAAATACAACATTAGGAAGAAACAAAATAAGAAAACTCCTAAAAAGGTATTGTGTTATTCCTCTAAAATCATGATTGAAAATATTATTTTTGTAGTCTATAAATGCATATGCCATAAATAATAACAATAATGGCCTATCGAGACATCCAAAATATTCAACATCATGGAAGGTATTTGATTCATTATATCCATATTTTTATTGAAATATAAGGAATTTTCATTTGAGATTTTATTTTGATGGTTTTAATATTTTTTCTATTTTAAATAATAAGTATAAAATATTGTAAGTTGTTTTGACCCCATATAATATACCTCTATGAATGTGTATATTTCATAATTCTTTCACTATTTTGGGGATTATTACTAATTTTGTTTCCAGGAAATTACATTTTTTTATACCTTCATCCTATAGTCAAATAATTGAGATAATTGAGGGATGACAATGTAGAATCATATGATGGATCAATGGGAAAAATATTCAAAATTTAGAATACTTTAATGTGGACATTTAGCGACTTTCCAAGAATAGGAATCATATCCAGTTCAAACACTAATACTAGTTTGTATTGTCCAAATTTTAATTTTATTTTTAACTTCCACAATTACCTCATAGTATAAAATGATATTTTATGCATCATTGTGGATTTATAAATTGTTTTCATAAATTCAGGTTTAAGAAAACACAATTAAATAGAGATATTGATTGGAAAAATCCAATAAGGGTGTTACCTAGTTTATAAATCATTATAAAATTAATGAATTCCATAATAGAATTTAGAAAATGTAATAAATATAAAGAAGGGTGAAAAGGGTACGAGGTGAAATACTTGAAGTAGCTAGAACACAACATGGAATTGAATGATTATATTTTGAAGCATCACTATTCAGATTTTAATTTGATATTTCATAATCTTGATATAATTAATATTGAGATGAACATATGTGAATGTTTAATTTTTTACATTACTTAATAAATAGGGTAAATCTAAGGATCACTTTAATTTTCATTAGGATTCGAAATCAGTGGATATAAATCATTTTTGTGGGAAAATGATTATTTGAAGTATCCTTCCATGATTTTTACATTGAAAAATCTTGTGAAATACATATTGTTTTGAATTTTAATGCATGTAAACTGTGATAAATGGATATTCTAGTAATATTTCAAGGTGTTTGACATAAAACATTTAAATTTACATGGATTAAAAATTCATGACATATGGAGTAGTTTTTGTCATTGGAATTTCATGATACATTACCTAAAAAAGATGAGTTGTGAACCATTTTTAGAGAACTTTTTGGGAAAACTATAAATGTAATTCTTGGGAAAAGTCGTGAAAGAATTTTTTTTAAAATTCATTTGGAGATTTTATTTCCCCCTTTATTCTTCACATTTGTGATTTATTTTACTTTTTATTTGGTTGAAGAGACTAAACATTGTAGATCAAAACACTATCAATATATGTATCCAATCTAGTGGTATATTAATAATATTTTTATTTTTATTTATGAATTCAATTTTATCAAATCATTATGTAAATTGGTTTAATAGGTTACTTATTTTTTCATCATGTTATTAGGTCATTTGAAATCATATATTAGGAATAAAGATCTACCGGAAGCCTCTGTTTTTAATGACTACATAGCTGAAGAGAGATTGACCTTCTATTCGTGGTATTCATATAGTATTGAGACTAGATTAAATCATGTTGTACGTGTTAAAAAAATATCTACTAAATATCAATCTAAAAACAAATAACTAGAATTTTCAACTATTGGATGACCAATTGTAAAGGGGTTAAATTTTATAATAAATAATTGGATTTTCTACTAGTTCATAGATTTGTGGTACTCAATAGTCTTATTGGAAATCTATTTATTGAAGTATTAAGATTTAAAACAACGAGACGACTAAGGGTTTCACGAAAAATGAGTTAGAGTAAAAAAAGTTGTTAAGAATGAGATTATGGAATGGTTCACCTATTATATAAGTACTTTATTATTTTCATATTATATAATTTTAGTTATTTTTTATTTAAAATGTTATAAATAATATATTATTGTCTAGATAATGAATTTTGAGACTATATCAAAAATATAAAATGATTTTTTGTTTTTGGCTTGAGGTTCTCTTAGGAAGGATATGTGATTTGATGCCTACAAGATTCAGGGATTCATGGTTCAAATAATTTATCACGAAGAAGATTTAGAAACTCAAAATAATAGTTTATTTATACTTACCATATTGGGATACTAGAGAAAACTGGTTGATATAATTAAATTAAACTATTATGGTTAAATTAAAATTGTATTATTCATTTTTAAGTGGGTAAACATTTATAGGTGTATAATGAATGATTTATTTAATTTTACATTTTTCAAATTAATTCTCTTGATATACACTGGTAAACATGCCGAGTGTGATACATATATTTTATCATTACAAGAGAAGATGTATTATTTCGTTTATGATGAAATACATGAAGGTTGGATTGTTTTTTACACTTAAAGAAGTGATACTCGTGTGATATTGGTAATGAAAATTAATTGTTACTTTGTGATAGTGATCCTCATCAACCAATAAACATCAAACCGTTTTTTCCTAAAAATAGAAAAATAATATAACTTGCAAGAGATGATGAAAATGAAATATCCTTCATAATGGTGGTTGAAAATAATGAAGAAAATTTATAGGAAGATATTTGAATTTATAAATTCTCAATGAAAATATATTATAATTTATCATTCATGAGTGTTTTATACATATATAAATATTTCTATCCTTTTACTCTTATGTAAAAATTGTTTACAACAGTATTGCTTATACATTTAATATATTATGAATCATTTTATTTGGAGGAATTCTGAAAAAAATAAATTGTGATCCTTTTCAATCAGTATCTCTGATCACACAATCACTACAGTTAGCTTCAGTGGATTCATTTGATTCTATTGTACAATAGACTTATAGTGAGCTAGAAATATCAATAGATGTTATTGGTAGACCATCGTCTGATGCACCTCTAGTGATTGAGAAGTTTGTCACCCCTCTATCAAGGGGATATTGGTATGTTACTATAACGTGTATGTATTTCATTGTATAAAAAAACTATATATATTATTAAATTTTTTATTGATTTTCTAAAAACAATATTTATAACACAAGAATAGATATCAATATGAACACTACAGATGCATGAGAACTAAAATACTTCAAGATTTTTCTTCCATTTGGTGATTTCAGGGTGCCTACTGGTGTTATTATTAGAATTTATGGACAGATCAATGAGAAGCATAAATGTGAGATGGTGATATTTCCAATTAATTATAAATAATGGATACATATTCCAACAACATGAAAAAATGATGTCTTTGATAACCATATAAGTGTTATATTAATTTAAAATTCATTGAAAACTAATTAAAAGTCCTGAGTAAAGATATTAATATAATTATAAAGTGTTATGTTTTTTATTTATTGATGTTTCTTTATTTTAAGGTCTCTCAATCCATTTCACACCCATGGAATTTTAATAAATTCGGATTGAAAATGAGATATTTAAATTATAGATGACGACATTAGTTTAATGACACATCACTAAGCTCACGAAATATGTATGAGAATGTTCATGGAGGCATTTATCATATGATGTGGAAGATGTTTGTCGATACTAATAGAGATTCATCTCATGAGGTAATTGCATATTTTGTAGTCTCTTAATAACATAAACACAATATGTTTATAATTTTTATTAATGTTTCTCTTTTTTGTAGGAATTATTTAAAAAATCAATGAATCTTGAGAAACAAGTCATTCCTCATATAACCGGGTCTCAATGTTTTTCGACAAAAAAAAATAAAAATCATTGTTTTAGTGTATCCATTATTATTTATATTATTTTGCTATAAGTAAAATCTATTTTTGAACTTATAAATTTGTTTTATAAAAGGAAATGAATTAGGTCACTCTATTGGCCAGACATAGATCTAGTTTAATGTACTTAGGAAACTCGACATTCCTTTTTGGAATGAACCTACTAGAGAAATTGGATTAAACACTTTTTATTACTATTTTATGTTTTCTTATTATGATAAAAATATATTAAAGATATTATAAAAAAATTCCATAAACACAATTATATCGGGCCATCTTCACAGATCAAATGGTGGAAAACATTTTAAACTAAAATAAAAAATTTATATTGAAAACATGAAAAACACGTCATACCGACAACATCGTGAATCAAATTTTTGTTTGGTCAATAAGTACATGTCAAAAATGAATTACGGATTATTTTCATAATGTTTTAAAAGAATATGATATCATTTTATATTTTTTGGCTATGTGATATGCATTTTAATCTAAAATGATACATAAATTGAAAACATGTACTTCGAATCATACTACCCACTTCATGTGTCTAATTGATGTGAAATCAATTCCTACACATCCAAAATTAATTATCGTTCCTTTTAATAATATTTGAAAACAATATGAACTCATTTTATTGGTTTTGATATTGTGAAAAACATAACTAAAATTAAAATTTTATATTGAAAACATGAACTTTGAGTCACAAAGAACATATCATTCATCAGATTGACATTTGGTTGATTCCCACACATAAAAAATAAATTATAAATCACTATAATAATGTCTAAAAATAAGATGTCATATTTTTGGTTTTTGAAATATGAAATGTTTTTTTAAATAAAACGAAACTTTTATATTTTAAGAACAAACACGTAAAATTACACAACCCACTTCATGTGTCTTTTGATAGTGAAATCATTGGAAAATGAGTGTAGATTTATTTTTGAAATTCTAGATCTATTGGCCCTTCAATACGAGTTATGGTTTTCCTATGATACTCATAAATTCATTTTTAGTGTTTTAAAAACTAAAACATATATGAAATTGTAAAAACCATTGCAAATGACATCATATTGTTATGAAATCATGGAAAACCAAAATTGGATTATTTTTTATATGTAGACATATAAAAAATATCCATAATATGTGTGGTGTTATCAAAATGACTTAAAAAGTGTTTTTAAAAATATCAGTGTCATTAAAAATGGGTGTTAGAGGTTAAAAATGAAGGAAAAACTATCATATGTCCATGAAATGTTAGGATATTGAGTGTATATTTAAGTTTCAAATTTAGGAAATGATAGCATGTTAACCCGAGTAATAGGATTATAGGGATGTCCATAAATGCATTTTTAGAGTTTTAAAACACCAAAACGTCCATATAATGGTGAAAACATAGAAATAACATCAAATTGACATGAAATATTGGTAAAAACACTTTTGAGTTATTTGTGATGTGCACACATAGAAAACACGTCCATCCGTTATATGGTGTGATCAAAATCACTCATTAATAATTTTAAAAGATACTAATATCTTTATAACCATGTGGATAGGGTCAAAACCAAGGAAAAAATATTGTATTATATTTAAATCAGTGGATAATGTCTATAGATTTATTTTTTAAATTTAGGAAGCAATGAAACATCATTCGTATTTTTTCCCCTGAGATGGTCATAAACACATTTTTAGTATTTTGGACACTAAAATGTGCATGTAATGGTAAAAAGCCTATAAAACATTATCATATTGAAATGAAATCATGGGAAACCCACTATTAAATTACGTGGGATGTGTATGGAAAGAAAATATCTAAATATAAGATGAAGTGTGCTTAGAATGAGTCAACAAACAATTTTAAAAGTTACAAAAGTCTTTAAAAACATGTTTCATAGGATTAAAACCAAGAAAATAGTCTCAGGTGTCTTTGAAATCATAGAAAAATTACTATAGATTGATTTATCAAATTTAGGAATAGAAGACAAATAATTCTGAGATACAATTTTCTTGGGATACATATAAACAAATTTTTAATGTTTTAAAACACTAAAGCATGAATATAATAATCAAAACCATATAAATCAACCATAAATTGATGTTAAAGAATGGGATAACCATTGTTGAATCATTTTTTATGATTAATCATAGAAAACACGACCATTTTAAATGTAATGTATTACGAATGGTTAAAATAAAAGTTTTAAAAGATACTAAAGTCTTTAAAACAAGTGTCCTAGGGTTAAAACAAATAAAATAGTGTGTGAAGTACATGAAATTATAAGAAAATGACCATAGATTGATTTTTGAAATATTGGAATTGACACAAAATCATTCTAAGTTATAGTTTGGACTGGGTGTTTGTAAAAATGTTTTTAGTATCTTAAAACACCAAAACATGTGTTTAATAGTCAAGACCATAGAAAAGAAAATTTCATTGACATGAAATTATGGGACAACAATTGTTTAATTATTTTTTAGATACACGACATGCTACCTAGCAAATTATTTGAAATATGTTTATTAATTAATTTGAAACATACCATAAATAGATTTAAAAATTGATTAGATTGCTATATACCTATCAATTTTCATTTCGATGTGTTGAATCATATCTTAAATAGGCAATTTTATGTTCAAAAATTGTTCATCGTAATATATTACATTGTTTATGTAAAAAATTATTTTGTACTATCAATAAAATAAAAACGTTTATGCACAACATTATAAATATATTATTTGTCTATTATCTTTCACATTTCATTTGTTTAATGTGTTGTTTTGTATTGTGGGTGATATATTGTAGTAGTAGGTAGAAGGTTGACCATTTTGGTTGATGACATTGTTTATAAGGTAGTCATGATGGTTCTTAGTTTTGTGGTATAGTTATATATTATCAATAAATCTACTTTAATTTTGATTGATTGTCTTATATTCTAATTTCTATCTTCATTTTGGTTTTGTTTTATTAAATGATGTGATTGATTCCAGTTGATGACAAGATGTTGAGGTAGATGGATGAAGCCAAGATAATGGGATGGATGTATATTCTCTAGGGGTTTAATAGTTGTCATTAGACATATTTTATAACTGTATATCGATTACTAAAATTATAGGTTACCTGATTTTTTATATATATGACCATGGATATATGATTGTGTATGTATGATGAGTTTGTAATGCACTTATGCTTTAGTTTGTTGTATGACTATGATTTTTATATGACTATTTTTTTATAAAAATTAAAAATGTTGTAATATATTTAGTGGTGGATACTAAAAATACCAGTTAAATAGATAAATTATAATCAATCTAGTAGTGGTAATGTTAATTTCCCACATTTTATTTTCAATTGGATTTTATTTAAAATGAAATAATGTCAGATGAATAAAAAACCATTTCATGTAACAAAAATTAAAAATATAGAAACTCCCACTAAAAAAATAAAAACTTTCCCTAAAAGATTGTTGATTGTTAAATATTTGGAAATTTACATAATCCCTCATAAACCATGTAGTAGAAGCATAAACTATCATCAGTAGAAAAAAAATTAAAATGAAGCCCTCCATTTGTAATAAATCAGAAAATATCAATATATTTATTCTTCAACAACCAGAATCATTTAATTTAAAAACATCAGTAGTGGTGAAAAATGGCATGTTGAATAAAACAAAATCAACATTCTGACATGGGTCAATATCATGATTAGAAAATCAAGGTCACATAATCATACTTCAAAAAGATCACAATGAATATAAAAGATGTTAAAAAATTTTAATTAAAAAACACAAACTAAAACATGACGAGTTAATGTAAAACGATAGAAAAATATAATCGATTTCTGATCATGAAAAATATCAATGTTGTAAGAAAATAGTAAATAAATACCACTATTTATATGGTATGATATAAGTTGGATCTATATTCACATAGCATTATCCAAAAATGTTATCTATGACGATACAATAATAATAGAGAAACAACAGAGATGATGATAAGTGGAAATGCAAGAATACTATCAAATATTGAGTTCTAGAAAAATAAAAAGGTGATAGTTAACCCAATATTGAGATATCAACATATACAATCACATTATACTAACACACATAGATATTAAATTATACAACCACATATGATTTTTGATATTGAATGTTCAAGTATCTAGAATTTAATAACATATTACGACAAATAATAATTAAACTGGATATGATCACAATATTAATAGAGGATACAATTAGAATTTAATCCACGTAGCTAAATTCAGAGTAGTGGATTAAATGATGTAGTGACACTATAGAATATTACACACATATTTCATAGAAATATATTAAAAAATATTGATAGACACTGATCACACAATGAGTTTACCGAGTTAGATTGAACACAAAACATACACACTATGGATAGAAATTGAGAATAGACATTTAAGATACACTATTGATTACATATTGTTTGAAAACTCATATTAAACTCTTATATTTGAAACTATGCTTACAAACAATGTTCAGAGACACATATTAGACATTGAGTTTACACACACAAATTACACATAGATTTTATAGAAATAGAGTACCCACATGTATTTTTCACATAGATTTCACACACATATTTTTATGCATAATACATACTAATTTAATAGAAAAATAATTTTATTACATATATATTCAAGAT
The DNA here is from genome assembly GCA_963277665.1 of Viscum album. Lineage (NCBI taxonomy): Eukaryota > Viridiplantae > Streptophyta > Magnoliopsida > Santalales > Viscaceae > Viscum > Viscum album. Next base: position 1,339,908,535 of record OY728139.1, on the reverse strand, counting down.
GTTGCAATGTATAGTATAATAAAAATTATGACATTTCAATGATAATCAAGATAATTATAGAAAATTTCTTAATAAAGGGAAAACGTTATCAATTTAATTAATGGATATAAAGTAAAAAGTATAACATTAGTTAATTTAATCATATATGAATTAAAAATGTTAATAGTATAAGTTTATGTGTTCAGAAATATAATATATGGCATAGGGGGTACTAATTTTTCCGAAAATTTGGAATCATATTCAATAAATGTGTGAAAAACAATATATATTTAAAAAATGTGAAACATATAAAAAAAGGTCTTGTGTTATTTATATAACTCTTTATTCTATAAAAATATGATAAATGTAAAATAAAATTAATGCATACTCCAAAATCAAAATTTTTCTCAATCCAAGATAAACACCCCCAGATTCTATAACAGGAGAATTTCCAACTAATTCTTTGCATTGAAAATATTTTTGATGCATTACATAACTTGTATCATCAAACAATCATTGTATGTTACCTAGAAAATAAAATATTAGAACAACCAACAAAACTAATTAAAAATTCCCCCTAGGAAAAATACATTAAACAAGCTAGGAAGAGTACAACAAATTATATAATAATAACCTTTCCCTCACATTATAGTGGAAACATAAAAAATTATTTTATTAGATTGTAATGAATGTTCAGATTCTCAATATGTACCCAACAAAAATAGAGTTAGTAATTAATATCTTCTTCCCAGTCTCCATCAACAGAAAATATGGTTCAATATTTTGAGAAATTATAATGAAATTAAATGTGTGGGGATATTCATATTCTTGAAAAAAAATTCAATTAAAATTAGCATTCATCTATATCATCATTCATAGATGAAAATATAATAACATTAAAAAAAAATAACACTTAGGGAAGCCTATGAATTTTATGATGAAGTGACCAAGTATATAAATTTGGAACTCTTCAAACACCAATATCTATATTCATAATAATGAATTATTAGGCTTAATATATTAACCAAATCCTGAACACCAACTGAAAAAGGGTCAATCTTATTCCCATATTATTTCATCCTCATCTATTGTCTCCCATTCTTCTCCTATTAAATTTTCTATCATCTCAAAACAAAAATATTATCACCAATCCTCCCTTTTTATAGCACAGGTTGGACATGATATCATTTTTATAGTTTTAGTTGAGAGATGAAATATTTGAATAAGATATGCTTTCAATGATTATATTTATGTTTTATGAATCTAATATTTGTAGAATTCATCCTCCAACACCATAAAGTATTAAGATACAGGGATAAGGGAATCAATAAATAAACTATAATGATTTAGTTTATGCCCAGCCTCCGTCCCATTTTACTATAGATTAATGTTTTATATGTTATTCAATATCATTATTGAAAGGAAACACTTAACAAATGTGAAGAAAAAAAGTTCAAAACAAGAAAATTATAAAAATTAAACCCACCCTTCCATCATTAATTGATGTTTTGAATCATATTTTACACACATCTTTCTGATTCAATTATACATTATAACAGTGGGTATCAAAATCATAAGAAAAACTCAACATGAACTAAATATAGATCATCATTGATACCCTAACCAATATGAACTAAAGTGTGAATGAAATGAGGCAGTAATTGTAGTGAAAGGAATGAGGATCCATTCGTATCTAAAGGGAGGGTAAGAAAAGATGGGGAAATGACGAGGAGATGTTGAGGAATAAAAGGAAAATATGGTATTGGTGGGAAAGCATAATGGGCAGTCGGGGAGTTGGGGAATCGGGGAGGCATGCCAGTAAGTTAGGTTGGGGGAGACAATGTCAGCTGGGAGAGCGACGAGAACAAGTAGTTTTAGCATAGTGGGAGAGGGGGGAAAGTAGTAATGGAGGCAAAGCTAGAAGAGGAGGTGACTTCGATGCGGTGGGAGGGAAGTATAGATGAGGGGAGATGTGGTGGATGATGCTGCTGGGGTTAATTCAAAATAAAAAAATTATATATGATAATTCTAAATAGAATTATATATTTTTATTCACAAATAATAAATTTGTAGAAAATAAAAATGAATATATTTTTGATGATATATTTAATCATATTTTTATGGTAAAATAAGCATAGGTAAAAAGATTTTTCTATATAAATGATGGTATTAGTATGATATATTTCAACATATTTTTTAATGGTATATTTCAACATTATTTTTTTTCCAAAAAAAATGTTGGTATTATTTTTTTATGATCTCTTTCAACATATTTTTCAAGTATGGTTAATAATTTTTAATTGACTATCATGTTTTTATTTATTATGTTAATTAAATTCAAATATTATAATAATTTAGTTTTTTATAAAAATATTTGTAATATTAATTAAATGTTTAAAAAATAAAAAGCATTATAAAATATGAGAACTATTGATACTTAGAGAAAATTAAAAATTAAAATCAATTAATTAGATATATTTTAGAAAACCTCTAAAATTAAATATTGACTTTTCTCATAAAATTAATAATCTATATGATTACTTTTGTTTCTCTTAATTCATATTTTTCATTGAATATTTTATTTTAACATATTTTATATATGACAAATTATTTATTGGTAATGACTACTATTAAAAATTGACTAAAGTGTTAGTAAAAAAATGTTGTTATTAGTATGAAAAAGAAATAGATTTAACTATTTTCGGACTTGTCTTGAAGTTAAATGATCAATACCAACATAAATATCTATTGATAGAAATATGGGCAAATACATAAAATCAATACCAATAAAACTAAATATATTTTGAAATTTACCATTATTAGAAATGTATATAATATCTATTAAAAAAATATATTAGTAGAAGTCATATTTTGTAGTGATTATAGAAAAATATATGGGGTTCTAATAGAATAAATCAGAACAAAGTAGTTGAGAAATCTAACCCCTTTCCGGGAGCCCGAATCCAATTTATTAACAATAACATTATCAGTGCCTTCATCAAGAGAGATGAGTTCAAAATTACTAATTACACTATGGTAATACATTCTATCCTCAAATACCCATTGATCATTGGAAACAACCATTTCATATAAAAATGGAGTAGAGTGATTTTAAAAAGTAGAATGTTTTATGTGTTCTGTTTCCACAGTACAATAAATAGACTAACTAGCATTATAAACCTCAAAATATTTTTTCAGGATTATCCTACAAAAAGGCATTTCCTCCCTTTGCCTCCACTGGTGTTGGTATTTAAAATACAGATTCAATGAATTCATATTTTTAGTCCCTGAATCCATGTTGTCTTTAGCAGCTTTCTAATTGGGTTTAGAGAGAACTATTATCTTTTCTTTATTTATGTATGTGATTAGAATATGATATGTAAGTGTTTTTTAAAAACATATGGGCCCCTCTATTTCATTTCTAGATTAGTATCATAAAAGACATCATGAGATAATTTGGATTTAGGCATCTCAATATGTCATGAGTTAATGCCCACAATCATCCCTAATTCCCTAACTAAAGAAAGATCTAATGGCGACATGATGATTTTTTTAGAATTCCCATCTTTATCTAGCATGATGGATTGAGTAGCTTGGGCAGTTATGTCTACCTAAGAATAAGGAATATTCACATGAGAGGATGTTCCCAAGATTTCATACACGTATCTTTATTAATTGAGACCTTAGATGAAAATGTGGTTTCATTCCTCATGCTATTCTAATATGAACTTGATGATTCATTACAAACTCCATTTCCATTGGAAACCCATTGATGGTATTTCATTAGTTTTAAAAATTTATTTAACCTTTTTTCCTTTATTATAGAAAGATTTACTAAATGATCTATCATGTATATATGACTCATCCAATTAACTACACTTCCCCATTACCTTATTAAATATTTTTCAAATAGTTCCCTATCAACAGGGATCATTCTATCATCTTGTTTACCTATCAATAATGAAATTATTTATCAATTAATAATATAATTCATAATAACTAATAATGTCATTAATAGTAATTAAAAATAATATAATTAATAACTGTTAATAACACAATTAATTACTAATTAAAAATATGAGTAATAATAATCCATTCAATTATAACATTTTAACCAGAATAACCAGGTATGATCCGGAATGACACATGACCTCAAAGTGAGCCTCTTTTTATGATAGAGACTACCAACTAGCAGTGAGGGTCAAGGTTGTAATTATTTAGAGACTATATCGTCCATAATAGTGAACAATAAAAAATAAATTCCAAATATATAGTAATAACCTATCAGTGACCAAAAATACCAAGAATAAATAAACTATAATGAATAAATAAAGATATTAGAAACCCAAATGGTAGAAATTGGGAATAAGTCACTTATCACCAACCATTCGGATCCCATATACCATGAATCATATGACAAAATTAAAAAATAAGTTCTTCACCCATCTCCATGAAACATGTTATCCAGGTATCCTAAAGAATAGTTATCTTTTCTACTAGATGATCAAATACAAGCTTCATCCCAACCTGGACCTACAAAAAGTGAGTGCTACTCAGGTAACCATGTGTTATGGCTCACTATGCAGGGTTTGAGTACAACTGTGTGGGAAAACACAAACATCAACCAATACATAACTAGTAAAATGTATTGTACACTCATTCGATAATTTCGAGAAAAATTAATTATAAAATACATAACTATGAAACATAACAAATAATCCCGATTTTAAAAGTATGAAACAAACACCCATATGTCAAGTGGTCATGATCTTACCAAGCCTCCATGAACTTCAACCATACCTACATCATCTCAATACTAGAAGGATAATCAAAATATGTTTGAAGAGATCTTGAACTATCTATGGGGAGGATCCATAAGCCTTTTAGACCACATGTTACTCGACATCCAGAAGGTATTGAGACAACATGTTAGTTAACAGGGGTCGTGCCACATGTTCTTCATATTCTGATAATTCCTAGAGAGATACAACATTGTTTTCATAACACGACATTATTTCTTAATCAAGGCCACAAGGCATTTATTCCCCTACCATGTGTATAGGTCCATCGTTTTAATAATCACAATTTGCACAAACTCCCCTTTAAAGGGTAGTCATAACACGATGTCCCACCTATTGTCAAATAACATAACAATACCTCTAAAGAAAATATAATATAACACCCAACCTGGAAGAGAATACATATAGACCGAAAATAGAATATCATAATGAGTGATAGTGGCTACAAGTGTAAATTACACTACATGTTAGAGTTTCATTTTTGTTAATGGATAGTGATTGTAAATTTTTTTCAATGAAATATAAATATTAATTAATATTAATATGATTAATAAGATAAAAAGAAGAATCCTTTGGAGATTCATCTACTGTCCCCAAGCATAACAGAAAATGTGATATAGATTATATGAAAACGTAATAATGTTGATAATGTATTACTATATTAGAAATGTTATTTTGAAGACATTATATTTTAATTATTATGATTGGTGAGTTTGTTTTCATGTATCAACATGTGTTGTGATTATTGAGAGTAATGTTTTTATCAACATTAAAAATTCAATGAAGTTTCCATAACGGCTTTCCTTAATAATTTTGGAAGGTCAACCAAAAATTTTTCCTTAAATAAAGGTAAATAGAAAAACATTCCCTAAGGTGTTTTCCTAAATAAATCCCATGAAACCAAATAGAAAAACATTTTATTATAAAGATTTATTTAAATGTGTTACTAGAATGAGAAATAAGTGAAAAAAGAACATATAAAGGGATATCATTGGATGAAAATTCCATTTTTGAAATTAAACGGTTATGTAAAGGTTATTTATGTATGGTTAGTCATGAATACGCGGCCTATTAAACTGAGAATTTCCATAAAATGAGGATAGTGTAGGTAATTAACAAAATGAGTCCATAAGACATCTAATGTTCCATAAGATAAACATTTATATGAAATAAATTAGTAGATTCTAAGTTATGTGTTTTTCATATATAAAATATCAAAATTTATTATGGATATGATTCCATCAAAATTCATATTTAATAGAAGATTCACTGAATATAGAGTATTTCCCGCTAAATAAAAAAGGGAGATTGAGAAGAAATCAAGAAGTGTTCTTATTATGAAAAAACTTTCTTGTAGTAGAACATAGGTTCCCAAATATTATGATGTAGTGATTGAAGTTGAAGCTAATAGAAGAGATTTATAATGTCCTTCATACAATATTGTACAAAGATAAAGGCATGAATCAAACAAGATGCAATGAAAAATCAATTTCAATTGTTTAAAAGCTTGTAGTTTATTAAAAGAGATTACTATGTTTCTCATACAAACTTATAAGGTCATTATAAAAAATATACTAGATAGACATCTTGTATGAAAATTTTATATTAAGCTATATATAATGTTAAATTTTTCAAATATTGATATGGAATGAAGGCTCCATCATACAAACAAATATTCAAAAAACAAACAACTATGTCATTAATATTATGATGTTTAATTAAACAAAGTATTTGGATGATGCCAATAAGAAGTAATATTTTTACAATTTCCCTCAGGTAAATATTTATGAATTTGTGTTGTTGATGTTCCTCCAAGATGATTGGATGAAATTTATAGTATAAATATCATAAAATAGACGTCAGAAAATTATGGAAATGAATAGATATTTTCAATTGCGTTACATAATATTTTTTCCCGAAAACATTTTGTGAAGATGTACTCATTGAATGTTATTTATGAATATTTTGAAAAGATATTAACTAGGGTGATGATAAGATGATTATTTAATTATTTAATCATTATGATGTAAGATTTTGGATTTTAGTGATGTTAAGTTAGTTCATGGAAGTTTGATGTCAAATCAAACATTCAATAGTTTTACAGTTAAATTGAAATGAGTGGGAGGTTCAAAATTCATGATTGAGTTGGGTATGAAATGTTATTTGAGTTCCTGTATATTCCTTGTTAAGGGAAAATATATAAATGTAGTGATAAAATAGTATGTTTTAGTTGTGGAATACTATTTTGTATGAAGGATTTTATTTTCAAAAGAATTTTCCCTGTGAAAAAGACTTAACAAAAAATATTTATATTTATTATCAGTATAGTTAAGGTTTGGTAATAAGAGAAAAAATGGAGTAGTGGGTAGTGGAAAATGAAAAATTACCAGAATAAACTAAAACAGTAGATAAAGAATGTATGGTGAATTTGATGAAATTCTCCAATGAAATATTTTATCTGATAGATTGTTTTGGATGAATAAGTTTGTAAGAAAAAATGTGGGTTGTACTAAACTGACACAAGATAAACCACATTAGAGGCATAGATCAGAGAAAATTAATGGAACAAACAAATTAAGTCACCAAAAAATACATTGTATAAGGTTGAATAATATGAACCATGTGTAATGAAGTTTTGTCAATTCTTAGAAGGCACCATACAAATTTTTTTAGGTAAAGAAATTGGATACATAAATTATATGAATAATTAATGGTAAAATGATGTTCTTTCTTGATTTTTTGTAATAAATTAATGGATAAGTTCTTGTAAGAATATAAAGAGTAATAAAATTAAAAAGAAACACAGTTAAATATATCAAAATTATTAATAGGCGGAAGATATTCATGATGTTAAAAACATACTATAGAAGTTAGAAGTTATATAAAAAAGTAGTATAAAGGAACAATGAGGATCTATAAAGTTGGGATATGTCGTCACCAGTCCTGGAAGTATGATTTTTTCCATCCCCTTTACCGATGATTATAGATTCATACAAGTATAAAGATATTTTTCCAGCCAACCCACTATATTTGGGGTCATGTATTATAATTGATAAATATATGTTGTAGTCATAATCATACATTGAATTACTTGTTGCACTTTTTGAGTAGGAAACCTTATAAAAATATCATATGGTATCTTTACATAAGTACATACATATGATAAAGAAATTAGTATAATATAAAATTATTCATAATAGGTTAATGAGGTTAAGGGATAAAATGTTTTAAAATATTAAAAAGTTCCTAACACTGATTCCCCCCTCTTAGTGTTATGTATATCCTAAATATTTCATCTCAATTTTTATTATAGGGTTGGTTCACCTTTGTTGGATTTTCTTTTTTGTAGCTATTTTATTTTGAATATTTTAGTTTCATTATAGTATTTACAATGAAGTCGTGTTTTATAGATGATGCAATTATCTCTGAGAATAATTTTATTTCTACCATAACCAATATGAATATGAGAAATAATGAGAAAATAAATAAGAATAAGGTTTCCCTATTATATAAAGAAAAGTTCGCATCCTATTCTTCTTACATTTACACATATGAAGATATATTGAGATTGGAAGGTAAAGAGAGGGTGGTAAAAGATTCTACTAAGGAGAAGGAAAACATTCATACCTTAGGTAATAATGAGCTTTGTGAAAATTCATGTATACAGTATCTGCAAGAAGAAAATCCTAGAATATTTGGTGAGTATGATCAATCTATAACTTCTAAAGATATATTTGTTTATATTTTAATATACATTATACACTATGTTCACAAATAAACTCTGTTTCTTTTTTTGTGGAGTTTTTTAACGTATTGAAGAAGATATCACCTCACTAGAGGAAGAAACTTATATCATGGAGACGGCTTTAAAAGTAGTTGTTCTTATATTTATAAATATCTCAATTGAAGTTGTATATTTTGATGAAAAAAATATGGTGTTTTAAATATTTTTTTAAAAAATGGATCAATGAAGTTGAAGAGAAATATAGAATCTATTTGAATCTATAATAAATGATCTCTTCTCTTGATGAAAATTTTAAAAATAGATTTATTTTTAAATATTTTCAAATGGAATTAAATTAAATTTAATTAAGTAAGTTGACTCTTTTCTATAAAATAAATCTTTTTTTGAAGAAGTGTAAATTGAGAAAATAACAGATTTTTTTGAAGATAAGGGGATTATGATTGATGATCCGATGAACACCCTCAATATGAGAACTATAGAATTGGAATATAGGTTGGAATTTTTTTGGAAGACACTTATTAAGATATTTAAAAAAATGAATAAAATGTTTCTTCTATAAAATTTTCCTTATAGGATTTTAAGGATAAAATACCTCTAACTTATGATAAAAAGGTCAGGTAATCATTTGATGATCTATCTCACATAGTTGTAAAGAATGACGTACCATCCACGAACACATTTAAAAAAGTTTCTAAAGTTTGCATCATGAATAGATATGTTTAAAAACATAATATAAATATGTATGAATGAAGAAAATTGAAAAGAAATCTACCATCATGGCTATGGTGGATAGGAAGAAGAGTGTGAAATCAGGTTCTAGTCAAAGTTCCCGACAACAAATGAAGAAGACCCAAAAAAAATTATATATAAGATTTTAGAAAATGAATACTTGTGGTTCAATTTAGGTGATTCAAAGAATTCATGCATTGAGAATAGGTTTTTTGGTACAATTCTAAAAATTCAATACCACAAACGAAACCCATTCAAATTTAGAGAAAACTAGAGAAGAATAAGTAACATCCATATTATAATTTTTTTAAAACTTCCAATAGTTTTGAAAGGTTTAAAAACATATGTGATGTTAATAAAAGTAGTGTTCAGAATGTTGGTACATGCCAAATTCAACATATATCGAAATATGATAAGAAAAGATGTCCATACATGTTGGTGTGGATAAAAGAAGCAACATTGTGAAGAAATAAGAATAATCTTACAAAACAATTCTTCCTAGATGTTTTAATGTATGCAAATTTAGAAGTTATTGGAATAAAATTCCAAGTGGTTGAAGAAATGTGTTATATCTAAAAGATCAAATAATAAGGATGAAACTCAAAAGAATCCATATGGAAAATCCATTATTACTTCCAAAGTTCAAAATTATATTTTGGTTATTTGGAAATTATATTTAGATGGAATGAGGAATTTGAATGAATAATAAGAAAAATATAGTGAAAAAGGAAAGGAAAATAATCCACATGACGAAGGGAAAGAGTATGATATTTTTTGATGAATGAAAACATTTACATTGAAGAAGTTTTGTGTAAGAGATGTAAAAAATATAGACATTATGAAAATTTTTGTTTAAATATTCTTATAGAAAAATAATATGTCCTTAATATGGGTTAGAATGTATCATCCATGAATGATGTTAATAAGAAAATACCTCTATATAAAGAGGCATATAATTTAATGAGATCCATGCTGCCCTAAAACAAATCCACACCATTTTTCAGATATGCAAGCATGAAGAATTGGGAAAATGGGGAAACATGGCTGAGAAAACAATATCAACCTTTTCTTTAACATTGATGAAGAATTGATGAATTACTTTATTCCCCCTAATTTTTTTTGATTTCAAAAAAATAAAATTGAATGTAAGGAATTATCTTAGGGGGATAACCTAATATAATGAATTTATTCAAATTTTGTTTAAACAAAACATTGATTCTTTGATTATAGAATTGTTCTTATGTTGGTTTATTGAAATATTTCTATGAAAGGATCTACCTTGGTGAAGATGGTAATTTTTTAAAGTAAGGACACAAACATAATAAAAGACGAATTGTGATTCATTCTAAACATAATGTGTCTCAAGAATATCTTTTGAAGAGATTCAACATCATGATGACTGTAAGAAAAGTTTCCAGGAGGACAAGAAATTTTAAAAAAATTTATATCACCGCCTGAATAGTTATATCATACAAATCAGATTATTTTTAGAAGGAGATTTATGACCATTCAAATGAAATAGGATTGTTTCTTTTATAAACTATAATTATTTTTGGAAAAAATAATATACATAGCATAATCGGTAATAAATTTAATACGTCAATGACATAAGAAAATGGTAAGTATAAAAGTTCCCCTAGCACAATTATTTTGATCACTTGAATGTTTTTACTCTATTAGTTGAAGCGAGTTAAATAATATTTGGTTTAAATTTGTTACAAAAATTACATATCTCAATAAGTATATTCATCTTGGAATAAAAGTGGGAAACCATTAAAGTCATGTTCTTGAGTTGTCATTCATATGGAATCATGATTAGTTGTTAAGTGACAATTTTTTTGTCTAAATAAAATCCTCTTGATTACTACACTAAGAATCTATGAAATAGATTTAGAGTGAAATGATAGATCAATGTTTTCTTATGTATGCTCAGATACCCATTTCCCTAGGACATTATATTTCTAGTCAAAAAGGGGGATATAATGTGAAAAGAAATATTGGAACCAACAACGTGAGAGATACCATTTTGGAAAAGTAAAAGGGAACGAGAAATCCACTTTTTGAAATATTTATTAGGAATTATCATTGAAGGAATTTACAATAAATATAGAGGGGGATATTTTTGAGTATAATTGGTGTTTTGGTTTTATTTTCTACCATTGAATATTGCGTGTAAAAATCTATCAATGAAATATAAATATTTCCTTGATGTCAATATGTCGCAGAAGATAAAACGAAGAAGTTGTTGGAGATTTAGATGATGTTACCAAGCATGATAACAATGTTGATATAGATTCGATAATCAACTAACATAGTTTTCCATATCTTATTATATAAAATAATTTATTTCAAATATGTTTAGTTTTAAATATATAAACTTGTGAGTTTTTTATTCATGTCTTAAACATGTGGTGTGATTTTGGAGAAGTATGATTGTTATGAAAATTACAAAATCGTTAAATTTTACATAATAGATTTCCTTTAAAAATTTGGAAGTTTAAATGTAAATTTTTTCCATAAGTAAAAATGACTAAAAAAACATTCCATAAGGATTTTTCTGAAGGTATTATATGAAACAAATAAGATGATAATTTTATTAAGAAGATTCAAATTAAAGTGTTACTAAGAGGAAAATGTTGTGAAAAATAGCAGATAAAGGGATATCATTATATGAACTTTTTTGGTAAATTAGATGGTTGTGGAAAAGATACTCATGTAAAGGTATTGGTGAAGCTTAGGACCATTGGATAGAGGAAGAATCTCATACAAAGATGATTGTGTGATTTTTTGAGAAGAGTCTATTGGATGTACAATGTTTGAACGATGGAAATTTTTGGTGAACAATATCTTCTGACTTTAAGTGACGTGTTATTAATCTATAAAATATGAATTTTCCTTATGGTTATAATTAATTATAATGTTAATAGACACTGAATATTATACGAAGAGAGTGTTTACTCACATGAGTACAAAATTGGATATTAAGAAGAATCTATGAAATATTCTTATTATGAAAATATTTGGTTGTCTAAGAATAATGATTCCCAAAATATATAAAGTGGTGAATGAATTTAAAGTTTATAGAAGAGGTTTATGATTTCTATCATATGAAATTATAAAAATATCAATATATTATGTGAAGAAGAAGAAAATAAATAATTGATTTCAATGGTTGATAAGATCATAACCAATGAAATTATACTGTGATGTCTCTTCATCAACTCAATGAGTCAACAGACAAACTCTACAAGAAATGTGAATTGTATGACAAAATTATATTATTTTGGTTATGGAGATTGATGTTTTATAGAGAGATATGGAATGAATTCTCTATTAATGAATTAATATCAGGCAAACAAATCCGGATTTCCTCAGTCAGATGAAGTTCAATCGGACAAAGTCTACGAATGAACTCCATTCAAGAAACTCTTTTTACAATTTCCACTAGAGAGTCATGTATTAAATTGAAAAGTTGAAGTTGATAAAATATGATTCGATGAAATTTTTGGAATAAATATCATCAGAATGAGGTCATAAAATTAAATAAATGAACAAATAATCTCTATGTTGTTATTGGAAAAACATTTGAAAGACCAATTATTATGACAATGTGCTAGTTCAATGTTTTTTTACAATATTTTTGTGAAGATTTTAATTTTGGAAATTTTCACCTCATTATCTAATTATTCCATAATCAAGAAGATATTTTTTTCTAGTGATGTTTAGTATTTTCAAAAAAATTATTATCTTATCATGTGTTCCAGAATGTTTTGTAAGCATTATAGTGAATTTGAAAAGAGAGTGATCATAGAAATTCACAATTGGACATGGTGGGAAAATATATTTTATTTCACTGTATTTTACCTTATAATAAAACCTATATAAAGTGAATGATGAAATTTTATGGTGTAGGTGTGAAATTTTTTCATTTGTGAAGGACTGGGTTTCTTGAGGAATTTTCACTGTAAGAGAAATTTGATCAAAAAGCATGGGATATATTCTTATTAGGGACAATGTTTTGTAACATATGATCTAGATAGAATATGTAGTAATAGATATAGCTAAAACACCAGATGAAATTAAATAAAATGAAAAATAAAGAAATTGGAAACAGATAAACAGCCACCATAAAAACATTTTTCAGATAGAAACTCTGGATTCACATATGTGTATATGAAATGAGAGGATTGCTCCACCAAACTGACACTATAAGAACAATATCATTTGGATAGATTAGACGGAATAATCAAATGAAAATAGTAAGCAATTGAAAATGCTTTTATATCAAGTGGAATTAGATGAAAAAAAGTGAAAGAAGATAGTGTAAATTAACAGAAAGTACCCGATGAATTTTTTTAGATGGAAAAACAAAATATAGAAATTAGAGTGACAGTGAATGGGTGAAGGAAGTTCTTACCTGTTTTTGTGTAAGAATGTGAAGAATATGTTCTTGTAATGTGAGAAAGTCTAGAAGAAGTACAAGTATCAAATGTAAATTCCATTAAATGTTTCAATAGGTGGAATAATTTTCTAGAGAGAAAAACTTATTAATGAATTTGAAAAATAACAAGATTAGTAGTATGGGGAACTAATCCGGAGCAAAAATGTTATACCAGGTCACCATTAGTCCTATAAATATGATTTATTCCATCGTTCCTTCTAAAATTTAGTTACTCTACCTTGGATATGGAATGTTGTCTACCCACCAAATTTTATTTGGTGTCTCACATTATAGTGGATAATATTTGTAGATTTCAACACCAGACAAAGAAAGAATTATCTTATCTTATTTAGTAGTGGACCTTGGAAAAATATCACGTGTCATATTAACATTCTTAAAAATTGTTTTATATGATAAGGAAAAGAGAATAATAGAACAAATATCCTAACAGGTCTAAGTTGTAAATTGATGAATGGTTATAAAATGTTAAAACTTTTCTAAAACTGATTCAACCCCCATGTTATATATATATATATATATAGAAATATATATCCCAGATTGGTCCTCTTAATAAGTACACACACGTGATCATAAGTCAAACATGGTTTATTAGACAACCTATAATCAATAATAGAATTAGTCATAATACATGTTATATATATATGTGTGTGCATAGAAAAATTTGCAGGAGTATTAGTATCCAATCACACACACATTAACATGTGATCAAAAAATCAAACATATTCTTATGGACATGCACACACATGTGATCAAAGGAAAAAAATAGTCTCATAGGATCTAGGTTTAATGTCTCACAACTACACTTCCAAGGGGGTCCGTAAAATTTATGTCATTCACTAGCGATCAATCCTCGATAATCGAATACCACTATCAAGCCATTGTAGAAGGAGATTTGTGTCCCTTGGCACATTTTCCAATTACATTAGCCATGGTTCCTTAAATTAGTTATGTTTTAAGGATCATTAATTAATTATGAATAACTTTTTATTCCTAAAACATAATGAATTTAAGGTTCATTCACACAAGGTTGTGACCCTCACACAACATGCTAATAAACTATACATAATACCTTTGTATATAGTACACAGTACCACCAACTTTAACAAGAGCCAACTCCCATCGAATAAAATCTCATCATCTTTGTCAGATTCATCCATGTACATCCAACCTTAATCGATCTCCATGAGGTTATATTAATTACCTAGAAATACAAATATTGTTTCATAACTAAATTATAATTAATTTATTTATTACTAGAATCATACAACCAAAGGTGGACAGAATATATGCTGACAGACTTATTTGAAATAATCGCCTAATCAGAATTATAACCAACCATCAATGGAAGCTTCATAACACACTTAAGACATTATTATGGAAAAAATACCTATCAAATAACAAAAATACAATGCCAATTTAATATTATTAAATTTCAAAATCTAGAATTAAATGATCTTGTAATGTACTGTAGTTGAAACATCATCCAATGATGTTTTATCCACTCCCATTATATTCCTATTTTTAATGCATGCAAGGGACCCAAATCAATTTCATTATCCAATGTTTTATTCAACTCAAAATGACAAAAAATAGTATAAGGGATCACCCTGGAACATACCATCAATGGAACTATCTTCAACGACACATTTTTATTACCCTCAAACATTTTCTAACCAAATTAATACAATACCCTATCATTCTAAGAAAAATCCAAATAGATCATATTAAATTGTCAATAATTACCTAATAATGATCATTTCAATGATCAATTGATGATCAAGCTAATCAAGAGGAAGAGGATTTTATATGAATTGATTCATATAAGGATCAAACGGTATAAAACATGAGGATAGAAATCATCTATAATGAACAACCTATTTATCTACAAGCACATGAGGAAGAAGGTGGCCAAGATTAAAGAAGAGTAAAGGAACTCACCCAAATTCACCATCAGTTTTCATATAGATTAACCAATGCTAAATAAAGACTCCTAGTAGGAGGAAAAGAGTATAACATGGATGGATGGTCCTCACAAATTTGAGAAAATCCATATAATTCATTTGGGGTTTGGTGGGCAAAATATCAAAATAGACCCCCACATATTGTTTTACCCTCATTTTCCACTGGTCACTTGATGTATTCTCACTAGTGTGTCATGATCAGTAGTAGGAATACTACATACCCAACCAAGAATATGGAACATGATCACTAATTGGAAAGTGAGTCTTGTTGGTTAGGAAACCTATTTTTTATACCCGCTAACAAGCCGATGGATATTGTAGTAGTTGTGGCGACTACATTCCTCATTCTCTAAAATTTCATTCATTGAGTAAAACTAAGATCCATTTTTATAGTTAAAAAATACCTACTTAATATTTTTACATGAGAAATGTATTGGTTCAACACTTGTCACTCTAAATGAATCATCAACCAGATTAAAATTTCAAACTTCCCCCAAAAATGACAAACCATAATGAAATGAGTTATTAAAATATCCTCACCATATAATTACTCATCCTCAATAAATTGTGGTATCATATGAATCATTCCTCACAATATACCATGATTTTCATTCACAAGGAGTTATATGCATCCCATTCCTGATCACCAGCTCACCATCCCAAGTGCATGATAATTATTCAATGCTCAGTATGGTCATATTGTGTGACTCCAATAATGATGTAAGAATCTAATCCAAAATCCGAATATCATTCACCATCGATATTGAAATCACCATTAAAGTTCGACTTGAAATGTCATGGTTTCTTTAACCAATTAACAATGTTGAATCATTGTTTTAACTGCTTTGATAATAACAATACAATACAAAAAATATGGCGGCCTAATGACACACTCGGTCCGGCTTAGTTCCATAATGCTTGATAAAATGCAAGACACTGGTTAAAATATGTCATCAAAACCTCATTCCTAGTTCTAAGCCAAAACAAAAAGTCTACCCTAACTACCAAATCCTGAATATGATGAACTTTATAGAAAGGAACTATTTGATTCTTCACACCTCAGTCATACCTGATACAAAGAGATTGATGGGATCTTATGTCACTGCATCCAAACTCACATGGATACCATTGTTGGTTCCATTAAAAATAAATTCATACAAAGGTTCCCACCTGAAACAAACAGTGTTCCACAAACCACTTCTCTTGATGCCTTAAGCCATAGAGTAATCAGTTAATCGATAAGTCATCCTTACTGAATACTAAACATACTATGATGTAATTTCCCTCTGTTAGTTCACCGACCACTCCCTCCAACCACAAGGCTCTCAACTATTAACTAACATACCAATTTTATAAATACATATTAGTTTTAACTGATTTTACCATGTTTGAATCCCACATTTTCTCCATATATGACTATATATGAAACAAACAACATGAATTCATCATGGAATGTGATAATCTTAGTTCAATCACACATAGGTCCTTTGGAGTCACCCAAATCATCTAACAAATAGTCTTAAAATTGATCAAAAAACATCCCACAAAAGATTACATTTCATAAAAAACCCAGAAAATTATTCAAAGAATAGGATTATAATTTTTATTACATTATATGCACACATTGGTCTACCAATTCATGACTAGTTCATCACTTAATGCAATAACTAACATCACAATACATTCATAACTGATCTCCAAGTACTAAACTATGCACTACACACAACTAGATTGCTTAAAATAAAGTTTACTTCATCAAATGATGTATTCAGGAAACTTATAATATACATCAACATCCCATGTGTGGGTTATAACTTCTAACCCAAACATTATTCATCCCCACACACATGCAACATCACTAAGCCATGCCATCTCTAACAATGATATATTCAAGATGACTATACAATAATACCCAGATCTATTTTCAATGCTATCTACCAACACAAAGTATTATTTTCATGAAATAATATATAAGATATCAATTTTAATAAGTTTCAAGACAAAATAACAATGTTTAGCTACTTGGGTGTCATTAAATAAAAAACATAAGTAAAAACCGACCACTAGATCTTATGGGGTCATCAATAGAACTAAAAACATTCTATATGGTATCCTCACTGTACTATATTTTATTGATTCATCAACACTGATTTGTAACCACAACATGAATGCTCACAAAATAAGGATTCTCAGGCATTGCATGAAAACATGACTCTTTACATCAAATAGAGTGATTTCCCATAAGTCACAAAACTCCAAGATGAACTCACTTTCCTTTTTAGTCGTTCACACAATACATAACAAAAACCATAAAATTTGAGAACTATTATAGATACTACTTAAAACTATAATCTTCTTGTCACTATGATTCATATCACACTTCCTCTCCCATGGGTGTTTATTCATGATATCGAGCATCCACCCTTCCTCCATCTTTTCCAGGTTTGACCACCTAGGATCTTCACTAGGAATTTAACAAGGGTCATATTGCGATCCAATGGGCTATATAACCCACGATTCTACCCTCGATTCCATAATCATCCAAGGGATGTAAAAAACATCATAATATGAGCACTAGCACAAGAGATTATCTATATTCCATGTTTGTAAGGAAACTTGTAACTTGATGTCCAAAGGACATGATTATAATGGATTTTATAAATGTGTTAAGTACATCATTCTTTTCTAAAGATAGGTTTTGGAACCATTCATTCTATTCGAAGAGGTTCTATGTGAGTTTCCTCCATCACCATTATTAGTACATAATGAGGTGGAAAAGATGTACCATGAACCTTAGTATCTGTTTTTTGAGGACAAGGATGAAGAAGAGTTTTGTTGAGGTTATCTCCCAAAGCCTTACCAACCAAAAGAAGAAGTTGAGGGGTTGTATCAGAAAAGGAAGTGGTATGACATCTCTATGGATTTCATCATGGGACTTCCATGATTAGCATGATGTCATGAAAACATATTAATGATCATAGATTATCTCAAAATGTCAGAACAATTCCTAGAAATCCTATAACATTGTTCACTAGGGAGATTGGGATTCCCTAACATGTCAGAGATAGTCCTGTTTCAGGGATGTTTCTTGATAATAATTTAATATCATGATGGTTAATTCATGTTTTAATTTTTTAAAGGTTTGCATAATGATTTTGGTACTCATATGCCATTGAGCATGGTGTACCACCCACAGAATTGATGAACAAACATAGATGAAACCAACTATATTTTGAGTGATATAGGTTATAAGGGATCCCTTATTAGGTAAGACACATCAATGATAGTAGAAAACAACTATATTTTTTTCTGGTTCCATTAATAATTTTTTCCTACAGTTTAAAAAATAAGCGACAATGCAAATAGGGATCCTGACATTTCTCTCTGGTTCCATGGTGCAGTAAAAACAACAAATAGGCGTGATCCCCATACAATTATCTATTCTTAATGATAGATTCTAGATTCTATGGTAGTGGTGATTCATTTGAATCCATATACTAACAGTCGATTCCTATTTTTGAACATAGAAAATATCATTCTTGATAGTGCCTAACCAAGACTTGTATGAGGTCAAGACAACGTTTTATGTGGCTTGTAACAAACTTATTCCTTAAAAAAGGTGATACCAAGCCCGAAAAGGTTGTGATAGACCTGTACATTTCTTCTTTTTGTGTATTTTTTCAAATTAGTCAGCACTAGGTATTTTGTTTCATTCACATCATGTATATTTGGTCCTAGCTTTGTTTGTTGTGTCATGATGTGTTACTACCTATTTTTATTCTTTTTATATATAGTGAATGACCATGATGATCCTACCCCGTGTACACAGGACAATGATTGAATCACATAAATCCTTTCATATATTTTCCTAATCTCTTTCCTATATTTTTTGACCTATAATAATTGAACGATTCACTTATTCTTCAGTATTAATTAAAATTATGATTTTGAAATGGTTTTTTGTTATAAAATCTGTTTTAGCCTTATGTTGGTTGATTATCATTTCATGTTAGTTCCTAAATTATTTCTTGTTGTCGAACATTAATTTTCATTTTTGTCAAATTCTGGAATGTGATTTTCATTCTATAAAAAAATGTTTTTTAATTAGATGTAATGCGGGATGGAGTAATTGTAAATGCAACTTCCAGCGTGCCTTTGAATTTTACATTGCTTATGTGACTTTTCCATTGTGGTTCAACATTTTATTCAATACCATCATCCATCGTATTCATAGTTTTTGATGCATTTGAATATTCCATATTTTTAAAATTTTTATTTTGAATCTTTTATTTCTATTTGGTAGTTCTGATTATTTGAATTGAAAATAAACATGTTTTATGTTTAGGTAGAAAGAAATTCCTCATCGTAGTGATTTTGGGTTGATTGTTTTTTATAAGGTTTGGTGTTGTTGAATAATTATGATTGTCAAAGGAGTCATGAAGAGTGAGCGTGTATTGTTTGATCTCATACAAGCATGAAATTTCTGATCTCATGGAAGTATGAAATGTTTGATCTCATAGACGCATGAATTGTAAGACCTCAGAAAATCATGAAATGTATGATCCCATGGATGTGTGAAATGTTTAATATTTTAGTAGTGTAAAATTTAAGATCTCACATGATCAAAAAATATATGATCACATGGAAGTATAAAATATCATATCTCAAAGAGCGCGAATGTCTGATCTCACGAAACCATAGATGTCTGATCATATGGAAAACAAGATATAAGATCCGGAAGATGGTGAGATGTGTGATCTCATGGGAACAAATATCTAAAATAATCTCATAATGCACACATCATTTTTATAATATCTCACATTGATGTCATGTGAAGAACTTGAAGTCACCCCATTATTTTTAGAGTATCTCGTGGAGTGATCATTCAAAGGACATGCTGAATTTTCTTTATTATCATAATATCTCACATTGAGTTCACAAGAATCACACATTATTTGTTTTAGGAAATAATGAGATCATGTGATGCACATAAAAGAAAAAAATATAGTAATGGGGGAGATATATAACGGTCATTCGAAATCACACGACCACATCATTGTCTTGGGTTCTCTTGATGGGGTCATGTAAAGAACTGGGAGACAACGACTATGGAAACAATACTATATTTGGATCTCATGATGGGATTATGAAAAAACATGACAATCAGTGGATCTAGTTTTGGGATCTTGTGATGCAATTGTAGACAATGTCATTGACTACATGATTATCATTGGATATTATGATGGTATCACATGATGCATTGGAAGACAATGTCACTAGACTCATAATTTTTATTCAATATCAGGATGGGATCATGAGACCAGTCAAATAATTTAGTATATATTATGAAGATCTTATGACATGTATTAGGTGATCATGTAAAGCGATCTCAAAAAGAAAATGACACCGATTAATGAGGCAATGAAAAGAATGGATGCCCATGATTTACAAAGTTAAGGAGGTTGATTTAGGCTTATAAATACTCCCTAAACCATCCTGAAGAAGTTATTAATTTTTCTAGAGTAGATTTATCCAAATAAAAAATATTTCACATGTCTTGAAAAATATCCCCCCCCAAAGAGTATCATGATCCACAAAATCAAAATATTGTCTCGTGAAAGTATCTTGTGAAGAAGTCTCACAAAGTGAAGTATGAATAGGTTGATTCTACATATAAGTAGACATATTGATATATTTTGAACCATGTGATATGAAAAATATATCATGATTCACATGATAATAAGGTCTCAATATCATCGTGATCTGGAGGTTGCACGATCCACATGATCTGAAGGTCTTGTGAAAGGGGAATCACACAAGGATCTCACATAAAGTGTGTAATGCTTGGATCTCACACAAGGGGTTTTAAATTATGATCCCACACTAGGTTTACTTGCTAGGATATTGTGATTGGTTTCATGTGATATGAATCATAGAAGAGTCTTTTATAAGAGTCTCATTAAAATATTATTTTCCACTTCTTGATGCAGTAAGAGAATAATTACACACAGAAGTGCAAATCAGCTCAGAACTAGTTTTCAGAAGTTTATACTAGTGGATTACTGTGTTCACGTTTGATAGAGAGTAGTGAGATTTCAATTTTTGAATGTATTTAAATGAGGATGGGATATTAGTGAAAATTAAGCATTGTAAATGTGGAAATATTTATTTAATTTGGTACATCTAAATAGTGACTTTGAATGCTCTTTGGATGTAGTCCATTGATAGCGAACAAAAAATTTATCGGTCTACTGAATGATTTAATCTCTATTTATAATGTACAACATGAAGGAGAGAGAATATAGTTTTGTCTAATAATTAAATAACATCCTAAGAGGAAATTTATTTAGTCTATCAAACCTTGATTCTCCCCCCTCTTTGGGTATTTGACCTAATTGGTGTAACACCCCGTTCTTCCATGGTACGTTTCCCTTTTAATAATGTAATATCTTGCATCGTATGCAACTTCGAGATTCTAACACACCGTGACCAAATAAACTAGCCATTATGAATAGTAATACCTAATTTTTGAAATTTTTAAATTTTTTCTATAAAAATGGACTTCATTTTTGGATTTGGAATATCGAAATTAGCTTAGGGTGAATATTTGGTATATTTCTGAAAACTCACAATTTTTTATAAATAGTGAAAAACATTACGTTATTGGTTAAAACCGACGTTTTATTTAAATAATGATTTATTTTAATTAAATTTATTTTATGAAAAATTAGATACATAATAAAAATTATAGTTCAATGTAATTTATTAGAGTAAATTTTATAATTAAATTAGATATATAAAATTTTATTGAACTTTTTACCGTCTTTTAACCACCTCCTAGGAGCTTTTAAAAATTGGCATAAAACATAATTTTACCACTTCTCTGAGTTGAAATTCAAAAATCCAAGAGGAACAGTTAACATCAATAAGTAAAATTCGGTTCAATGAGATGAAAATAGTTTTTGGTGAATAGTAACTTTTGACTTTTATTTACCACTGTTAAAAGTAAATAGTGTAATTAAAGGTAAAAATGATAATATTATTACCCTAACATATGTCTTAATTCTATTGGATAAGTTTATTTAGTCCAAAAACAACCTTATGAATAACATATGATCCTTTAGGTCCACAAGGATTAGATTATGACATTTATTAGTATTTTATTTAAAGAAGATTTTAAAGTGTTAAAATCTAATTTTAATAACTAAACCATTTTTAATATAGGGTAATAAAAAAGAAATATTTGACTATAAATATTTATTAGAAAGATAAAAATATCTCAAACATAATGGTATTTTATTTATTATTTTTAGACATTAAATAATTAAATTTATTTATGACACAATGATGATGCGGTAATTACCTTATCAATGAAAGATTAAAATAATTGATATTATAAATATAAAAAAAATATAATTTGAGACTTTTAATGGCATCCACTAATTTTATAGGTTAATATGAAATTTTAGGGCTGATTAAATGATTTTTATGTAATAATTATCTTATGAATTTAACAAAAACAAGATACCAAATAGTGTCAAAATTCACATAAAAGAGTTTTTAAATAGATATTATATTATTAATTGATATTAAATTCCTAAAAATTCCATGGTTTGTCCTAAGGGATAAAATAATATTATATATATCATTAATGAACCAATTGAGGTTCTCTTGGAATTTTATAGTATGTTTATTAACCATATAATATAAAAATACAATGTGACATGGTAAATGTCAAACAATTTAACTAAGAGTTAAATCTAAATTATAAAGTTAATATGGAGACTTAAACTAGTATAAAACCCATTTTTTGAGAGTATTTAGACCCATCCCCACCTTATCCTAGAAATAAATCATTTTGGAGACATTATAAACCGAATATGAATTTATTCTAAAATATTATTTCAATCTTTTCCTAAGGTTCCCCTCACCCCTCTTATAAAAGGGCACTTCCTCTTCTCTCAAATTCACTCCTTAAAAGCCATTTTTATAGGAAAAAACCTACCCAGATATCATCTCAACTATTATACCTTCATTATAGATGCTTTAATTTAGTCAGAATTCCATCCTATGGATCCCTCTTTATCAAATCAAATGGAAGAACATAAAAAGAGGTAAATATTTCATCACCTCATTCAAGTTCTTTTATTCTTTCACTTCCTCTTTATTTGTTTATTACATTCTAAAATAATTACTCAAGTATATTCTATATAATGTTAAGTTATTATTAAAATGGTAAAACCATGTTTATTATTCTATCCATCCAATAAATGGAAAAGTCACCATATGAGCATACGTACGGATTACCGTCTCCACGTCATGGTGTAATTTTTTATTTAAACACTACATAATTTGGATGGGTATAATAATGAGTATAAATGATTTAATTAATAAATATAACATGATAATAATTCTGTATATATGATATAATATCCAATTATATATGATTTTAATATCAAAAGAATGATTTTATCACTCGTGCGTACGTACGGATTACCGTCTCCACAAACGTGATGAGATTCATTCCCAATCATATCCAATCAAGATTAATTTTTGTTTGATGATTAAAAATAATTTTGAAATTATTATTATAATTATGAATATGAATAATATAAATCATATCTAGAATGATCATTACTTATGTAACAAATAATATAAAAGAAAACGAATAAGTTAACAACCAAAACGATGATACTACTGAAATATCATTAAAAAAGCAATATTAGAAGATCATATATGATATAATATTAATGTATATGATTATTTAATAATTAAATAACAATTACTTAACCTTTATACAGGAGGTTAACCTACCATATATCAAGGAAAAGTACATGATAAGGGTTAATTCTACAATCTCTTCATTATCCGAGGTTGTTTTATACGTGAGTATCTATTAGGATCTCTTTATCACCCACATCCGTGTTTTGTAAAAATGTATTTTAAAACAATTTTACTTTTTAATAGAAAATGGGATATAGTTATTTATACCCTTATTTGAACTTATATGTTTTTTAAATAAATCGTTCTGCTGTTTTCAAAATAAGGAACTTTATGACCTTTTCGACAAAATTTAGGTAAGAATGTTTTTTTAGCTTATACGGCAGGTGCAGATATTTTCCTTCTTTATAACATCATCGAAGCTTCCCTTACAATATTATAAGAATATTTTCAAAATAAATGTTTTCTTTTATAATTATATGACTTTTAAATGATTTCAAAATAGAAAGATATATTTCTCTAAAAAAAGTTTTGATTTCATCTATGTCAATATCTTTTGATGGATTTTAAGCTGATTTAAAGTTGATTTATTATGATACAAAACATCAATATTGTATTGAAGGTTTATTGATATGTTTGAAAGAGGATGTGTTATCTTTAAACAATTCATGGTTTATATAAAATTTATTTAAATTTTTTATGCTATTTTTATTACGAATGTTTATGTTATGTTTAATCATTTTCATATGAGGAATGCATTGGACCTAGTAAGTGATGGGTGGAACCCGCTATAACTCCTCAATGCATTGGTAGGTCTGATGAGAAAAACTAGTGTCTTGAAACAAGGCCTTGATAAAATATTATTTGTAGTATTTCCACAAGGACTTTACTATGTGGTTATGAATGTCTGGCATTATTCATTCCATTATTATGAAAATGGCTATTAATGTTTCATGTGATTTTTCGACTAGTTGAATATCCATGTAAATAAGTTAATGGAATTATTTGATTTATATTTTCCATATTATGCTTAATTTTATCTTTAAAATGCTTATGTTTTAGTCTTATACATTTCTATAAAATGTTTAATCATATTTATAAAATTGTCCTCTATATTGTTATCTTTATTAACCATATGAGCTAACCCCTTTCTATGTTTAATTTTTCCCAGGATGTGAAGAAGTATATTATAACTGACCTGCAAGGATAGTATAAGGGATATGAGTTTTTTATATGGATAAATGTTTTTTTGTAGTTTTCATTTTACAATGTTATGTAAAACTTATTAATATATCTAGTATTTCCAAGGCTGCTAAACTGATCGGTCTTTCACGACATTATATTTTATGATCATGCCAATGTTATGTAATAATGAACTGAATCTGGGTAACTAGGGTCAGGGAGTTATAGTTGGTATTGGAGGATGTTTAGTACAAAACATAGATGCTAGATTTTGAAAAACTGTGATTAGAGAATATTTTCCTAAGATAGACTTTTAGGATTAAAATATAAGAACATCCTAGAATTTTGGTACTGAAGATATTTTTGTGAGTTTTCCAAGAAATACATCCTTGTATGGATACGATCAGGTAGAGGCAGATCTGGAACAGATGTACCTATGTGTACAACCCAAAAACACCACTTTTAGCTAGACTCAAATGGGAACTGGTGCATGACAACGGGCCTTACTACACTCTTGCTTATGACACTCCTGGAGGACATGCTTAGGATAATTCTAATTTTCTTTACAAAACATTATAAAGGGATTATGAGTATATAATTCCTTAATTAAAATATTTTTACTATTATGGATTATATCCATAAATTGTTCAATTTATGTTAACTAGTTTACACATTTGTAATTATGTATTGCGATTCATAAACTAATCTACTGTATGATATTGTTTAGAAATGGTGCCTAGTGGAAGGAATGGAAACCGTATCAATTCTTGTAATCCATTTAGGGATTTCCCTCCTACTAAAGATAATTATAGTGGAGCTGGTGAAGCAACTGGTACTTATCATTTTATCACCATACTGGGACAACTCACTCAGATTATGAATAATAACCTTACCCGTATGGAGGACCCTTGTCTACAATGTAGAGGATAAATGTTAGACTTCATCATGAGACAACAACCAATAACATTTAATGGGAGTAAAAATAAATTAGTATCTGGGCAATGGATAAAATCATTAGTGAAAATATTTCATGCTTTTGGGAGTAGAGAAAGGGAAAATGTTTTCGTGGTAGTTTATCACCTCACGGGAGATGAAGATCAATAGTGGTCATTGATTCAAAACACAAAGGAAGGGGATGCAGTATCAAATATGGAATGAAGGAATTTTAAAGATATTTTCATAGAAAAATACATTCCTCATGACCATCGAATATATATGGAAAGATAATTTCTATGTATTACGAAAAAAGAGGATGAGAATGTATCAAAGTATGAGGCTAATATTACATGGTTATCAAAGCATGATAATGATTGTATATGTAACCCATGAAGTAAGATTGATCATTCCATTGATGGGTAAAACCCATTTCTCTGTTGAGTATTAGTCTCACAATCCTTCTCCTCGTAGGAATATATTTTCTAATGTGCTATCAAGATAGAAAAGGAACGCATACGACTTTAAAGAAAATCAAGAGAGGAAGAGATTCACTGAACACTTTGGAAATGGAAATAAGTGGAATAAGATAAAATGTGAATACCCATCCTTTAGTAAATGTAGGAAGAAACACCCATGTACTTTCCTGAAGGGAATGGGAGTCTTTTACAAGTGTGGTGAAAAAGGCCACCAAGCTCGTGATTACAAGGAAAAAAAGAGGCTGTCAATATTGAATTCTACAATTGTAGAGAAAGGGGGCATTATGAATATTAATGTCCTAAGCAACAAGGAAACTTACCTCAGAAAAGGCTAAGGGATCAATCCCAACCTTATGATATCACAACTACTAAGGTTGAAACTTCGAAAGACATGGTGGCAGGTAATTTAATGGTTTCCTCAAGTTTATCCAATGCATTATTTGATTCTGGATCATCGCATTGTTTTATATCTTCTTAGTTTTCTAAGAAAATTAGATATTTCCAATTTGATATAACAATGGAGTTGTCAGTAAAAACTCTTAAGGGAAGTATCATTGCAACAATTTTTTTTTAATAAGTTCCCATTAAGGCATATAAACGTTATTTTTCTGCTGATCTCATCATCATACCCGTGATTGAATTGATATAATCCTCAGTATGGATTGGATTTCAGACCATGATGTGAAAATTTATTATAAGAAGAATGAGGCTACAATTCTCGATGATGATAAGAAGTACCTTATCTTTAGAGCAAAAACATCGCCATCTGATTCTTATCTAGATCCACCCCAGTAGTTCAACTAAATTCAATTATTGTGTAGGAAGATAATGAAATAACTATGGGTGTGGAATGAAATGTTTAAATAGATGATGTGCCTATTGTGAAAGAATATGTTGATGTGTTTCCAGAGTATTTACCTAGACATCCTCCAGAATGATAAATTGAGTTTTCCATTGACTTACTTCCTAGTTCAAGGCCCATATCGAAGACCCCATATAGAATGTCCACTATGGAATTAGTGGATCTAATGATACAACTAGAGTAATTGAGTAATAATAAATTTATTCAACCAAGTGTTTATTCTTGGGGAGCCCCTATCCTTTTTTGTTATGAAGAATGATGGGTCAATGAGGTTGTACATTGACTACAAGGAGATCAATGATTTAAAAATAAAGAACAAGTACCCCTACCTCTCATTGATGATTTATTTGACCAAAATCAAGGAGCTCAATATTTTTCAAAGATTGACCATCGATATGGATATCTTCAGTTGTGTTTAAAGAAGGAAGACATTCCGAAAACAACATTTCAATCTACGTACAGGATTTATGAGTTTACAGTAGTGCCTTTTGGGATGAATAATACACCCTCTATATTCATGGATATAATGAACAATGTTTTCAAGGAATATCTTGATGTCCTTGAAGTGGTATTTATTTATTATATCCTGGTATACTCTAAAATCTATTAAGATCAAGAAAATCACTTGCGCACCATTATAAAAACCCTAAGAAGAAATGAATTATATGGGAAGTTTAGCATGTGTGAATTCTATCTTCATGAGATTTCTTTTCTTGGCCATATTTTCACTAAGGATGGAATTTCTATTGATACATCTAAGATAAAGGCAATCCAAGAATGGCCAGCACCGACGAGTATAATTGATGTACACAGTTTTATTGGTTTAGTAGGTTATTATCGGTGTTTTGTCCAGAATGTTTCCCGATTGGCTAACCCATTAACCAAGCTCACATGTTAAGGGGTTAATTTTTTTGGACAAAAGAGTGTGAAGAATGTTTTGATGAATTGAAGAGAAGGTTATTCAATTCTCCTATCTTGACTCTACCATCATGGAATGATGTGTTTGTTATTTATAGTGATGCATCAAAGAAAGGACTTTGTTATGTCCATATGTAGAATGATAGGGTTATTTCCTATGCATCACGATAACTAAAAATTCATGAGCAAATTTATCCTACTCATGATCTTGAGTTTGCAGCTATAATCTTTTCTTTGAAGATATGGATACATTATCTCTATAGTAAAAATGTGAGATATATACCGATCACAAGAGTTTGATTTATATTTCATACAAAAAGAACTCAAAATGAGGCAAAGGAGATGGCTTAACTACTCAAGGATTATGATTGCACAATATACTACAACCTGGGGAAGGAAAATAAAGTGGAAGATGCTTTGAGTAGAAATGATCATGGAGTTTTGAACAAGATTAGAGTGGAAAAGAAATATATTTTCATGGAAATAGAGAAAATAGATATGGGAATAATCATGGAAGGTGAAACATTGATACATTTTATAATGGTTTCCAAACAATATTTACAAGAAAAGATAAATATTTCTTAGGCTGATGATGAGGAGTTTAAAAAGAAATTTAAATATGTGAATGATGGGAGATTGAGTGACTTCATATATGAAGATGAAATTTTGATATTTGGAAAGAGACATTGTGTTACTAATATACCTAATCTAAAAAGGGAATTGTTGGATGATTCGATAGCTGCAATTTCTCTATACACCATGGTAGCACCAAGATGTATAGATATTTAAAGGAACTATTTTGGTGGGACAACATGATTAGAGAGATTACTAATTTTGTGTCAATATTTATAGTTTTACAACATTTGAAAGCTAGAATATAACATCCTATAGGGGTCATGAAACCTCTTCCCATACCTAAGTGGAAATGGGATGATATTACAATGGACTTTGTCATGGGGTTACCAAAGACTCCTAGAAGAAATGACACAATGCGGGTAATTATTGATCATCTTACCAAGTCAACACATTTTCTTGCTATAATAGAAGATTTTCCAATTGAATGTATATAAAGACTATAAATTAATGAAGTTATAAGAATTCATGGAGTACCCTTAACGATTGTTTCTGATAGTGATCCCAGTTTTACATCAAGATTCTGGAAAAGTATTTAAAAAGACTTAGATACTGAACTTCATTTGAGTACTACCAACAACCCTCAATCTGATGGAAAATCAGAACGAACTATTAAAATCATAGAAGACATGTTGAGATCTTCCTCACTTGACATTCAAGGAATGTGGGATCAATATTTACCTATGGTAGAATTTTCTTATAACAATAGCGTCCATTAAAGTATTCAGATGGCACCATATATAGCGTTAAATGGAAAGAGATGTCGCACACCAATGTGTTGGGATGATGTTGGTGAAAGAAAAATCGTTGGCCCAGAACTTGTTGAGGAAACGATAGAAAAGGTGAAGGTAATCCAATCCCACATCAAAGCAGCTCATAGTAGGCAGATGTGCTATACCGATAACCGAAAGAAGGATTTGGAATGTTCAGGAAGGAGATAATGTTTTAAAGAAGGTATCTTTATGGTAGGTAATTATATGATTCAGTAAGAAGGGAAAATTGAGTCCCAAGTACATCGATCCTTTCATAATTATAGAACGAATTAGGGATGTGGATTACTGATTGGAAATGCCGCCAAGTCTCTCCAAAGTTCATGATGTGTTCCACATATCACTATTGAGAAAATACATTCCTAAATCTAAACATGTACTCACCTACGAGGAATTAAAACTAGAACCCAATTTGTCTTATTGCGAAGATCCTATCCAGATTCGTGATAGCAGAGAACAAGTGCTGAGAAACTAGATAACTCGTTTGGTAATAGTCCTTTGGAGGAACCATCAGATGGAAGAGGCAGCGTGGGAACCTGATGAACTTATGATGAAGTAACATTCGGATATTTTTATGTGGTAGTATTATAGATATTTCGAGGACAAAGTTATTTAAAATAAGGGAGAATTTAACACCCCAAGCTTCTATGGTACGTTTCCCTTTGAATAAAGCAATAGCCTGCATCGTACACAACTTCGAGATTCTAACACATCATGGTGAATCAAACTTGCCATTATGAATATTAATACCCAATTTTTGAAATTTTATAAACATTATCTTTCAAAAAGGAATTCATTTTTGGATTCAAAATATTGAAATTAGCTTAGGGTTATTTTTTTGGTATTTTTCTAAAAATGTTAAATTTTTGATGAATAGTGAAAAACACTGCGTTATTGGTTAAAACAAAATTTTTATTTAAATAATTATTTATTTTATTTAAATTTATTTTAAGTCAAAATAGATACATAATACTAATATTAGTTCAATTTAATTCATTGGAGTCATTTTTATAATAAAATTAGATATATAAAATTTTATTGCACTTGGTACCATCTTTTACCCACCTCCTACTAGCTTTTGAAAATTTGCATAAAAAATAATTTTAAAACATATTTGAGTTGAATTTAAACAATTTGATAGAAATTTTTATCCTCTGTAGATAAAATGTGGTTCAACGAGATGAATTTATTTTGGTGAATAGTAACTTTGGACTTTAATTTACCATGGTTAAAATTAAATTGGGTAATTAAAGGTAAAATTGATATTATTATTACCCTAACACATATCCTAATTCTATTGGATAAGTTTATTTAGACCAAATACAACCTGAGGAATCAAATATGATCATTTAGGTCCACTTGGATTAGATTAGGACATTTATTATTATTTTCTTTAAAGAATAGTTAGAAGTGTTAAATTTAATGTTTAAAAACAAAGCCATTTTTAATATAGGGTTAGTCATAAGAAACATTCGACTATAAATATTAATGATAAAGATAAAAATATTTTCTACACAATGGTATTTTATTTTAAAAATTTATACATTATATAATTAAATTTATTTAGGACACACTGATGATGCATTAATTACATTATTAATGAAAGATTAAAATAATTGATAATATAAATTTCCAAATAAAACTAATATGAGACTTTTATTGAATTAAAATAAATGTATAGGTTAATAAGACATGTTAGGGTTTATTAAATGAATTTTTTTTCAATGTAATAATGCTGTTACGAATTTACGAAAAATAAAATACCAAATAGTTTCAAAATTGACATAAAAGAGTTTTTAAAACAAATATTATATTATTAATTTATATTATATTCCTAAAATTATAAGGTTCGGCCAAAGGGCTTAGAAAATATTATATATTTCATTAATTAACCACTTGGGGTTCTCTTGTAATTTTATAGTTTGTTTATTAACCATATAATATAAAAATACAAAGATGCATGGTAAATGTCAAACTATTTACGTAAGAGTTAAATCTAACATATAAGGTTAATATGGTAAACTAA
Organism: Viscum album; assembly: GCA_963277665.1. Lineage (NCBI taxonomy): Eukaryota > Viridiplantae > Streptophyta > Magnoliopsida > Santalales > Viscaceae > Viscum > Viscum album. The sequence continues at coordinate 1,339,876,336 of OY728139.1, read as the reverse complement.
ACCTATCTAAAGCCAATTAATTGAGAGGATTTCGACCCATCCCCACCTTATCCATGAAATAAATCTTTTTTGAGCCATTATAATCCGAATATGAATTTATTATAAAATATTATTTCAATCTTTTCCTAAGGTGCCCTTCACCACTCTTATAATAAGGAACTTTTCATTCTCTCAAATTCACATCATAAAATCCATTTGGCTCAGCCAAACCCTGCCCAAATATCCTTTCAAATTTTCTCCCTTCATCCTCGACGGATTCCTTTAGTCAGAAAGCCAACATATGAAGCCATTTTGATCAAATCAAAAGGAAGAACCCAAAAAAGAGGTAAATATTTCATCACCTCTTTCAAGTTCTTTTCTTCTTCCACTTCCTCTTTCTATGTTGTTCTATTATAAAACAATTACTACAATATATTCTATAAATTGTGATGTTAATATAAAAATGGTACAACCATATTCATTATTCTATCAATCCTATAAATGACAAATTCACCAAACATGTTGACGTACAGATTACTGTCTCCAGGTTGTGTTGTAATTTGTTATTCAAACACTTCATCATTTGGATGGGTATAATAATGAGTATAAATGATGTAAATAATAAATATAACGTGATAATGATTTTATATATATATGATATAACATCCAATTATATATTATATTAATATCAAAAAAATTATATTGTCGCTCGTGCTTACGTACGGATTACCGTCTCCACGAACGCGATGAGATCCATTCCCCATCATATCCATTCAAGATTAATTTTCATTTGATGATTACAAATAATGTCTAAATACTTAATATCATTATGAATATGAATAAGATACATCCTACCTATAACAAACATTACTTACGTAGCAAAGAACATAAAGGAAAACGAATTAGTTATTACCCGAAAAGATGATACTACTGAAATATCATTAACAAAGCAATAATAGAAGATCATATATGATATCATATTAATGTAAATGGTTATTTTATAATTTAATAGCAATGATTTAATCATTATACCAGATTTTAACCTACCCTTGACCAAGGAAAAGTATAAGTTAAGGGGTAATTATACAATCTCTTCATTATCCAAGGTTGTTTTATACGTTATTATCTACTGGGACCTCTTTATCATACACATTAGTGCATCTTAAAAAGGTATTTCAAAACATTTTTACTATTTAATGGACAATGGGTTAAATTTATTTATACTATTATTTGAGCTTATATGTTTTTAAAGGAATCTTTCTGTCATTTTCCAAACAAGGAACTTTATGACCTTTTCGACAAAATTAAGGTAAGAATGTTTTTTAACTTATACGTCAGGTGCAGATATTTTCCACCATTATAACATCGTCGAAGATTACCTTACAATCTTATATGAATATATTCAAAATAAATGTTATCTTTTATAATTATATGACTTTTAAATAATTTCAATATAGAAATAAATTTTTATCTAAAAAAAGTTTTGTTTTCATCTATGTCAACATCTTTCGATGGATTTTGAGCTTATTCGAAGTTGATTTATTATGATACAAAACATAAATATCGTATTGAATGTTTTTTGATATGTTTGACTATGGATGTGCTATTTCTACACCATTAATGGTTTATGGATAAAGTATTGACATTTCGTATGCTAGTCTTAATATGAATATTTATGTTATGTTTAAATGTTATCATATGACGAATGCATTGGACTTAGTATGTGACGGGTGGAGACCACTATAGCTCCTCGATGCATCTTTAGGTATCATGAGACAAACAAGTGTCTTGGCACAAGGCCTTGAAAAAATATTATTTGTAGACTTGGAACATGGCCTTGACTATGTGGTTATGAAAGTATGGCATTATGCATTTCATCATTATGAAAGTGGCTATTGATGTTCCCTATGTTTATTCGACTAGTAGAATATCCATGTGAATAAATAAATGACATTATTTGATTTATATTTTACATATTATGATACAGTTTATGGTTAAAATTATTTTGTTGTAGTCTTATACATTTCCCTAAAATGTTTAAGCTTATTAATGAATGTTTCTACTATATTGTTATCCTTACTGAGCATCTGAACTCACCCCTTTATATTTTTTATTTTTCCCAGGATGCAAAGTAGTATATTATGACTGACCTATAGGGATAGTCTACGGGATATGAGTGTGGTCAATTAAGACAATGTTGTTGTAGTTTTCATTTTACAATATAATGTAAAACTTATGAATGTATCATGTATTTCAAAGGCTTCTAAACTAATTGGTATTTAGAGACTTGATATTTTGTGATCATGCTAATTTTATATATTAATGCATCGACTCTGGGTAAGTAGGGTTGGGGTGTTACAATTTGGATAATAATTGGAATCAGTGGAACGAGTTAATGTTTGTGTTTCTATCTCAATAGAATCAATGGAAACAATAAATCACAAAGGATTTTTTATCTTTGATGGAAATAATTTTCAGCTATGGACTAATGGGATGTAAAACATTATTAATTAATTTTGTATGTATGGGTTCTGAGCCACAATTTATGGAATTTTGATGCTTATTGGTAGTTTAGTTTCATCAAATGATGAATATGGAGAATTCAATATTGATGGTAAAGGAATGAAATCATTAGAGGGAGCTTAATCCAACCAAATGTATGTAAAGGTGATGTCATATATGTCATCTCATGATATGTGGGAAATCCTTCTAAATAAGAAAGATTATTGAAAAGTCTGTGAATCAAAACTATATGTTCTATTCAAAAAATAATGAGGACTTGAAAATGAACCACAATGAGACTTTAGATGCCTTTTTTGACAAAGTGAATGATATTTTGGAAGAAATATGTTGTCTTGGATAAATTATTAAAGTTGTAATGATTTTTAATCACATCTTGGGAATAATTATACATCAGTTAAATTATAATGTATCTTTACTAGAGAATAAATATTTAAAGGAGTTGACATTGGATTTATTAAACAGTACACTTGTCTCTTAAGAGATGAGAAATTATTATAATGATTCTATGGAAAATGGAAATTCTAAAGAAGTGGCATTGAAGGCCATGAATAAGATCTCTCTAGAAGACTGTCAAGAAGAAGGAATTGTGAATAATATTGTGAAATTACTTTCCATAAAAATTGTAAGGGTAGAGGGAATGTTTTAATGGAAACTAACCACTTTATACTTTCTTCATCAAAATTCTTAAATGTTTTAGAAAATTATTTTTAAGAAATTTCAAGATGATAATGAGGATACTGATGAAACTGCTAAGAAGAATTATTTTGATAATGTTAATGAATGTATGAATTATATGTGAAATTTATTCATAAATAAGAATATATCTTCAATATAAAATGAATTTTTAAAATAACTTGGGGAAAAATAAATGGAAGACTACAAGGATCATAATGAATATTCTATGGTGGTAGTTGTAGGTAACTCCCAAATAATGGAAGATAGTGATAATGATGAAGGAGACGTCGAAGGAAGATCTTCAATTCTAGTTGAATAATAATATTCTCTTGATGATATAAATGTTTGGAGAACCAAAATAAAAATAAGATAAAAGGTTGATTAATGATGCCAAAATAAATATGCTGCAGTAGGAAGAAGTGAATTCTGAGATGAATGATGAAATTGAAAATATCAGATATAAAAATTGAAATAACTCAGATAAAGTTATTGAGTTAAAACTCAAGTTTGAATAAAATAACAAGGTTATCTATAGTTTTTCTTACAAAATTAAATATCATTTAAAATGTACTGAATAACTTGAGGAGGAATATTTAAAATAAGGAAACAAGGTGTAGGGTCATGGGAAACTCTTGAATCCAAATATGATATTGAGAATGCATGTTTCTAAAGTTATAGAAAAAGTAAAATTACAATTCAGAGGTTTATAAAATAGTCAAATGAATGTATGGAGAAAAATATTTCAAATAAGAGAAAAACTTATAGTTTGGGTTTTGATAGTAAATTGAAAACAATAATGGTTGATGTTATACAAATTTTCCAACTCCATGGTTGATGATTGATTTGGGTATGAATCTGAATTAAGGGATTCAGTTATATTAAGGGACAATCTTTGGTATAGAAAAAATACACAATAATACACCTCATAATAGGTGTTATTAATATGTAATGATGGAACATTATCAAGATTTTCGTTTTATATAAAATATATACTAATGGGAGAAAGATAAATAGATGCATCCAAATAGAGTTCAATATTTCCTAAATTTATATGATGTTTATTGTTTTGGGTGTAGAGGTTTTGGGCATGTGGATTTATATTGGACATCGACAATGTGGAAGAATGTATTGATGTAGAACCAAATAAGGTGAATGTTGTAGATCAAGGGATCATCGAATGATCTGATTCTGATAAATCAATTTGCATCCTTGGAAGATGAGGTTAGACCATCATTATACAAGGAAGATCAAGAATATATGTCTACATCATGTATTATGTAAAATACATGGATCAGAAATAAAATAGATGTAAAGGTAGTGGTTTCATGATTTCCTTTGATGCATTAGATAACACTAGAACATTGATCCATGAAAGTGGATAATCGTTCCACATTATAGGAAATAAAATATTCGTTATAATAATTTGTTTCAAATAGTATGGTGATATAATATATAGAAATACTGATAGTATAAAGATTATTGTATTGAAAAAATCCACGTTTAAGGATAGAGACATGAGATGTGTAAATGTATTGGTTATTTATGGTCTCAGACAAAACATACTACATGTTAGAAAATTGTGTGACCTATAACATTCTATAACCATTAACAAAAAATTCTATATCACTAAGGTAAAATATGGAGCAGTTATTTTTTGGAAATAACCATAAAGGGGAATATGTACCTTGTTAGTGGAGAAGAAGATATGTTTCTCTTTTATAAGGAAGATTAAAATCATCTATGGAATAAGTGACCGGGTTATTTGATCCAATCATCATTAGGAAATTTTGTTAAATTTGATGTTACTCAAGATCTCTCTAGGTTATGACACGGTCATAATAATTTATTTAATTCTTGTCATCAATGGAAGATTAATCAAATGACGTATATGGTGAAAGATTAAAGGTTAATACATATTATCTAAGTGGTGTATGTTGATTTATGTGGACTTATTTCACCAAGAGATATGAAATGGATGAGATATATTTCCATTTTCATTGATTATTTTAGTAGGATGACATAGGTATCAATGAACAACCAAAAGTATGAAGTGTTTAGTTCCATAACACTTTACCAAATGAAAGTTGAAAAAATTACAGACTAAAAGGTCATGAATTTTTAAACTGATAATGGAATATAGTTCACCAAAAGACAAATAGATGATTACCTTAGGAAATATTGGACATGGTACCAAGAATTAGTAGTATGAAATCCATAAAATAATGGAGTGGTTTAAATAAGAAATAATATTATCAGAAACATTTCTAGAATGATTCTCATTGATAAAGACCTTCCTTATAAATTTTAGAAAGAAGTAGGGTTGACATACGGTTATATTTTTAATAGATCCTTATTGTGATCAAAGGCAGAAAATGATCTATATGAGGAATTGTATGGAAAGAAACCAACATTTAAATACATTCATGTCTTTTATAGAATGATACTTTTCTTTAACAAGGAGAAATATATGAAATTTGAATCTCATGGGGTTGAGGGTATATTTCTTGAATACTCGGGAAAAAGAAATTCATATAAATTATTCAAAAACAGGATGAGAAAATTATAGAGATCAATTATTTTTTTGAGGACGAAAATGACAATAATATTCAATGAATCCATGAAATGTCCCATGAGGAAAGTGATGAAAAGGAACAAATCTTAGGGTAAGTTCATGTACATGAGGAATATTTAGAAGAAGATTCAAATTATGAGCATAATGAACCTCTAAAGAAAAATAAAGAGTTTATACAAAATTGATAGGTAGAATATAATTAGGGATAAAATTTCTCTAGTGTATATTAGGATGATGAATAATCTATAGAAATAATATTTATTATTAAAGGTTGAGCCTAAGTGTTTATAGGAAGCCTCTAGAGATGAGATTTGGGTTCATGTAACGAATGAAGAATATGACCAAATTGAAATAAATAAAACATTGAAGATATTATTGTGGAAAACTAATAAGAATTTCATCAGGGTAAATGGGTTATTTATAATAATAATATTTAATATGAAAAAATAATTAGAGACAAATCATGACAGGTATTCAATGGTTACTCTAAAATATATGTTATGGTTTTTTATGAAACATATTCACATGTTGATATTGGAGTTGGTTTCTTGAAACAAATTCCATGTACGTTATAATAAATTATATTCGTGTAATTTATTACTAATATAACTCTTGTCACATCATGATTGTTCTTCTATGTAATATAGTATGTGATAAAGTACCAAGAGTAGTTGTCTCACTAAATGGTCATAGTTGTTGCCGCTATGATGAGAACTTTGAAGTGTTGTGACACTATTCTTAAATATATATTTTCTAGTTGGTTGATGTCATTTGAGGGAAACAAGTGATACATTATATTAGGATTGGATACTCATAGGACATTAAGGTTCCTTCCCATGTTTTACTCCCTTGGTAATATCGAGTAGCATATTATGAGAATGAGAACCAGCAATAGAAAATCCCCATTTGTATCTGTCATTGGATGTTCATATTAGAAGACATGTGTACTGATACATATAATTTAAGATTATTAATAACAAGTATTTTATGTCAAATAATTTTATGTATTGAAAAAATCATGACAACATATGTTCTTGGAAAAGTAGGATAAATTGTGTGTGTCACAAGTAATATTTTATTAATAAATAATGTGAGAATGGATTTTTCCCATTTTTTCATTAATGAATGTTTCTATATTTTACACTTGGATGAATATGATATATTGTAATTAAATCCATGGACATGGTGTTGTATAGGAATGTTTAATTTTTGGAAGGTCAAAGAAATATACATCAAGAACATAGGTTGATTTCCATCAGGGCAATTATTTAATTAATTAAATTTATTATAAATAATATTTCATGATCCTCCCTCTGGTTCAGAAATTCTATCCCTTGTATATTTCTATTATTTAATTATGTTCATAAAAATGTTCAAAGTTCTATAAAATATAAGATTAATAATCGATCATGGGAAAATGAAATGTTTGTCATGCCCCATCACATTCTTCCACTATGAACAGAACCGAAAATTGGTATCAGAGTGGTCACAGAATTATTTATAGTTATTTAAATATTGATGATTGAATTATGCATTTGTGATTTAGTTTTCAATCCATGTTTAATCATTATTTTAATCCAAATTGTGAGATCTTATTCTTCCTGATTCATTTCTCATAGATCTACCAAATACAATTAATTTTATTAGAAAAATAAAGGAAAATATCTCATTTGTAGGTGACAAGGATTTTAGCATTGTAACAAAAGAATACACACTGTGTAATCATAGTTACATGTTGGTTACTTCCAATCAATGTATCAGAAATTAATTCTGAAACTAATTCAAACCTTATGTGTTGATTACATGCAATGCATTTATTTATTACATGGTGCGTTAATTTGGATAACCTAGTGCATGGTCAACTATAGTACATGATGTGTATCCCACGTACATTGTTTCCCTTTGAGTCAAAAAATGGGCACATATTTTCATACATGACCTACCTAACTGGTGACCATGTTACAAAGAGACCACTCACTGTGTAGTAACCTATACACATTGTGCACTCCAATTTTATGAGTTATAGTTTACACGATGAGTCCTAATTCATGTGGCTTAGATACCAGATGAGATATGAAAATTCCATATAGCTTTTATGTACATGTCTTGTACTTTTACCAAATGACACAGATTTAAAATTTATTTATTTTATTATTCAAACATTAATGAAATGTGCTTGATTATGGTCATTAAGAATATAGGACATGCCATGTGATGACTTATAATATTTATATACATAAATGTTTAATTAACATTTTCATAATGTTCATATCTCCAAATCATTTATGATTCAAATTACAATTGTTACTCGACATGCATTGAAGCATAACACATGATAGGTATTGTATTCCACATGTCATAGGAGTAAGCATTATTCAAGTATCATATATGTCTGTTAAATTCATATAGGTATTCACTATGTTGCCTCTAAGGTACATTTATGTACATAATTAATTTTAAATAAATTTATTTAATTTGTCTAAAATTATAAAATAATATAATCTCAAGGAAATTTAGATGATAATTAAGAGAAAATAATTGATTAATTAAAATTGATATTTAATTGGTTTGAGCGTGATTTATATTAAATTATAACCATAAATAACGGAATTATAGATTTATTAACTACATAATTTGATTTCTACACGTGTTTGATCATGATCATAGACAATTCCTTTTAATGTGATTGGATTCATTTAATTAATTATTAAATTAAATTATTGGTTGAAATGACTTCTCTACACTTATTATGTAAGAGCCTGAATTCCAACAGTTTCTTTTATGTTTACCCTTTTTCTATCACAAGCATGTGAGTAAAATCATAACAATGGATAGAGCTCCTAAGCTACTAGAGTTGGTTCATGATTAGAGCCAATGAAAAACCAATCTTAGGGAGATTCATTGGTGGATATGTGGACTCCTATAACATGAACCTTAATTAGTTTAAGGTGTTTTTACCCTCACACAATGTTTAGTTTATCAACTACTATATTAATAATCCACTAGTAAAAATTTCAAGATCATACAACTTTATTATTTTATTTCCATCATGTTTCTTGGATATTTCATTATGGATGTTTTTTCTTGATCACTTGAGTTAATGAAAGAAAAAATCATTGAATCTAGGAGTAAAATAAAATTTCTTATGTATAATATTATTTAAGTCATTTATAATTACATAAGTTAATCCATGTAATAGTAAAAATAATATGATAAAGATAATAATATGAAATATACACATAATAGGATAAAATCGCTAAATTATATACATTTAGTTAGTATAGCCTTCCACTACATCACTTAATATCAAACAATAGTTCTAAGTGATTGACCAACCAATGTTGGGGTGCATTCAATTATCAAGGGATTATATCTAAATGTTTTGGGATGACTTAAATTAGTTCATAATAAGGGTTTACTACCAAATTAGGACATGGTGTAAATGAGAGTCAATATTTAAGGAAATATAATTTAAATATTTCAGGATTGGTGAGTCCACTCAATAGATCAAGGGTCTGTGAGTTAATTCAGTTGGAATTTGGAATTCCTACAAAAAAATCATGTTATTTAAATAACCAATGTTTGGATAATGATAAAGGGAATATGGATCCTTTCCACTATAATTTACAAGAAACATGATATTTTGAATCCAATTGTGATAGATATAGCGTTTCAATAAATAGTGGGAGACAAATAAATATAATATTTATTTATTTATTTAACTAAATTCTATTAGACAAAGTACAAAAATTTGTTTCATCTTATTTTTAGAAATAACATTACAATGAATTTGAAAATATCATTGTGAACCATACTTCAGAAGAATAAAATTATCACAAAAAAGAATATCCAAGAGTGGAAAAGGATCCTATATATTATCCTTCTCCATTGAAGGAAATTGAATGTTCTAGAAGAACCTAATCCGAATGTGCCTAGTAATTAGGAAAGTGATGAAGATTTATTGATCTATGAGAAGAATTTGAATAATTCCATATATATTCAATATTTCATGGTATCATTCATATATAATGATTTTTTGAACCAACATGAGAACACATATTCGTATAGCATGATGTCTTACCTTAGGTATATCAATCAAGAGATAGTGGGACCATATGGGTAAAATATCTCTAATTATTTGTTTATAACTAATAATGGAGAGGTTTTGCTACATGGGCCTCATATAGTCAAGATTATTGGCTACATTTAACACTCAGATAGCTTAGGGATTAAATTCCTAGATGATTTTCATACAGATCTCAATCAATCATCACTACTAAGAGAACATCTCTAGTTTTATTATTGATTACAACATAAACAATAATGGGTAGATTGTTTGAGAACATATGAATTTGATTCTCTATGTCGATAAGTACAAGGGGCATGATAAACATGTAATCCTTATGGTGAAAAAGAAAATGAAGAATAAGAAATAGGGGCCCAAGATTCATAACAATTTTAATGCTCTTAAGCACTATACTTCTATGGAGAGGAAGATCCACATATATGTAAAAGATAATAAGGTAGTCAGTTTTTCATGTGGAAAATCAGGAAAATGGAATAGAATATGTACCTAGAAGAAATGATGAGCTAACAGTGTATTCATTATCTTGTGTAATCTTTCAATAAATACATATTTTTAGTAGATACACCTTCTGGATCTCACGCATGCATCCAAATATAGGAACCAATAATATTCCTAAAGATTTATAGATGATATGTGGATTTGAGATTTTATAATGGTGCGAGGATGGATACACAAGAAATTGGTGACTACCACATTTTCAGTTCCAATGAAAATGATTTTTTTTAAATGTCATTATTATGTACCTAAAATTACAAAGAGCATAATTTCTATGTCATTCTTAGATACAAATATTTTTATTTTCAAATTTTAGAAAACAAGTTTTTTCTTTTATATGGAAAACATTTGTTATGGTATGGAACATTTAAATAATAATCTTTATGTGTTAAATTAAGAAAAAAATTTATTAAGAATTGATAATGAATCATGTTCATACATCTCATATAAGAACCATATTTGGAATGAAAATATTGTTCATGTAAATGAGTAGCGTTAGGCAAGGCTCTGTCACTATAATTATTAAACTAGTTTGAGAAAAACCCACTTCAGAAATTTCATTCTTGTTTACAAGGAAAAATAAACAAACCACCATTTGGTGGATAGGGTCAATGGGCCACAGAGCTTCTAGGTTTGGTAAACACTCATCTGTATCAACTATTTCCCGTAGATTCTAGTGGTGGATAATCTTACATCAGAACATTTACTGATGACTTGAGTAGATATGGGTATGTATTATTGATGACGTATAAGTCTGATTCATTTTAGAAATTTAGGTAATTAAATAACTAATTTGATAATCTAAATGTAAATAAGAAAAAAAATATTCAATCAAATTGAGGTGGTGAATAACTTAACCAAGAGTTTATTAACTTCTTATTAAAGTTTGGGATTCTATTTCTACTCACACCACTTTACACAACACAATGGAGTGGTGTTAGTGAAAGTTTGAACCATAACTTTTTATACATGGTAAACTTGATGATGTGTCATAAAGATCTTCCATTATACTTTTGGGTATATACGTTACAAACATTCACATAAACATTAAACTGAGTTCCAACTAATGTGGTAAATGAACCTTCATTTGAGTAATGAAGTGGAAAGAAATTAATTTTTTGACATACACATCTATGGGGTTGCGAGGCATTAGTTAAGTTATTCTTAGAAAAAAACAATCACCCTAATGAAAAAATAGTATCTTTATTGGGAATCCCAACGAAAAATGGGAAACTATATTTAAAATCCCCCAAACAAGAATGTGACTATTGAAAAAGAATTACATTACATCAAAGGGAGAAAATCCTCAAAAGGAATAATGGGAGAATGATTAACTTCGATGATGTTGATGATCAAGATACACAAGAGTTGGTATAAGAATATATTTCATATTTCCCCATGGAAGAAGTAGTTCTTGAAACACTATTAATGCGTCGCTGTAAAGGATATGAAAGTGGGGGAGGGAGATATGGTTTTATAGTCACCAATGACATTGAATAATTATTATTCAACAACGATGAACCTATCCCAGAAAAAGATGTAGTAGAGGGCTCAGAAGTTACAAGATGGTAAGAAGACTAGTATTTTGAAAAGTATTACTTATATAAAAACCATTTTTTGGTTTGGATTGATTCCCCAATTGATGTAAATATGATTGGATGCAAATAGTTATTCAATATAAAACAGTACGTGGGAGGTAAAGTAAATACCTATAATGTAAGGCTAGTGGATAATGGGTATAAAAAACATCACAAAATTGAATATGATGAAGCATTTTCAAATGTTTTGATGTTCAAACATAACAGAATTATTCTTGCCATAACATCCTTCAATGACTATGAGATTTGGAAGATGGATGTCAAAACTACATTCCTTAATGGGAACCTTTAAGAAGCTATCTATATGGAATAACGAGAAGAGTTTGTGACTCTAGGTGATTCCAAAAATATTTTCAAGTTCATGAGATCCATTTATCGATTGAATAAAGAATACAAGTCATGTGACATTTGATTTAATGAAGCTATAGAAGAATTTGGTTTAATTAAGAATGAATGTGAGCAACGTGTTTACCATAGGTTATATTGGGAATGAATTTGTTATCCTAGTAGTCTGTGTTGATTACATATTACTTATTAGAAATTACATACCAGTTTTATAGTTTGTTAAGGGATGGTTAAAAAAATGTTTCCCCATGAAGTACTTATCTTAATCAACCTATATTCCTGGGATGAAGATAATTCGTAATTGGTCTATGTGGCTTCTTTGTCTAAGTCAAATTACATATACGGATCAGACACTAATGATATTTTGTATTTAACAATCCATAGGAGACTGGATCTAGTGTCACATGGTTTACATATTTCAAAGAAAATGTGTTATAAAACACAATAGGAGAAATAGAGAATGAATATAATCCCATATTATTCAGTGATAAGATCAATCTTGTATAAAATTTTTTATACAAGGGTTGATGTTGCTTTCCACTGAGCAGGGTGGGAATATATCAAGAATATCTAAGAGAACTTAATTTTTATACTGTTATGGTTATCTTTGTGTACCTAAGAAGAAATAATGATATGTTTTTAGTGTATGGAGGAGATTAATAGGTGGTCATCAAGGGCTACTTCAATGTGAGTTTTCATATAGAACATAATGATCTGAAGTCATAGTTAGGATATGTTTTATGTTTCATCAGAGGAGCTGTGAGCTAGAAGATTTCAGAGCATCCCCTTTTTTATTATTTTATAGTAGATTCCAAGTATATAGTTGCTTATAATTTAACCATGTAATCCATCTAGATACTTAAATTTGTCTAGGATCTTGATGCGGTACCTACTAATAAATACGTGATCACATTGTATTATAATAATACTAAAGTGGTGGCTCTTGAAAAGAAAAAATGTCACACCAATGGAAAAAATAACATACTCTATTAGTATAACCTATTATGGTATTTTTATCATAGTGGTGAGTCTGTAGTAATAAGTGTACCCACAGAATATTAAATTGTAGACCCCCTTGATTAAATGATTATCTTAGAAGAAGCATGAGTATCATGTGAGAGCCAACGAAATGAAGGTTTCTAGTAGTTGGATATAGTGCATGGGTGAGTCCATTAGATTTGGTGACCTAGAACCAATTTTTATGTGCTTTTTGTCAACATAACATAGAATGTGATAATCTCCCTAGAGTAGATGTCACACCAAAAGGTTATAGTAGTTCTATGCTATGATGAGTACCCAAAAGTGTTATGAAACTATTCTTAAATATATGTTCTATAGTGGGATGATATAATTTTAGGGGCATAAATTATAAAGGATATAATGGGTCGAGACTCATAGGAATTTGAGGAACCTTCTCATGGTGTACGGCCTTAGTAATATACAGTATAATATCAGGAGAACGATACCCACCATTAGAAAATCCACATTTATATTTTTCATGGGATGTTTCTCTCTGTGGACATGTTTATTGATCCTTATAATTTAAGATTATAATTAATTAGTGTTATGAGTAATATACTTTGATGTATTGATGAAAAAAATGATGACATATGTTCACAGTGAGGTAGGATACGATGGGTGTATCATGAGTTGTATTTCACTACTGAATAATGAAAGACATTACTCTCCCCTTTTGTTTATTAATGTAGGAGGATATATTATCCCCTTTTATAGAAATTATACAGTCTAATTAAATCCTTGGCTACGGTGTTCTATAGGCAAGTTCAATTTATAGGAAGTCAATGAAAGAGTCATAGAGAACATTAGTTGATGGCATTAGCATGCAACCTACTTAATTAGAGATATTGTGATAAATCAATAATATTACACAGTAAGTGTCCATATGAGGTATTATGTTCTTGTGGAAACAACATATTTTTATATGGTTCCCCTGGTTTATTTCAAGATGCTTACCTTTACATTAGGCTACTTTTCCTAATGACACTAAGAAAGAGTCCTAGAGGGTCACACACGAAGTATATCCAGATTATCAGTTAAATAATAATAGTTTAATTTATTATTTAAAAATTTGAATAAATATTACTCATTCACATGGTTTAATAATAATTATTTGTTTCATGATCACATATATTCTGTCACAGGTAATTCATGATAATATAATGTGAGTAGAATAATTAACAAATATTTATTTTCTATTCAGTAAATATAATATTTATATATATATTGGTGAATAAAGTGGTGATATTTATTTATTAAATAAACAGTCATTATTCAAGTCCCGGTAATTATTGTGGAGGACTGATGGATGGAGTTTAATGTTCTTGTGAGAAATAAAAAATATTGAATATCATTTAATTAAATAATATTTATTTTAATTTAATTCAGAAAATGAATGCATGTTGATAAGTAATATTAATATTATTATTTAACATGGGGTTCCATAGGGATTAGATGAATAATAAGGGAATCTGTTTAATTTATTTATCTCTTACCCTATACATATATTAACAAAATTATATTATTTTCTCAATGAGTCAATACATTTTTTTGGCTATGCACAACCAATTTGGTGAATTATATCATGCCATTGAGAGCTCACTTCTACATAAACACTCCCGAGAATGGAGAAGGATCTTCCAAAAAATCCCACTCTCATGTCAAGAGATATCCGAACAATAAATTAGAAGCAATTCTTGAGGTGATCAAATATTGATGACACAAGTGATCAGATCATTAACACTATCACCCAAAGATTCCTATGGCGACATTCATAGATTTGTGAAACACATGTCAGACACTACAATATGGAATTTATTTTGATTCCAAAAACACAATGATCACAAAAAATAGTTTTTTTTCAAATTCATCAATGAAGAAATAATTACATCAATGTAATTATTGAATTAATTAAATTAATTTTAAATAATATGTGATGATCGAATCTTTGGTTCTAGTGTTGTATCCATTTTCTATTAATTTTATTCAATTCCATTAAAGACGAAATTCAACATTGTGATATTTATTTGATTAATCATCACTCATGAAAATAAGAAAAGTTTGGTATGACACATCACAAACTTCTAATTTAATCATAACCTTATGTTTCATGGTTGGAGACATTTTGATGATTCTTATCCATATCGATTCAAATGAAATGTAATATTTTCTGGATGGATTCCAAGTCATGATTTATAAATGGGGTTCTGGAGGATGAAGTATATATTGAATAGATATGTGGTTTTCATATTCATGAATATTAGAATAATTTTTTTCAGTTAAATAATGGTCCATATGGGTTGAAGCAGGCACCAAGATCATCGTATTCATGAATTGATTAGTATCTCAAGACGCTCTATTTTTAATGTCGTGGAGTTGAATATAATATATATGTCAATAATGAGAGTAATCAAAGACTTGTGGTTCTAGTATATGTCAATGGAATAATATTTGGGGAATAAAATGATGTGGAGTGAAAATGGTATTCATAATTCAAGAAATGGGAGTTTGAATTTTCAATGATCAGTGAGGTAACATTTTTCATTGGTTTACCAGTAATAGAAGGAAGGCATTTGACATTAATTTATTAGTAAAATATGATAAGGACGTTTTCAGAATATTTGGAATGGAAAATCGAAAATAAATGAAAACATTAGTTCCTACGATGATGAAATTATCAAGATATGATATTGGAAAAGCCTTCAATATCATTGAATATAGGTAGATAATTGGTAGTCTATTATACATAACAACCTCAACACCCGATATTTTTTTTCCACATCTCTAGAGTTACGGTAAATAATAAATTCGAAGCAAATCCACATAATTTTAGTTAAAGGAATAATTTTTCATATGAAGGGTACAATGTATTTTGGTTTACTATAAAATAAAAATCCCAATAAGGGTTATTGGGATTAATAGATGTCGATTGGTCTAGTTCAATAGATGGTTTAATGTCAAAATCATGGGGTGCATTATATTTTGACAATCTGAGTATTTATTAACTAAGAACCAAATAAAATCTCATTTAATTGTGCACCATATAAGTATAATATATTTTGGCAACCCAATCTTGCAATCAATTATTGTGGATGAAGCAGCAACTCGATGATATGGGAGTTGAAGTGAGGCCTCTAATTATAATTCATTGTTGTAATTCATGTAATATAAATCAAATAAAAAATACAGTCCATCACTCAAGGAAAAAGAACATTGAAATAAGATATAAATTTATTAAAGAGATAGTGTGGAATAGCCTTATGAAGATTCAATCTGTGGCTAATAAATTACAGGTTGTAGACATCCTGATGAAGGCCTTACATAAGGAAGAGTTTGAACGACATCGAATGGATCTTGAGTTTAGTCGATGCCCTAGACATAAATAGTTATGATACATGTCCCCCTCCTAATGAGGTATGGTGTGTTTTCCAATATATTGTGATATGTGTTATTTACCAAATTATAGATCACATATGAGTGACCTTTTGGGTCATTGAAAAATGAGGAGAAAATGTATTAATCTTGACGTGGGGAGAAACTAAAAGAGAGAGCAATGAAACATGGGGAGCCTTAAATGTAATCATTCTAGAACGGGTCTATCATTAAATAATAATCATGAAATTTTGTTTCATTTGGGTTAATGATGTATGAAGATGACATGTGATGGTGAATAAGTGATCTTGTAGGGTGAAGTAGTCCTATTATTTAGTATTGAGATGGATATTGAAGGATATTTTGAGAATAAAGTGACACATCGATGAAACTTACTTGATATTACTATTTCTATTACTGATATTGAATCATTTTAGATTAGTATATGTGTTAATGAATCCCTTTATCACTATTTGGGGATGCTGAATGAAAATAAGTTTTCAAGCACATCACTTGTCAACTAGTTTGTTCATGAATATTATAAGTGTGGTCATTAAAACCAAAGGAGGAGGGATTATTACCACATGATAGTTATTTTGGGTTGATTGAGTTTTTTGTAATGTTTTTAGGTTATAGAGGAAGGATGGTTGTCAAAGGAGACTTGAAGTGTGAGAAAAAAATGTATGATTTTGCAAAAGTGTGAAGGGAATGACCTCATGAATGTCTGAAATGTGTGATCTCACAGAAGCACAAATTACCTATCTCATGGATATGAAAAATTATTAATATAATGAATGTGAGAAATATCAGATAATAATGATGTGTAAAATGTATAATCTCATAGAAGTGTGAAATGTATGATCTCACTCAATGAGAATTTATGATCTCGTGGATTACGAGTTGTCAAATCCCAAAGAGTATGAGATGTGTTATCTCGTAAGGGGTGAGATGTCTGATCTCATAGAATTTGAATTTCTGAAGTGATATTGTAAAGAACACATGATTATTAAGAGATCTTGCATTGGGATTGTAGGAAACAATTTATGACATGTCATGATTGTTAGTGGATCTCACGAAGAGATCATGCGAAGAAAATGAAGATAAAACAATATTGTCAGATGATTGCATGATGAGTTCATGTGAAGAACACATGATTTTGTATTACTATAATGATCATATAAAATATTTTTTTATTATTATAGAGATATCATGTGGTCATTTAGAATCATATGATCACATTATAGGCTTTGGATCCCATGATGGGGTTACGTGAAGCACTAGAATACAATGGCACTAGCCACATGATTTGTTTTAGACCTTGTGTTGGGATCATGTGAAGCACATTATTGTTAGTGGATCTCATGATTGGATCTCAAGAAGTTCTAGAAAACTATTTCACTCACCACTTTATTATCATTGTATTTAAGAATGGTATCTCACTATGCACTAGAAGATAATTTCATTGACCACATTATTTCCATTGGATCTCATGTTGGGATCATACAACACACACAAATTCAATGAATTTGATTAGGTGAAGCACTTGCGACATTACCTATGTGGTCATGCGATGATATCACATGAAGCACCTGATGCTAATTTATGAGGCAGTGAAACTAATGAATAAATTCTATTTACAGACTTATTGAAGTAGATTTATGTATAGAAATACGCCCTAAACAATATTCAAGAATATGAGTGGTTTTCTTAAGTGGATGGATCTAATGAAATATTTTTCATATGATAAGGACAATATCTTGTGATAGTTTCACATGATATTCATAATTAGAAGAAGGTTTTATGAAAGGATCTAATGAATAAGTTTGGCGAAGTTAAGTATGCACATGTTTTTTTGCGTGTAAAAGTAGACCTCTAGATATATCGTGATCAACATGATCTAAACAAGATATCACAGTCCATGTGAACACAAGGTTTCAGGATTTTTGTGATGTGGAGTTATCATGATCCACATGATCTGAAGGTATCTGGCCAGGATCACACCAAAATCCCAAAAAATGTGTCTCACAAAAGGATATCACACAAGGGTTCTCATGTGAGGATCTCACGTAAGGGTTACACACTAGGATCTCAGGATATAAGTAATGTTTCATGGTCTCCTGGAGGTGTCTTTTGGAGGAATCTCACACAATTTTTATTTTCATATTATTGATGAAACATGTTCATAAATACATAGGAAGGAGTGAATCCACATAAAATTGATTTTTAGACGAGCCTACGAGAGGGGCAGTGTGTTCACTTCAGTGAGAGAGTAGTGAGATTTCAATTTGTGAATGCTTATAAAAAAATATGGGAAGGTAATAGAAGTGTGATTTAATATATTTGGTACATTATCACATTTCCTTTTTATTCTCACTAGACATATCCAAGGGATGATGAACCAAGTAAAATTTATTTACCAATTTATGATTTAATTTATATTTATATTTTGAAAAATAAGGGGAGGAATGCGAGATTATTCTAACCAAAAAACAGTATCTAGAAAGAGAGTTTTTTAATCTTATGTATATTCATTCACCCCCTTTGGTCATTGAACCCAGATGTAGTAATCCTTCTTCTATTAACTGTAAAATACACATGTTTTTCGATTTCAAATATTAGAAAACATAATTCACAAAATATCATGTAAATGGTTGGTTATGTACTCCCTCTTGGGAAGTGTACACATCCACTTTGAACAACACCATTAACAGTTCATTCATGATATTTTCACAATAAGTTTTAATATTTTGAAAAAACTATAAATGGGGTAGGTTGGACAATATTTTAAAAAATGGGTTTGGGGAGGCATTAACCCCATTCATGATTTTCCATTTGGCTAAGAACCATAAACCAGGTTCACACTTTCTAGCCACAACCAAAGATGCATGAACCCAATTCATTCCTCCTTATATATATATACATATTATTAATTACTTTTTGTGAATAATATAATATTTATTATTAATATTAATAATATTTATTTGAATATTATTTATAAATATTGTTGAATTTTTTTATTATAAAATATTATCAATTTATGCATAATTAATATATTTATAAATAATCATTTGTATTAATAATTCTTAATGAGTATTATAATATTATAATATTATTAAATTAATTATAAAACAACTAATATTTATAAGACTTTAATTATAAATCTTTGTTAAATTTCTTGTTGATATAATTATTAATAATTTATTAGTATGTAAAATATTTTATAATAACAAATTTTATTATTTATTATTATATAATAATATATTATTTTGTTATTGGTATAATTAATAGCATTATAGAGATTATTTATTGTATAATAAAAAAATAAAACATTTTTTATTTAGAAAAATATTTACTATTTAGTAACTGTATTATTCTTAATATATTATATTGTATTAAGTATTAATTAATTTTATATGAAATAAAATAATATTTCTTTGGAATATCAATAATATTTATAGAATTCAAAGATAATAATATTATTAATATTTAATAATAAATTTAAGAAAACAATTTATTATATATAATATGGATTATAATAATTTGTATTAATATAAGGAATGGTAGTAATTATTATTATTACTGATGTAGTTTTTAATATTAGTGTTTTTAATCATTCAAAACTATTTTTATGAATTTCTAATTATATCAATTTATTGATTAATGGATCAAAATATAATATATTTCTATTTTTTTAAAGGAAGTATAATTAATTATTTAAAATAACATATAACTTGTAAAAATATAATCTACATTGGGGTCTTGAATGCTCATCCATGCCATATCTATGTTTAAATATAATGTGTCCATGTTCAGTATGTCAATTTCTATGATATAGGATACACAAATCTTATGCATCGTCCCTGGAACCTACCTCCACATTATTCCATGTGAATGTAGTGGATTAACAGTCTTGATTTTTGTACCATATCCTTCATCGATGGATAGTGGATGTTAGATAGAACTCCACATAATACGTGAATAAGATGGATTTTGTGCAGCGAATATCAGTGGATCAGAGGATAATAAAGAAAACAACATAGAACATACATCGTCTATCTCTAAAAATTTTTTTAACATGTTAACAAACCCTATTTGTGCATATGCCTATGGAAGTGGTTGTCGATCAATTGAAATAGATACCGAAGGAGCATCTAGCTGATCATGATGAACACCCTCCTCATGTGCCACATGACAATCCATTATAGGGTCATCACAATAGGAACATCTATATCAGTATCTTCACCCTCAACATCACAAAACACATCAATGTAAACCCCATTAAAAATATCATCAATAGGAGGAAGTAACTATATCATATATCTATGAAAAAAGAATTTTAAAAGGAACCTCTCTCTATGGGATTGGGGATGTGAAAGAGAAGGGTGATACGGTAATCACATGAAAACAACTTATGTATTTAACTATTTTTAATAATAAATAGTTCAATAGTGGAAGGAAGAATTATTACCAAGTCATGATAGCCCCATCCACGTCTCTTAAGAAATACCACTAGGGACATTAGGTACCAAGGCCCATAATATAGATGATATGATAAATGCATACATACTGTGTGGGCCCTCATAATCGGGACTCCTGTTGTCTATCCCACATCTCAATATATAGTGCATGATATCTCCCCCAATAAATTTCTCTCTTCCCTAACACCCTCATGGAATGACGTGAAGGTAATATATTGGGCAGTGTATGAATGGGTTAATAGAAGCTGAAATGCCTCATAACCCTATTAGTATGTTTCTAGTTAACCATATGAAAATGCACCATAGTAATCATTCATTAGTCGACAGAAATCATCATAGTATAATATGGTGAGACACTATGGATGATATCCTAACATAATGGAATCATTTAAATCCTAAAAAATGAGTAATCAATTAATAAATAATCAAATGTACTATACATTATTATATGTTATCTATATAACTAATAACCACAAATGCTGTCAGGTCGAAGACTTTCCAAAATAATTCTATAAGTATGGACATCATGTCTGGATGTATCTAAATATAGATGTACTTAACTCTATCTATAGATATAATTTTTATTCTTATATATCACAATATAATGTTTTAGCTCATCAATATCATAAATCAGAACGTATAATTAAATTAGAGGATACTCCGTGTTGCATCATGTTCAGAATATTGATGGGGTTGATATGTAATTTAAGTAATTGATTGATCATACGTCAGTTTTAACTGATTAAGAATCTTCCAATGTACTTCCTCCAATGTCACACAGTCATGATGATTTTACACTCTTTCAGGTGGATAACTATATCTATAACCCTTATCGGAATAAATAAACTCACCATTTCAATATATTTTCACATACAAGAATAATTTGAAAAAAATAATTAATAAAATGTTTTGTACTACATCATGAAATGTATAATTTTTTTAAAATTGGATATGATTAAATAAATGTGACTTGATCGTGATATTTTTCTATGGATCAGTTTATTATTATTTGATAAACCTACAGAAACCTAGGGTGGACTCCGAACACCACTATTCTAAAATATTTCATCAAAAATTAGTATCATTTCAGGCATGGTGTAAAAATACATCTTTAAACAGAAACAATTCTTATACAACGTCATTTTATTACAATGTTAATTATAAGGAGTGAGGGGGTCTTGGGGATAGATATGCATAATGTTTTTGTGGACACATAGGTCCATACATACTTATTGAGAGTGATGACATAGAGGCCCTCAATGTGGAAAATAAAATGAAATTATAAGGAAATTTATAATAAAGAAACACAACATGTAGTTTCAATAATACAATTTTCAGTTATCTCAAGATCGTAAAATTATAACAATTTAAATAATTAGTTAAAAAACCTACTACATGCAGTATCAATCTTACATTAGAAGTTCATATCAGGACTAGTCATCATATGATATTTTTAACCTATTTGTTTGAGATGGTTATTATATTCTAAATCTTATAACATTACCTATACCAATATTTAATAATATAAATATATATGCATGTATTTAAATTCTCACATCCATGAAAATTCTACACTCTTGTAGGTGGACAACTATAACTGAAACATTTGTAAATATAATTAACCTCACCATTGATGTATATTTATAGCGATTTGATAAACAATATTGATTTATTAAAATGATATATATATATATATATTTATATTTATACCACATCATCAAAATTTTAACATATTATAATTATATAAGAAAAAATAACTATGATTTGACCCTGAGAGTTTCTATAGACTAGTTTATCGTTATTTGATAACCCAACCAAAACCTAGTGGTAAACTCATACAGCCTCTGTTATCATCAATTTTAGAAACCATTTTTCTTTTTTCAAAGAACAACATATGTTTTATAATGAAACTATTCGAATGCCTCTTGTTGAACACATTTTTATTATAATGTCACTCACTTGAAAGTGAGGGGGTCCAGGGGTTTGAGATAAATAACATTTTTTATGTGGACACACAACTCTTTACAAACATAGAGAGAGGGATGAATCATAGGTCATTAATGATGAATATAAAATTCTATAAGTAAAAATTATATAACCACATACACAAAACAATATATGAAATTTAAAATATCCATTGGTTAGACATCTCAAGATAAATCATCATATAAAACTCTTAATATGTTTTTTTTCAGATATTTAATATATTCTATATATTTTATAACTTTACCTTTAACTATAACTAATATATAATAAATATCTAAATATATATCCATTATTTATATTACTAGATTTCTAAATTTTTTGTTTTTCAATGTGTTTAAATATATAAATATATTTAAATAATATAAAATAAATGTAAATGAATTCAAATATATTGAACATTATTTATTAATATTTTTAAATATAATTTCACATACTTTAATAAGGAACTACAGTTTTCTAAATATAAGTACCTATAACTGATACATAAATACTAAAAATATTATTAATAACAATTTTTTAAAATGTAATTAATAAAAGTAATTTAATTTACACTTACAATATAACCATTAAAAAATTTAAACATATTTTTTAATATTTTTTATAAATTTTCATTTGTATACATAATAATTTTATAGTATTTATACTTTCCAAAATGAAATTAATTGTATTTTATATACTATTTCATGGAATAATAATTATTTTTATATTATATAATTAAAAATTATAATTTATTGGAATATTTTTTATACCATTAGGAAAATAAATATTATATATACTTATATATTTAATTAAATTTAAACATGATACTAAATATAAATAATATATTTGAAAAATGAGATTTCTATAAAATATTTAGTTAGATTCAATTTATTTACCATTGTGTATAGAATGTTATAATTTAAATTAATGTCATTTTAAAAATAATATATATATTATATTCTTACTAATATTTCCAAATACAATTACTCACCTTTTAAATTAAAATTTTATTATTATTTAAAAAAATATTATTTACATAATGATAAAATTTATTATATATATAAAATATAAATCATCTAGACACCACGTATAATTTTCCAAAATCATTTTCTTTGTCTTGGTGGAACTCCACAATCAAAGGTGAGGCTCTATCACTACCACCATTGATGACACCAATCTGTATGTGCTGGCTTACTAGGAAGACGTCCAATCATACCTCTTGCGTGACACACCTGATGAAGAAGAAAGGCATATCTTCACCAAAACCACCTGGTCCTATCATCCATTCAATGGAAGCTATAATGATTTAGAGTGATATACAATACATTGGGATGGGATCCCTCTAGATATAGAGGGACTCATAAGACCTGTCTTGGAACTTCATTTGATGGGGTTCAGCCTGCACCGCACGTTCTTGTTAATTGAATAAGTAGATAATGTTTTAAAATTTTAATTGATAAAATTAATTTTCTAAGGAAGAAGACATATATTGATATTTTTTGAATGAAGACACGAAAAAGATTAGAGTGATGATCATGATGAATTTAATTACGGAGGTCGCTACCGACTCATTGACTCACGATCATGGGGGTCAATTTTAGAATATATGGGAATAGGTAGCAGAGATACACTATCAAAAGGATTGCATAGCTAGTAGTGTTTAATGACACACCAAAAATAATTGAAAATGTTCAGTTTTGGATGAGGGATGTATCATGTAGTGGATTTTACCATGCAGTTGTAAAATTGAGTTGTGTAACGGTTGCAAAACTGTTTATTTGAGGTGATGAAATGACATTAGTGTGATGTTTGATCTTAGAATGTTGATGTCTTGTCATAAACTATTACTGTAAAGGTAATGAAGGTGTATCAAGGTGTGGTTATTCAAATATTTTTTTTCTATGATCTCAATTTCAATTCATGTCTTAGGCGTTACATGGAATTTTGAATTATCTGAATCATAGTTTATTTTCATAGCATTTTTCTATGGGGTTTTAACCATCATGTAGGCAGGTTTTCTCACGTTAAAATATGTTTCCCCATTAATTATTTGGCTCTTTATATTTTCATTCCATTTTCATTAGTGATTCTCACAATTATTTTTTTTTCATAGGAGTAATTACCCGGACACCGATCTACTTCTCACCCAACAACTAGTATCAAAGGTGGTTTATCCCTATTTATTGCTTATTAAATACAAGTGATTCATGTAGTGTCATTTCATACCACATTGAACTGTTTAATAGGAAAACTTATTTTACACTATGGTGGAAACATGTTAAAAATATTCAGGTCCCTGAGAAGACAATGAAGTTGTTAAAGAAAAAAATAGATAAACTAGAGATGATGATAGATGGTGACTGTTAGTAAATGATAGAGTTGGTTAAAAGAATTATTTTTATGAATATTATGACATTAATCTGTGAGATGTGATGATTCTCATAGATCTAGAAGAGATCTAGGTGAATCTTGAAAATAGGAATAAATCCAAATCCATCACAAAGAATTTATATTTCGTAAAAAGTTTTATCATTTTACATATTATGGAGAATGGAGATTTTGGTAACTACATGAAAATTTTCAACAAACATCCGATGGATTTGCCTTTAGTGGAAGTCAAGATTGATGATAATGTAAATATTGTGCCTATTGATGTGGAAGAAGAATATATGGTTTTACTTATTTTTAGATTATTTCCAAATTTATAGGATAATATTGTAACCACATTTTTATTCAGGAAGGATACACTATAGTTGGATGATGTTATTTCATTATTTTTAATGAACAAGACTCAACAAAAGACAAATTATGGTGAAAATTTAGGTAATAGTGGTACTCTAGATTGAGTAGATTATTGAGGTAATCATATATTTGTATGATCAAAATAATGATGTAGATGCTCAATATACAATAGGGGGGGTGAATTGTATACTTTAAAAATTTCGTTGGAACCTTAAAAGTTGATTAAGAGTAACTATGTTTTCCTTAGACAAGGAAAGTTCTATGTTTAAAAAAGTTAAACTAAGAAAATTCACAACACCTCTAATCATCAAATGAAAACTTGGAATAAGTAATGAAGTTATAAACTTCACGTTCTATGTACTTGCTTAAAACTAGAAAGACATTCCAAAAGTAGGTTCTGGAAAAATGGATCCGAAAATTGAAACTTAACTAAAGATTACAATATGAGATTCTACCTTAAAGCATATTGAATCTAAATGGAACAGAGTCATCATCCCTCCAAAACCTTTAATTATACTAATTTATGAATGGGATCCCTATTTGAACCTATAAAATGTGGTAAACTCAAATAATCATATCTGGATTCTAGTATTTGGCCAAAACTAGTACGTTTAGCACCCTCATATATTGTGGGATATAGCCTTTGTTGTTGGCTCCCAATCAAATTCGATAGGGAAATCGTATGTGCAATGTAGAACTCATAGATTCAGGTAATTAACCCTTTACTTAGGTATTTTAAGTATATTAAGTTGTTGGGTTATGTGTGGGGATGTTTGGAGGAGTATTGGATAGTTTAATGTGATTTCATATAGGTTTTGAAATTGATAATAGTTAGTAGAAACCATGCAACACCTTTTTGGAATCCATGTAACAGAAACAATGTTCTCTTTGTAGGTGCATATTTAGGTTAATATATTGGAAAAACTATATGCACACCTAAGAGAAACTATGAAAATTCAAACAGAGGAGTTTATCATGGTTGGAACCCATTTTTTCTAACCCTAGAACCGAACCGTGCATATAGTGGTTGGAGGTAGTGGATGATAGTTGGTTAGTGAACTGTTTTCCTTAATTTTCTCCCTAACCATTCAGAGTTGAAAATAGGATATGAATTTTTTTATCTAATATGGTTGAACCAATAAACCTCATTTTCCCCTTGATAGATCACAAATCTAATTCCTCTCATTCTAATGGAATTGGGTACACTTCTTGATTCCAGAGTGATCTGTTGTTGAATCATTGTGCATTGTAGGCCTGAATTCATTGGAAAGTACCTGTTCTAGGTTGTTTTCCTTCCAATTCCCCAAGGACTGCGAATTTTTTTATTATATGATAAGGCCCCCTTCTAATGGATGAAGGGTGAGGAAACCCAATGACATTATGGACATTGGAAAATTACACACAATGGGAGAAAGAGTAAAACCAGGATAACAACACTGAACTGATCCTCCCCAGCAATTGATCTTGAACTCACTCTTCATCGTTGCAAGGTAATTCGGCAAGCAAGTTTCATGCGTCAAAGATCAGGCCCGATCCGATGACTGGCGCCATACACTCTCAAAAAACCAAATCAAAAAAGCATTGCAAAGATGAATTGCCAGCTCTGAAACCCCCATGGATTCAATTCATGATGTCGAGTCCATATCACAAAATTCCCACCTTAGCAAACAAAACCTCACCTTACAAGAAGAACTCACAAGGCCTTACACCATTCCGATAGAACACAATCAAAATCCTTCAACAAGTAGTCATCCTGGACCAGCCCTGAAAACCACCTCAAACCCCTATCACCACAGCCAAAGATGGCCTGGATACAATCCAAAGAGCACGAGTTCTATCCATGGTCACCTAGGACTGGATGACCCAACCCCACGCCAAGAGACTGTCACCAATGAGGTAAACTGGATCATCCTGGAACAAAAACGCCACTCAGGGCATGGATCTGATCCGATCAGAACCGCAGAAACACCCTCAACAGACTTTGGCCAAGCCTCACAGTGATAATGTTAAGAAGGGCCATCACGACAAATCAGGGCAACAAAACCAGATCCAACCAGATAGAAAATTCACCACAAATCCAAAAGAAATGCATGAAAAAACCACAGAATAAGAACCAGAAAAAACCTCCCCCTCCATAGCACTGCAGATCACGCCCTGGACCACACCTTAGAGGCTTGAAATTGAACCTCTCGCTGGACGCACCGAACAAACTGAACCCGCCGATTGGGGCCACACCAAGCCTCAACGCCGTCAAAGGAAGAAGACCACACTAGGCCATCTGCCAAAGATTTGCTGAGAAGTGGTGTATCCGACCCACATCGACGACCGCCAAGCACCTCCGAGATGAGACTCCTCCGCACAAGCTTCGTCACGATAGAAGAAACCCAAGATAAGCCACCGTCGAAGCCCCATCGGGATGCGATGTCGCCACACAAGCCGATCCAAATGCCGTCACTCCA
Organism: Viscum album; assembly: GCA_963277665.1. Lineage (NCBI taxonomy): Eukaryota > Viridiplantae > Streptophyta > Magnoliopsida > Santalales > Viscaceae > Viscum > Viscum album. The sequence continues at coordinate 1,339,848,029 of OY728139.1, read as the reverse complement.
CCAAGAGGTGATGACACCGCACAAGCAGCAACACAACACAAAGTCGAACCCAATCAGAGCCAATCACTGAAGCTCCACCAATATGTGGCACCGCCGCCTGCACCGAGACAGATCCACATCTGTCACAAGTAGATCCCGGACTGAAGGGGGAGGGAGGGAAGTGCGGGAAGAAACCCTAGTTCCACGGGAGAAGGGAGACCACGCCGCTCGAAGGCCTGAAGATACTAGGTTGTTTTCCTTAGATTTTAGCTTCTTCCCACTATTGTATGACTGAATCTAATCCATTGAGGATATATTCATTATTTGTGTCTCTAATCAGGATGAAATATTATTTTTTGGGTGATAGTTATCAAGAAACAAGAATAGATTTTGGAGTTTCAATCTCGTTTGTTGAAGTATTTTTGTTCATCATTATTTTTACATTTTTTAGAGGTATGTGGATTAACTCTCAAATAATTTTATTAGAACATGACGGATTGGTTTAAAATTGATTTATTATCTTGATTTAAATTCTGAAATTGATGTGTGAAGTTAGTTGAAACCCTCTTTAGGGATGCTTTCTTGATTTTTTGAAATTGGTTGTTGCTTTGATAGTGAAATTGTTAAATGATTTTATAATGATTTTTTTAAAATGGTTTTTTGTTTTTGATGTAGATAAAACATTTTAAGAAAATGTTATCGATAAAATTATAATTTTATTGAAATATTTTGGTGTAATTTATTTGGCATGGTGTTGGGATAATTTGGTGTAATGTGTTCATCTTCATTGTTGTGACCCTATGGAATACGCATGTTCCGTTGGTGAACATGGAATATGGTTAACCTTTGAAAACATTATAGATTGACATGATACTTCTTGTGAGTATGTAACTATCACATGGGAATGCATGTGTGGATGTCTGGAATGGAAGGGGTTCTACCAAAATGCAATTTTTGGAATGGGTTCCAATAAATTGTTTGGTTTGTAATTTTTTTATATTTGATATTAACTATTATAAATTGTTCCTTATAAATATACTAACATGTTCAATCATAGTGGTGTGTGTTTGGAAGTCATTGATGGAAAACAAACGAATTTTTATTCTCACACCTGCTTGGGCACTTTGGTTCATTTTCAGATGTGATATATCCACAAACAATTAATGAAAATGTATCCAAGTTTTTAAGTGATGCATCCTGATACCTTGGTCTATGTTGTGGAGTTGAATCTTGGATAAAATTTTGAGATATGGATATTATATCATTAGAGTCTTTGAATTATATATTTTTTTTATTTGTCTATGTATTTTGATATTTGTTTCATGGTTTCGGCACTGTAATGATTGGTTTGTTTTGGTTAAACTTGTGTTTTATTTCATTTTACTCATGAATCATATAATGTTTGTCTGGATATGGTGACATTTGATGGGTGGTTTTTAATTCAATAGTAAAATTTTCCCCCATATTTTTATGAATCCCATGGCCATTATTGAAAACCTTTATTATCTTGGAGATGTCACTTAAGGCCTAGAAGCTCCCCATCCCTTCTGAATTCAATTTGAAGGGGAGGGATTTTAAAATTTTTATCAGTCTTGATAGAACTGCCTTTAATTTTTAGAAAAATAATTTCAGTTGGTTTAGTCTTGTATTTGTAAAATCAGTCTTCTTGGTCCTTGAGTATGGTTGGTAACAAGAATTAAAATCTTAAAAACATGAAATGTATAGAATAAAGAGGTGTAGGTATCATATTTATGATGGGCCTCAAGTCACAAGGGATTTGGGTACATATGTGTTTTTAGGAACTTATAGGAATTATAACCACATCACCATGGGTTTAGTCTATGAGAAGATCAGAACATGCATAGATAGAAATAACGTCCTTCTAGGAGTTCATAATTAATATTGAGTGATGATTTTTGATTTGAAGAAAAAGTGTGGATTTATTAATAATGATGGAAATATTTTCAAATTTATGATTTTAAAAATGAAAGGTAGTGGTTTTTGGAAATGGGCCGATTCTACCATGAATTATAGAATTTTCAAAAAAAAAACATGAAAGAGGAAAAATGATGAACATTGAAAAGCCTTGTTGTGATATGTGTGATCTGGTAAATTTGAAATTTTCACGACTATAATATCTAGAGAGGGAGGATAAATGATGTTTTGTTTTGGTAAAAGAAAATGGAATTTGTATAGATTAGAAAAAACCTACTGGAATAATCTACTGAAAATGTGGTTTCACTTCATCTATAGGCGAACAAGCAATAGGTTTAGAGTATTGTCCAAATGTTCTAGGTTGTGTCTATAGGTAAAAGGGGGATAAACCAAGAAAATTGGATCATTTTTTATTGTTTTATAAGTGTAAGAGTATGGATATGAATTGAAAATGGATGGTTGTATTTTTTTTCAAAGATGATACCTTGGTCAAAGGACCAAACCGATAAAATATTTTAAGATAAAAAGTTTAAAATAGTCTAAAGGAAGGGATTTTATTTCAGTCATTTTGATTTAGGGGTGAATTCAACTAGAAGATTCCCCATGTACGTGTTATTAATAAAGACACCATTATTAACAAGACCATCTTCCACCTTGTTCACCTCTATATAGGCATGAGTGATTATATTATTGATCTATGATAGGTGTCAGATGTAGGAAATCCATTTAGTAGTGAACTTCCATGAAAGGTGAATCGTTCCTAGTCTAAGAGCCTGGAAAATAGTAGTTGAATCACTTTCAATCAAGACGTTGTTCCAACCATGTTTTCGTATCCAAAGAACTATATTTATGATACTACACATCATTGCATCTAATAAGGAGGTGTAACCACATGAACCAAAGCATCATCCACGAATTTCACCATTTTGATTTCTATAGATAATAAAATAGCCTACGGGTCCATGGCATCCTTTTGAGGAACTGTCCACAACAATTTTGATCCAGCCAAGGATGGTAGGTTGCAAGAATATATCTATAAAACCCCTAAATGGTGAAATAGTTCATCAAGATTGAAAAATATCACGCATATGGCCCTTCTCAAAACATTTTTCCAGGTTTATTCTATTTGTATTAATAACTAATTTGCCTAGAGGAGCTTTAAGAAAACTTAATCTATCTCAAAATAGGTCAAAGTTATAAATTCTTTATTAAACATGGGAAAAACTAAATATAGACATGGACAAGGTGATTACATGTTTTAATAATGATACAGACCATATAAGGGATATGATTTCAGTTTTTACAAAAAATGAAAATTTTCTTGAGGAAATGAAAATGACAGTTGATGTTGAACATCATGATTGTAAAAAACTATTTGTGAAGGAAAAGAGATATAAAAATATTCCATTATATTTTGTTTATACTAAATATACCATATTTTTTGACATACTAAATCTATATATTTACAATTTTGGAAATAGAGAGATTGATTCCAATTTTATTAAGAAACATTCTCTCTTTAATGATATGCTCCCATAAGATAATAAGATTCCTTTCTTAATATATGACACTAAATGAATGCAATGTTCAAGGGGAATGATCTCCAAAAGAAATCATGCTAGTCCAAATAGATTTATACTAATTTTTAGGGAACATAAATCACAGAATATTCCAAAAATGTAGTTCTTATCAACATAAGAAAGATTAATTAGGTTCTACAATGCATAATGGAACTTTCAAATAATTACCAGGATTAGAATACTATGTGGATGTGATGTTTATATGGAAATTGATATTGTAAACCTATAAAAGATATAAATATGGGAAACTCTATCACATAAAACTCTCCTCAGGGAATGGAAACTCATCCTCAGTATCCTAAATTTTGAAATGAGATGAGTAAACTTCTGCTCACACAATCTAATTATCAAGAAAATCCCATTTTCTTTCAAATAATGAATCATAGTAAATGGATGGTTATGATGGAAAATATAGTTTTCCACCATGGTAATGCATAAAATGAAAATAAATTATGTTATCTCATCTTATATCTTAATTAAAATAACCAGGTAATTATATTGATGTTTATTTGGATCCATTGACCGATAATTTGAAATTACTTTGGGATTACAGTGTAACGTTGTATGATACTTATAAAACTAATGATTTTATGTGGAGAGGAATTTTGTATGAGATGATAAATAAATTTTATACTTATGTAAATTTCTAAGGATATAACATTAATGAAACTCAATGGTGTCGCATTTGTGAACAAGGTACAAAAATAATTAGGTTGAAAAATTCATCAATGATCGTGTTTCTAGGACATCACATGTTTTTAACCTGGTGACATAAGTATTGATCATTGATGACATAATTAAATGTGAGATCTTAAGAATTTAAAAAACCATATTGACTAATTTGTGATAAACTGTTTGATAAAATAAAACACATGGACACTAATTTTGGAGATTTTTTTTTGAAAAATCTTAAAAACATTACTGAAAAAGAACATCAATATTTTTGAATTACCATACTAGGATTATTTATATATCATAAATTTTATTAATGTTATGAATATGAAAAAAAAATAAAATTGAAAGTGTCATTGAAATTTTACTAAATTCACATAAAAAGGGATGATATTAATCTCTGGTTTCACATGATAAAAATGGGGATATATGATGATTTTGTTCCAATGATAAGTGAAAAATTTAATTTTCTTCCTATATTTTCTAAACTCTTTTCAAGAACCAATTATATCAATTTTAAAACATATTAAATGATGCAATGTATCCGTAGGGGTATTAATAAAATATCAAGAATATCATGTAAATAATTTATTTAATGTTAGAGGGTTTGAAATCACATGATATTCATGTTTTATTGGAATGTTTAATCCCTATATATTTATGTTTCATTTTTCCCTATACTTTCAATCATATATTAATTATATTTTTTTTTCTTTCAATGATATATGCAAAAAATCCATAGACATTGAATAATTGAAAACTATGGGAAAATAAATTTCTAATATAGATTATGAATTGGAGATTTCATTCCCACTAAAATAATTTGATAAGATAGTTTAATTAGTAAAGTATATTTGACTATGTGGTCATATACATTATCGATGTATTTACTCTATTGAATGATATATAATGATTATAAATGGGAAAGTAAACTAATGATATGGACCAAAAGTTTGTAGTATAGATATATATATTTTTTAGGAATCTGTTGAATTATCTTCCGACTACCTATTTGACACGAACAAAACTTTTCTACCAAAATTTCATCACATTGGGAGGCGTGTGGGTGAAATAATTTACATAATACATGATTTCAAAATAACTATTATAGGTAAATAATATTATTAAATTTTATGATACATATAAAAATTTAGAGGTTTGAATATATGATAAAACCTATGATGTAATTGGTAGGAATTTTAATCCATCATGGTATGAAATTAGGATGTCAAATACACAAAATCAATAGTTTATATGATAAATTAGGGACAATATTTTTAAGGGCCAACTTCAAATCTGAATTCAATTTCATAACGACTTCAATAGATAGAATAAAGACCGTGTTTGTATGTATTATCTTATGATGGTGACATAATTAATGGGTATATGTTCCATAAAAATTAACATGATGAATGTAGTACCATGAAAAATAGCAGAATCAAAATTTTGGATGAAGTGATGCATTTATATTCTACCATTGACATAAATAAAATTTTTGGAAATATGTTATACATTGGTGGAATCAAAATAATATTGAAATATCATTAAACAATATTCCAAATGTGTATTTTTAAAGGAATGAGGGTTAATCAAATGTGTGGAGTTAAAACAGATGAATGGGTTTTATGAAAGTGGATTTTAGGAAGGAATATTACAAAGATAAAAAATTTATAATGGCATTAGTGGAATTCCTTGTATTTTATATTTCAAATTCTCCAAAAAAGGGTTAATTTTTCTATTATAATCTAAGACAAATGAAGGGGTTGATTCCAATTAAACTAAGAAGAATCATTCATTGGTATATCACAATAATATCATGGGAGTCCTAATATAGATGAGGTGTTGTATGTTAGAGGATACCATGATAAGGTGAATTGGATACTCGATGGGGGGGATATCTTAATCCTTAGAAAAAGAGTTCAATAATCTGAGTATATATATATTTTATAATATACATTGTGGTACAAAATATTATTATTTGTTCACTACATTATTTAATTAATATAAATTAAATGTTCTTCCACTTATACAGATAATGAATTACATAAATGCTAATGATCTTATTCATGAGAAACAACAAGTTTCTCCACTCAAGCATGCTCCCAATGTAGAGCAACAAAAATATACAGTACATGTTGACTATACATATCCAAAGGAACAATATATTCAAAATGATTAATTTGAAGAAATGGAAGATGGTGAAAAACCTATGTCCCAAAAAAGGAAGTGTTATATAGTGACGATGTTAACAAAAATTATTTACGTGGGAAATAATGGCACAAAAATTGAGGATGGATAGAATAAATGAATACACACTATTAACACAAAAATTGACATGTTTAGTTGTCACATTGGGATCACCACTCAAATAAAAATTTTGGATGAGGTAGATTTATTGAATAATGTTGTGATTTCACTTAAGTCGCTAATTTGGGAAAATATTAGGGTAACAAGATGTCATAAATCAATTTTTTTCAATAAAATTAAAATAATTAAACTTTGATTTAATCTTCATTATCCCATGAAGAGTTAATTGATAGAATATTAAAGTTGAATGATTTTTTTATTCTCACTAGAAAGGATTAAATACAAATTCAAATAATTATTAAAATGTATCACAATAAAGATGTTTAAGGGAAAAAAACCTCAAAAAACAACAAATGTATTCACACCTAATAAAACATCAAGAATGGGATTAATTTATTGCCCATTTGGTGGAGATATATTTTCATTTAAATTGTAATTTGTAAAGAATTGCACGAAAATACATGTTTTAATCACTTTGATTAAGAATGTTTAATTTTTGAAACAAAATATGACCGTTAAAAATATGTAACATGAATCAAATCCAATATACCCAAACCATAAAAGAAATATGGAATACAATTCACTTGAAAAATGGTATTTATTTTAAATATAAAGTAATACTTATATGTAAAATAAAACAACAACATAATTATGTTCATTTTTTATTTTCATATTGATGAATCATTATCCAATTCCACTTCCATCCTACATCATGTACTATGGAATGATCCATTTTCAAATAATTATGGAATACTAATAGATAAAAACACAAATCTATTATGATAATTACTTTTAAGTATTAAAAAATATTTTTTTTGGGTTTAAATCAGTACTACATAACAAGGATTACTTATTTTATTATATTTTTCTCAAAATTTTAAATAATAATTATTATCAGTGGTAACTGATAAACATCCACTATCAGTTTAATTTAAGTGGGAAAACAATATTTCCATGTTAGAGGTGGGGTTTCATGGGTGTCACCCCAAACATATTTTTTTTAAAAAATAATGAATATAGGGATAACGATGAATAAATTGATGACATGTAGGCACGATTAGAATCTCTAAAAGAAAAAAAATAGAAAGTATGAGTAATTATAAAATTTTAAGGAATGAAATCATAAAGAAGAATCCACACAATAAGAACAATTACATGAAGACCCCTCCAACTCCCACAAGCATTGAGGAAATCTATCCCATCAAATGGCTATCTTAAACAAGGTTATATATATTGTCTTAATTGATTCTATGAAATGTAAACCAGGAAGACATTGATACCATTCTTTTATTGATGTTTTACAAGGTGAAAAATGATTTTGATTTATATCCATCAATACCCACTAATCTTCTTTTTGTGAGGGGTACCATGTATAGTATCGAATAGGATATTCTAGAAACAAATTACACTAGCAAATTTGGGAATTTGGATTCACATATCTCAAGATCTCATCATCATGAAATATATTCCACATGATGATGAAAATATTACTATAGTAAATCTTTCTATTTGAGCATTCATGGAATGGATAATTGAAATTTTAAAAATTCATGTAGATAAGTAGGTATTACATTAATTTTTTTATGAAAATCCTTTTAAAATTAATTTTAAAACACATTATTTGATGAATTCTATTACAGATGGAAATTGGGAGGGGGTGAAAGGGAATGTAATATCAATTTATAATACACTAGATTAAATTTTTTTAAAATAATCATTATTTTATACATTTTATATTATGTTTTAGTGAAAAAATGTATGATAAGGAACAGATTAAAAGACATGAATGGAATGTGCAAATTCTGGGGAAAGAAATCATATTGTCTTATACAATTAGAAAATTTTTAAATAATATGTAATAAAATTCCACAACGAAAACACATATCAAAACAAATTATTAATTTTTTTGAATGTTTTTATAAGGCCTGGAATAAAGTAATAGAAAATATTGTGATTATTATGTTTGAAAATTGGTGAATGAAATCATATTCCATCCACAAAATAAAATCCCCAAAGATTTATTTTTTTTAATATTTACAATTTCAAAAAAAATATTATTAATCCATTATTTATTTATATTTTTGTAGTAATATCAGGACTATTTATTGTTATCATATTCAATATAGTATATATATTTCTATAGAAATGAATGGAAGAATAAATGGGGTCATATTTTATACACACATAATGTAGATGTGAAAACCTTCTACTAATATAGTGAATGTTCTCATAAATTTTTCTAATTTGTTAGTTAATTTCTTTATCATTTTAGATACTCATTCTAATAATTTTCTAAGAGATCATGCTAAAAATAAACATGATACACTCATGGTGTTGTACTTATCTTTTTTATTTTAAAATGAATTCAACATTACGAGTTATCAAATAGAAATATTGATTGATAACCATGAATGTTCAATGCATTCCCGAATAAAATGACATAATGTGATATGTAGGGTTCAACCACACTTCAATCTGATACATGGTATGCCCAATATATCTAAATATTTTTTCCTTAATTTAAAATTTAAATTCTTTTTCAAATAATTGTTACATAATAAAAATAAAAAAAACACATTCATACTATCTTTATGAATTATGGAAAAGATTCATAAGTCATTTTGGGCCTATTGGAATCAACCACACCTCAATCGAATACACAGTGTGCTTGGTATGAAAAATCTAGAAAAATATATGAAGCTTCTCATGCTTAGGAGTGATTAGACATCATGGCCGAAATGGAGATTAAAGAAATAACGAAATGGGTTAATAATGTATATATACATCATGATAAATGTGAATTCCTACTACTTAATTTCTCATTTTGTTCATCATTTTATCTACTATTTTAATGTAATTTATATATCAATTTTATCCGATACTTATTTAGAATTTGTTTTTCAACAATATTTTGGGAATTCATACTTTTCATTCAACTATATACAAAAAACAATAAAAATGGAACATACTCTTTTAGGATAGAAGAGGAACCCGCATGCTTCCTAAAATGTGAAGGGAATCGTAAGGATATATACAATATGATATTTTATAACAATTGAATTGTAATGTTTGAATTCCAAAAAGATATGTTGTGAAAATTGAATTTAATGATGTTGGAATTAACAACACCTTAATCATCCACACATAAATTTGATACACAATGTTCTCTATATGACTCAATGTGTTTGTTTTTTGTTTATAGTTTACATTTTTTTGTTTAAAACACATGTCTTGTACTCAAAATGGATAAAAAAATTTCAGATAATTTTGGTAAATTGGTATAATAATCTATATTTCATTTGTGATGTGTAGGGATTAAAATATCCTCAACATTTTACACGCTGTGTCCGATATGAATCAAAGTGAATGTTTCCATGATTAGATTGAAATTTTAGTTAAAAACTCACATCACATACTCAATATTGAGAAAAAACATTGATATTGTTCTAATAAATTCTTATAAAAATCCATAAGGCATTTTTGGTATATTGGAATTAACCGCACATCAATCTGATATATGGTGTTCCTGGTATCAGTTAAAGTGTTCATTATTTGTTTAAAATTTATATTTTAGTTCAAACCATGTATCACTCACTAAAAACCAATAATAATTTCTTGAATTATCTTTACACTTTAGAAAAATAATTCATAAGTCATTTGTGACATGTATAAATCATTCCTCATATAAGACTGACATATGATGGGACCCGCATGTGTCAAATTTCATGATTTGGGTTTAAATTGACATTTTAGTAAAAAAGGACCATGAAATACTCAAAACCAAGAAAAGAAATTTATATTTTTTTTGGTAATTTTTTACAATGATCCCTAAGTCAGTTGTGATGTTTATAAATCAATCGATTATTAATCCATTGTATGTTGTGACTGGTATGAAGCAATGTGTGTTTTTATATAAAATTTTAATTCTAGTTAAAAAGATAAGTCACATTCAAAATAGAAAAAACACATTTTTATTGTTTTTATAATTTAAACCAATTATCCACATGTCATTTTTGACTTGATGGAATCACTATCACCTCAATCCGATTCACAATGTCTCTGATATGACTCATATTTTATGTTATCATTTTAAAATTGACAATTTCATTCAAAACATGTGTCACTTTTGGAAAATCACAAAAAATAACTTGTATTGTATTAAAATATTAAGATAATTATTCCTATGTAATTTATGATGTTTAGGGATCAATCTCATATCAAACCAACACACGATGTGACTGGTATGACTCAATGTGTAAGTTTTTTGTTTAAATTACAATTTAGTAAACAATAAACATGAAATAATCAAAACAAATAATGCACAATTGGATTTATTTGATACTTTAGGACTCTAGGAATTTTTTTATTTGATATTAATTTATGTTTTAAAAAATACACACCCAATTATCATTTTATGTGAAAAAGAATTTTTAGATGCTCTTTTTATTTTGGTTATATCATAAGTTATAGTGATGATAATTATGTAAATATAATTTCATATGAAATATAAAAAGTTTAAATATATTCTATTAAACTATATTGATTCATAATTCAATCTCTATGATGTTACCATTTTGGTCCAAACAAGATATATGATATTCAAATAAACTGTATTTTTGCTACTTATTTTGTTGTTTTGTTTTCTTTGTTTATGAATTCATAATTTTTTTTACATAGATAAGGTTCTTATGGAAGATATTAAATTATAAATACTACACATTTTCTAACATTTTTTTTGAATAAATTTATTTCTAAATTTTTTTACGCGGTAAAAAAAATCACCCATGATCATGAAATAGTTTTTGAATTCTATATTTTCCATAATTAAAAATATTTTTTATTTATTTTATACCTATCGCGATACACATTAGAATCAAATTCCATTTTTTGGGTTATAACTCTATGTTTTTTTTAATTTTATATTAAATATAGTATAGTTAAAAAAATTTATATGCCTTAAAAACTGGCCGAATATATGCAACATTTTTTCATTTTTTCTTCATATTGTATTTTATGTTTTTACTATTTTTTATCTTATAACATGATATAAACATCAGGTTGAATAAATTTTTTATCCATTAAAATGATATTGAAATTTTATTCCATTAAGTATTCTGGACCATTCATACATTCTATAATTTAGGTGGGCTAAAAATCCATGGAATATTTCTTATCAAGATTTTATATGAAATGACACTCTATTCATATTTTTAAACATTTATTTTCTTCTTCTCCTTCAACCTGTTCGAACGTATTTCCTTTCCATATAATTTCTTACCAGAATCATTTTTGACATTATTAATGATAAATCATTTTTTCTTGTTGTATAGATTATATTTGGATGTGACGGTAGATCATTTCTGTTATTGTAATGGTAAAAGACTAATGCTACTGTAAATTTTTTTATTATCAACTTTTTTATTTTTTTTATGTACCAGAATAATTATTTTTTCAATGTATGTCACTTTTTTTTAAAAACTAGGTGAATTTTCTTAACATTATATACTTTTTCATTATTTATGATTCTATCATTATCATTGTAATATTTATAAATAATTATGTGTTTTCTTAATTTCTAAAATTTAAATATTTTATATTAAAATCTTTATAAGTATTTTATAAATATTTTAATTAATTTTAAAATGTTACTGAATTGTATGAATTATTCATACGTAAAACATATATTATATTTTTAGAATATTTGTGTTTTAATATTTTGAGTTAATTTATTTAAATTATTGTTTTATAAATTAATATTTAATGACATAGAATTGATTTAAACTTATTTTGTGATATATAATAGAGTATAATTTATAATTAAATTACATGCTTCATTAAATTAGTTTATATTTAATATTTGGATTTACTATTCAAAATGATTTACGATATTCATGGGATTTTGACCTATTTTTATGGAGATTATTCGAATTATTTAATAGGTTATTAAAATTGGTTGGAAATAGTCTTTAAGTTTTTAATTCAATCATTTATTGTTACATTTATTGTTGATGATAACTTTATCTCTCTATGATAATTTTTCTAATGATAAATTACCTCTCATAAATAATTATTGTTATTATTAATTTTTGAATTGATTTAATTATGGAAGGTGTTTGTTACTCTTTTTAATTATCAATTTAAAGGAAGACTGAGCAGCATATCAATCATGTTCTAAAACAACATTGAGAATGATTTTTATTGAAAATAAATCTTTGATATTCTTAGTTGTATTAAAATCTAAAAAGTTATATGAAATCATTCATTCATCTTCGAGATGATCTCTCATGTTTTTAGTTACATCTACTTTGAAATATTTTTTTTTGATAGGATGAGTGGATCCTAAACTTATGAACGAGTTCCTATGATTTATTCTCTTAAACTCTAATTTTTTGTTTCCTTTTTTCCTTTAACAATACTTCCTCTCATTCACATACAACATATTGTCTTGTATATGAATTTAAATATAAAATAATTTTTTCTTCTCTTATTTAGGTCGTGACTCCTAGATTCTAAATTCAGGAAAATTCAGGTTGGAATTCCCATATTTTAATGTGAATTTTTTAATTCAGTTATGGCCCATATTCAAAAAGTATAATTTTTATGCTTATCCCTATAATTATTAGAAAAGATTATTTTTAAAAATTTTTTTATTCCCCCTAAAAATTTAGGTTAGTTCATAATGTATCCTTCATAGATTAGATATGTATAATTGTAAAATAGGCCCGCATTGGATTGAACTACTATAAAAAATATTGTGTTTTTTATTTTATTTCCCCTACTAATTAAATATAATAATGAACGTAATTTTTAAATTTCAATAATATATTTATTTTATTAAAATGTTTATTTTGGTATATTCATCCCCATCTAGACTATCTTCCATTACACATTCTGAAAAAAACAATTACATCAATGTGCCACACTAATAATGAATAGTTTTACCATATCATTGTCTTTCCAGATACAAAAAAATTAGTACAAGAGGTTACTATTTTTAAGGATAGTTTACCACTTTTATTATTTTTATCATGTACCAAACAATTGGTATCAGCATGTTCATATTGAAATTTATTGAATTATTATATATTGTATATTTTATATTATTTTATTTAACATATTCCTAGAACACATAGTAAAAGTAAAATGATAATTATAATGGAAGGAGTAAAATTAAGCAATGAATGGATCCATCATAATACACCACACTTTGATGACAATGATTATAGATACTATATATTCTTAATGGATGAAAAGATAAAAAAATCATTGAACATTGATTGATCATAGAAAAATAGCACGCACAAACATAGTCCATACCAGATAATGTTATTGGAAATAGTTAAAGTAGTTATGTTTTATTTTATTATGTTTTTAATATTTCATATCATGCTATTAACAGAAGAATATTCATTCCAGTATCTACATGATATAGAAATCAATATATTTTTACAATTATACAAGTCATTAACCTTGTATTAGAAAAATTTATTTTAACTATTCTTGTAATTCTTTGAGGTGAGTAACAAGACATCAAGATTGGTCAATATGAGACAATAAATCAATTGTTCTACTAGTTCAAAATCATTGTTAATGGAATAAATTCCCTTAGAGAAGCTTCATGAAATCCCGTACTTGTTGAATGAGTCCTACAAGAATTACAAGAGAAATTAAACAAAAATAAAGTTTCTATTGATGAATGTAAGAACATAATATAGTAAACTCTTGATAAATGAATTATATCACTACTTGAATATAAATTTCAACTTAATAATATAGTTGACTGAATGATAAAAAAAATAAATCGTGTCATGTTTAAATATTTGAATGTTGTTTGTAACACCCATATGTTTTTATGAAATATTTTGATTAAATAAGATTTATTATTCAGTAGCTTTATTTTTACACAATCATGAGTTTAAAAAACTATGAGATTCCCTTATTGTAGAATTATTTTTATATAATAGCTTTTAGGATAGAGAGAATAATTACAACTAACCTATGAAAATTCATTTTGAATTTATTGGCTATCAATTATTTATGAAAAATATAAATAAATTAGATATTTTTGTTTTTGAGTGAATTAATTTTGGTATGAAATTAAGGATATATATATGTTTTATATACTTAATAAAATATTTTTCATATTCATCCACTGTATATTTTAGTCATAAGGTATTAATAAAACCCTATTTGATGTATGAAAACATATTTTTTTATATAGTTTAATTTTATACCTTTGAATGGATAACCCATTTTAAATTACGGTTATTACAAAAAAATAGTTTTTATATGATAAAAGAAACATATTATTTTAAAGAGGGAAATAAAAAATTACATTGGATAAATTTCTAAAATATTTTCTGAAAACATTTATGTTTTTATGAATAGTAAAAATACAATAAATTTTAATTAAAAATATATTTTTCCGTCAAAATAATTTATAATGTAAAATTATATTATTGAATTCATTCAAAATATAAATAGAAAATATTTTTAACATTTAATATAACATAATTATTTGAAATTAATTTTACATTTAATTCAGATGTAAAAACATTGCAATCTTTTTTCATATTTTAACTTTTATAACCTATTTTCTCATTTCAACAACGTGATTAATTTTAAATGATTTACTACAACTGCAATTTTTTGAATTTTGAAAAAATGGTTATATATTTTGAATGATTAGTTACAAATTATTTTAATATGCAACTTTCTTTTGGCATTCTGAATAGTAACTTTGGTAATTATTTTTATTATGATGTTTAAAGGTAAATCAGGTAATAAAAGGTAAAAAAAATATTTTAAATTTACATTAATACCTATAAAAATCTTATTGAATTACTAAATTTGACTCATAGAATTTATTTTTCAAAATGGAGTAACTTAATGCACACATAACTATGAATATGACAAGAATATAATAAAAACTAATGATTATGACAAAATCTCACAATATCATTTTATATAAGTATATTAATTTTAATATATGGATAACGAGGTGAAAATATCAACTTTAAAATAGTCTCTAGATATCAATAATAATTAGCTACATCATAGATATTTATTTATAATTTTTATAGATTAAATAATTACCCTTAATGATTACACAATAGTGATGAAGAATTTTTTTTATAGAAATATAAAAAAACATATTTAAAAATATTACAAAAAAATCATATGAATTCATTAATGTGCTCCAAATTTTTTATTGGTTCTTATGACATGTAAGGAGTATAATAACTATTTCTTTTCAGATTTATCTTCTCTTTGGAGTTTACTTAAAGTTAAATAAATGAATAGTGTCAAAATTGACACTTCATATTTTATAAATATAAAAATATATTAAATTATTTCAAAATATTCAACATATTTAAAAATTAAAAATTAATAATTATAAGGTCTAAAATTTCATAAAATATCGAATTATGTTCAATTATAAACATATAAGTAAATATTTATAACCATTAAATATTTATAATTTTCTTACCATATTTAAAATTAAATAGAATTACTTAGTTTCAATTATAATGATATGATTTAAATTGACAAAATAACTTGTAAAAAATTAATTGCATGATGAGATTACAACCCTATCTCATCAAGTATTCTAAATTGGGACATTTTTGTAGTTTTTGGGAAGGGTTTTATTTTATTATAAATTATTATTTACGGAGTTTCCAAAAGAGACCCTCACCTCAATTATAAAAGGGAACCTCCTCCGTCACCCCTTAACATTATTTTGATCCTTCAAGCTTATCCATACCCTGACATGTTTCCTTCTCAACATCGTTATTTTCATTCTATAGCATCTGGTCATCTTCAAAGTCCAACTCCAGTGCTCTATGAAGATATTTAGAGGAAACACGTTGAGGAGGAGGTAATCACTTCCACCGATTCTTTCAAACATCTTTCTTCTTCTACTTCATCTTCATTAGTTGTTTCTATATAAAGTAATAACATCATTATCACTAATATAATGATATGTTATTATAAATATTTAAAAATTCAATTTCACCTTCTACAGATTCTACAAAAATGAAATCACAACGAGTACGTACGTACCACTTACCGTATCCAAGGCTTGGTGTAATATTTTTTCACCACCACCTTACATGGATC
Source organism: Viscum album (assembly GCA_963277665.1). NCBI lineage: Eukaryota > Viridiplantae > Streptophyta > Magnoliopsida > Santalales > Viscaceae > Viscum > Viscum album. The sequence continues at coordinate 1,339,831,434 of OY728139.1, read as the reverse complement.
GATATAATGATGTAAATAAAATCTATATATGATTTTTATAACATGGTAATAATTTTGAAATATCATACACTATCCCACTTTAATACCATTTAATAGTTTTAGTAACGATATCATCTCTTGTGCGTACGTACGACCTACCGTATAAACAATGTGATGTGATTCATTCTACATGATCTTCATTAAACCATAATTATATACCAAAATTGAATGAATAATTATGATATATATTATTCTAATATCATTATTTATATTATTTTACTATATCCTAATATGTGTATCATGATCCTGTCTGAAAAATATTTCATAAGAACATAAACCAGTCAATATTGGAATAACCAATAATAATGGAATGTTACTAACAAAAAAAAAATATGACCATAAATGATATAATTAAAATGATTATTCTTATGAAATAAATCTGTAACACTATTTAAATCATTATATAAGTGGTTCAGAAACATAAGAAGCGTATCAGACCTAAGGTAATGGTTAATTTTACAATCTCATTTTTATCTGTGATTGTTTATATGTATGTATTTACTAGGGTATATTTATCACACACATCCTTGTTTCATAATTATGTAATATTATTTCTATTCTCCTAATGTTTTTTATAGTTAATTTTACCCTTCGGTGAATTTTTATAAAATTTTATGAAATAAATCTTTTTTTATTCTTCGATTTGAGGCACTTTTTTTAATTTTACGGCAAAAGGATGAGGAGAATGCTTCTTTTAACTTGTACAAAAAGATTAGATTTTTACACATTAATAATTCATTATTTCCTTGAAGATTTCCAAATAGAATTACATTATTATTTTTACATAAAATGATTTCTTCTAAAAATATGTGTTATTTGGAGGAAGGAAAATAAATTTGAAGAAGAAAGGTTATTTTCCTCAATAACTATGTTCAAGTGTTCTATCAAAATTATTTTCCATCTAATATTCTATAGGGTTATGTTTATATCCCTATTATTAATTTTATTTGATTGTGTTTATGATGGAATTATTTTAATGAAATCCATTTATTTTATATAGATTATGATGGATTGTTGTTTAAGAAACCCATTTTTGTTCCTTGGGTTATGCTATGTTGAATAGTTTTTGTTTTTGTGGAACACATAATAATGGTTTCATTAGGAAATTGGTGGGACATATATCTCCATACAATGCATTGGGTAAATATTTATATCTCATGTGATATGCATAAATGAAATGGAAGGTAAATATGGTTCAATAATATAGGGATGGAATGAGGAGTGAACTCGGTTCTATAATAGATTTTGTCTACTATGATGGTGTCAACAATGAGAATTTACTAATACAAAAAAAAATTTCTATGCTTATGTGTGTATGCCAAAAACTTCCATGTCTTATGTTATGAATATTTGGATTACATTTAACTTTTATGATTTTTACCATGAAATGATATTATGGTATTTTATATGCAGGATAATATTTTCAAATGATAAGTTCTCAGGATTATAATATGATTGATATTTCCAGTTTTTACCCTTATTGAGAATTTGATATCACCCTTTCATATGATTCATTTCCCAAAGTCATGAATAAGGGTATTATGTAAGATATGTCAAAAAATAGTCTAGTTATGAATAATTAAGGGGGAGACAATATGAATGTTTTATGAACCAATTGTTTATGTTTCCCAGTTTTTAAAGCCTCTAAACCTAGTCAATCCTGGAATGGGTTTTTGTTATGTTCTGTAATAAATATTTTTCAATTTTAATGTGATATATAAATTTAAATTATTGGCCATTATAGTGTTAATCATAAAAAAGGAAGTAGGAATGAATTCGATCATTGGAAACTCTCACACGTGAACATTGGTCGAGGCATGGATCTCCACCCAAGGAATTCATGAAGAAATGGATGCCACTGGGGATTGTGGTGTATCCCACCTAGAATCCACTACAAATAATTCTAGACAGTTATAGTTGGTATCATAAAAAAGGTATAGTTAACTATTCAAAATCAGGATGAGAGAACCTTAGTAAGAACCCTACGGATATGTCTATGTATAGGTTACAATCCTACCCTAGTGTTTTAATGATGTTCATGTGTAACCTAGGATAAAACCTAATGTGTCCTAAATTTCAATTTTCTTCTTGAATTATCTGGTATTCACATTATGATTAGTGTATCTCACAGTATGATTCTTGATTTTAGTCAAGGGATGGAACCTGATGGAACAACATTAATGTTGAATGTGATGGGAAATGCAATGATTGATCCCCTAAGAAACCCAATTTTATATGAGATGGAATAAAAATTCTCGCATCCATGGTCACACAACATTCTCAATCTATGAATCATCACAGACATCCCAATAAGAAATAGAGGGAGAAAACTTCAGTTTAATCCTTTATGAGGAACCATCCACCATCATTCAACGGGTCTTATGATTCATTAGTGGATGAACAATGGATCAGTTCCACTGAAAATATATTTATAGTTCTTCAATGATATCAACATGATAAATTCATCTTAATAGTATACCGTTTGGATGGTGAAGTTGATAAATAGTGGAATCTTATCAAAAACATGAGGTAAAGAGATGAAATTGATTCCATGGAATGGAATGATTTAATGAACTTATTTTTCAAAAAGTACTTTCCTATTATTCTTTGAAATATAATACAGAAGTAGTTCCTTGAAATTATGAAAAAGGATGATAAATCTGGTGGTACCTACAAGAAAATTTTATAATATGTTCAAGGTATGCTTTTGGAATTATTATCCATCTTCAGAGAAAAATTGATTGATTATTTAATGTCTTGAAACCAAGTCTTAAAAGGAAATTATCCATAAGGGAATTTAGTAGCTACAAGGAAACTGTTTGATGTTCTCCCAAGGTTGATATGGAGATTATATTAACCCATCAGCCATATGGGTTTGATAAAAAGATAATAATGGAATTCAAAGGAAAATATAAAGACCACACTGAAAAGAAGAAGAGTTTCCCCTAATCCTCAATGTGTGGAATGAAATATGGATGGATCTTTCTTAAAGGTACTAATAAATGTTTTAATTGTGGAAAAGAGGGTCATTGGGTAGATTACTGTGGAAAGTGATGGGAAAAATATGTCTAACAATGGGAATAAAGAAAAGGCTACACAGAATTCACCTCCTACACTAGAATGATACAAGTTTAAGGAAATGGGGAATTTTGACAATCACTCCCTTAATCCATGGTTTATTGATGATGATCAACATCAAAAAACTCTTAAGGACAAAGGAAAAGGAATGTCATTTGAAATCACCATCGGTGGTGTGGAATATTATAATAATGTTGTGTAAGGTAAACATATCATCTACTCTAATGTAGAAATTTTTTTATTTGATTTTGGATCAACACACTCTTTCATTTCTGAATAATTTCCTAAGTGTATTGTCGTATTACCTCAATTATTAGATGTAGATTTATCTACAAAAAACCCTAATGGCATAACAGTCACATAAAAAGTTTATAATTCTTCCCCCATTGAAGTTTGTGGGAATGTGATTTCTTCAAATCATGTGATCCTTCTTATATTGTAATTTTATGTGATTCATGGAATGGATTTTCTCTCTCTATAAATAGAACATATCAATTTCCATGGAAGGTATGTCACATTTCATATTTTAGATCAATCAATGATCATCTATCGATGAAAGGATGAATATAACCTTCAAGTAAAAATTTATTCTATCTTATGGGTATTGATTCCTTTAAATAAAGGTTATTTTTCTCAAATGGTTGGGTAGATACTACTGGTTAGGAATATGCCCATCGTACGGGAGTTTGATGATGCCTTTCTTGAATAATTTTCAAGTCTTCCACGAAATCATGAAGTTGATTTTTCAATAGAACACAAACATGGTGGTATTCCTATTTCAAATAAACCTTATTCAATATCCCCAATTGAGTTACACAAACTAAAGAAAAAACTCCTAGAGAATTTTGAGAAGGGATTCAATTACCCTAGTGCATCACCTTATGGATCACCTGTTCTATTTATTAAGAAGAAAGAGGGATCAATTTTACCCTGCATTGATTATTGAGAACTTAACAAGATCACTATTAAGAAAATATATCATCTTCCCCGAATTGATGACTTATTTGACCAACTATGCAAATCACAATACTTTCTGAATATTTATCTTCACCCAATATGTCATCAATTAAGGTTAAAAAATGAGGATATACCAATGATCACATTCCACAAAATGGATGAACACTATGAATTTATAGGGATGCCTTTTGGACTTACTAATATTCCCACAATCTTGATGAATCAAATGAATAGTGTCTTTTGATACTATCTTGATTAGTTTGTGGTAGTCATTATAGATTATATTCTATTCTAATCAATGGGAAATGAAGATCCTGAAGATCAGTTTATTATTTTATTAAATACCTTGATAATGGAGAATAATTATGAAATATTTACCATGTGTGAATTTTGGCTTCATAATGTTTTATTTTTGGGTCACATAATCTCAATAGAGGGGATATATTTTGATCCATCAAAAACAGGGGTTATTAAAAGATGGTTGAGACCAACAAAGGTAACTTATATTCAATGTTTTCCTGGTAAGGATGAATATAATAGATGTTCTGTGAAATATGTTTCACTATTATCTAATCTACTCACCAAGCTGACTCTGAATTGAGTTAAGTTCGTTTGGAAAGAGGAATATGAATAGAAATTCAATGAACTAAAAAGAAGGTTATCAAGTGCACCTGTGCTCACAATACCTTATAGTGGAGAAGGGTTTGTGATATTAAGTGATGCATCCAAGAAGTATATGGGATGTGTTGTCGTGAAAAATTATATGGTGAAAGCTTATCCCTCATGATAATTGAAAATCCATGAGAGAAATTACCCAACTCATGATTTTGTGCTAGATGCGGTAATCATTGTATTATTGATATGGTGGAGGTATCTTTATGGTGAATTTTGTGATATTTATACTAATTGTAAAAGTTTAAATTATATTTCTACACAAAATGAGTTGAATATACACCAAGAAACATAGTTGGAGTAGATTAAATATTACTACTGATCAATACATTACCACCCTGGGAAAGTGAAAAAGGTGGCAGATGCTTTGAGTCAAAAAGACCATGATAGCTTATCAGGGATTAGGATCATGAAAGATCCAATATTTATGTATTTGAAAATGATGGATCTAGAAATTTTAATAGAAGGGGAGAAATATTATCACTATCAAATGAATTTTAAATTATCTATATAATTGAAAATTAAGGAGGTGAAAAAGGTAGACATAGAGGTACAGAAGAAGGTGATAAATGTTTCTGAATTCAACCTTGATTGTGATGAAATAATAAGGTTCAATAACCGAGTTTGTATTCCCCCCCATACCAAAATTAAAGAAGGAGCAATTTTATGAGGCTCATTTTTCTTCATTTTCTATTCACCCTGGAAGCACAAAAATTTATAGGGACCTGAATGAGTACTTCTGTGGGAAGGCATGAAAAGAGATGTCACATAGTATGTATCTCAAGGCATGGTTGGTCAGCATGTTATGGTGGAGAGAAAAAAAGTAAAAGGGGATGTTACTACAATTACCCATACCAGAATATATATGAGAAAACATCACTATGGACTTTGTAATCAGTCATCCAAAAAAATACAATGGTAATAATTCTATATTGTTTATATTTGATAACCATATGAAGTTTTCACACTTCATTGCTATTATAAAGGATTTCTCTTTTGATCAGATTTCCATGATATAGGTAAAGGAAGTGGTAAGATTTCATAGATTACCACATTACATTATATCTGACTGGGATTCGCAGTTTACCTAAATGTTCTGGAAAAGTCTTCAGCATGCTCTGGATACATAGTAAATTTTCAGAATTGATTATCAACCTAAAAAAGATGGCCAGTCTGAGAAGACAATACAAACTCTGGCAGACATGTTGAGATCTTGATCTATGGATTTCAAGGGTTTTTGGGATCAACACCTACCATTGGTGAAATCATATTACAATAATATCATTCACTCTAGTATTTAGATGTCTTTTTATGAACCCCTCTATGGAAAAAGTGCATAACTCATACTTATTGGTATGAAATTGTGGAAATAACGTTATTAGGACCTTATCTTGTTGATAAAATGGAATTAAATGTAAGATATTTTCCACAACACATAAGAGAAACTTAGATTCAAAAAAAGTTATACTAACAAACAAATATAATACCTAGATTTTGATGTGGGTGATAAGGTGATCTTATGAATATCTCCCTGGAAGAGTGTAATGAGATTCGGAATGAAGGGAAAGCTGAGCCCTAGGTATATTAATCCTTTTGAAATTATATATCGTGCTGGGAAAGTAGGTTACTGATTGGATCTACCACCGAATATTTCTCATCTTCTTGATGGGTTCCATGTATCTCTCATGAGAATGTACATACCTGATCCTTCACACATAATAATCTTAGAAGTCGTATCACTAGAGCAAGATAATTCTTATTAAGAACAACTGATAGAGATTTTAGATTATAGAGAAAAAAATATATGAAAAATACCACTTGCCTAGTGATAGATTTATTGAGGAACCACTAATTTGATGAAGCTACAAGGGAACTTGAGGATATTATGAGGGAGAGGTATCCTCATCTGTTTGTTTCCAAGTGATGAATTTCTAGGGTGAAATCCAGTTGAAGGGGGTAGAATGTTATAGACATATGTTTTTATGAAAGGGTTTCATTAAATAATTTTTATTCTTTAGGTGATTTCTTGAACGCAGTCGTGAGTTTAAACAAACCATGATATGAACTTATTATAAAATTGCCGTTATAGCCCAGCCATTAGGATAGCTGGAATAATTTCAACTAACATATGAAAATGCATTGTGAACTCTTAATCAAATAATTATGAAAAAATATAAATCAATTAGATATTGTTATTTTTTAGTGAATTAATTTTAGTAATGAAATTAATGAGATATATATGTTTTATATAATTAATAAAATATTTTTGATATTCATCCAATGGATATTTCATTTATAGGGTAGGAATAAAACCGTATTTGATGTACAAAACCCAATTATTAAAAGAGTTCAATGTTTCACCTTTGAATGGAGAACCCTATATAAATAAAGTATTTGAAACATTAATAAATTTTATATGAAAAAATAAAATTTTTATTTTGATGTGGGATATAAACATTTACTTTAGATAAATTTCTGATATTTTTCTGATAACATTCATGTTTTGATGAATAGTAAAAATACGCAGAATTTTAATTGAAAATAAATTTTTCCGTTGAATTCATTTATATGGTAAAATTATATTATTTTATTGTTTCAAAGTAGAAATATAATATATTTTACCTTTAAATATAACTTATTTCAATTAAATTATATCTACATTAAATTTAGATGTAAAATAATTTCAATATTTTTCCATATTTTAACTTTTAGAACCCGTATTCTCATTTCAACAATGAGATTAATTTTAAATAAATTACTGAAATTTCAATTTTTTTAATTTTTAAAAAATGGATTCTATATTTGGAATCATTAGGTCCAAATTTTTTTTATTGGATACAATTATTTTTGGGCATTATGGATAGTATGTTTGGTAATTATTTTTATTAACATTTCTAAAGGAAAATCAGGTAATTTTTTGTAACATTAATATTAAAAAATTAGCTTAACACATATAAAAATCCTATTTTAGGGCTATATTATACCCTTATTATTTATTTTTTAAAATTTAATAAATTAATGGCCACTTACCTATGAATATTTCATGGATATAATAAAAACTCATGAATGTGAAAAATGTCACAATCTCATTTTATATAATATATTAATTTGATTATATGTATAACTAGGAGATAATATCTATTATAGACAGTCTATTGAAATATAAATAGATTAAATACATCATAGAAATTTATTTATAATTTATATATATTAAATAATTACCATTAATGATGACCCAATTGTGATGTAGGCATTATTTTGTTAATAGAAATATAAACAAAAGTGGTTTTAAAAATATAAAAACAAATAACATATGAACTAATTAATGTCCTCCAAGAAATTTATAGATGACTATTACATGTTATTACTTTATTAAATAAAAAATTATGAATTTATATTCTCTTTGAATTTTAATTAATGTTAAATAAATGAATAGTGTCAAAATTGAAACTATTGATATTTTTAAAAATTAATATTTTATTAAAATAAATTAAAATGTAAATAAATTATAAATTAATAAGTGATAATTATTAGTTCTAAAATTTCATAAAATATCCATGTTTGTAAATTTACACCATATAAGTAAATATTTATAAAAATTAAATATTTAGATTGTTATTACCAAAATTAATATTAAATAAAATAAATAACTGTCAATTAAAAACATTTGGTTTAAATTGAAAAAATAACTTTTCCAAAATTTATTGGTTTATTATATTACAACCCTATGTCATATCATCTTATAAATTGTGAAATTTTTGTTTTTTTGAAGGGTTTGATTTTATTATAAATTATTATTTATGGAGTTTCCAAAAGTGCATCTCGCCTCTATTTTAAAAGGACACCTCCTCCCTCACCTATTCACTTCATTTTGGGACTTAATGATCATCCATACCATGACCCTTTTCCATATAAACATTCATATTTTCATTTTAGATGTTATTTTCATCTTCAAACCGAAAATCTAGTGCTCTAAGAAGAGATTTATAGGAAGCACGTCGCAGAGGAGGTAATCTCTTCTACTAATTCATTGAAACATATTTTTCTTCTACATCATATTCATTAGTTTTTTCATTATGAATTATTAACTTTAGTATCAGTAATATTCTGATATGTTATTAAAAATATGAAACAACCATATTTCACCTTATATTCATCCTACGAAAAATGAAATCACTACGTGTGCATACATAGAACTTACCATCTTTACGCTGTGGTGTAATCTTTTTTTCACCGCCACCTTACTTGGATGGATATAATGATGGAAATAATATATATATATATATTATTAGTATAACATGATACTTATTATTTTATATAATACACCATCCCACTTCAATACCATTCAATAATTTTCGGAATGATATCATCGCTCGTGCGTACGTACGTCCTACCGTCTCCACGATGCGATGCAATTCATTCTATATGATCTTAATTAAAGTGTGATTATATAGAAAATTTAATTATTTAATATGATATATATTATACTAAAATCATTATTTAAATTATTTAACTATATCCTATGAAGTGAAACATGAACATAACCGACACATCTTGCATAAGAACCTACAGGAGTCAATATTCGAATAACGAGAAACAATGAAATGTTACTAAAAAATTGATGAAATTATGAACATAAATGATATAATAAAAATTATTATGATTATGGAATAAATTATTAACATTATTTAAATAATTATACATGTGTTTTGGATACATACGAAGCATATCATACCTAAGGTAAGGGTTAATTTTACAATATCATCTTTATGAAAGATTGTTTATACGCAAGTATTTTCTAGGGTATATTTATAATCAACATCCATGTTTCATAATTTTTTAATATCAATTTTATTATTATAATATATTCTGAAGTTAAATTTATACCATTTTTTATTTTTATTAAATAGTATGAATGGAATCTTTTGTCATTATTTGATTTGAGGTACTTTTTTTACTTTTCCGACAAATGTACAAGAAGAATATTTTTTAAAATTTTACAGCATGAATGTATTTTATAAATTTCATAATCACTTATATCATTTAAGATTTCCAAAAACGAGTACAAGGTTATATTCATATAAAATTATTTCTTCTAAAATTGTGTGTCATTTTGAGTAAGGAATACTTTTTTTTGAAGAAGAAAGGATATTTTATTCAAGAAACAAGTTCAAGTGTTTTATAAAAATTATTTTCCATATAAAATAAAGTAGGGTTATGTTTATATTCCTATTATTACTTTTATTTTATTGTTTTTATGATGGAATTATTTTTAAGAAATCCATTTATTTTGTATGTATTATAACAGAATGATGTTTATGAAACCTATTTTTGTTCCTTGGGATATGCTATGATGAATGGATAATGTTTTTGTGGAATACATAAGAATAGATTCATTATGAGATGTGTGGGACCTGTATCTAACTAAAATACATTAGGTAATGATTTATATATCATGAGATAGACTTTACTATAACAACATGTAAATCTAGTTCAATAATATTGGTTTGGAACAAGGAGTGAACTCAGTTCAGTAATAGACTTTGTACTCTATGATGGTCTCAACAATTAGCCTTGACTAATATGAAATGATTTTATATGATTATGTGTGTTTGTGAAAAACTTCCATGTCTTATGTTAAGAATATTTTGATTACATTGAAATTTTATTATTTATCCCTTACATGATATTTTGATCTTTTATATGAAGGATATGATTTGAAAATGTTATGTTTTTATGATTATAATATGATTGATATTACCCTTATTTTCCCTTACTGAGAATTTGAGATCACTATATCATATTTTTCTTTTTCCCATGTAATGAAGAAGGATATTAAGTAGGACATCTCTAAAAGGAGTCTAGTTATGAAGAAATAATCAGAAGACAATGTGGATGTTTTATAAAAAAATTGTTTATGTTTCCCATTTTCTAATAGCACTAAACCTAGATGGTCCAAATTTTTTTTTTGTTATGTTATATAATAAATATTCTTCAATTTTGAAGTAATATCTATATGTCATGTATGGGCCATTGTATATTTCTACTTACTCTTTGGATCCGGATATACATGGCTGTGAAAAATAAGATATATCCAAGATTGTTACTGAAGATTACAAATGAATGAAAAAGAAAGGATTCAAGAAAATATTTAGCAGAAACCATCAAAAGGAAAAAAATCAAGGGAGTTAAGAAAGAGATTAATAACTATCAATGTTCATATGTTACTTTTTTTAGTGTACAAAGAATGATAATATAAATCCTGACTATCAAAAATAGAAAAATAATGTGAAATAAAAAAAGAAATAAAAAAAGTCATTTACAACTAGTTGGAGTTGTATATAATAATCTGATTATAGTAAAGAATTTGGACATGAGAAAGAATGTACTAAATTGGGATTCATGTCTTCTTTAGAAAATTTTAGTGACTCTATATTTCATTATAGATGTACTAATTCATACTATGATTTAATAAATCTGAATTTTTACCAATTTAATGATGAAATTTAATGATTAATTAAATATGTTTTCAAATTTACTGATTTATATAATTATATTCAATAAAATAATAATAAACTTGTTTTAAAAATAATGTTATTTTACAAGAGAATGAAAAATTAGGAAACACTACTTATGGTTATCATTAAATAGTTTATGATAATTTGAAATCTGCTCAATATTTGAATTAAAAATTGAGAAAGGATTTTGAATGTATTAAATAAATTTTATCTTGTTTTATTAAAATTATTAGAAAATATCATAAAATAATTTCATTGAATAAATTTAAAAATAATGATGGATTTGGTTATGATGAGATATTACCTAAAATGTATGATTTCTTCTTTGAAAAGAACAAATGGTTTTACTTTTACTATTATATGTTTTTAATGTGGCATGGAAGGTCATATTGAAAAGGATTGTTCGGTTAAATTCAATTTTTTTTGGATTTACACAAACTCATTTTTATAAATTTTTATTACCTATAATAACATTAAATACTTGTTTAAATTTTGTATTGGTACATAAAAAAATATATTAATAATCCAATTGGTCCCAATGTATCTTGGATACTAAAATTATCAAGTAGATTATTTTTATAGGACAAATGCATTGGTTATCTCAAGAATGACATATGGTATATGAAAAGTGGATTCTACAGGAATATGACAAGATACCCATTAATGTTTACCAATTACAACACATGTGGTGGAGGAACTTTTAATATATAGATAATTAAAAAGTCAATGTAAAAGGTCTTGGTAATATTAATTCTACTTTTATTTATAATGTTTAATTTTTGATTGATTAAAATATAATTTAATAGGTATATCTCAATTATGTGATAATGGAATTGTTGTTAATTTATAAAATGATTTTTTTTTGAGATGATTATATCTATTTTCCATGTGAATAAAAATTAAAATATTATATTATTAATTTTTATGATCTAACTATTCAACATATTTAGTGATTGAATGTTTTTTATAGTGATAGAAGCCTTTGGAATAAGTTATTTGTTCATGTTAATTACAGAATGATATATATTCTCTCTAAATATGAAAATGTTCTACAATTACCTTCCATTATGAAACAATTTTTTTATTGTTACTCTTTCATGAAAGGAAAATAATATAAAGATTATGTTAGACCTATCAATAAGATAAGTGCAAATAGACCTTAATAGTTTTTATAATTTGATTTATTTAGACCAGATCAAATTTCTAGAATTTTATAAAAGAAATATACATTATTTATTGTTTATTATTATAGTATAATAAAATAAATTTACCATATTTCTCATAAAAATGACACTTTATCTTGATTTGTTATAATATAGGTCAAAATGAAAAAGGATTTATGTTTTTTTATAATCATAGTGATAAAAGAGGTGAATTTTGAAATTAAGAATTTTAAAATATTTATGAAAATAAATGATATTCTCATAAATTTTCCACTCTTAGAATGTAAAAAAATGGTGTTGTTTGAAAAGAAAAATACAACACTTATTGAAATGTATTGAACCATTTTATGTGAATATAAATTTCCTAGAACCTGTTGCGATGAATTCATTTTTCTATTCTTTTTATATTTCAAAAATAATAATTATTAGAGTTTTGTTTAAAAAAAAACTTATTAATTTTGTAAAAAATAAAAAGAAAAAGTTTCTTATTTTAGTGTTTTTTAATATACAGATATTATTTTATATTCTATGGATAATTTAGATACGTTTTATGCTAAAATTGATAATGGGATTATTATTTTCTCATATAATAATAGTATTTCTTATATAGAGTTTATAATAAAAAAACTACATTTTTGAAGATTCTTTTCATTTTATGTTTGATGAAAATAATTTTAAACTAAATTTTTACTCAAATGAATTTTATGAAAAGTTTATAGAAATTATTTTTTTAAATAAAACCTTAATAATGTATGAATCAATTGATAGTGAGAATAATCCTTGTGAACCTCATCCCAAATAAAATAATGATCATAGAAATAACATTGTTTACAATATTAAGGGTAATATATATTTTAATATTAAAACTAAAAATTCAATTTTAATAATTTGGGCCAATTCTCATATATTTTTTATTTCATTCCAAATAATATTGACAATAATTTAAATGATTTGAATTGTATTATTGAAATTCATTATGAATATAATCATTTTTCTAGAGATAATTCTTCAAGATTAGTTGAACTCCATAAAGACAATATTTTTATAGGAACTAAATAAATTTATAGAATTAAAATTGATGAATTTGGAAAAGGTGTTAAAAAATACATCTATACTTGTTTCTCAAGGTTATTTTCACGAATAAGTTATATATTTTCATGAATCATATAAAATTTTTTCTAAAGTAAATATATTAATTTTCCCACATTTTACAACATTTCATGGATTTAAAATATTTCAAATAGATGTAAAATGTATGTTTTAAATGGTTTTATTTCGGAAAGAGATTTTTCTTCTCATCTATATTGTTTTGAAATGAAGAAATTTCCTAATCATTTTTGTATGTTCCAAATGTTTTATATGTTCTTAAAAAAGATCCTTATTCTGGTTTTAATATTCTAACAATATTTTAATTGAAAAATGTTTTTATAGTGGTAAATAGATCAAAATTTATTTATTATAATAAATTTTAATGATATTTTAATAATAAAAATTTATATTGAAAATATTGTTTTTGGATCATCAAATGATTTTCCTTAAAAAGAGTTACAAATTTTATGGAATGTGAATTTGAAATTGGTCTTATAGGAGAATAGAAATTCTTTTTATGAATTCAAATTTTTCAAATAAATGATGGAATTTTTTTGAATTAATCTATATATACTAAATATTTAGTCAAAATATTTGGTCTTGAATATTGAAAATCTTATGAAACACCTATTTTATATCTTTAAATTAGATTCTGATGATTTTTGAAAAAAATGGATCTTAATTATTTTGGGGAATGACTATATTTTTATATATTTTACTTGTTATAGGCATGATATTATGTTTAGTGTTATTTATGTGTAGGATTTCAGTATGATCCATAATAATATCATTTAAAATATGTTAAGCATATTATTAGATATATTAAATGGAAACTTAGTTGTGGATTATTTTTTTCTCGATAATTTTTTGTTTAGTTATTCTAAATTTTATTTTGGAGGATATTGTCATGATAGAAAGAGAAAATGAGATATGTGTCACATTCTTTGTAATAATTTAATTTCTTGGAGTTCACGAAAACAAAACAGTAATGATTTTTGAATCACTGAAGGTGTGTAGATCACCGCTACATCTTGTTTGTCACAATATTTATCGATTAAGAAATATTTTTAAGTCTATGCTTTCACTTTTGAAATGATTTTTATTTATTGTTATAATTTTTCTTCTATTTCTATTTCAAAGAACACTTTACTAGATTCTATAATTAAGCATATATACATGCCTTCTCATTCCCATCAACATTATATTATGGGTGGTGTTTTTATTCTTGAGTATATTCTAACTAAAAATAAACATCAAAATATTTTCAAAAAATAGTTTGATTCTAAAATTATTTATAAATTGAAATTTGAACATGGAATGATTAAAGTAATGTTTGGAAAGATTTTTTTGTTTTCAACTAACCTTAATATGAATTTATTTAGGGGTCTAATAGTTTTTCAAACAACTTTTTTTTTAAATTTATTAATTATATTCTTTTTAAAAAATATAAAAAAAGGAATACAATTTAATAAAATCAAGTTTTAGTTTTTTAATTTTTTTAAATGGGGGATATTTTTGGGTGTTTGTGTTTATTTCGTATTATTATAAGATTTTAAAATTTTAAAATCAAAATTTTATTTGAAATAAATATTTTTTACAATCTCTTAGTATTAATGATTTATCATAAGATATAGTGATTGAATTTATATAAGTCAAATTTCATAGGTAAAATAAAATTTTTAGGTGTCTTTTGTTAAATTATGATGATGTATAATTAACTCTCTAATATTATCACATTTTCATCCAAACATGATAGACGATTTTGGTATGAACTATATTTTTCCAGGTCAATGTGCTGTTCTGTATAATATTTTTTATTATTTTTTAAATTTGGTGATATATCTAAGTTTATTTCATGACATATTCAATTGTAAATCCAAAATATTTTTTAAATATATTTATAATAAATTGGTTTTCACTTACTGTTTTGTGTCAGTAGTGTTAAAAATAACTGATGAGCAGGAAATAGTTCTGGAATTCTGGATTTTCAAGAATTAAAAATATTTATCCTTTATTTTATATATCTTTCAATACACATCAAAATTTTACAATGTTTCTTGGGTTAAATATAGAATAATATATCATGACATAAACAACATAACAAGGTAAATAAAAGAAACACAAGACATGTAAATAATCAAATGAGCTTGGATAATTAACCATGGATATTATACTAGACAAATAATCAAATGGAATATAAATAAATAATCACACAATAATGGAATATCTAATTATAGAAACCTGAAAGATATATTCGAGGCCCCTTCAAATACATCTAAAAATAAATGGTTAAGGACACGACTAATTCCATAACCGTGAAAAATGGGGAAAGCAATGAACAATCCCATATATAGTTTGTCTCATGAGACCTACTGATGCATCGATGGGATATATGGGTACTCCCCCATAATTTACTAATTAAAATACATTTCACATTTTAAAATGATAAAACTTAAACAATATAAACATTAATACTGAAAAACTATAATACAAATTTTGTATACTTTATCCACAAACCATGAATTGTATCAAAATAGCACATCAATAGTCAAAATGTTCATAACAACTTAAATTAAATATGGTATATAGTATCATTATTTATAATACTAAATGAATTAAAATATTCAATAAATTATTTTGACATATATAAAGATACTTTTAAACGAGACCACTGAAATATTTTTTAGGAAAATAAATTTTAAAATTACAAAGTTTCCCATACCCCATCAGAACATTTATATCATAATAAAAATAATCTAAATCATTAAATTTAACTTATAATATCATGAGAATATGGATATTCATGATGTGATATATAAAAGGGAAATACATACACCACACACAAGTAATAAATGGTGAGTAAGGTATATATCTCACAGAAGTAAAAGTGAGATAAGAAAACCCTTACGTTAGGCTTTCTTTAGATTAACATTAATTAACCTACTGTATAATGGATTTCATAATGTTATCAACAAATTGAAGAAACATATCCATGTTCAATATATCATATATGATCCTATTTTATCATTTCATCACTTGTTTGTTGTTAATATTTCTCAATTATCCTTTTTTTGGGTGTTAACTGCTTCATTTTCCTATGTATGTTTTGTCGTGTAAGTTCAGTTTCTTATGAGTAATATATAATTATTTCATATCTTTAATCATATTAAGTTTATATATTTCATATTCAGTCATTATATGAATATTTGTAATCATTCTTTAATGGTTTACAAGGAATATGAATCGCATCAGTTCGTGGAGACTGTCAGTCTTACGTACGCACGAGCGACAATATCTTTCCATTAATGGTGAAAGGGTAAGTAATTGGATGATATATAAGTTATAACGAATGAATATAGTTTTTTATGTACAATATATATCCATTAAATACATCATTATACCCATCCAAATAATGTGGTGATGAAAAAACTGATTACCCCACATCATGGAGATAGGAAGTCGTGCATTTGCAACTGTGGTGCATTAATTTTGTTATAGGATGGATAAAATATGGAATATGGTTATACCATAACCATAGTAACTTCTAATAATATTTACTATACTTTATTTGTTACTTTATCATGTAAAAAACATACGAAGAGGAATTAGAAGAAGACACAAACATGAAAGAGTCGATAAAGGCGATTACCTCTTCTTCGATGGACTTACTTTAAACTCTTTAAAAGTGATCTAGGATAGATCCTTTAGAAGTTAAATAACATAATGAATAGAAATAATTATGTTTTTAACTTAAATGATCTGGTTTTGGTCGAGTGATATGGTTCAAATTTGTCTGAGGATGTGAGGGAGGAGGTTACCTTTTATAATTTAGGTGAGGGGTACTTTCGAAAATCCTCCAAATATTATACTACAATAAGGACATTCTATATCCAAATAATTCATAATGGTATATTTTTGAATATGTGAATATATATTTTGACAATATATTATTAAATTTAATATTATTTATAGTATTTATGATTTTTAAACAATATAATAATATATTAATTCAGTAAAATATTATTGTTTTCAAATTCGATACTATTTATTTAAATTCACTTAAAATACATCAAGAAAATGTATGAATTAGAATATAATGTTTTTAAAACATCTTTAACATATTTTATAAATCTATAATATTAATTATACAAATTAAATCCTCCCAAATATATCAAAAGTAATACCTTTAAAATCTATTATTTTATCTTTATCTTAGATAAATAAATATCATAATAGCATTGAAAAGGCATTTAAGTAATTATATAATGTATGATTATTAAAAATAAATTTACATAATAAAAATAAATCCATTAAAATAAAAATAGAAATTAATTTTCGTTCATATCATAATTTTTTCACTATGTGGACACATAAAAGATATTAAATACTAACAGAATTACGTTTTGTAAATATCATTGATTTAAATAATATATAAATTATTTTAATGGAAATGTTCATATTAAACAAATAAAATAATATCATAAGGTGATAAGGTTAGAATCATCTTTATACAATATTATTTATAAATTTTAGGTCATATTCATACCCTTTTCTGTTAGAATTAACCTTATATAAATCGGTTGGCTGGTGTTTATATTTTTATGTGTTTTAAAATAATTAAAAGAATAATTTTTATTTTAAAATATCCTTAATGTCAATTTTTACACTATTCAATTAATGATTTTGTAGAAATTGTACATACATATGATAATATAAAAAATTTAATACATCACTAATATGTCTAAATAATATATAAATTTTTTTAGGTCATTAATTATATCAAATTATATTTATTTTAATATGATTAATAACATTTATTGGACATTTTCATTAATTAAAAAAATTACTACATCATCATTGTGTCACTATTTATATTAATCATATTATCAATAAAAATTAAAAATAAATTATTATGATATAGATAAAAAATTTATATTTCTGAATACTACTTATAGTAGAACATTTCCGTTGTATAACACCATATTAAAATTATTTTTCTTGTTAAAAAAAGTGTGAAAAAATTGAGTTTCCTTTGAATATATTATTTTATAGGTTATATTATCTTCTATAAGTACAAAATAGTGTCAAAACCAATATTTTAACTTTTGGAGATGAATAATAGTCATCCAATAAAATTAGGACCAGTTTTAGGGTAATTTTTAATAATATTGTTTTACCCTTTATTGCATGATTTACCCAAAACCATTATTATTAAAAAAATACTAACATTACTATTCACATTGTCAAAAAAATAAAAGGTCCCTAATTAATTAAATTGTACCATATGACTCGAAATATAGATTCCATTTTTTAAATTTCAAAATTTCAGAAATTATTTATAAAATAACACCATTGACAAATCGAGAAAGCACAGTTTTAAAATAAAAAGGAAAAAATGATTGAAATGTTTTTATATCCTTATTCAATGTGAAATTGAGTCAAATGACCTAAATTGAAGAAAATGATAAAATATTTATGTATTTTTACTTTAAGAAAAATTGAAAATAATTTTTTATGCTATATATTATTTATTTTAAAATTATTATTTTTTCATTTAAAATCCAATATCTTATCACTTTTCATCAAAACCTGACGCTTTTCAAAAAAATAAAAAAAATAAACCAAGGTAAATTTTTATAATCCAATTTCAAAGAATTATTTTATTTTTTCAAATAGTAATTATAAAATTTTCAGAAACTGGAATTAAAATATGGTCACCATAAAAAAAAGCGGTAAAACTGTCTTTTTATAAAACTACTTGTTTAATGGGTAGAATTGGATTTGTTCTTTTATTTTGAATATAAAATAAAGAGGATGAATTTTAATTATTTTATTGGATATATTTAATTAATATAAACCAAAAAGTGTTATTTTTTTATTTCAATTACATAAAACACACTTGTACATATTTAAAAAGTTTTTATAAAAAAATTCCATTATATTAATTTGGTTTTTATATTTATTTATAATTAATTGTTAACCAATGAATTCAATACTATATTTTCATAATTTAGTTATTCTTATTAATAAGAATGAATTTAATTCCTATGAGATAATTTCATTTTAAATAATTATATTAATAGTATATTAGGGTTTCTTTAAGATAATTATTGCAAAAAACATAAGCTATCCGAGAGATTAAATTTAAAATGATATATATTATAAAATTTTGTGGTGTAACATTCTACACTCCAATAAATTAAATCCTCACATATTGAAATGAAATTTCAAAATTATATTGTTGATGTTTTAAAATTCATTTGTGGGAAGCTCACATCAGAAGTAGGGTTAATAAAAAATCACCAAAATAGGAAGGAAAGGGAAATGATAAAGTTATAAAAAATATGGCTTTCGAATTGGATACAATTAGTGGGTATTGAAATAATTGACATGTAAGAGAAATATAACTATAATTTTATTATGTAGAGTTATAGAGAACATAGACAATAGAAATTTAACAATCATAGAACCTCAAATATTGTGATGGGTTAAAAGACCATTGATTTCTTACAATGAAAATTAAATAGATAAAAAATTGGTTTCAAAATACATTTCTTAATGTCGAGGTATTATTTTATTTTTGAGATAAAAAAATACATAAAACTTATTTTATTTAATTACATGTAATAATTTTATCATTACGTTGTGCATTGACCTATTTTCACATCATTTTGTACATCTGAAGAAGGATATTGAAGATGAATTTTTACACCTGAATCACATTTTATGAATCATAAGGTCCTCATATATTTCATTCAACCTATAAATTTTTTCTAAAACCAAAATGGATAGAACAAACTATCTAATAAATAATACTTTAACCTCAAAATATCATATCCAATGTTCAAATTAATCCAATAGAACTATAAATCTCATCTAAAATACTTCTTTTCAAATTTTTGTTCTAAATAGGTCCTTGAATTTTCCAAAAATATTATTATCAGATACACCAGACAATATAATGTAGATCTTATTTTCACAAACCAAATATTTATCACCATAAAGAAATTAAGTCAAACAATTATGCTTCTAAATCCTTAAAGAATAAGTACTAGAGAACAATCCATACATGTATCATGATTCTTATAACTAGAGATCCATTTATAAAATAATTCATGAATCTATGTACATAATAACTTTAATCATTATAAATTATTCTCTAACCATATTATTCGATTCCTCAACTTATTACTTAATACTAACTTCAGTTCATATATATATTGTTAGTCTCTTCATAATTAGTAGTATAACCTCTACTTGTGTAATCTTACTGATTCTAACCATTGCCAAAACCCAATACACAATTTGAGAAACACAAATCACCGTGATATAATCATAATGAATCATTTATAGGATATCTAAATCATGAAATATTTTTCTCAATCTATGATTATATTGGTTAAAACTAGGTTATACATGTTATTACCAAATATACAGGAATATTTCCTATAAATATACATATCCTCAGAGTCAGGAATATGTTTATGTTTTCTAATCCATGGTTTCCTAAATCTAGTTCCAAAGGTTACTAATGAATTTTCTTCGATACCAACTGTAATTCCACGAACCCATGCTTTTGGATTTGATGCATTAATTTATTAAATTTCCATTATTATAAGGAATCAAACCACAAGGTACAAAATATTTTATTATTATTGGTAAAAAATATACATACTTGAAATATACATTACGTTTTAAAACCCATAATACTAAAATAATTTCACAGTCTTCCATTATTTTGCCTTCGAATAACCAATCATATCAGTAATAATATAATCTTGGAATCTTGTTATAAAATTAAAACATATGAAAGGTGTGTTCTCAAATACTCAGTAAGGGTAATTTTTCAGTGGAAAATATAAGAAAATATAGAATAAACAATATGGAAAGGTAAATTACTGAAACAAAATCCATTTAAAAAATCACATTAGCTAGGAAGTATAACCATTGATATTATACTCAATAAAGAATCACATTGAATATAAATTACTATTCTCATAACTATTGAATTCATAATTATAGAAATTTTAAAAAAACCATTGAGGCCTCATTGGAGACATCTGAATATAAAAGGGTACGTCCTTAGGATAATATGAATCTAAAGATAAACGGAAAAGTCCTCAGACAAGTCCATATATAGTTTGTCTCATTATACCTACCGATTTATCTAGGGGATTTTTAGGGCTCATACATTCACTTAATAAGGTTTATACTTTCATCAAAATAAAATAGTGAAACGTAAATTGCATTAACATTTGTATTAAAAAACTAGCATATGAAATGTGAATAATTCAACCATAAACCATGAATGGTATAAAAATAGAATGTCTACATTAAGAATTATCATGAAAACCAGATTAAAATACGGTATAATATATCATAAGAGATAAAAATCAAAGAATTAAAATATTCAAAAGTGGATGTTGACATATATAAAGATACATTTATCTTTGACTATTGAGAAATTCATGAGGATAAGAATCGTTAAACATTATTAACATTCCCATACCACTTTGAAACCTTTAAAATAAAATCTATATAAAGGAATAATGATAAATTAATATTTTAATATAATGATAATAAGGATATTTCTGGTATTATTTATCAAACAGATATACATACACCACAAAAAAGAAAAAAGTATTGAAAAAGGTATATATCTCAAAAAAGTAAAAGTAAGACAATAAAAATCATGCCTTATTATTCCTTTAGACAAACATGATTTAAACCCATTTATAATGGTTTTAATCATATTATTTACTTATACAGGAAAGATATCCATATTTATGATAACATTTATGATTCTGTTAAATTATTTTATCACCCATTTGTTGATAATATTTTCTTAATATCTTCGTTTTCGGTGTTAACTGCTTGATTTTCCTATCCATGTCTTTTCATGTATATCCTATTTCATGTGAAGTTGACATACTTTTTTGATATCAAGAATTAAAATAAATTAATAAATATCAAATTTATTCATTATAAACATTTTTATAATCATTTTTGAATTTCTAACAATGAAAATGAATCCCATCGTGCTATTGAGATGGTAGGTCGTATGTAAGAATGATCGATGATATACTTGCATTAATGGGAAAGGTTAAGTAATTTTATGTTATATTTATTATAAATAGTCAATTTCATTTCATAATTACTATATATATCCATTATATCCATCTATATAAAGTGGTGAATAAAAATAGGTTACACCAGAATCTGGAGACGGTAAGTCATACATACGCACGAGCTGTGATATCGTTTTTCCTAGGATGGTTAAAATGTGGAATACGATTATTCCATAATAATAATAATGCTTTATTATAGTGAAACCAACCTTTTAGAAATATCAATACATGATTTTAGGAATATTTAAACATCATATTACAATCAAAGGATCGTAAAGAATATTGTGTTGGCAGATTAGGTTCATCATTATACATTATAAAAACAAATTTTATTTTATCTCCTCATTGAGCTCCTAACATCCATTATGCTCAAACATATACATAGGATAAAATAGGAATAACATTAATAAAGTTATAACACAAAATAAAAGTAAAGGAATAAACATTAGAATAAAGCTTATATCATTTGTTAGAAGGCTTAACATAAGGATATAAAGAGGCATGGTACATGATTAAGCATAAGTACTCATAAAATTAAAACATGCGATCATTTAATCAAAGAATCATAGTAATATGGAAAAGACATAAAACATGACTTTATTATGATCCAATATCATTGAAAATTGAGAAGCACAAATAAAGGTTAACCACCAAGACCGCTAAAAATGAAGCATTATTCAAGGCTAACCAGCAAGCCCATTGCACAAAACATATCATGAGACTAAAAATTACCCAATTAATTGGAGTGATATCTGGGAACAACCATCATAACATATTCATGAATATTATTTCCATATAAATAATCATACATAACTAATCATACATAAACATGAGGGTACCCATGGAATGATATGAGTATATTAATATTGTCATAATGAATAATAAATGGGTGTATCAAAGAAGTGTACATGAAAGAAATTATTTACAATAAACATAGAAATTCATAAGGAAAAATAGTAACATATCATGGTAAGTGATTCCAAATATAAGTGATAACACTTAAATAGATTATTTAATAAAATTTATCATTCAAACATTATAGTGCTGTTTTATGTAAAATACTAGAGCATTTAAAATAGAAAAAGGAATATTTTTTTATATAAACCCAGAAGTAAACCAAGAAGGTTTTTATAATAAAAATAAAAATTTTATAAAAATAATGTTGGATTAAGAAATATTGTAGTGTGGAATTGAAATGTGTTAAAAATTTGGGAAATTCTCTTAAAATGGGCTTGCTTATCATGAATAATTGAGAAGGGAACCACATATAAACATGTACATACCCAAAAGAAAATGATAAATTATTCTTAATAAATGATCATGGAACATATAAAAAACATTAAGAATATGTTAATAAAAATAAAAGATTACTTCATTTGGGTAAAATAAAGATAGATCATCCCAAAGGAATAATGGAGGTTCAGGTAGAATCTCTTACCTTAAGTCTGAAGGTGCCCTTCACACGATCTTAATATCCTGGATAAAAAAACTAGATTCATTAATTAATAATTATATAACATATTATACATGTAATTAGTTTAGTATAACATTGTTAAATTCATTCATGAATGGGTTAATAGGTTAAATTTCATTGTTTGGGAGCCTTTGTTTCCTTGGTTATCATGATCAAATTACTTATATACGTGTATGGATAATCATGTAAGATGGGGATGGTTGTCTAGAATTGAAGTTATATGTTGTTATAGAATATATAGAAGATTAAATAGTTATAAAATTCATTTGTTTATTTTGAGTGAGGATGAACCATTTTATAAAACATTAATGATAAATGTTTGGGTTTATTGGTAGTTTTTTTCACAACAAACTCATTTTGTTTTATAAATTAAAACCATTGGTTGAAAATGATCCTAGAACATTAAATATGATATATTATATACATAATAATCTATTTAAACCATAAAAATGGTTTCATGACCAGGGTGGAAGAAGGTAAAATAAATTGGAAACATATTTTCCTTTAATGTGATAAATTAACACATCTTAGATGATGTTTTTGTTTGTTGAACGAAATAATAGGAAACTAATTAGGGTTATATTATTCTATGAAAATAATAAAAATCACATATATATGAGATACTAGAGTTTCTATGCTAATTGGATAAGGTGAGGTGATGAGATTATATGAAAAGAAAACCAAACTGAATGAAGTTAAATGAAAATGGAAGAGGTTCTTACTTCATGAATTTTTCATCCTTGAGAACCTCCATACGGAAATCGTTTTGGTATTTTGATGATACCAAGGTCTTTTAGATGTGGTAGAGGGGCCTGATAGGGAATATTAGTAGAATTTAGAAAAGGCACAAGGGTTGAGATGTGTGAGGAGAAGAGTAGGTGAGTGGTGTTTTTTATAGTGGAGGAGAGGAGGGGTTTCTCAATATTTTATTCATAGGGGCCATAATTATATTCAAAAGGGTAAAATTACAATTAATAAGGGTATGTTTCTATTAATAAAAAATTATTTATGTTCAATCGGACTCCAAACATCTTACTGATCATAACTATCTATGTCATCTTTTTTATATTCGAACTACAAAGGTGGAAAAATTATGTTTAATGGTCACTTAGTATTTAATAGTTCATTTTTGAATGATTTTTCATCATATTTCCTAAGGTGATTTTATGTGATTATATTATATGAAATAATTATAAGAAGGAAATTCCATTGATATAACCTTGGATAATTAAATTGTTACTCCCTTATAATATTTCACCCTAGATGTTTTGTTTTACATTCTATGATGAAAACCTGTTTGGGTACTTTTACTTTATCTCTTTCTCTAGTTCCCATGATTCTTCTACATACATATAGATCTACAATAGTCCATTTAACATGTGAGTAGTCATATTACCTACAACATTAACTCTACAATCCAGGATCTTCACTGGATGTTCCTCATAAGAAAGATCATTCTCCAAATGTACAACATATAAAGATAGTACATGTGAATTATCTGGTATGTACTTCCGTAAGAGGGATACATGGAATATATCACATACTATAGACATGGTAGGTGAATGTGCTAGTCTATAGACCACATATCTTACATGATTAGGAATCTCAAATGGGACGATGTACATAGGACTTAACTTTACTTTCTTCCCAGATCTCATGACCTTATTCCATGGAGATATGTGGAGGAATACCATGTCTCTAACATTACACTCAAGGTCTCATCGATAATTGTATGAAAAGATCTTTTGGTGACTTTTTCCTGCCTTGTTGTGCTACTAAATGGTTTTCACCTTCACCATTATTTCAGTGACTATATTGTGTCCATTAATCTTATACTCACTGACATGATCCCATCTCCTTGGTGTTGTGAACCTTTTTCCTTAAAAGGCATTTATATGGAACCATTTGGATTCTTGAGTGGAAACTGTTGTTTTAAGAGAATTTGATCAGGGAAAGATATTGGAATCATCCTCCATTGAAATCCATAGAACATTCTCTCAACATTTATTATAGTCTTTGAATACTTCACTTATATTGTCCATCAATTTGATAATAATAGGTCGTACTGATGCTTAATTTAGTTCTTAGAGCTTGTTGGAGACTTTTTCAAAACTCCTAGGTAAATCTAAAATCCCTATCAAATCAATAGAAAGTGGTACTCCATGCAGCCTTACCACCACATTGAAATATATCTATGCATGTTGATCCAATTATAAGTCCTCTCTAATTGTGATGAAGTGAGCTATATTTATAAGATAATCCACAATGACCCATTTATTATTGTCTCCTTTGGATATCCTTAGAAGTCCAATGAAAAAGTCTATGGTGATGTTTTCCCACTTCCATATTTTTATGGGAAGTGGTTGCATCGTCCCATTAGACATTTTACATTCAACCTTCACATTCTAACATACTAGTCACTTTGATGTATACTCAGTAATCTACTTCACAATTTTCACTACAATTAATTCTCTTAGATATATTGATACATATTTGTGCTCCCTGGGTAAATAGGGAATATTGAGCTATATGTGTCATTCAAAAGCTCATTTGTTATCTCTAGATCAAATGATACACATATTCCTGACCCAAATATTACAACTCCTTCCTTATCAATCATGAACACAGAGGATTGCCTATTCCTAATAGCTTCCACCCTTTTCTAAATATCCACATCATTTATTTGATAATCATTTATTTTCTCATTGAGGGATGGCTGAGCAATTAGTTGATAAAGGATTGATTATGTTAGTCCTTTAATTAATCCCATGTTCATCCCCTAAAATCAAAGAAGATTGGATCCTTTTCAATTATCATCATCGATAAAGATAATGGATCCTTTCTACATAGAGCATCTGCCACCTTATTTTCCTTATTGGGATAGTAGTTGATTAAGATATCATAATCCATGATGATCTCTAACCATATTATGTAGAATATATTAATCTATTTATGTTTTATTATATATTTTAGACTCTTTTTATCGATATATATCTCACACTTATCACCATAGAGATAATGTCTCTATATTTTCAATGAAAAAATAACATCTACCAACCCCAGATAATGAATGGGATTGTTTTTCTTAGGATGTTTAAGTTTCTTTGATTCATATGCTATAACATTATCATTTTTATTTAGCATTTATCCTAATACATTATTTTAAGCATCACTATACTCAAAAATGAGTTATACACTCCTCAAGAGTGTGTGTGCGCATAGAGAAGCCTCCTTTTGTCCTCCATAAATGTTTCCTCGCATTCTTAAGTCCAACCATACATTACTCCCTACCATGTCATCTTGGTCATTGGGTTTGAAAATCATTAAAATTTCTTCAAAAATCTTTGATAATACACGGATAGACGGAGATAGCTGTGGATATCCATTACAGATGTTGGCCTAGGCCACTCTTCGAATGTCGTTATCTTAGAAAGGTCCATATATATTTCTTTTTTGGTGATAACATTACACAATAATGATACTTCCTCTGTAAAGAACTCACAGTCACTGTACATTGCATTATTATTCTCCATTCACAAAGTCTTCAACACAATATTCAAATCCTCCTCATATTCCTCATTTCTCTTAGAGTATATCAGAATATCATTGAAAAATACTACCATAAATATATCATGGTAATATCTAATGAGTCTATTTATTAAATCCATGATTATATTTCGGAGAAATTTGAGTCCAATTGGCATCAATATGAAATCATTATTTCCATACAACATGCAAAATGCAGTCTTGGAAATATCACCCCTCCTCACCTTCAATTGGCGATATCCCATCCAAAGGACTACCTAAAGGAAATAACTGACCCCACGAAGCTGATCGGACAATTAATCTATCTAGGGAAGGAGATACTTGTTCTTAATCATGATTTTATGAAGTTCATGATAATTGAGGAAATGGCATATTGATCCATGCTTTTTCTGGATAAAGTGGACTAGCGCACCCCATGGAGAAGCACTCAAGCATATAAAAACCTTTTCTATATTCTCTTATAACATCTTTTACTCTCTTCCAGCTCTATAGTGTCTTTTAATAAGGTGACCTTGATATAGGTTGGGATCTAAGAATATGTTCAACTTAGTAGTCAACCTCTCTATTATGAGAAATACTAGACAATTCATTACGAAATACATTAGTGTAATCCCTCATGATGAGAATATCTTTGAGAAGTATCATCTCCATTGTCTCAATCATTTGAGAAAGATATTTTTCTAAAAAAGAAACATCATCAACACTTAAGAAGATGATTCTGAAAGAAATTCGTCTTCCTCCTTAAACATTATTGGATTGAAAGGTTCTATGGGATGGGAAGACAGATATCACTTTCCCAATAGTTAATGTTGGATTTGTATAGGATTGGAGGATACTCTATAGAAGGCACTATAGAAGGCACTATAGAAAGCATTATAGAAGGTACTATTAGACACTTTATCAGCTAGAACTATTCAATTGATTGGGATTTCAGGCCACCATTTTAGTCCTCGGTTCCCACAACACCTTCGGGCCACCCAAGCCCTTCAGGATATTAAGGATTTCGGGCCACCTCAAGGCCTTTAGGCCACCTCAAGGCCTTTGGTCCACCTCAATGTTTTTGAGCCACTTGAACTTGTGATGAATGGACCAAACCGAATATACAAAGGGAAATACACTAGATGAGAATTTAGAGTAGGAATATTCACTAGAGAATATGCTAACGTATGTGGAAGAAGGTTAGGATATTTAGTTTCCATCAGGAACAACCTATGCATGAACATGAAGCTTGGCTAAATAGTCAAGTGAAGGTGGAGAGCTGATATCATGATGCATATGTTGGGGAGGAGCAGTTCAATGTAGTTATAGTCTTGATATTTCCTCGAAGGCCTATAGGTCATGTAATCTCTAAGACTATGGTCCTATTAAGGGTTCCCATCAACCCTTAAAAGGGGGTTAAAAATCAATAAAAAGACTTCAATATTTTCTAGCATACAACCATAATCAAATAGTACATTCAATTATATTGAAGGACTAACTAGCATACCTATCACTACATCATTTTCTAGATCCACCTGAATAATAGTACTATCATATTTCATTCTTTGGTTCCTTGTAGGCTGTTTTTGATTGCATTTGACAACCCTTGGTAAATAGAAATTATTCTTATAATGCGCATGATTATTGCATTTGTATCACTATACTACTTGATGATCATTGATATGAACCTTCCTTTCTTCTTCCACATTAATATAATTCTTCATATATCTTTGACAGTTCATTTCTATATGTCTCTTCTATCCAAATTTTATAAAATTCATAGAACCCCTTAGATTGTTTCCAAGAAGGTTTTTCCCACAATTTTTACAAATGGAATGTTCTATCTTCAATCCATCATGAGAATTACTTTCCGAACCACCCATATTAGACTAAATATTCAGCTTTTTTTCACTAAGTCCACGAGACCATTGAGAGTTTCTAATGTCTATTTTAACCGTGAAGGAACAAAAGACAATCTCCTCATAACTATCATATTCAAGAATAACCATTTATTTTCATATGATTAGCTTTAGTCTGATAAAGAATCTATATACCTTTATTTAGGTGATAATGACAAAGTCGGAACCGTATCTTACAACACTTGTAATGTTTGTATCATACGACCCGAAATAATCATCTTCCATGTTCTTATATATGAGCGAATATCTTTCCATGTTGAGAGAGAGGGTTCAGGGAAATGATTTGATTCAAAACATTTAATTGAATTCCTTGCAATAAATGGAATCAATTTACTCCTGGGAATTTGTATTCTCTGTCAGTGTCCACCACTGATCAGTTTCCCAATAAAAATGATAGACTTCCAGCATGAAATTCTCTTCTTCTGAGAACTATAGGACATATAATATTTGTTTCAATGGATTTAATCCACTGTTCCATTATGAGGGTGATCCTAATATCCAAAATACATTGGAGGCCTTTGATGAATGGAGGAGTCAATGGAAACATGATATTTACATAGATTGGGAGGGTGGTCCACATAATTCATGTTATTATTCATAATATGATCTAGCTAAGAAATTACAATCATGATGTTTTGAGCCCCAATTCCCATCATATTTGGGATATCATTAGGTAAATCTTCAAAGTCCCTATAACATTGATTTTTTCTCATGTGTTCTTTTATTTCCGTCCATTAACAATGAAATGAAAGTGCAATTATGGGGCTTGAATACATATAAAACAAGCATAAAATGAAACATTGAAAATAAAAGGATAAACTTATCAGGGAAAAGTATATCCGTACTAGTGATTACCTAGATTTAAATATTAGTAATCCTTGAGTTGTTTCTTAACTTATATTCATATGGTTTATTTTTTTGTTCCCTTAATAATGGTTCATAATGAGATTATGAATTTAACAAGGCATATCCTCTGAGCGTGTCAAACCAGATGCGTAGTAGGGCCCATGGTCATGTACCATGTTACCCCGAGTTAGTCCCGGAACACCTTTTCATATTTGTTACTCCTAGGTATATCTGTGTTAGAACCCCATACACTTATAGTATCCAGATAGAGATGTATTTGATTTATAATCCACGTACTCTACACTAACCAAGATTGAGGGATGATATCTTATAAATATTCTTATCCATAAAGATATTAATAAAGTTCTCAATTCCCAATCTAACAAAATAACTGGACCATCATATGATACCAACTATAGGAACCCCATTCTTTTACACATATTAATACATGATTTTTGTAGTTTTTAAACATCATATTAAAAGAAAAGGATTGTAATGTATAGTGTCTTGGAAGAATAGGTAAAAAATTAAACATCATATAAACAACATTTATTTAATCTCCATATTTACATCCTATCTTCGATTATGCTCATAAATTTAAGTGTGATAACCTGGGGATAGCATTAACAAAGGGATGAGCTAAAAATCTCAACAAGGGAATAAACATAAGAATAAAACGTAGCACATGGGTTAGATTGATTAACATAATTATATAAAGAGGAGGGGTACTGATTAAACATAAGGAGTCATACTATTTAGAATATGGGATCTTATAATCATATAATCATAATAATGTGGTGGTAGCATAACACCTAACTATAGCACGAGATAAGATCATTGCACAAAGAGGGGTACAAGTCAAGTTTAACATCCAAAGACCATTTCACATGTATTATGAGTCAATGATAATCGCCAAGATCATTGCACATAAAAGCTCCGGAGACTAATCATTACCCAATGAATAGGAGTTCCATCTAGGCGCACCCAACATAACATATTCATGAATTTTTTTCACATAAATAATTATATATAATCAATCATACATAAACATAAGGGTACCCATGGAATGAAATGAGTATCAAAATCTTGTCATAAATCATAATAAATGGGAGTATCATATAAGTCTCCATGAAAGAAATGAATTATAACATACACGCACATTAATAAGGTATAATAGGAATATATCATGGTAAGTTATTTCAATGAGAAGTGATAACATTTAAAATGATTATTTAATAAATCTTAGCATTAAAACATTTTAGTGCGGTTTTAAGGAAAATACTAAAGATAATGTACAATAGAAAATTGAATAATCATTTATATAAAACCAGAAATGAAAAAATAAGGGTATCATAATAAAAATTATAATTTTATAAAAATAATGGTGGCTTAAAATAGATGGAAGAGTTCACATTAAATTGGGTAAGAATTAGGAATGTTCTCTTAAAATATTATTGGTTATCGGGAAGAATTGAGTAGGTAACAACATAAAAAATGTATATCCCAAAAATATAATGATGAATGGATAATGATACATTCTCTTGTAACATATAAAAAAATTAAAAATATTTACATAAATATAAAATATAACTTCATTTGGGTAAAATAAAGATAGAGCATCCTGAAGGAATAATGGTTGTTTGGGTAGAATTCGTTACCTTAAGTCCAAAGGTCTTCTTAATTTGATCTTAATGTACTGGAAAATCAAATTAGATTTGTTAATTAATAAGTCATGAAAATATTATATATTTAATTTAATTTTTATAACCTTATTAAGTTCATTCATGGTCTTTTTAATGGGTTAAGTGATTCAATTTCATTTTTTGATAGTGTTTGTTTCCTTGGGTTTCATGATTTTTTTATATATACCGGCATGGATAATCATGTAAAATGATGTTTATTGTCTAGAATTTAAGTCATATATTATTATAGAACATCCATAAGATAAAATGGTTATAAAAGTCATTTGGTTATCTGGAGTAATGATGAATCATTATATAAAACATTAATGATAACCATTCTGGTTAATTAGATGTTTTTTTGATCACAACGAACTCATTTTGTTTTAGAAATTAATAACATTTGTACAAAAATATTTGAGAAAATCACCTAGGATATATTACAAACATAATAATCTACCTCAACTGTAAAAATGGTTTCATGACCATAATTTAATACAGTAATATAAATTGAAAACACATAGTCATTGAATGTGACAAATTGACACATCTCGGATGGTGTAATTGTTTATTGAACAAAAGGAGAGGAGACAAATTGAGGTTTAATTATTCTATATACATAATAAAAGTCTATAATATGTGATATACGGGACTTAACATGCCAATTAGATAAGGGGAGGTGAGGATATAATAAAAAAAAGAAAATAAAATAGAAAGAAGTTAATAGAAAAGGGAATAGGTTTTTACATATTGAAGTTGTCCTTGTTGAGAACCTCCTTAGGGAAAGGGTTTTGGTGTATTGATGATACCAAGGGATTCCAGAAGGGGGTTTTGGTGTATTGACCAGTTGATTCCAGATGAGACTAATATAAGGATAGATAAATGAGGGTAGGTGCATGTGATTGACCACATTTTCCCATTGAATTTAGCCGACAAGATCCTTCAGACTTTTCATGATGACTATACTGGAAGTCTTTGTTGATATGAGCTAGTGTTTGTAACTATCCACATATTTACACAAATATTTTTTTCCGGGATTCCAATGTGGGTGTATGTTTTATTTCTTGATCGTCATTTACTACTGTATTTCGTTGGAGGCCCTCCGTGGATGTTATCAGATGAGTCTATTGGATCACATGGTTAGTGTTTCATTGATTAAATGAATCATTTAATTTTTAACCAAAATTTAATTAGTGGGATACACTAGAGGGGATAAGTGTGTATTCATGTTCCATTTTTACCATTTACGTCCCTCGATATACCATCTTATGTGCCCGAATTTGGATGATCTAGGAAGAACTCCCACATATAGCACCCTCATCATGATAATAGTTCACTACCACATGGCATTGGTAGTGGCGATTATAGGCCAGAGCTCATATAAATGACCCCTATGTGTTTTAGGTGATGCCTTTTGTGCCCTCTCGCTCAACCTCCATAGTATTTGGGAAGAGCACATTGTTGTGTTCCATGATTAAGCTCCAAAAATAGTTCGAGGTGATGATTGGTGTAATCTTTTTATGGACTGCAGTCAATACCAAAGTGGATGGCTGAAAAGAACTTCTGAGATATAGAGACTATCAAGAAGCCTCCAAAGATGGGATTGTAATAATTCTGTAGTACACATGGACTAGTGCATTTGATACCCAGTGTTGAAGATGCTAGGTCTGTGAATATTTCCTTTTCTTAGATGAGGACTCAACATTAATGGAATTCGGGCTATATGTATATAAGATATAATGTAAATTCATTTGGATTTAAAGTTGAACATATTTTAATTTAATGAATTATATCCTATAATCACAAAAAAATAATTACATATCAATGAATCATCTCAATAAACAAATTCATACAACATTTGTTGTCTTTTCCGTACATCTTTCATTTTGAGATCCAAAGGGGCCTAACTGGTGGATAAAAATATCATCTTAGATAACGATTCATGCCCAGTTCATCATTATGGATTCATCCCTGAATGTCTACATGGGGTTTGAATGGTGTTTTTTGGTGTTGGTGGGACAATATTTATGTTAGACACATATTCTCAGGTCCATTCTGGGTGGTTTCTAATAGGTTTTGTTCATGGATCTCAAAACACCCAATAGTTCTCATCTCTATGATGACTCATTGATCTTCTTTCCAAAGTTATATGGTCATTGATAAAATTGGCCAATGATACTTATGAACCCACATTAGTGGAAAGGGTTGGAGGTTTGTCTCATCCCACCTGTTTTGGGGAAATTGTTTCATAGTATGGGAATCTTTTATAGATTAAAGATATGTTTTTTAACCACACATTAATTCCCATGTTTTATTTGGGTCACCCTTGAATTTAAAATAAATTATT
Organism: Viscum album; assembly: GCA_963277665.1. NCBI lineage: Eukaryota > Viridiplantae > Streptophyta > Magnoliopsida > Santalales > Viscaceae > Viscum > Viscum album. Next base: position 1,339,797,000 of record OY728139.1, on the reverse strand, counting down.
ATCTTTTATGGAATTTTGAATCAGTATGTGTAACGTCCCACCTTTAATCAAGGTACTGAACATTTAATGTTTTGATCCAAATCCTTAATGTGAAATAGGGTGTGCACCTACACACCATGTTGCGGGTCCCAAGAAGCTATTTAAATTATTTAAATAATTTCACAGTTTTTATGAAAAATATTACATCATTCCCTAGTTCATAATTCAGGTTAAAAATAATAAAAAATTGAATAAAAAGAATAAAAATTAATAAAGAAATAAAATAAATTAAATGGGGATAAAAATAAATAATATAATTAATGAAGTTTGAGAAGATCATAAATAACTAAAATGCGGTAACCCATTTTATTATATAATTTTCATTCTCCCTCCCTTTTTATTTTTATTATATTATTTTACTTCATTTTATAAATTTTCATTTTAATTTTTTTCCTTTTCTTTTTTTTCCACACTGTTTTCTTTCTATCTATTATTTTCCTTTTATACTTTTCTCACCTCCGTCTCATTTTGTGTGTCACACCAATATCACCCATCCCCCTTAGGATGTGCCTCATCATCCTCCTCTCCTCCTTCAAATTCCTATTTAGACTCCATTTGGAATTCTATTTCAACATCTTCTAGTGTGAAGTATACTCTCAGTATGGTTAACGTTACACAGCTTGAATTGTAGGATCTCATCCACTATCCATCGTGTAGGCTTCTACTGAAGGTTTTTACTCGAAATTGTTGAATTCTCTAAAATATTCTAATTTCTTCTATTCAAGGTCAAATCAATGATCATCAGGGAGTGTAGGATCCTCTACCATTATGAGGTAGGTTGTCTACTCTCTCTCCCATCATATCATAGCATCTTTTAGACCACACATTTGGCATCTCGTCAGTGCATACCATCAATATAATTTTATTTTCATATTCTAATTTAATTTAATTACTTTTCTTTACTATTACAACCTTGTTTGAGATAAAATAGTTTGTTTTATTTTTTTAAACATCATTGGATACCCCTATGGGTGTGCACAAATAATTTCTCAAATTTCTATTATCCATGAATAAATAATTTATTAATTAACGTGTTGATTGAACCCTCTTTACGCATCTTATAAATGAAATATATTATTTAGGATTATTATGAACCATGAATTTTGGAGTTTTTTTACTATTTATTCCTAATGATTTATTTCATTAAAATTCTTACAGTGATATTCCATTATAAAAGAGAAAATTTTATTTATATCTTTCTGTTGATACAGTGTTTGTACTGTGACTATTTGTCTTGAACAATCAAGAAGTACATTGCTCTTTGTTTCTTGAACTATTTATTAAAATAATAAATGCATACTCCGTGATATATACTTCATTTAAATATAATTAAATTCAGTGTTTTGAGTCAATATGGGTTCAGTATTAAGGACCATATGTGGACTCTTTATTCTTAATTGGTTACAACATTACATACCGAGGAGACGATGTCTTAGGCTTCGATGTATGAGGGTTTACCTAGGTTATCTATATACACATGAGTGATTACGGTTCCCAAAGGGACAATTGCCGGTATACCCATTGGAAAAGTGGATACTCCATGCCTATAGTGATACTCAACCCCTGATGTGTGATACCTAGTATGAAATCATGATAAAGCCATTCCTCGAGAAATACATGGTTTTCGGAAGATTTCCGTAGATAGGTATGGGGGTATTATATAAATTAAAGGATGTTCCATAGAAATACTTTCGAGATAGGCTCATAATTCATATATCAATTTGAATATAATAATAATTATAATGTGTGGAAGGCAATTTTTATGCTATTTTAGTTTATTATGACTTTTGATACCTTTATGGGGCCTTGTAGCACACTCTGTTCACATGTAAATTAGACCCCAGGATAATGAAAATGCTTGGGGGTATGTTCCTTTTTTATCCTTCTTCTTGTTTAGCCTATATATATATATATACCTTCTTCTAATCACCAGTCCTTATTCTGATTCTTGAATTATGCCGTTGTATGTGATATGGGATGGGTGTCGTTGAGAACTCTAACCAAGAAATATTTATTTTATTATGTCTATGTGATTACTTAATTTTATCACATATTGGCACATTCATTGTCTTTATAGAACAAAATGGAATGGTTAGACACCAGGGGCGCCGACCTGCTGGGATTTTATATCAACCCCTGCTCATGAACAGTTTGGTTCCTCAGTAAACATTATGATCATATGTAGGGATATTAGTAAGTATAATACTTTTGGTTCCTGAGTGTTTCTTTCTCATTAGGATAGAGAATTGGTGGAAGATGACCAAGCCTTTGATTGAGATGCAGTTATTAAATTTTGTGTCATTTTCAATACAAATTTGATTTCAAACTTGTATTCCCATTTTACATACCTTTACTACAGGACATACATCATAACATGTCATCATTGTGTATCAGGTTTTATTTATTAGCTTATAATCATATTATTTATTAGATGGTATTATTTATTTTATTTTGTCGTAGTATGATTCTTTATATTCTTCTGCTACATTTTATAAACTGTATTCTTCCATTTTATATTACCCATTACCAATGAGGGTATATTCACCCTTGAGGACACGTTAAAAGGCCCTCCCATCTAGTCGGCAGTATCTGGCATTCAGGGAGATGCAGTTGTGGTCATGTGGCCAACCCTGTTCGAAGAACCCTTCTAGTAGATCCTGGGATGGGGATGCTGCAAAGTGGTATCAAAGGTTAGTTTTTCCCTTTTTTATTACCATTTGGATTAGATAAGAGACTAAGATATAGGGATTCAAAACTTACCCTATGCTTGGACATAGGTAACCCATGTATAGGGGAAACCCATCTTTCTGGGTTGGGATTGTAGTTATTGATTATTCCAATTATTGTTGATATGATTTCCCTATTGGGTGACCCACATAATTTGTATTGTTATTGATATTGGTATTATCAATATAATGGTTTTTACCACTACAACTTAATGATATGAGAGAAATGTATTTATATGTATCATATTAAGTACTATAGGTTTAAAAATGAAATGAATATTTCCATGGAACACCTACATTCAATGTGAATCATCCTATTATCATGTTAGTGTTGTTGTGCCTAGTTTAAAAACTTTTAAGAATCCTTTTGAAAAATTTAATGTTGTGATTGTTTGTTAGATGTTATCATGAAGTTTCCTGTGAAATAGGTGGAAGGCCTCATTTTAGTGATACTTATATGTTTTCTCTTCCTTATATTAACCCATATCTTTGAGTGGGATATCTATTTTGTACCACTCAGAGATATGTAATGTACCTACCCACTTTTTTCAAAACTTACCAATCTTCATCATCTGCTATGAATTGTGTCTAAATGTGTGTGTTTGAATATTGTATACCAATGATGTAGTGGCATCTTCACACCATACCTCAAGAGTGTTGCGATGAGAAAATTATAGATATGGTGGGTCCTAGACCACCAGAAGTGAATCTTGTAGTGCCTCATATAGTGTTACATATAGTACCATCCATGGTGCCTCCTCTGGAACCACTTCCTACCAATCTTCCGATGGGCACTGACGCTCCATTCAGGGACAGTCTCCTCAGGTTTATGTAGTCAGTTCAAAATGTTCCCAAGCCCGCCTCGTCTATGGTAGAGAATACATTGGACATTCTACAACATCACCCTCCCACCTTCATGGGGAGTGGATGTCTTATGATACATAGTCATAGATAGAATCCATGAAGTCTCTCTTCAACCATCTTGACCGGATTCTAGAGTGGAAGGTCAATATTTCAGTCTACATGCTTCATGACTTCACCAAGCATTGGTGGGATGTCATCTCTTAGGTAGAGTATATGAGAGAATTTTTTTGAGAAGACTTCCAAATAGGTTTCTACGATCAATTATTTCTATAGACATTAAGAGATGATCCAGAAAGGTAATAATGACATCTCCTGTAGGGATCTTTGATAGTGTTAAAGCATTCTACTCATTTCACTGATCTTCAATGAGTTTATCTTTCTTTAACTTGTGACACATAGACTACTATGAGATTCTTTTAGGATGGACTTATATATATCATCATATCACAGGTGAACATATAATTTTGACAACAGTTAAAGAGATCGTGAATCAAGAAATGATATCAGAATGAAGTTTCAGGGAAGATAATCCTTTCTGCCAAGGTGGTTTAGTTCCGATACAGGGTGATAGTTCTTCAACTAGTAAGAAGCGCCTCTTTGAGGGTGAAAAAGTGTAAAATTCCATCTAGAGGACACATAATGATTGCACTATCATATTTCATTAGTTCGGAAATTTTATCCATAAGAATCCCCACTACACAAACAACCCAATGAAGTTCCCAGTTTATTGTAAGATGGGTTACCTTCAGCATTTCGACCATTGTATCTCATAAGAATCTAGTATAATAGGATCCCTATAATAAAATATATCATGTATGGTATCTATGATTCCATAGTAGGGAGGAAGATAATTTCCAATGGATGATCATGTCGAGGTAATGGTGGAGGTTTTGATCAACAAAATCAATTTCTAGACTATCATCGTTAGCGGAGCAGACCTTCTCAGGCTAGTCAGGTAGAATCTTAGGGTTGTGGTTCATGTCTTATATACTCAATGAATCCAGAATATAGGGGAAAACTTTAGGACCATCTATGGTAAGAGGTACTATTCTGATACCCCCAACTTTAATTTTTTCCCTTTTTGATATTAGTTCATCGCATTCTTTTTAATCAACTATTTATTGTGGAAAGAATTTATTTTACAGTCGAGTACCTTTTCATCATCATGTATCTCAACACTATACTAGGGGTCATTACATATGGCATAAACCAGTTCCAATAGCACCCATTGATATAGGTGGGTATCATTTCCTATAGAAGTTTTATATCCTTGATATGTCTGGCATTGACGTCATTATTGGTATGAACTGGATCACTCTATATCATTCCCAAGTGGACTGCTATCATAGTAAGGATTCGTTCACATGCCCTGAGGGTGACACATATCACCAAAAAGGATATTGATATATGTAATTAGGTGAAGATGGACATAAATGTGAAGGCCTGGGAAGAGTGACATCTCAATTAGCAAGTCTCTTTGTGAGCGATCAGGGAATGCAACTAGTGGACTTCCCTCCCATTGTAGTTCATTTCTGGGATGTCTTCCCTAAATATTTTACTAGTTTGCCTCCGATTATGGATGTGGACTTCACTATCAAACAAGTTCCAGGTGTGGGACTAGTGTATATTCCTCCATATATTATGGAACCCACAGAGCTATATGTACTCCATAGGTAACATGAAGACCTAGATGGTAAAGGTTTTATGTGACCCAACTCATCGTTGTTGGGTTCTCAAGTTATTGTTTCCATTAAAGTTGATGGTACCCTCATATTTTGCATGGATTATCAACGAATCGACCATATTACAGTAAAGAATTGATATCTTTTGTGTCGTATATCTGATCTCTTTGATGAGATCCATGGTGAAATTGTCTTATCCAATATTATTATTAGTTTAGGATATCATCACGTGAGTTTTTGTCCATCTGAAATACCACATACGCCATTCAAGAGCTGGTACAAATTATACGATTATCTAGTTTGTCCATTCAGACTCACGAATGCACCAGCAGTCTTCATGGAACTGATGAAATATGGTTTTTCAACTACAACATGATTATTTTGTGGTGGTTGTTTAACAATATCTCATGTATTCACATTCTAGACATGACAATACAACCCACATTTCGATCATGTTGATTACACACAGAGAGAACCAAGTATATGCAATGCTCAACAAATGTTGCTTTGGGTTTGACAAACGTCACATAATGAGTCATATATTATCTAAGGTAAGTGTATCAGTTTTCCTAGAAAAGGTGAGCACTGTAGTTTCATGGGAGGATCCCAATAATTTTTTCATCATAAATAGTTTCTTGGGTCTAGATGGTTATTAAAAACGTTTCATCTATGATTTATCCTTCTTTTTATCACCTCCTACGTCCCTGATTGAGATGGGTATGAATTTCATCTGGATAGATTCTTTTGAAAACTATTTTTAGGATATAATGTTAAGACTAACCTCAACTCGAATCCAAATTATGCCTGAGCTAAGAAGAATCAGAAATGTTTACTGTAATGAATTTGTAATTGGATTGGGTTCCATTTTGATGTAGGGTGATTGAGTTGTGGCTTATTGGTCTCTCCCACTAAGACCTCAATATCAGAACTACGCTAGACATGACAGTGAGTTAGAAAATGTGGTTCTTGATTTAGGATGTTGTAGACACTAATTTTTGTCTGATAGGTTCTTTGTTTACATAGATCAAAAAGAATGAAATATATCTCTACACTATGAGATTTGAATTTAAGGCAGTTCGGGTGATTCAAAAACCTACAATCATTCAAATTTGAGCTTACTTATACCCCTGGGAAGGGTAATTTCATGGTTGATGCTTTGAGCGGAAAAATGTAGGCACAATCCATCCAGGAATCTAGTAGTGAGTGGTAGATGATGGATTTTTTTTCTAAGATTCATCATGAGGTTTAAGAAAATAATGAATAACCAGTTTTAATAGTTCTTATAGTGACATCCTCTCCTTTGTAGAGATTGCATATGAGATAGTTATCTGATCATTAGGGACTCATTTTGAGGGAAAGCGTTATAGTATAGAACCCTCCACCTAGTTAGGTTTTTGATGGCAGTGACACTATGCTTTACTGTGGAAGGGTATGGGTACCTTCTGATATACAAGATGAACTAATGAAATAATATCATACCACTAGTTGGGCTATTGATCATAGAAATACCATATTTTATAGAGACATGTGTCATCATCACAAGTGGGTATGTATAATGAATCATATAGCAGGTTTCATAACTCAGTGCTCCACCTGTTAGTAGGGGAAGGCAGTGCACAAATCACCTACTGGACTTCAAGAGCCTCTATCCATTCCAATGTGGAAAATGGAATGAAATCACCATGGATTTAGTTATAGGATTTACAAGATATACTCGAGGTAGTGATGTGGTATGGTTGATTGTGATAGATTAACCGAAGTCGCGTACTTCCTACCTATTCAGGAGACCTTATCTGTTAATGAGTTGGGAAGGATATATATCCATAAGATATTGTGACTTCAGGGAATACCTCATTATATATTCATAAAAAGAGATTCCATCTTTACATCACGATTTTGGAAGGGTTTGTAGAAAGTTATGGGGTCACAGGTACTCTTGAGTATTGGGTATCACCCTCAGACCAATGGGCAGTTCGGGCAGACCATGCTGGTGTTATAGGATATACTATGAGAAAGTATCATTGATATTAAAGATTATTAGGAAAAACATATTCATATTGTTGAGTTTTCCTATATTAATATATTTCATACAATAATTGAAATGGCTCTATATGAGGACCTCAATGCTACACTGTGTCGTTCACCTTTATGATTGGTCAAAGCAAGTGAGACAGCTCTGTTGGGTCCTCACATCATTCATGGTATGTATGGGCATGTTCAAATGATTTAGAAGAATATGAATAAATCTCATTCTATATAGAAATATTATATCGATCATCACTACAAACCTCTCAAGTTTGAGGTGGTACATCGAGTTTTTATGCATGTTTCACCAAGGTTGGATCATAGGTAGATCTAAAGGTAGTGGAAGTTATCATCGAGTTACATCAGCCCGTTCGAGATAGTGGAGAGAGGTGGGATGGTAGCCTATTAGTTACTATTACCTTAGTGGTACCATTCCATGCACGATATATTCCTTATATCTCAGCTTCAATAGTATCATCAAGACCCATATCATTCATTTGATCCGGAAGACATCGATCTCGAAGCATCTGTATCATCGACCACATCATGAAGGTTCTCCAGGGTAGGTCAGTTCCTCTAGTTCAGGTGTTATGGAAACATGGAAATGTTCAAGATGAGTCATCGAAGTGAGATACCAATGTGTGTGTTCAATTTTTAGAGCCTTTCCCAGATGATGTTCCCCTACCCTTTGAAGGGAATCTCGGGGACGAGTTGTCTTAAAGAGGGTTGGTTGGAACTTCCCCACATTAATCAAGTTATGACCCATTTAAATTGTAATTCCAAATCTTAAAAATGACCTATGGCATGCACCAATGAACCCTATTGCATGTATTTAGTAGATATTAAAATTATATAAACAATTTCACAGGTTTTATGTAGAATATTACTTTACATTCTAGTGCATCTAATGGGTTAAAAATTATTAAAAATGGAAATGAGTAATAAAAATATTATTAAAGAAATAAAATAAATTAAAAGGGGATAAAAATAAATAATATAATAAAAGTTGTTGGAGATGAGTGGAAATAATTAAAATGGGATAACCCATTTTATTAATTATTTTCCATTCTCCCTCCCTTTTTTTTATTATTTTAATTACATCATTTTATCTATTTTAATTTTTCTTTATTTTTCCTCATTAACCTCCTTTTTTCATAATATTCTTTTATTTCTATATATTTTTCTCCTCCCACTCACTTGGTGTGTTTCTCATGTATCAACCACTTGTGGTGCACCTCATCCTCCTCCTCTCCTCCTTCAGATGCTTGTTTCAACTCCATTTCTTGTCTATTTTCAGCATCATATGTAGCCTTCCATCTCTCACTTGTTGAAAAACCATACATCTTGACACATAATCAGAAATATCCCTCTTCATGTTGTCCCACAAAAAATGTTCCTTCAAATCTCTATACGTCATAGTTCTACAAGGGTTTATTGAGAAATTGGAGCTATGAGCATCATCCAACAATTCCCATGTTAGATCATGTATGTCGGGAACACAAATTCTCTTCTCAAATTTCAGAATTCCATCATAATATATGAATTTTTCCATTCTCCCATCATTCAAAACTTTAATTTTCTTTTCAAACACATCATCATCATTTTGAGAACATTTTATCTTTTCTAGTAAAGATGGACTGACAACCATTTGAAGAAGAATTGATGTTTCACCTTCCATGATTATTCCAATATCCATTTTTACTAGATCCATGTACATATGATCCCTTTCAACACTCATTTTGTTTAGAACCCCATGATCCTTTCTTCTCAAAGCATCTTCCACCTTATTTTCCTTCCTCAGGTTTTAGTGTACAGAGAAATCATAATCATTGAGTAGATCGACCCCTCGCCATTTCATCATGTTGAGTTCTATTTGTGAGGAAATATAATTAAAAATATTGTGATCAGTATAAATATAGAATTTATCACCATATAGACATTGTCTCCATATCTTCAGAGTAAAGATTACTACTGCTAACTGAAGATCATGAGTGGGAATGTTTTCTTCATGAATTCTTAACTTTTGTGATGCATAGTTAAAAACTCTATCATTCTGTATAAGGACACAACCAATTTAATTCATTGAAGAATCACTATAAAAAAAACCCACAATTCCCTGATGGTAGAGTCAATATAAGGGAATTGACTAATATTTAATTCAATTATTCAAAACCTTATTCACACTCTTATTTTCAAACAAATTTAACCCCTTCACATTTGATCTTGGTTAATGGGTTATGCAATCGGGAAATATTCTGGATGAAGTGCCGATATTTTCCTATTAAACCAATAAAATTGCGTACCTTGCTTATAATTGTCAATGCTGGCCATTCTTGGATTGCCTTGTGGTCTTTGAAGAATCAATAGAGATTCCATCATTAGATACTATATGGCCACGAAAATAACTCTATTGAAGCCAGAATTCAAAGTTGCTAAACATACCATATAATTCATTTCATCTAAGAGTCTTTAGAATAATCTGGAAGTGATTTTTATGATCTTCATAGTAGTTGGAGAATACCAAGATACCCTTAGTAGTTACTAATTGAAAGTCATAAAGGTATTCATTGAAAACTCTATTCATTGGATCCATTAAGACAGAGGGTGAATTAGTCAGTCCAAAAGGCATTACTATAAACTCGTAATGCTCCTACCTGGTTCGAGAAGTTGTCTGTGGAATGTATTCCTTCTTCACACAGAACTGTTGATATCCAGATTGAAGTTAAATATTTGAAAAATATTGAGCTCTATGATGTTGATCAAATAAATCATCAATGTGGGATAGGGGATACTTTTTATTTATTGTTATAGCATTGATCTCCCTGTACTCAATGCACAACCTCATAGGTCCATCTTTTTTCTTATCATAATGAATAGGGGTTCTCCATAGAGAAACACTAGGGAGAATAAATCCTTTATGACTCAACTCCACTAGTTTTTTCTTTAGTTCAACTAATTCCATAGTGACCATTATATAAGGGGTCTTCGAAAGGGGCTTTGAACCGGGAATTAAATCAATGGAAAACTCAATTTCTCAATCTGGAGTACGTCTAGGTAAATCCTATGGAATACATTAGTATTTTCTTTCACCATAGGTACGTTATCTATTTGAACATTCCTTTCCTCACCCATTTTTATTTCACATTATTCATCCCCAATAATTAAAATTATTAGAGCTATTGGGGTTGTATCTAAATAAGAATCATATGGTGACATTTCTTCTCTAATGATAAGGTACTCTTTATTATCATAAAAAATTGTATCCTCCTTCTTCTTGCGATTAATTTTCTCATCATGTTTCGAAATCCAATCCATAAAAAGGATTATATCAAATTCAATCATGGGTATGGTGATGAGATCAGAAAATAATTCACATTTATATGCCTTATGGGAAATAATTGATAAAATTTTGTTGCCATTATACTTCCCTTAAGATTTCTGACTGACAACTGCCTTGTTAAATCAAATTTGAAATATCTAATTTTCTTAGAATATTATGAAGATATAAAACAATGCGATGATCTGAAATCAAATAAAGAAATGCCTAAATTTGAGGAAACCATTAAATCACCTACCAAGACATCATTCAGAGCTTCAACCTCAATATTAGTGATCACATAAGCTTGGCCTTCCTCCCTTGGCCTTTTCTGAGGTTAGTTTCCTTGGAGATTAGGAAATTTATTTGCATAATTATTACTTTCTCTATAATTTTAGAATTCAACATTGACAACCTCTTTCTTTCATTTTCAATCATGATCTTGGTGGCCTTTTTCTCCACACTTTTAATAGACTCCCATTACCTTTAGGAAATTACACTGGTGTTTCTTCCCACTTTTACTACAGGATGGAAAGTCAACTTTTCCCTTCTTCCCCTTATTTCCATTTCTAGAGTATTCAGTAGATATCTTCTTCTCCTACTTTGCTTTAAAGTTTTAAGACTTAGAGAATTTTGTTTCTCTCTTGATGGCACATGAGACAATATCTTCATACGTCGGGAAGGATTGTGAGACTAATGCTCGATGAAGAAATGGTTTTAGCCCATCAAATAATCGATCAATATTACTCCTTGGGTTATGAATATAATCTTTCATATGACTTTCTAACCTTGTAATGTTATCCTTATACTTTGCGACATTCTCATTCTCCTTTTTCCTTAGACTCAGAAATTTCCTTTCCATATCCGCTCGATGGTCATGAGGAAAGTATTTTTATAATAAAATATCTTTATGCCCCCTCCATTCCATATTCAATACATCTTTATCTTTATTTGTATTTTGAAACAATGACCACCATTGATCTGTAACTCATGTGAGGCGACAAACTTCCATGACAACTTTTTCTCTTTCGCTACTCCCCAAAGAATGAAATATTTTATCTAAGGAACTTATCCATTTCTTACATAAAAATGGATTTGTAGTCCCATTGAATTTTGGTGGTTGTTGCCTCATTAATTGGTCTAACAATTATCATCCATGTTGTGGATCAACGTGCTCCATATGGGTAAGGATATTATTCATAACCTGATTGAGTTGTCCCAGTATGGTTATAAGTTGTTCAGCACTGGTTTTATCACCAGCTCCACTATAACTATCTTTAGTAGGAGGGAAATCCCTACCTAGAGTACTTGTGTTGATACAGTTTCCATTCCTTCCACTAGGAACCATTTCTAAACATTGGAATAAACTAGATTATTTAATGAGTCACAATACATAATTCCTAACTAGTAAACTACATAAGGAAAAATGAAAAATTTAGGCATATAGTCCCTAATCATAAAATATGTTTTCTTTGAGGAAGTATTTACTCATAAGTCCTTCATAATGGTTTGTAATGAAAATGTGAATTATCCTAAGAAAATCCCCCAGGAGTGTTCTAACCAAGAGAGCAACAAGGCCTGTTGTCGTGTAGTAGGATACCCCAGGTAAAGCCTGAAACTCCTTGTTGGAGTTTTCACTCCTAGGTACATATGTGTCACATCTTCCTGTACTTTCTCGTACCCAAACAGGTAAGTATTTCTGGGAAAATACACAAAATCTCTACATTACCAAAATTCTAGGAAGTTATTCTATAGTAGTCCTGAAAGTCTATCTTTGGGTAACGTTCTCTAATTAGAATTATTGTAAATCTAGTTTCCAATATTATTAAAAAAATTCATATGATACCAACTGTAACACCCTCACTCCATAAGCCTGAATCTGGTACATTATTTTAATACATTGGAATGATTAGAAGGAATCAATTCCCGATGGACCTATCAGTTTAGTAGTCTTGGAAAATAGATTACATACATGAATTTTAAATTACACATTAAATCATAAAACAAAAAATAAATAATATGTTGACAACTCAATTTTTTCCCTTGCTTAACCCTGCATATCAAACATAATACACTTTTTAGAATCCAGGGAAAATAAGACATAATAAAGGGGTGATATCAGATGCTCAGTAAGGGTAAATAATTTAGCAGAAGCTATAAACATTTAATTCAATATGTTTAATATAAGAAACATATTTTTAAACATAAACATGAACATAAAATAAATCAATAATTACTATATAAACATGAACATTGGTATTCTACTAGTCTAATAATGACATGTAATATTAATATCTAATTTAATAATGATGGAATGCATAATGTTGGGAATCATTACTACATAATCAAGGCCATGTGGAAAGACTAAAAATAAGATTTTTTCAAGGCCTTGTGCCAAGGCACTATATTGTCTCATGAGACCTCCCGATTCCTAGAGGAGCTATAACATGCTCCACCCTTCACTTACTATGTCCAATTCATTCATCATTTGAAAATGTTGAAACATAACATAAATATTCGTATTTAATCTAGAATATGAAATATTAATACATTAACTATAAACAATGAATGGTATAAAAATAACACATCCACATTCATATCACAAAACCTTCAATAAAATATGGAAGATTATATCATAATAAATCAACACCAAATAAGTGTAAAATCCATCAAAGGATGTTCACAAATATGAAATCAAAACTATTTGAGAGAAAAATATAATTTTATTTTAAAATCATTTAATAGTCACAAAATTTTAAAGGAAATCATTTATTTTTAAAATATTATTATATTCTTATGAAGGAATCTTTGAAAGTGTTATAATAGCTGAAAATAGATACACCTTCTGTATAAGTTAAAAAACATTCTTACCTTAATTCGTCAAAAAGGACATAATGTACCTTGTTTGAAAAATGGGAGAAAGATTCCTTTCAATACATTTTATAAAAATTAAAACAAGGGTATAAATGAATTTAAACAACATTATTGAATATATTAAAAATGTTTTAAAATAAATTTTTAAGAAACACATATGTGGATGATAAAGAAGTCCTAGTAGATACTTACATATAAACAACCTTAGATAAATATAGAAATTATAAAATTAACCCATACCTTGTAATTTTCCTTGGTAGAGGGTGAATTAAACTCCTGTATAATAGTTAAATAATTGTTATTAAACTACACAATAACCATATACATAAATATGATATCATATATGATTCTCTAATATTGCAATGTTAATAATATTTAATTAGTATTATTGTTTCAGTAGTTACTGATTTTTTTCCTTCATATGTTTCGTTAAAGAAGTAATGTTGTTTATGCATATGTGGTAGTTGATTCATATCATGAATTATATTATGTTAATAAATATTATTTTTAATAATCAAATGAAAATTAATCTTGAATGGTTACAATGGGGAATGAGTCTCATCGCATTCATGGAACCGATAATTTGTATGTATGCATGAATGCTATTCCATTTCATTTTTTTCATTTTAAAATGAATCAAAACCAAATGATACATAGGTATATTATTATTATAATATAATATAATATTTTATATACGTTACTTATGTTCATTAACACCATCCTTTATACATTCCATCTATGGTATGAACGAGTCATATCACTTTTAGGGTGCGGGAGACCACACTTCCTCAAATGAAATTATCGTATATATACATCATGAAATAAATAAAGGTACTTTATAAAATAGAATTACACCACATTATAGTTAAAATAAAAACCATAAATATCATTTATAAATAAAGTTCCATTATAAGGGCCACTGTAAGAGGTGGTAGTATAATATTGAACAATCTTCATTTTGTGAGGCAGTAGCTCGCCCTCCACAGAAACATTATGTTCTATAGACATTAGATAGAGATGTGTGTAAGATTAGTTCAAATAATACCCATAAAACCAAACTAGTATATTGAGGATACTGGTTTTTTTATTAAATAGTGTAATTAATAGAGGTTAGGGGGGTTGGAGAAGTAAAATAAAAGAGAAGAACTTAAGAGAATATGTTACCTTTAAATCGCATCACTCCCATTGGTTTGAACCAAAAGGATTCCTTTATATGCCTTCTACCTAAGGAAAGGATTCTAAGAGGAATAGAGAAATTTAGGGAGATTAATTGAGAATATTCTATATTATCCTGAGGGGGTTTAGAGGTGTGAGTAATGTGTAAGAGGTGATAAATGTTTAAAAGGGAGGGGAGGGTCTCTTTTAAAGGGTTTGAAAATATTATTTTATTACATAATGATTTTTGATTTCTAAAAGTCCAAAACTAATTAATGTCCAATATAAGATGACTCTTGTTAAAAATAAAATCATACAATAATAATTAGACTGGTTTTGAATATTTTTTTATGTTTTCTAATCTTATTTGTTTAAATCATTCATTAATGAGGCAAACATTTCATCATTATTGTTTCATAAATAATTTTATTTATTTGAGGTCTAATTTTTTTTAAAAAAATACCCTGATGTAGGAAATATTATTATCTTTCAGATGAATATTTATATTTGAATAGATAACTTATATAACCCCATGTAATAATTATCTTACCAAAAGATATATGTTTATGTCATTTATGTATTTACTTTAGTTTAATTAATATAAAGTGTCATTATCACACTGTTATGGCTCCATGGGGTCCCAAAATTGACCCAAGGATGACCATGGTCGGAAATATATCCACCAATAGGAATAGGACACATGTCACACTAATTTTATATTATTATAATAATATTTGTTTACCCTGATTTACCAGATTTACCCTTTTATGATGGTAAATAAAATATTTACTGAAATTATTATTCATAATGTCTAAAAATAAAATTTACATATTTACAAAATTTGGAGTTCTTGATTCCAAATATGGAATCCATTTTTCTAAATTCAAAACACAGAATTTGTAGAAATTAATTTTAAATTAATTCTCGTCTTCAAAACAAAAGGCGAGTTTTAAAGAAATCATAACTCTCAAAAGATTGACACTTGTTTATGTCCAATTTAAATGTGAAATTGCATCCAATGAAATAAATTATATTAAATTATAAAAATATAATCTAATGATACTTTATAATCACTCAAATGTATAATTTTACACTATATATTATTTCTATTAAAAAAATTGTTTTTAATTAAAATTTTGTATTTTTCAATATTCATAAAAAATGAATGTTTTCAAAAAAATACAAAAAATTCACCCTAAGATAATTTTGATATTCCAAAACCAATAATGAAGTCTATTTTTAAAAATAAAATTTTAATAATTTTAAAAAGTAGGTATTACTATTCATAACGGCTAGTTTGATTGGTCGTGGTGTGGTAGAATCTCGAAGTTTCATACAGCGCAAGGTATTGCATTATTCAAAGAAATACATATCTTGGATTCCTGGGGAGTTACATAAAAAATGTTTCATCATGTCCATAATTAAAAAACTTCAATGAAACTTCAACTAGTTTTATGAATCTTGAATTTCATGCAAAAACAAATTAGTTTATTTGAATGAAATAATTTGGTATTATAGCTTTAAAGAATACCAAATAAAGAAAATTATAAGGTACAATTTAAAAATTACGGTTCATATATTCAATAATTTTGATATATATATTCGTAACAATTTCTGATTACTATTTTCAACATCACGAACATCAATAATGTTCAACAAGTATTACAGAACATTATGGTGATATTTTTGTCCAATAATTTCTACTGTAAAATAGAAATATGTATTATTTTAATATATATAGGCACATATTCATTTCCAACCATTATCTGTTATAAACATAAAGCACTAATAAAGGTAGATTTTATAGATGATAAAAAATATTAGATAATGGTTCACCCCTTCTGGCATCATTCCTAGGTCACTGCAAACCCGCTTCATCCTTACCTTACTACCACATCATAAATCTTCAGAAGGGGCCAAATAATTTTTGATATTGGGACTTTTGGATTCCAAAAAGATGATTAGCCATATGGGAGCAGACCCCTGAATATGAATCAAAGCACAATAGTAGCCATTGACAAAGCTAACCATATTGAAAGAAAGAGAGGGTATGAGTATTTCCATTGGTTCTAAGAACCTTCCAACTCTTCATAGTGAAATTATATATCTTTTAACATATAAGGTTGGGATATTGGTTCCATCAGCAATGAAGATGTTGGGTAGAAAATGTTCTAGTATAATCATGCCTTTGTCCATTCAGTTCATTTATTGTGCCTTATACATATGTGACTATGGGTCATGAAAGGGTTCCCCCTCAACCTAGTTAAAAAAATATGATTATAAAAAATATAAAAAAAATTGATGCCATTAGGCCATTGATGATATATAATATTATTATGCTATAATTCAATAAATAAGGTTTATTTATATCCAATAATAAAAAATTGCATGATTATAATTAATATAAATATGATATATTGTTGGATTTACCCATTTAACCATTAGACCATCTTCAGCCCACTATTGCGTATTATTGTGTTACAAATTTGTTGTGTTGCAATTAAATATTTGTGATAAGAAAAAAATTTGATTTATTATTAAAAAACTACATGAAGAACAAATAAAAAAAGAAAATAAAAGAAGGAACACCAGATATAACATTATTTAGATCACCGTGATCCTATTTAAACATTGGGAACACGAAACAAGAAAGTCTAATATTTCTAAGAAAAATGGAAGAATAGAAATACTGAATAGAAATACAAGGAATATAACCATAAAAATTATATAACGGGTCCAAACTTGTTGAACTAGGTGGTGGTGAAGAAACCCATCATATAGAGTCAACACTATCCACTTTTGGACAGACCCAGACTCACACTCAACAAGGATATAGTACGAAACATTAATGAAAGAAGTAAATCACTAAATATCTAATAATCATAAACATAAACATGGTTACAATGAAAAATATTCAATATCTAGAACCTCCTTTGGTTTGTAGTAACCGTAGACCCAAGCTCGAGTCGATCTCTACTGAATATCCACAATAGTGGTACTTCGATTCCATGAGGTGGAACGATCTCAATAGAGGGGTGTGTTAGTGGGTGGAACAAATAAGTTAACCAAATTTTTCTCTGATAAAGACACTTTTAACACATTATAAGGTCACACGATAGACTATATCTATGAACGAGATGAAAAATCTTTGACCAAAGGTGATGGATTTCCCTGAATCAATACAAGCAGGGTGATTAATGACGACATGTCAGCGGAGTTTCAGATACCATATGGAATGCGTCAGATAAAATCATCATGGAAAACAATGATCCCATTGGATGTTCTACTAAAATAAGGTATCTTTATGGATGTGACAGATGATATCATTCAATTGACACATAAGAGGGAACTATGACCAGATCCGAGAAAAAAAAATCACAATCAAGAGCATCCAAAGCATTTAGATCACCCACAATCAATGGTCTAAATCGAACTACTTAAATTGGTAACTAAAAAATATTATTTCTAGAAAAAAATATGTAGCATAATGTTAATAGTCCCAACAAATGAATTACACTCTCATAAAAACATAATTTCATTAGGAAAATATGAATAAATCATATGAAAAAACATAGAGTAAATTTATTGCAACATATATAGGGGAATAAAAAACTAATCTCGAACATGAAATTAAATGACTTTAAGACTAATTTTCATTCAAATTATTTTATATAATTAGGAGTAATTTCATTAATTTAAGATGGTGCAAGAACATGGACAATGTCATGAACATAGAAAAACTATTTAATGGATTTTACCCTCGGTATCTTAGTAACAGTAACTTTCCCAAATTCTATAACATCCATAATAAAATTAATTTTAATGTGAATGTGATTTGATAAACCTTACAATACATAGTTCTTAGTAAAATTAAAGGTATATTTTCAATCATTGTGAACTATTATACAATTAGAATATAAAGACAACTCGAAAAGAAAAACATTCAAACATATATCATACTTTATGTCTTCTATCAAGGCTATATACTATACCATAATATTGAAGAAGGAAACTACTAAATTCTTATTTCATTTCTAGGAGACTGGTCCTCCATATGATATTAATACAAAACTAGTGATAGATATTCGACTGTAAATATCTAATAAGAGTTGAAAAACTACCAATTTCGTAACTAAAACTAATATTTATGCCATATCAAATTGACATTTTGATAGACATAGGGACAAACCTGAGGAACCACATTAAAAAATTCCAGTGAGGCTTACTAGGTTTCCACATAAACTTGATCAATGTAACAAATTTAAAAATCTATATCTTGTCTAAAATAGACCATATAATTCATAAGACTTACTAACACATTAGAATATGGAATTTTACTAATAAAGCTAGCATCATCATCATTGATAGTATATATTTCTAATGAAAATACAAAATGTTTTCCCAAAGTAATATTAACCAGTTTAATTTTACCAAATAGATACATTTTTAATAACTTCTTAATATAAGAGAGCATAGATAAGTACAAGGTTTGAGCCTTCATATCTCTGATTTTTTTCCACACCCATGATATTATTATAATTTCAAAAGTCTTTAAATTAAATCAAAGAGTTCCTCATGTTCTTGACTGTATTTATAGTCTTTATTTTTTATACATATAAAAAACATGTCGTCAATATATAATAATAGATAAACAAATTCATGATTAACACTTATATATTATACACATGCATCAAACATACTTTTGGAAAAATTATATTAATCATAAAAAAATCTATCATTTTATACTATTTCTTAGAAGATTTGTATGCCTATATAATTAATTTATAATAAGAAAAACATGAATGGGATTCAAAATATTTGAAAATATTTTAGGGGGAGTCAAATAAATTATTTCATCTAGGGTAGAATTTCAAGATGTTATTTTTAAATATAATTTTTAAACATGAAAGTAAAACATGGTAGTAAAAAAAAGAATAAAACATCTAGATTAATGTTTAAAAACTAGGGAGAATATCTCATTAGAATCAATAACTTCATATTGAATTAATTTTTGTAACAACTATTTGGGATTTAATTTTTTTAGGTTATACACCATTGTTTTCCTTCTTCTGTTATAACCAATTAGAATCTATAGTCAATGGGTTATTATGTTTGGAAACAATAATCCATGTGTTATTATTAAGGATTGAATTTAGATATTCTTCCATAGAACCTAACCACTTCGTATATTTTTTGGACTTAATGGGATTTCTTATTAGTTTTTTGTTCATCATTATAAAAAATTTGAGAAACATTAAAGGATTAGGGAGCAATATTAGCTAGATTGAAGAGGGATGGAGGCCTATTGACTCTTCTCTCTCTATCTTGGGTGCGTTGATAATATCATTGAGTTTCTAGTTCTTATGTTTTAGGTTCATAATTCAAATTTATATCATGTTCACCTTAAATCTAGGGAATGGGAAGGGAAGAACTAGTCCTCAATTGGGATTGGGATTATTCATTGGATTTTAATGGAACATCAACACCTATGTGTGATGGGGCTCTGGAGTATTCTCCGTTATTATCATAATACTCAATATATTATGTTACTTTATTGTTAGAGAGAACAAATTAACAAAAGACCACATCATGACTTATTGTGTAATTTTGATAACCGTTTTTATATATCCAAAGATGATACCGTTAACACCCTTTGGATAACCCATGAATATACACTTCACAAACCTAGGAGAATGATTATCCGTATGGGTATGAGGATAATATATGGATCCAGATATCATAAGGTGTACAAGTCTTGGTGGGGAATGTGAACTATAAATTTATGAATTTATATAATTGAAATATGAGTTTTATAAAAATAATGTTAGGGTAACCATCTATGTAGATGTAGAACCATATTACTCATTTGTATTTTATGATTCACGTGTTAGGCTAACTTTTTGTCATGGTCTCTCCCTCTAAAGTTATACATCCTTAGGTAAAAATGAAGAGTGATGGATTTTGGCCCCCCTCTACCAGATTCTATATCCCTAGGATGGAGTGAATTATAATGGTTGTAAAAACCCACATATAGAAGGCATTGCCCTTTATAAAAAATGATCTGAAAATAATATGAACAATCGAAATGAATATAAAACTCATAAACTAAAAGATAACCTAAATTCCTCACACCATAATAGAAAAATATCAATAGATATAACAAAAGTTTCATAGGTAAATACCAAAAAAGAAAGTCCTATGGAAATGAATCAACAACAACTTCAAAACCCATGGAATTAATGTCCAGCTCAGTCCCCAATATTCTAGTGGATACCCAGAAAATTGTTTATATAGTTATAGTGAGGATAAAGTGAATATTTATTTTGATCATTCCCATGATCTTAAGTATATAAGTCTAAAAGGAGTGATAATACACTAGTGAAAAAGAAATAAAACCAAAAAGCACCATGACAGGTCTTCTGATCATTCCCATCCTCACTAGGGATCACTCACCAAATCATTCATCCACTCTTATAAAATAATATAAATTCATAACAAATAAAGGAACCCAACAACCACTTCCCCACTAATTTTCTTCTCTCATACTCCAATATTTAATTCCATATTCTATCATCCCATCCATAAATATCACATCACATCTCACCCAAAATCACATTGTCCGTCACAACGTGTGTCCCACTAAAGACACCTAATTCATCAAACCACATCTTACTCAATGAAACATGGACAATCAGACAACATATCATCAGATAAACAGGGTAGTAGTGTATCATAAATGTGAAGGTCAACAAACTTATTTCCCCCTCCTACCATGCTTGACCCAACCGCATATCACAAAAAATAAATTCCTTAAAACATAACATACTACGAAAAACATCCTAGGTTAATACTATTGTGTAATCTCCAATACCAACCAATATCATCACTACTACAGGAAGAGCATGAAATTGGGGTATCTATCCATATATATCACCACAATCCTTGATATTGGGGAAAAAGATGGAACCCAAAAACATTATGTGTTGTTAAATTTATAAATATAATGTGGGGATCATTTAAAAATAATAAAATATACATGACATATAGATATCATATAATACCCAACCTTTGCGTTCACATCATCTACAAAAACATATGCCAATACACCACCACTAAAATGTACTTCTACCATTGAAATAGTTGTTGTCACTATACTCAACACACTACAAAACCATTGACCAAAGCCACACAATACCATATGAGTTTAATTGTTTAATCAATTATCCCATATTTAATGAGTTTCTATAAACCCTCATTTACAATTCCATTTCAGTTCATAATTTTCATCCCATTCTTTTATTCAATTCATTTATGCCTATAACAATATGTCAATTTACTAACCATTTTCTATTTGTTTAAAATCGCATTAAATTTTACTTAAGCGGTATTTTGTTATTAAATTTATAACACATAAAATCATAAAAACACACCACCCAACTTCATTCCAGTCTCGTGTAAACCATAACCTCAACACCGAATCAAGCAATCCATCCTGGAATAATTACCACACATCTCATCCACTTCAAAACACCTCAACCACACAACCACCACCACAACCATTGCACAACCAGAACCACCCACATAACACCACTATACAACAACATCACCACTACACATAATCAATATTGCACATCTCCTCCACTACACAAAATAACCAACAAAAATCATCTAAATATTATAAAAATATCAACACTATGAATCTTCACATATTCATGCCTCCACCATTATGAACCATAACCACAGCACAACCACCCACACCAATTATATTTTAACCAACAACATTTTACATCATGTCCACCACATCATAATTCAAAACTAGGCACACAACATGGTGTATCCAGACACAACAACCAATGTAAAACAACTCACAACTCACAAGGAAACAAAAAAAGAGAAAACACATCATGGATTTCATAATTAATTCAATGCATTTAGTACAACACCTCTTTAGTTTTCATGGATATTATCCAACAATATATATATCCATGGACAACCAAATTATTATCCAGGTATATATCCTTATCATTTTATATAGGTTGATATCAAAAATAAGAAAACAACGGGTATCACAAAAAACTAAATAAAAAACAATGATCTGAAATGATATGATTTCTAGTATTGGAAACAAAATGCATATACACAATAGTAATAGCCTCAATATCAGTAAATAATACAATTTCTCCCCATACCCATATATTTCATAGTTAATATTTCATTATGTCTAATAAGAAAACCATTAATATACACTAAATAAAATCTAGAAAATGAAATCCCTACACATAACATTAAAAAATGAATTGAATGAGGATCCCCCAATCAAAGAAGATTTCCAATTCATTTTGGACAAGTTGGAGAAGATGAAATAATAATAAAATTGCTCCCAAACCAAGAAACCTTGGATCAACATGAACAACACCAAGGGATCATAAAAAATAACTAAAAAAAATCTCAAACAAAAGAATAATCACCTTCGTGAATACTTGTAATAAGTATAGATTAATGACAAGGGAAATGAGAATAGACCCCCCCCCCCACCAATATCAAAAAACTAATCCTCAGAAACCCATTAACAAATAAGTATAATGGGGGATGGAAGATACATTAAATCCACTTAGGGTTATCTGAACACTGATACGAAATAAGAGATTACAGAAGGAATTCCACCAAAAATTGGACATATAAAAATATTGAAAGTATACTTTTTCATGATGTTCACTCGATGCTAACATCCTAAATTTAACGGGGATCACAAAAAAATACACAGTCCTTTTTAGTGTATGAATTCCATCAAAATTATACTTCCACTAATAATCATGCCACATCACCCTAAATTTAATCAGGTTCTAAATTTCAATTTCATGGAGTGATTGTATTTTACACACTATTCCATTAACATAAGGAAGTCATTAATATTTCGAACTCACATATAGGTAATCACAAATTTACATTGTGAATCCCACTTTCACTATTTTAAATTATTTATACAGTACACTTGTTTCCCCATCTCCATATTACTCTCCTCTAATATCATATTAATATCTCCCAATAACCAAGCCAATAATGTAGTGGGTTGGGGTGGAAGGAAAGGTTACAATATATACCTATCAAATTATTATTTTACATGATAATAAAATAACACAAAATAAGATGGATTCCAAACAGCCATCTCGTGAGGTTCCTCCCAAGGACCTCATTACACATGAAAATACTCCCAACATAGAACACTAATCATGAAGTCCCACAAAACAATCCCACATGACAACACCACCACATCTCAAAAATAAGCACAATAAATCATCTATTAATAGCCACAAGAAACCATTTTCCACAAAACTATCTTCAAAACCATCTCAACCTTCACAAATTTGTTGAGATTAATAGCCACAAACAACATACAACATCGATTTGAGAACACAAATCAATTAAATAAATCATAAATGTCATGAAATTTTTTTTTGGTGGCACATAGTCTCTAAAATGGTTATAATATTGTCATAGTATAACATGTCTTGTTTAGGAATAATATTTTCTTCTGGATACATGATAATCCTTATCAAAAAACACATTATCAAGGAAATATAACATCTCATACAATAAAAACATCTAAACATCACATGAATAAGAAAAAAATAAATATCTAAAAAAAGATGGGTACTGGGCATGAATCTACATCCCACAATCCCAAGTATTATATTTTAGGATGGCATGCTTCCACAATACATGATCCATGGGGTTGGTTCATCCAAATATCACCTTCTCTCAATGATTCTGGATCACTCCTGGTCACCCCATGAATGTATCATTATCTTCAATATCCATCTCTCCCTAGTAAATGATGTGGGATTCATTGTAAATACATCAACAAGGTTGAGACCCATGGAAGTGGTCATGGATCATGTCCAACCATATTGGATGATAAAACTAATACTATACTACAAAAACATTCCATACCACTTAAAAAGGCCCACAATTATAGAGAAAAATATTACTCCCCCAACATAATCACCACTACCCATGTTGAGGGGAGACTCTCAAGAACAAATTGTCTCCAACCTCAAACTCTATGGGCCTCCACCGATGATTATAATAGGCCTTATTGCTCTCTTATTCAACCCACTCCATCTCTAAAACTAACTAGATCTTCTCAATCATGCATTGTACCACATAAAGATCAAGAAAAGTGACTCTCAAAACATCATCTAGTACAATAGAGAATGATATGTATAATAACACAACACCTCAAATAGGGTAACACCAACAGGTGAGTGATAGTTGTTTTTTATTCAAAATAAACTATAGGAATGTTCTTATTCCATGATATACTAAATTATAAATTAAAAGACACCAAAGAGATATTCCATCACCTAGATGGTCTTCTTTATCTTCTGATTAGTCAAAGGGTGGAAAAATGTGCGATGAAAAATCTTGGATAACAATTCAAGTTCAGATCCCCTTCTAAACCATGAGGTATATAATGGATAACGATCAGAGATGATGGTACTCATTACCACCTGATGATTAACCACATCCTATATATTCTACTTCACCACAGAATCCATGACAATTTACTCATAAATAACCATAAAATGAACTAGATTTATTAATTACTCCATTACCTTCCATACCACATCACATCCTCTGAGAGCCTTGGGTATCCCAGTAAAAAATACATCATAATATACTCCCATTTGTATTCAATGAAATCCAAGGGATTCGTTAAACATACATGAACATAGTTTTCCACTTTTACCCACTTAAAATCCAAACACTTTTCCATATAATTTTACACCCAAACATTCAACACTGACCACCAAAGAATCCTCCTCCAACCATGATATATATTGGTTACTCTATAATGTACTGATAAATGTGAGTGTTGGAACTCATGGTAAACATACTCACACATTTCTTATGGACCAAAAAATTACCTTAAAATAAAATTATGTTCTAATCAACCACTGACCCTACCTCTAGGGAATAACCATGGAAAATATAGTCACACATAACCTCTACAACAAAATCTCCCAACTAAGACTCCTCCACCCACTACATCAAAGACAACTCCATAGTTATTTTATAATGAAAACCTCTACCACTCGTCTCCCATATATCATGGTGAATCAACGAAAGATCCTATATCCCTTTAAAAATTTCATAAAAATCCCAAACACATTTCCCTATGGAATATGACATAATTTATCTTCAAAAATGTTCTACTATTATGGGAGTATAAAATATATAAATTGTAATACAAAAGAAACTTTTTTATCCTCTACTATCGTAGATTCCAATCCCACTGAGAAAATACATATTTCATTCTATTATGTTATTTAGAAATAAAAAAAGATCACAAATGAGGTAATTTCTCCACAACATTAGAAAGAATATAATTTTCGTGGGCTCCATATCGTGGGTAGAATAATTACATTCATAGGGAGAAAACATCCTAGAACTATAAGAGAACACTTCCCTCTACATTATCATGGGCATCCCGACCACATATGGCATACATCTTATAAACCCTCAAACAACATACTATACATGTGAAACCGATGCATGTGAGTACTAACCAACATCTCTTTCAGGTAACTAAATACTACATAGAAATTTTTTTCCACATGAATACATTTTCCTTTCTAGTAAAATCTATTAGAATGTCTACATCTTGTGATAAATTAGACAGAAACATTTTATAGTAAATCACCAAAATTGAAAAAATGGAACCCCTAAAACATTAATTGGTGTTGCCTAAGAAATAATTACAATGACATTTGAATGGTATTTGTATACACCTAGAAATGTTACCACATCCCCAAAAAAATGCACTTATCAAAGCCATAACATAAACAGGGAAAACACTAAATTTTTCTTATAGTGTCAATGGACCAACAAAATTGGATTAATATTCTCAATATGGTCCTCCTCTAACTCTGATTACACTAATATATATTTTATTAACATGATAAAAAAATCCAAAAATGAAAAGAATGTTGTTTTCATGAGACCTATGAAAATGACTGCTGAATTCATTATACTATATGAAATAAAATTCAATTCGAAGTGTAACAACCTCAACCCTATTTTACGATAATCAATTATTACTTTGTTAAAAAGTTATAGATATAGGGTTTTAAATCCAAAAATACCAATCAGTTTAGTATTAAGGGAGAGATAGATACATATATGATACACATTTTAAATTAGAGATAAAAGATAATACATAGTAATGGAAAAAGTTAACTTCCTCAAACTCATTCAAATAATTATTCTTCATATACTGGGAAAAGAAATAAAAATTAGGGTGAGATCAATTCCTCTTTAGGGATTAAATATAGTAGAATATATTATGAATTAAAATGAATAATAAAAATATAAATGTGAATAACTAAATAAAAATTCAATTTATAACATTACTTTTATGATTTAATAAGGCATTATTAATTTGGAAAGGTAAATAATAGAACACCCATGACATTTAATCAGTAACATGAGACTAAATTCAACCGTGGATAATCTCAATGAAGTAATCATATGGAAAATCATATATCAATTATCAATGAAGAAAATTCATAATATTTGATTCCATGAACTCAAAAATCATTTTGTCTATACCAGCATGTCCTTTCACAAGAATGTTTAAAACTATGGGCACAAATGTTTTAATTTGGAAAATCAATTTTTATCATGAGAAATATTGATTCATTGATGGGATATATAATTTCAATCCCCACCCATCAAATAATGTCCAATTCATTCCTCATTTTTCTAATCAATAGATTCAAGGCATGAATTAATATTTCTAATTAACCAATATTTCTGTTGAGTAAAGGATAAAAATTTATCAGCATTCCCCAGTTAATCAAATAACATTCTATATAAACACAACATTTAAAAACATTATAAGATTTTTGAAGTAATAATTTACATCATAAAAGAATATTTATATATAATTGGAATATAATTTCCTATAAAACCTTATCCCATATATGTTATTGACTCATGTTAATTTTAACAATCCCAAAACTAATCAATATATGAGAGGTGATAATAGGTTCATTGGAAATATCAGTCACTGCATAAAAATCATTTCCTATGTAAACGGGAATAGAATTTAAAAATTAAAATCATATTTCATAAGTTATTTTTTTATTTTAAAACCGTATAAATCATGTTTGATAAGGTATATTTTTTCAAATGATTATGGTTTTGGGGATTTCCATTATCGATGTATACATTAAAAAATCATTCCTTTGAATGGTTTTAAAAAAAACCCTTTCAATAAATATTAGGGAATGATTCCCTCCCAAACCATTTTTAAATTATAGGGTAAATTAAAATTCCCTTCATACAACTTTTTTGTAAATAAAAGTTCTTTTGTACCCCAATTTGGAAAAAACATGGATATTGATGAAAAATATATCCATTTTAATGATAAAGTATATCAGTCTACATTGTAAAATATTCATTATTTAATTCATGTTCCAAATAGTGGAAAATATGAAAGAAATATATAAACTCCTTTAATATCCATTTTATATGAAACATTTTGGTTCCTAGGAAGGATTAATAAAAATATTTATTTAATGAATGTGAATGCCATTCTAAAATAATGTGAGATTGAAAAAGTGAGTCTTATTATTGAATAAACATAATTAATGAACAAAAATAAATTAAAAAATAACCAAAATTAAAAAATAATTATTAATTTTAAATACATAAAATGTGACATTTATACACCAAATAATTTGGAATATGTGTATATTATGAAATATGCCTCAATTGAATGGAAATTTGGAAGAAATCTATTTCATCAAACATCCATTCAGTTTATTAGGATTAATCCATCTATATAATGGTTTTATTCAGGTTATTAATTGTTACCATAACCATATTTTTATTTATAATAACATACATGACCCTATTATATCATCTTCCACATATTCATAAATAATCATTTATTATATGTATTATTTCAGGTGTTAATTTTCTAACTTTATCATACATATTGTTTAATGAATGATATTATTTTAATTTATAGGATATAGTTAAATAATATAAATCAAAATATTAATATTATAAGTATCATATTTTCTAATTATTGATATTTTTAGAACAATTATCATGTATGGTACAAGGTAAATATGTCACTTCACTTTTTGGATAAGGTAGGTCATATGTATGAAGAAGCGATGACCTCATCCACCAAATGTGTGAAAGTGTAAGGAGTGCAATAAAATATTAATTTTCCATGATTTATATAATGTTAAATTTAACATTATTATTCACTATTTCTATCATTATTATTATCCATGTGAGTTGGTGATGGAGAAAAATTACATTGGTTCATGATGAAGTAGTCTGATCTACACATGGGTGATGAATGTATCGTCCCGATATTTTTAATAATATTTGTTTCCTAATTTTTTGTGTTATTTTATTTTATACTCAACAAAATTATATCTTTTAATTGATGAAGTGAGTGTAATTAAATGAGACCGTTGGGTTTCAACTGTTATAGGATCATTGGTGAATAAGACAATTGGAAACTAAACTCTTAACATTACAATTATTGTTTTTAAATTCAAATGATTTTTGTTAATTAATACAGAAAGATGAGTCGATGGCATCATCCAGTAGATTCGAGCCACATGAATCCCATCTATCAGAGCTTGGGAACGAGGTAGCATCACTGGGCATCGCTCTGGACCAATCCCAAGCCGAAAATCAACATGAGAAACTTGAACAGAATCGCCTAAGGGAGAAGTTCCAGCTGATAGAAATCACCAATCGGTCCATGTTGTTCGAGCCACCCCAATATTCTATCACCATAGCACACCTTTCACTTAGGTCCTATGAAGGTGTTATAACAGGATATGTAACGAAGACTTACTTTCTGTAATCCTTTTGTATAAATAAAATTTTTACTTCTTATTATGTAAAATTTGTGAACCTCAAATGTCCAGATGAATATAGGATGAATTTTTTGAAGTTCCATATTAATGATGAATTTTGGAAAAAGGGGTATTCTAAAATATTTTTGTATTCTTTAAATAATTAATAATGACAATTGATTTTCAATAAATGGTCTTCTATAGTTATGTTTAGTAAGAAATTTAGAGTCTAATAAGATCGACTTAAATTTTAGTGAATAGTAAGGTATGATTAGTAACATTCCCATTTGAATAGTAATGAAACGTAAATTGACCAAAAAAATAGAAACTTCACCCATGAATGTATAAATACATTTTAGACATCTTATAAGTGAAAAAAAATGATCATAGTATAAGTTTTGGTATTTTTGTATGTCATAAATATTTTTTAAAAAATTTTATAATTAATTTAATAATTTAAAATGGAAATTTATTTTCGTAAAATTTAATCATATAGTGTTAATTTATTGTCTTATGGTTATACGATAATTTTATGGGACCCTGATTACTTTCTTAAGGTGTTACAAAATGAGTTATAGTTTTAAAAGCATATTTTTTGAATAAATAATGATTTTATTTAGAAATTAAAATCAAAATATTTAGAAAATCATTTTTATAAAATGGATTTCATTTTTTATTTCACAGCATCGATATTAGGATAGAGTTAATTTTTGGGATTTTTCCGAAACAATTGATTTTTCAGTGAATAGTAAAAATATAGTTTTGAGTTTCTGGAGTTTAAGGACATGATTGATGATATAATCATGATATAATAAGTCTGGTATAATTTTTAATAGTAAGATATGTTATTAGGTGTCCCATGTGTTGAATACTATGGGAAAAGACCAGGTCAAGCCCATAGTTTTCCAAATACCACGGACAAGGTGTCCCTTGGAAAATAATTAAATATTCCCCCTTTTGTTCTATAAATACCAAGTCATTACTTCATTAATTTCATTCCAAAACCATCCTCAACGAATTTATAGTCCTTTTAACTCCCAAGGAGTCATCCCTTGGTTCCCTAAATCCTCCCAAGGTCCCGATGTTCAAGCTTTCGATGTTACTCTTCCAGGTAAGGGAACTTTCTCCCTCTTCTTTTATGTCATAACTTCATTTATGTTATGTCTTACAGTTCCATTTTATTATGTGGAGGCTTGTTATTATATATATTTAATACTGAAAATTACCTTTCCAAATTATGAGAGACCCTTTCCACTCTCATCAATTGATTTTTTGAATTTTTAAGTGACATCGTTATGGTGTCGATTTTTTTGTAAAAGAAATCACATATTCTATTTCCTTTCAAGTTTCCATTTCATGTGGTATTACATTAAAATATCCATACCATCTTCTTATATTCATGTTATTTTTCCTTTATACTGTATTATTATTTATTTGTGAGTGGGTTACCATTGTACCCTCTCTTTTCAGTGTTTTCTAAAAGGATGTTATGTTTCCGTTATGCTGTAGAATTTTCAACTCAAAATTCCTCTATCTTTCTCTAAAATAATTCTCTTATTTTATTTATGTGAATACCCAGAACTATTTCTTTTCTATGGGGGTTCATAAATAATAAATTATATATTTGATTCTGTAATTGACATACATATAACCCTCACTCCCTTTCCATGGGTTATAGATGACAAAGTGATCTTATTTTTATGAACTTTTAAAACATCACAATTTTGAAGTGAAACCCATTTCTTTTGTTCACTATGGTTTATTTATGAAATTTTTGATTATGATATATATGGATAAAATGAAAGGGAAGAAATATTAATGGTGACCCAGATAGTGATCCAATTCATTGGGTAAAGAATTTAATCTCTACAGATGATAAGTTCCCTGATACCTTAGTGAATAACCTTGGTAATTTTTTTATGAAACCTTGGGAAGAACCATGGTGATATGTTCATGAATGTATAAATGAAATGTTGTAGTCACATATTCAAGTTGTGATTCATCTTATTTTTATTATGATATTCATCTTTTTTTCATTTCTATTGTCTTATGGTTTTCATCAAGTTCTTATTGATATCAAAGGAAAACTCATTCCCTTGTTTTCCTTACTAGGCCTTCAAACTAACCCCTTACTTTGATATATGTCTCTAGGTTATGAGATGTAGTAATTATATATAGGGTAATTTTTCATGAATATTTTCAATGGGATTCAAAATAGTGTTTTTTGTTTTAATGTTTTATTGTTCATGATTTCCAAGACACTAGACTTTAAAGATCTTTGGTTTGTAAAACGTAATGAAAAGTTATGTAATAAAATGTAAGGAGGCCATAGTTTGTATCAAAGGATATTTTAGTTATTTATGGATATTAGGATATGAAAATTTTAGGGAGAACCCTATAGAAAAGTTTAAATATATGAATACTTCCTGGTATTTTGGTGAGTATTGAGTAAGTGGTTTATTAAAAAAAATACATCCATATCTAGATAAGTGCAGGAAAAGGTGGCTCTGGAACATATGTACCTAGGAGTGAAAACTACAACAAGGAGTATCGGGCATGACCCGTGGTATCTGGGTACACGAAAACGGGCCTTGCTTAACTCTTGGTTTCGACACTCCAGGGGGATATGTTTGGTTAATCATAAGCTTTTTATGAATCATTATGATGGATTTATAGAAAAATGTAATTGTTTAAAGAATGTAGTTTTAAGACATAAAATACTTTATAGTTAAAATATTCAAAAATAAAATAATCTTCTCACTAGTATTTTATTCTTTTAGATAAAGGCAGACAATAAGAAGAATTTTTCAAATGGTGACCATAATGGAGCATGCCCTGACGACCCTCTGATGGAAGATGGAATGGAAACATTCATATGAATGATGAACCAACTAACTCAAGTAATGGCAAATAACTTTAATCAAGCTGAGAGATCGATCTCACAACAAAGTGAACAACATTCTGTTGATTCCTTTATGAATCAATGACCACCAACCATTAGTGGATCGAATAACCCACTGATTTTTGAGCAGTGGATCAGGTCTATAAAAAAGATCTTTTCTGTACTCTTCAGTTCAGAGCAAGAGAAGGTCACCCTATCTATCTATCACTTAGAAGGAGAATCATATTATTGGTGGGAACTGAGTAAATACATGATGAAAAGAGTGGAGGTTGAATCCATGGAGTGGGAAGAGTTCAGAGGGATCTTCTTCAATAAGTATTTCCCTTGTTCCATGAGAACAGGAATGGAGAAGGAGTTTCTCGAGCTGAAGTAAAAGGATAATGAATCTGTGGGAAGCTACGAGATGAAATTCACATGGCATTCATGTTAGACCTCTATAATGGTCATGGATCCAAATGATAAGGTTGATAGATTCTTCAGTGGACTGAGACCTCATCTACGGAAGAATCTAGGAAACCGAGACTGTGATAGCTATGAGGAGATCATGTGGAGTGCGATGAAAGTCAAGGTGGAGTTTGGTGAGACGTAGTTGTCTCATAAATCTATTGACAAGAAGAGATCGATGGAGCCGAATTTAGGGAGGACCTGTGATTAGGGAAGAGGCGGAAAGAAATTGAAACATTCCACGTGTAATAAATGTGGGAAGAAGCATTTGGGGAATTTCCTTATCCGGAGCAGGAAATGATACAATTGTGGAAGAGATAGCCTTACTGTGAGGAATTGTTGTAGTGAGGTGAAACCTCAAATTCTAAACACTAATAATAGGTTAAGACAGTGCAGGCCATACCTGATGTCTAGTGCGTTATGTGTGGACAACTTGGGCACATTTCCAATCACTGTCCAAATCTGTGGGTAGTGGAGGGGACCACCATTAGCCCCAACAAAGTCCAAGGGAGCCAGGTCGTGGTTTTACTATCACGACAGATGATGGTGAAGCTTAGAATGATTTTTTAGCAGGTACACTTATTGTTCTATCAATGATAGAAACTACATTGTTTGATTCAGGTTCTACGCATTCCTTTATTTCCTACAGTTTTACAAAGAATTTAGAATCCACCTCCGATTTGTTAAAAGTATAGTTTTCAGTCAAGACTCCTGGTGGGATTATCCAAGTATCATTAGTGTTTAGAAATTCTAGTATTTACATTAGTGGTAACAATCTTATTGAAAATCATGTAGTCATTCCGATGTTGGAATTGAACATTATACTACGGATGGACTGGCTCTCAAAGTATAATGCTAAGATCAAATGCAGAACCAAGGAAATCGTAGTAGTATTGAATGAAAAACCTACATTTATCATCCAAGGAGAGATATCTCAACCAGAGTTTGTCTAGAAGAACCTCTTATATCATTCATTATGGAGTTGATCGGTGAAGATGAAGAAGGAAATGAGAGTTTAAGGATTGAAAATGTACCCATCGTCTAGGAATACATTGACCTATTTCCTGTGGAGTTACGTAGACCTCTCCCAGAAAGAGAGGTAGGGTTCAACATTGAAATCATACTTGTATCTGATCTGATATCAAAGACCCCATATAGGATGGAAAATGTGGAACTAGAGGGGTCAAATAAACAACTCCATGTTCTTTTGGAGAAGGGGTTTATCCGACCGAGTGAGTCTCCTTGAGGAGAACCTGTTCTCATTGTGAAAAAGATGGATGGATCGATGTAGCTATGCATTGATTATAGCGAACTGAACGGGATCACAATAATGAACAAATACCCTCTTCCATGAATTGATGACTCATTTTACAAACTTCATGGGGCTCACTTCTTCTATAAGATTGATCTTCATTCTAGCTATCATTAATTGAGGGTGAAGAAATAAGATATTCTTAAAACTACTTTTTGATCAAGATATGGGCATTATGAGTTTGTTTTTATTCCCTTTACACTGACTACTGCACCAGCTATTTTTACGGATTCAATGAATATATTCTTAAAGTACTACCTTGATAACTCTATGATAGTTTTTTATTGATGATATTCGGATATATTCCAATAGGAGTGAAGAGATTGAAGATCATCTAAGGGTTATTTTTCAATCTCTATGGAAGGATAGGCTTCTTGGGATATTCAGGAAATGCAAATTCTTGTTACAAAAAGTTTCTTTATTGGGGCGGATTATTACCAATGAAGGAATCAAAGACAAC
Organism: Viscum album; assembly: GCA_963277665.1. Lineage (NCBI taxonomy): Eukaryota > Viridiplantae > Streptophyta > Magnoliopsida > Santalales > Viscaceae > Viscum > Viscum album. The sequence goes on along the minus strand of OY728139.1, from coordinate 1,339,762,310 downwards.
CCTGTAGAGACAAAAGTTGCAGAGGAGTGGCCTCAACCTACAATAATAACTAAAATATGTAGTTTCCTTCGAATAGCAGGATATTATTAGAGGTTTTTGAAAAAAATTTCCTTAATTTCTAATCTATTAATCATGTTAACTCGAAAAGGAGTCAAGTTCTTCTAGACAATGTTGTGTGAGGAATGTATCCAAGAGATGAAGAATATTTTGGTTACTGCACCTGTGTTAACGCATCACTCTTGTGGAGAAGGATTCTTTGTTTCTTTTGTTGATTCATTATAGAAAGGGATTGGGTGCATCCTTATGAAAAATGAAAAATTCATTACTTATTCATCTTTATAGTTAATGATTCTTGAAAAGAACCATCCTACGCATGATCTGGAGCTGGTTGTGGTTGTTTTTTCTATGAAGACATGGAGGCACTATCATTATGGGGAGAAATGTGATATATACACAGACCATCTAATTTTGAAGTATATTTTCACAAAAAGGAATTGAACATGAGACAAAAGATATTGTTGGAACTTTTCAAAGACTATGATTGTTCAATTCATTATCTTCCTGGAAGGGAAAACAATTTCACTGATGGATTAAGCAGGAAAGACCCAGTTGTTCATTCCATGATTAGGATTCAAAGATATCCTTAGATAAATGACCTAGTGAAGATGGATATAGGAATTATAAGGAAAGGGGCATCTTCAACCCTAACCCAAATGATTTCTCAACCATAATTACTAGAGAAGATCAAGAAATATTAGAAAGAAGATCCTTTGTTACATAAGAAGTTTGTGGCTATGAAGAATTGGAAGTTTCTTGAGTTCAATATTGATCAAGAATGTATACTAAAATTTTGTCCAAGACTATGTGCTCCATCTATTCCAAAAATAAAGAAGGAGCAGATTGATGAAGCTCATAGATATACATTCTCTATACATCCAAGAAGCATGAAAATTTATAGGGACCTTCGTGATCATTATTGGTGGGATAACATGAAAATGGATATTGCTGACTACACTTCATATTTCCTGGTATGTTAGAAAGTGAAGGAAGAGAAAAAACTTCCTAAAGGGGTATTGAAACCAATAACAATACCAGAATAGAAGTGGGGAAATATCTCTATAGACATCATCACTAGGCTCCTGAGAACATCCAAAGGAAACAATGCGATATGGGTTATTGTTGAACATCTCAGCAAGGCTTCCCATTTTATCTCCATTCATAAAGACTTATCTATTGATCAAATTTCCATGGTTTATGTGAAGGAAGTTGTAAGGCTTCATGGAGTTCCACTTTATATTGTATATGATCATGATCCAAGGTTCACAACAAAATTCAGTAGAAGTCTTCAACATGCTCTATGTAGTGAATTGAATTTTAGTACAGCCTATCACAACCAAATTGATGGAGAATATAAAAGGACTTTTAAAAAACTATAGGATATGCTGAGAACATGCTCGATGGAATTTAAAGGTGGAAGGGATCAACATCTCCCTTTAGTTAAGTTCTCTTACAACATTAGCTTCCACTCGAGCATTCACATGGCACCCTATGAAGCTCTATATGGTTAGTGGTGTAGAACTCATACATGTGGGCATGAAACTGATGATAGAAATCTTCTTGGGCTTGATCTTGTGAAATAGATGACATAAAAGGTCTGTGCCATCTAGCAACACATTAAGTCTACTCAGAGTAGGAAAAGGAGTTATGCCGACAACTGTAGATGGGAGTTGTATTTTAATGGTGTTGACAAAGTCTTTCATCATAATTCACCTTGGAAGAGAGTCATGAAGTTAGGGAAGAAAGGGAAGATCATCCCTAGGTACATTGGCCCCTATGGCATCCTTTATCATATGGGAACAGTGGTCTATCAGCTTGTACTTCCTCTAAATCTATCACAAGTTCATGATGTCTTCCATGTATTCCTTTTGAGGAAGCACGTACCGGACCCTTAACATGTACTAAATCCAGAGGTGGTACAACTGGAACATGACCTCTCTTTTGAGGAGAAGCTGGTGGAGTTCATAGATTATAGAGACAAGGTTCTACGCAACAAGACTATCTGCCTTGTTAAGTTGTTGTAGAGGAACCACAAATGTGAAGAAGCCACATGGGAACCAGAGGAGTCTAAAAGAAAGAAGTACCAACACCTTTTGTCATTAGAGGGTACGAGTTAAATTTTAGAGATGTAATTTTTTTAAGGAGGGAAGAATGTAACGACCCTAACTTTTTAATAATATTTGTTTCCGAATTTTGTGTGTTATTTTATTTTATACTCAACAAAATTATATCCTTTAATTAATAATGTGTGTGTAATTAACTGAGACCATTGGATTTCGACTGTTATATGATGATTGGTGAATATGACCATTGGAAACTAAACTCTTACCATTATAATTATTGTTTATAAATTCAAATGATCTTGGTTAATTAATACAGAAAGGAGAGTTGATTGCATTATCCAATAGAATTGTTCCATATAAATCCCGTCTGTTGGATATGGGGAAGGAGGTAGAATCACTTGGCTTTACTCTGGACCAATCCCATGCCAAACATCAACATGTGAATCTTGAACGTAATCACCTAAGGGAGAATTTCTAGGTGATATAAATCACCACTCGGGAAATGTTGTCTGAGCCACCCAAAGATTCTATCACCATAGCACTCCTTAAAATTAGGTCCTATGTAGGTGTTTTGTAAGGCTATGTAACGAAGCCACAGTTACTTTCTATAATACTTTTGTATATATAAAACCATTACTACTTATTATGGTAAAATATGTGAATTTAAAATGTCCGGATAAATATTGGATGAATTTATTGAAGTTTCATAGTATTGATGAATTTTGGAAAAAGGGATTTTTAAAATATTTTTTTATTCTTTAAATAATTAATAATGAGAAATACTTTTTAAAAAATGCTCTTATACAGTTATGTTCAGTAAGCAATTTAGAGTCAAATAAGATCAACATAATTTTTAGTGAATAGAAAAGTATGAATAGTAACATACTCATATGAATATTAATGAATAGTGAATCGACCAAAAAACAATAACTTTACCCATTAATGTATAAATACATTTTAGACATCTTAAAAGTGAAAACATGATCATAGTATAAGTTTTGGTATTTTTGTATGTCATAAATATTTCATTTAAATTTTTGTAATTAATTTAATAATTTAAAATTGAAATTTATTTTTATAAAATGTAATATTATATTGTTATTTTATTGTCTTATGGTTATACGATAATTTTATGGGACCTTGATTACTTTATTAAGGTGTTACTAAATGAGTTATGGTATTAAAGTTGTATTTTTGGAATAAATAATGATTTTATTTTAAAATAAAATTAAAAATATTTAGAAAATTATTTTCATAAAATGGATTTCATTTTTAAAATCATATCATCGATATTAGGTTAGTGTGATGTTTTAGGATTTTTTTGAAATAGTTGATTTTTAGGTGAATATTAAAAATACAGTTTTGAGTTTCAGGTGTTTAATGACATCATTGATGATGTAATCAGGATGTAATAAATCTGGTCATATTTTGAATAGTAATATATGTTATGAGGTGTCCCAAGTGTCCAATACAATGGTAATATACCATGGGCAAGCCCATCGTTTTTCAAAAACAACCGATGAGGTGTCCCTTGGAAATTAATTAAATACCCCCTCTTTTTTCCAATAAATTCCAAGCCATTCAGTCACTAATTTCATTAAAAAATCCTCCTCAACGAATTTATCATTTTTTACCTCAAAAAGAGTCCTCCCAAGGTTCCCTCAGGCCTCCCAAGGTCCTGAACATAAATATTTCGAAGTTTCTCTTCCATTTAAGGGTAACTTTCACCCTCCTCTTTTTAGTCATGTCTTCCTTAATGTTATTTCTTATAGTTTTATTTTATTATATGAGGGCTTGTTATTATATATCTTTAATACTTTACATTTCATGTATAAATTATTATTGACACTTTTCTCTCCCATCAATTGATTTTCTAAATTTTCATGTGACATCGTAAGGCTTCCGAATTTTATGTAAAAGAAATCGAATATTCTCTTTCCTTCCAAGTGTTATTCTCAGGTGGTATGACATTAAAATATCCATACCATGTTCTTGAATCAATTTTATTATTATTTTATACTTTATTTTGAGTTATTTGTTACTGAGTTACCCTTTTTCCCTCTCTTTTAAATGTTTTCTAAAAGGATGTTTTGTAGCTATTATACTGCAGAATTTTCATCTCAAAATTCATCTATCTTTCTCTCAAGGAATTATATTATTTTATTTATATGAATACCTATACCTATTTATTATCAATGGGAGTTCATAAATATAAAAAAAATTATATATTAGATTATATAATTGACATACATATAACCCTCAAACCCTTTTCATGAGTTATAAATGACATAATGATTTATTTTTAAGAACTTTTAAAACGTCACAATTTTGAAATGAAACCCATTTATTTTGTTCTCTATAAGTTATTTATGAAATGTTTGATTATGATATATGTGGATCACATATAATTAAAGAAATATTAATGTTTCACCATGAAAGAGCTCCAATTTATTGGGTAATGAATTTAATCTCAAGGGATGACAAGTTTCACGATTCCTTGGTGAACAACCATGGAAATATTTTAAAGACACCTTAGGATGAACCATGGTGATATGTTCATGAATGTATAAATGAAATGTTGTAGCCACATATTCAAGTTTTGACTCATGTTATTTTTATTACGATTTTCCACTTTTGTAATTTCTCATATTTTATGATTTTCATCAAGTTCTTATTGACATCACAAGTAAACTGCTTCCCTTGCCTTCCTTACTGGGCCTTCAGCTCACTATTTCCTTTGAAGCATGTCTCCATGTTATGAGATGTGGTAACTGTACATAGGATGAATTTTTCAAGAATCTTTTCAAGGGGATTTAAAATAGTTTTTTTAAGATTTTATATTTTATTATTCCTAATTTACAAGAAAATAATCTTTAAAGATCATATGTTTGTAAAATGTAATTAAACGTTATGTAATAAAAATGCGGGATTCCATAATGGAATTGTTTCCCCTTTGATGGAAACAAATGTTGATTAATGTTACTCGATTAAACTTAATAAATTATGATAAAATTTGATATACATATTTTATTCTATTTATTACCTTAATACAAAATTTAACATTGTGAAAGTTGAAGGAAAAAGAAAGATATATGTTAAGATGATTACCTTTTTTAGAAAAAACATCCTTTATATTTCATTAAAATGAAACTTTGGTTGTCTTTTTTTAAACATTAGAAGCTATAGAATTTGTATAAGGATATATTATAGATATTTTTTCAGTATTTTGTCAATATAATTGGACATAGAGGTGTGAATAAGTTAGGGGAAGGAGTTCTGTTTTATAAATGAGGACGAATGTTGATTTTGTAAACCCTGAAAATATTCAACAATAAAATTTCACTCTGGCCACATGTTCCTCCAATGTTTATAAAAAATATATTTTAGGTGGTTATGGTTGATAAAAACCTACAACATATTAGATGAAAAATGTTCTAATATTTTTCTTCTTGTATCCTCTAATATTTCTTAAATTTTCTATTTTATTTTTCACTATGGTATGTTGTTTTCTTAAACTAGATAAATCATCCAATAAACATAAATTAAAAAATTCATATTAGATAATTTAGAACCAATTTTTTATATAGTAAATCCAATTTATAAAATAGAAATTCAATTTGTGTGTAATATTAATTTTAACATAAGTACTCGTTTTAACTTTGAGCAGGTTAATTAATTTCTTGCTATTTTTATAAATAATTACGACCAAACATTAATTAATAAATATTACCTGATATTTATATTTCTGATTAGTAATAGTTATTATATTTTATCTAATTTAATTCATATATTTAGAATATTTTAATTTAATGTTAACCCAAAAAATTTCTGAGAAATTGTTTCTTTCTCAAATGTCATTTTCAAGAAAAAGGTATTCTTATATTATCAATATAACTATTAAAAATAATTACATGTATTAAAATTAATATATCTAGATATATGATTTATAATTTTCTCTAAAATATTTAAACATTAGATATTATTTTAATTATTAAAAATCTAGAGCCCTTATTGTTTTTTTAAAATAATATTCTAAAAAACAAAGGTTCTGAAAGTTATCCCATTTTACCTTTAAATAAATTTATGTATAAATTTTTAATATTGATAGTTAATAAATGTATAATAAAAATATTCCATTAAATTATTATAGATAAATGTATTTATAGTTAAATACCACATTTTGGATTATTCATAAAATATTAATTCACAAGAGAAATTTAAAAATATTCATTCTAGTGTTATTTTGACAAAGTAAGTTAAAAATTGATATTCATCGTATCATATTTTTTTATAAAATATTAAAAATTGAATTTTGTTATAGGTCTATTAAAATAGAATATTTTGTTACCATAATTGATGCTTGGGGTTGTGTCTATCGCAAGATATGAAATAGATGAAATTTATTTAAAATTGAATATGTTATAAAGTCTCAAGGTGTTTTGATGAAGTTCCCATTCGCACACATGATGGATATATTTGGGATATCATCATCCTTGACCCTCATATGGTGATTTATAAAACAAAAGTCATCCATAAAAAACCAATTCTCTCCTCTTAGATTTTAGAATATATCATTGATCCTCGAAAGAGGGTAACTGTTCTTAACTGTTATCTAATTCATCATGTAGTAGTCTAGGAAAAACCTCATACTTATATTTTCCTTCTTAGTGAGAAACATTAGTTCACCCCAAGAAGATTCACTTGGATGAATGAAACCTCATATCATCATATCATCCACATGTACCATCAACTTTCATGGAATTTTAGGAACCATTTAGAAGGGATCCATCTAAATCCAAATGTACCCAATTACTACTCTATCCCAAAGTCGAAGATGCCCTGATGGAATGGTTCCGTAAAATCATATGAGAAAATAACTTGGTACCCCTATAAATCATTGGTAATACACTCCATCTGAGATTCCATAGTTATTTCCTATAACTATGAAAAAAGATGGTCCACCTTCCTACCATGAACCTAAAAACATCATTCACCAATAAATGAGAATCACTGTCTCTCTACATTAGAAAAATAAAACTCTACTTTGGAAATAGTTTATTAATTCATGAATACAATACAACCAGTTCATATAATGTATTAAATTGTATGGATGTGTTAGTAAAAATATGATATCCACCTCTAACTAGTGTTTCTCCATCACCAACATGCATTCCCTGCACACAAAAAATAATGAAAACTAACATCCAATTTATTTAGATAATATCAAAGGTATCAGTGGCCTATCCACATCCTATACCATGTTATATACCAAATGAGCATCATAGGAGGTTGAGGATCCTAAATAAGTCAAGGCCCAAATAAGAGTAGAAAATAAATGGATCATAACTTGGATAACCTCTTTCCCAATGTATGTTTCTCACTCCCATGTGTGCATTGGAACATTATCATACCATTTTCCTCTCTAATTTTCTCTTCCATAACCATGCACTTGACTAGGTCAATATGGTTGAGGACCATCACAAGGTTACCCTCTAAAAAAATAAAATTCCCATGGCTATTTAACAATTACCAACAATCCTAGATTGCAAAACTACTTCAATGGAAACTGTTGTGACTATAAACAATTAGCTTAAATTCCCACATGAAGGTAAACTCTCTAAATATATAGACACTAATTATGATGGTGGAAATATCTCATGAAAATGTTGCATGAGAAATGCAATCCACTAGTATATTCTTTCATGAAAACTATCACATAAGGACCAAAATAGACATTCCACGGTCAGATCCACCATGGTCAAAATCATAACTACTTGAATTCCCACGGACCACTACGTGAAGATATACACCTTGATATTCCCTCAAGACAACTATATGAAGAACCAAATTCCAAAACAAATCACCTGATAACCACTTCCCTATTTTATTCCTTTAGGTATATACAAATCATAAATAGTGTGACTACATACCTAATCATTGGGAATAATGCCCCAACAAGACGTTTTTCATTGGGTTCCTCATCTAGAATGAAATATTGCAAATATTGAAAGTGTTTATTGAACTTGATCCTAATATATCACTAACATAGGATACCCTATTCAAGGGAGATATACTTTTTCCAGCTCTACACCATCATCACTGATTATATGAACTCAGAATGGAACTCCTTTAAGAATTATATCCACAACACATCTTCCACCTTGAGGCCACAAATATTAAATTCCCACCATTTACGTGTAGATATCAAAAATAGATTAAATTAAAATGGATCCTTTATCTCACCTCATGCATGAATTATACTGAAATCTATCTCAAGATCCTTAAACCAGTGCCCTGTCTCTAGATCTGAGTTGATCCCAACATAAACTCCCAAACAACGCCACTGAAAGTAACAAAAAACATGCAACCGTGCCTTATACTTCCCTATAAGACCGGTCATTGAACGATCAACTAAATTAGCATGTTTAACCTCAGCCAAAGAAGATACTCATATATGATGACCATGTTCCATTCTAAAAAATCATGGAGGAACCCTACATCCAATAGTTTTGAATTGTTTACATGATTAAATTAATCCATTCATTATTTTGTACCCAATCATAATATTTAGACATGAAAACAATAAATCTTGATGCATGTACCTATCCTAGGTCTATACCATGTTATCAAATACACTTCACTCAGACATTCATTACACTCAGAGTCCATGAACCAGATGATGGTGTGCTAAAATATTATTACTTAGTTAGTGTCCCTTTCCAATGGCACATAGAAAGTTCAACCCACACTATTTTACTTCCAAAACATGGATTCCTCAATGTTTCTAACACTAAAACCCACTATATCTCTCATGAAAAAACAGTAATAATTTTTTTTCATGAACCCTTCCATCTAGAGGCACACAATTTTGATGGAAATGATGGAAAAGTGACAATAACCCACCGAAAAAGGCCAACAGTAGGCCTTCGGTAGGCAACAAGCACCAAGGGTATAAAATATAACATATGGAAGGGATTAAACACCATAACAAAATAATATTGAGATATAGGATAAAAACACTAAGAAAATCTAGATTATAAAATAAAATTATACTAGAAACCATCCCAACATGCATGATCACTATAAATATATTCCATAAATGACTAGAAATTAAATAGAAAAAAAAGTCAAGTACCATGACACCTAATCAACAGTATCTCCAAAACCCAATCTAGTAATTTTTAAATCAATTACCCAAGGACTCATATATACCTTAAATGGATTATATATGTATGGTGATCATAAAATGTATTCTCACAAGAATCATATTCAAGGTCTCAAGCATACATGTGAAAAGAGCATAATAACGTGTTAGTGAGAAAATATCAAGACTAATAAGCACATAAATTGGTCTCCTCTCTGGCTCCAGCATCATAATGGATCTCTCAAAAAATCATGAATCCAATGTAATGGTGTAATATCAATTCATAATAAATAATGTAACCCAACTACCATAACCACATTGATTTGTTTCACTCATTCCCTAACATTGAACGTCATTTTCTCCCATCTATTGTATACATATCACATCAGATCATACCTGGAAACACATGGGATATAATATTACATCTCACTCGATGACACATAGGAAATCACACGACCTTTCAACTAAAGATAACTGGTTTATCCCAACACATCTCAATGCCTGAACTGGAAAACACTTTTTCATGATCTATAAGGACACCAATTTGTGCCCTTATCCTTCTTCCATGAAACCCATCACATATCAAACCACATCACTATATCATAATTGCACATCACACCTAAAAACACCTGATACAAAACCACATGGTAATATCCATCACCAACCTATATCATTAATACAGAAGGAGGTGCAGGGAATATGGGGTTGCTTTTCATCTGTGTCACCAATATCCTAGATTTTGGTGAAAACACTTAGAACAAAAAAAAAACACTACACACTATCATGGTCCTACAACTCAGGTGGGGTGTGTATTGAAATATTATAAAATATATGATACATTAATAGAAGAAAACCAACCTATGGAGTCACATAAACAGAACTAGCACAAACCACTATTCCATCAATGCAGCACATGTCTACCATCCCGATTTCTTCCACCACTATATGCAACACAACACACAACCATCACACAGATCCATTAATTCCTTATTTCATTTACCTAATTCACCACTTCCTTGAGATTTAACTAGATTACAGAAACAATAATTTACAACACCATTTCATTTCATAATTTCCAACCCATTAATTTATTCAATTCGTTTATACCAATTACCACAAATCAATTTCCATCACATTATATTAACATTTATCATCCCATGAATCTTCATTTCATTATTTCATGTTTAACAATGTAACTAACAAAATCAGACCACACAACTACACACTAATCATGTATATACTATCACCACAACACCCCATCAAACAAACCATATTTCCTTTATAAACATACAACTTATCACCTATAGAACACCACAAACACACAATTGCAACAACCACACAAACACAACCAAATATCACAACACAACTGGACAACACATCACCACTTCCCATCATCATCCTGAAAATTCTCCACCATGAACTATAAACCCCATGAAACTAAACACATCACATAAAAACATTGAAAAGAACATCATACAGAACATACTGACCATCAAATATATCATGCACAATGAACTAGAACTACCCCTCAACTTCTCACATTTCATCTATGCCAACCAACCACATCACACATCACAACCATTACTTGGAAAATCATATCCTCATACACAGCACAACCAAAAAATTAACCACCACCATCACACAATCGTCTGAAAATCACAAGGGAACATAAAAGGTACAATATCACATACTGAAATTCCCAATTAATTGAAGTGATTTTGCCACATTATTTCTTTAATTAGCATTGGTGTTATAAAAAACTAGATTTATATGGGAATCCAATTTATTATTGATATATATGTTCTCATACATTTATTCAGTGTTATATAAAAACATATCAAGGGTCTCGCACGTCATAACTAAAACACAAAAATGATTCGAAATAGTCATGATTTTTATTATTGTCAACAACATACATAAAATCTTGAACAACAACATTTAAAATAGTTAAACATGTTATTTCAACCCCTAACATTCAATTTCATAATTTATAATTCATTAAATGTAATAAACAAAACCATAATATCCACCTAAGGGAAGGAAAAATCATCCATCCCCCACAAAAGTAATGTAGAAATGGTGAGGATGAAGATAACCTACCTTAAAGATGATTTACATTTCATAGAACAAAAATAGGTGAAGCGAAAATCACATGAAATCCATAAATACACTAGGAAACCTTGGGTCAACCCGAACCATAATGATAGATCATCAAAACAAAGATCAAAAAAATCAAAAAAAAAAGAATCATCACATATATATCTCATAAATAAAAATGGAGGATAATTAAGGAAAAATATATTATAACTCTCTACCAAACACTAATGACCATCTGTTAGAACCCAAGAATCGTTGTTGGAGAAGAAGTGTTAGAATTTCCTTCAATAATGCTTAGGTGTCACTCAGTGTTGAGTGTACATGAGAGAAAATATAGAGAATTAGTCTAAAACCCAATCTTAATAATATCTTTCAAGTTTCCTTGTTCATAGTGTGAATTCCATATTCACAATGTGATATCCATGGGGATCAAAAAATACAATCCATGTGCCCTTTTTTACAGTGTGAATTTTCCTATACTAAGACATTCACTAAAATTTAGGGTGCCTGATTAGACACTAAATGAGGAATATATTAATTGGTAATATATATAATATTCATGTTATTTATTATTCATAAACACCATTTTAGTGCATTTTACACTTTGAACATCATTTCACATTATGATTGTAATTACTTCTTAAAATGCACTATTATGTGGTACATTTTTGAACATCATTTAAAGTACCCACTGATTAATCTGATTTTATGGAATATAATTATCCATTTTTCAATTTTTTATTTTGGGAAACTTATCTACACTTAAATATGTACATGTTACATTCAGCGATCAATGGATAATTCATGGAAGAAGATGAGGATATTTTGTGATGAATGGAAAAAATTCTGGAGAAGTCAGATTGGACACTTGCCCACTGATTCGAATGTGTGGCCCACCATAAAGGCCCAATGAATCCCACATTTCGTGGGATGCTCGAATAAAAGTATAGGAACAAATCCCTTTTTAGGACCAATTCTATTTCAGCCTCCATGGTGTCCATTTAGGTGGCCCATGTTAGAGATAAAATTATGGGCTAGATTCTCCGGCCCAGAAAAACATCCCACTAATTTGATCATATCTCGGAATCCACAACACCTACTAGGACCCAATTTTTCAGGCCATTAGAAGGCTTATGGAGATACATTTTCATCTTCTATGACCCACTCTGATTCGGCCATCTAGAAGGTCATACAAGAGCATCTGTTCGGTGATGGAAATCTGGATGCCACCTCGGGTCAAGGGTGGAAAAATCAACTCTCCCTTACTTTCCACCCACCTATGGCCTACCAAAATTAATTTAAGAGACTTGGACTGTTTTAGGATAGATCCAAGGGCTCAAAAGTTCATATTTAAGGTAGTGGTGTTGGAGGATTTGAAAATCATGGATGCTTTGTTCAATTTTAATGTTATGCTGCAATTTTGTTGTCTCAAATTTGTCTTTCACATGTAAGTTATTCAATTCACTTTAGTTTCATAATAAATGTTCTTATTCTAATATTATTATGTGGTTCTTCAAATCACTTTGATACCGTTGGATCAAGGTGTGAATTTATTCACACCAAACCTTGTGAAATTATTCAAACAAAGTTGGAGTGATCATTTTATTTATGTTGTTTTCGTTTCTTCTCCATTTCCTCCTTCATGAGTCTACTTTCCGCTTCCATTGAAACCATGGGATCAATGGAGGGCCAACCCACTTATGGGTTGATCCACGGGAGTATCCAGGGGCTGGATTGGATGTTATTTATCACCCTTTTAATGAATAATCACTTCTTTAATTGAGATTTTTATTTGATGTTTTTTTAAACTCCATCATTCTTGTTGAATTTAAAGCCACAATCTTCAAGTGCTAATACAGACCTTTACCTTGATGTACTCAAAAAATTGATCCTTCAAGTGTATAATTGATTAGTATTAAAGGGTGTGGGCATTAAACCAGTAAGTGATGATGTTGTTTTATCTCCTTAAATGAACCGATCTCAAATATAAGTAATTGAAGTCATTGAAAAGGAAATATGTCCAATCCACCCCGAGCGATAACCTAGGATCAAATCATTCTTTTAAATTGAATTCACGTAAATCTATTAGTTTTACTTTAAACCCATCTAAAATCAATCCATTTTGTTCACTTCATAGCCGAACATAGTCCATAGAATATACGTGTCTATAGGTTTCTTCTTAGGTCTCTGAGGATTAGATAATCCAAGCTAAACTACAAGGACCATTTTACCTTCATCTATTGGGTAAATATGAGCGAGAATCAAATTTTGGGGTCGTTTCTGGGGACCTAAGTATGTTATCTTAGAAACTATAATTTTTTTCATCCCTCTTCTCTGTTCTCACCCCCTCACTCCTATAGAAATCAATTTTGAACACTTCCAAACATGGGAAACCTATCCCTACTTTGATCACCCAACCCCATATGCGATGTACAATGACCATCCTAATTTCTCCTTGTGGGATCATCAACAACCTAATGAACCACAATGTTTTTTACTACTATGATACACAAAAAATTCCAACATATAAAGAGTTTCAATCCCCACAAAGCCAATCTAAACACCCTCCTATGCAATTCCAACAACATAGTTATCCTCCTGGAATAGACCATTTGTCTCAACCACTTATCCATCCTGATCCACATCTATTACGTGAAAAATTATGTCAATAAATGTAGATAATGAATATTGAGGTTTCATCATTGAGGTTAGAACTAAAAAGCATTAAAAATTGCGAGGAACCCATCCCTACACAAACTATCGCTTCCATAACCTTATGTGAAGTGTCTAGTTTCCCACAAACCTCTAATTAATTTACTGAAGAGAAAACCTTTAGATTTGGGGAAGATGACGTGGATCATGGGATTTTTTATGGGTGTTTAAATCAAGAAGAAATTGATTTTTTGGATTCAAAAGTGGAGAATTTGACATCATGGATTGAGTTTCCTAAGGGTAACTCCATTGATAATTTTTCAAAAACACCAATCACTGAACCATTGAGAGAAATCACAAACATTGATTCTATACCCATTCCTAACACCTATAATTCCAATTTTTTGGTTGAATATTCTGTTCAAAAGGAATCATTTCTTTTGAGAAATATGGAAAATGAAACTGAGTTAGATTCAAAATCTCAACCTATGTTTAAATGTTCTAACCAACCTATGCTCAAAATTATTATCCTTCCTTACCCACTCAAGTAACCATTAGTAGGGTTTATCCATGAAATTTTAGTTGGAATCCATGCTTCTATTGAAAAATAAATTGTAGGAATTTTTATTGATGTCTTAGGTAAGACTACAGTGGAAACTGGATCAACCATTTATGATATTCCATGGATTTTACCACTCATTTTAGAACATAGGTTTGTGCATGAATCAAATTATAAAAACAGAATGAATCTCAACCTAGTAGAAGTGACGAAACACATGCTACTTAAAATGTTGAAGGATGGCATTGGATGAGTTGGGGGGTTCAAGTAGAGCTAGCGACATTAAAATAAAGCGATGCACGGGAGGCAACCCGTGGTTTTCAGGTTTCCAATATTTCTGAATCATATTTATTTTTCAAATAATATTAATTAATCATTTTTATATTTAAAAATAAAAAAATAAAAGAAAAATAATAAACAAATAGACTTTTGACATGTTCTACTATTATGAGTATGGATGGGTATGAAAGGGGAGCACCATATTCATCTGTGTCAAGTGGTGTGATCCTTGAGTAATACCTTACATAGAAATTTGAAAAGAAGACAATGTATTATCAGTTCATTTTATTTTATTTATATAATTATATTTTAATTATATATATATATATAGTTTTGTTTTGTTTGTTTGTTTGTTTTCCTTTTTTCCACCAGGGAACTCTGCCAGTGACATGGTTATCAAAGGACTAAATTGGAGAAGCAAGAACTTCAACTTCAACCACCAGGTGACTTCATTCCATGATCCTCATATTTCATTTTCCTTTTTAAATTTCCCTTATCTGCCTCTACTCCTTCTAAATTTTCTTTTCATTAATCACTGGGGACAATGTTATTTTATGTTCGGGGGGAGGTAAAATAAAAAATTCTTTTGTGTCAAAAAAAGATAAATGATTTGAAAAACAGAATTGTGAAAATTGAAGAAAAAATTCCTTTAACTTTGAACATGGTAATACACATTGCACACTTTAAAACTAAATATCAAATATTTTAGCATACCATGATTCTTATTTTAATCCTTGTATAATTTCATGAGCATATATTTTGGAAAGTTTGGATGTCCAATGTGATATTTCATCGTTTATATTTTCATCCAAATAAAAAAAGACCACAATATACGTCCTTTGGATACTAGAGTATTAGTTTAGTTCATGGGGTCCCCTAAATAAATAGCATATGGTTGGTGATCATTTTAGTTTAATATGAGTATTCAAAAAAAATTAAAAAAAATTGCGCGTAGAGAAATTAATTGACCTAATCCGTGGATTTCGGCACTTGGGGATCGTGAATCCACAGTTGTCTGGCCCAGAGTTAGTAATTTTATCTCTATTTATGGTAATTTGAATTTGTTTTTAACTATGTTAAATCAAGATGATTCCCGAGTATGTAGGATTCACTTGGTGCCCTGGGGTCTTTGAGCCTGGGAGTCATCTGCAAATTCTCGCTACATGGGTTGACTCTTTTGAGTGCAACTTCAATTACCATGGAAAATTTGAAAAAAAAAGAAAAAAAAACAAAAAAAAGTATACAAAAAAAATGAATACTCATCTTAATATTGAAATTTCATTCCACCTAGCGCTTCCATAATTTTCCCTTGAATAAAGATGAACATCCCATGTCTATTGTGATGCACAACACATCCTCATACTTAATTGATATTGGATGAAATATGACAATGAATTTGAACAAAGGAATGGGCTTGGGATTGGGATCTGCTTATGAAAATATCTTGTATTAAAATATTTTTAGGGGTTTAATTATTGTTTGGTATAAGGTTTTTTGGTGATCATTGTGTATTAAAATGTTTTTTGAAAAAAGAATTCGAATTTCATATTGTTGAGATATATTTTGTTCGGGACTAGGAAAACTCATGTTGGGAGAAGTGATTAGCCACTAAATGAGGCTAATATTAATAGATAATATATATAATATTCATGTTCATTATTATTCATAAACACCATTTTAGTGCATTTTACACTTTGAACATCATTTCACATTATGATTGTAATTACTTCTTAAAATGCACTATTATGTGGTACATTTTTGAACATCTTTTAAAGTACCCAATGATTCATCTGATTTTAAGGAATATTATTATCCATTTTTCAATTTTATGTTTTGGAAAATTGATCTACACTTCAATATGAACATGTTTCATTCAGGGATCAATGGAGAATTCGTGGAAGAAGATGGGGATATTTTGTGATGAAAGGAAACAATTATGGAGTAGTCAGATTGGACACCAGCCCACTGATTCGAATGTGGGGCGCACCGTACAGGCCCAATGAATCCCAAATTTCGTGGGTTCCTAGAAGACATGTATAGGAACAACTCACCATTCAGAATAAAATACTAATTCGGCCTCCATGGTGGACATTTAGGTGGCCCAAGTTAGAGATAAAATTCTGGGCCAGATTCTGCGGCCCAGAAAAACAGCCTACTACATTGATCATATCTCGGAATCCACAACTCCATATGGGCCCCACATTCACAGGAAGTTATAAGACTTCGGGAGCCCCATTTTCTTCTTCTATGGCCCACTCTGATTCGGCCATCTAGAAGGTCTTAAAAGCTCATCTGTTCGGTGAAGGAAATCTGGCTGCCACCTCGGGTCAAGGGTGGAAAAATCAACTCTCTTCTACTTTCCACCCACCTATGGCCTACCAAAATTAATTGAGGAGACTTGGACTGTTGGAGACTCTACCCAAGGGCTCAAAAATTGTTATTTAAGGTAGTGGTGTTGGAGGATTTGAAAATCTTGGATGCTTTGTTCAATTATAATGTTATGCTGCAATTTTGTTGTCTCAAATTTGTCTTTCACATGTAAGTTGTTCAATTCACTTTAGTTTCTTAATAAAAGTTATTATTCTACACTTGTTCGGTTGTTATTCATATCACTTTGATACCGTTGGATCAAGGTGTGAATTTATTCACACCAAACCTTGTGAAATTATTCACACAACGGTGGAGTGATCATTTTATTTTTGTTATTTTATTTACTTCTCCATTTCCTTCCTCATGAGTCTACTTTCTGCTTCCATTGAAACCATGTGATCAATGGAGGGATAACCCACTTATGGGCTGATGCAAGGGAGTAGAAAGGGGCTGTATTGGATGTTATTTATCACCCCATTAATGAATAATCACTTATTTAATTGAGATTTTTATTTGATTATTTTTAAACTCCATCATCCTTGTTGAATTTAAGGCCACACACTTCAAGTGCTAATACGAACCATTACCTTGAAGTGCTAAAAACATTGATCCTTAAAGTGTATAGGTGATTAGCATTAAAGGGTGTAGGCATTAAACTAGTAAGTTATGATGTTGTTTTATCTCCATAAATGAACCCATCTCAAATATAAGAAATTGAAATCATTGAAAAGGAAATACGTCCAATCCACCCTGAGTGATAACCTAGGATGAGCTCATTCTTTTAAATTGAATTCACTTAAATCTGTTAGTTATCCTTTGAACCCATATAAAATCAATCCAAGTTGTCCCCTTAATATTTGATAATAGTCCATAGAATGTACGTGTCTATAGGTGTCTTCTTAGGTCGCTCAGGATTCGATAACCCAAGCTAAACTACAAGGACCATTTTACCTTCATCTCCTGGGTAAATTTGAGCGAGAATCAGTGCCTCATCCAAAATTTTTACATAGAATGAATTACCCTTCCATTTAATGAGTTTATTTCATTCAATTCTCCACTGCCACAAACATTCCAGGAATTTTCTAGCCTCATTTGATGTGAATCATAAACTCACATCGTGAATCCCTCTTTCATGATGTGAATTTCCTACTGTTGTACACCATTAGACCCAAATCAACATAAATCTCTTCCACGCCCTTTAAACACCACCCAACATCCCAATAAAAAAATTAATAGGTCTGGAAGGCATAGTCTGTTACACACTTTTGATAATAAATTTCAAAATTATTCATTTAATTTAACATTCAATTTATTTTTTTATGGAAAAGATGGAAATATAAATGAAAAAAAGTTGTCTTAGTATATGTAATTATTAAAATAGATCTTTTCATTAACATTGTCTAGTTTAGTAAAATTTGATATTTCATTAATTGGTTGTGTGGGGAAATAAAATTGAAATAAAATTAAATGAAAATATGTAACTATGATACCTAGAATATGTATGAAACCACTATGTTTTATAACAAGTTATTAATCATCCCTCATTCTGGATAAAAAGGTATTAATCATATTTTTTATGATTCTAATGTAAATTTACTACATATACAAATCACCTTTTCTCCATGATTGTTGGTGCTACACATGTTAGGATTCTCTGAATAAAAATTAGGAAAGATGGTGGTTCATGCTACATGAACGAGAGCTTCCACTCTCAGTGATAGAATATAGGTTTTGGTCCTAGACATCCCTCTCTTCCACAGATTCAATCTATTAACACCCCATGATTTCATAGTAAGTTATCTCTTTAATGTAATTCAATAGCTTTCACCACACATAACATCGAGTTCTAGCGCACAACTACTTACCAAACTAGCCGTTCAAAAAGTGGTTATGAATAGTATTAACTAAATTTTGAAACTTATATAATCCATATAATTTTAAATTCCTTATTATGTGTTTATTAGACATGTTATAAAAAGAAATTCAATTTTTTAGATAAAATAAGTATTTTAAAAAAAATACAATTTTACCACCATTAAATGGTGAACCCTTTTGAAATCCCAAATTTGACACTTTTATATATTAAATTTGACAAAATAAAATTCTTCTTTAGAATATTCACAAAAAAATATACTTTGGATGAAATTGTGGAATTTTTTTGATTATGTATATTTTTTAAGGAATAGAGAGAAATACTATATTTTAATTCAAGACAGCCTTTTAATCTAATTTATTTATATGGTTATATTATTTTTTTAATTTTTTTAAAACTTTAATCAGATTATATATTGACCATTTAATCCAATTTTTTTCATTGTATATAATTTCACTATGAAATTGGACATAAACAAGTGTAAATCCTTTGATAGTTATTATTTCTTAAAAAACAAGCTTTTTTGTTTTTACAACGGGAATTAAATTTAAAATAATTTTATGAAACTTCTAATTTTTTAATTTTGTCAAATAGAAATAATTTTTGATTTTGGAATATCAAATATAGCTTAGGCTGAATTATTCGTATTTTTATGAAAAAATCAATGTTTGATGAATAAGGAAAACACTGAGTAGTAGTTAAGAAATTGGCTTTTCTATTTATATGAAATTTTACCTATTCCTTGAATTTAATTTTGAAAATCAGACAAACATTGTTTTTAATATTATTTAAAATGTGATTCAATAAGATGAAAATATTTTTTTGTGAATAGTAACTTTTGACTTTTATTTACCGCGATTAAAAGTAAATAGAGAAATTCAAGGTTAAAATAATATTAAAATAATATTAAATTACACTAACATTTGATCTAGTCTTATTGGTTGATACATTTTCGACCTTTGGTATCCTTAGGAAGATTTTGGGACTCCATGGAGCCACTTAATAGTGATAATGACACTTTATATTAATTAATTTAATGTAATGAAAAAATCATATAAACATATATCTTTTAGTAAATAAATTCTTACATTGGGTTATATAAGTTATATCTTCGACTATAAATATTCTCTTGAAATCTAAAAATATTTCCTAAATCATGGTATTTGTTTTACAATTTTTAGACATCAGATAAATAAAATTATTAATTACACAATAATGATGCAGTGTTTACCTCAATAATGAATGATTTAAAAACAATTAAGATTATAATGATTAAAACAATATAAAAAACCTGTCCAATTCTTATTGGATTATTTTATTTTGAATAATACACATCTTATATTCTTCTTTAATAAGTTTTGGACCTCTAGAAACTGAAAATCATTATATAATAAAATAATATTTTCAAACATTCATAAAGATCCCCTCCCCCCCTTCTAAAAAACCATCATCTCTAACCCATTAATCACACCTCTCAAGCCCCTTGGATCGTCCAAAATCATCCCAAATATGTTCTCATTATACCTCTATTCCACCTAGAATCTTTATCTTAAGCATAAATCACTTCAAGAAATCTATTCGGTTCAAACCAAAGGGAGTTACCAGATTTAAAGGTAACATCTTCTCTTAAGTTCTTTTCATTTATTTTACTTCAACAACCCACTAAAATATTTTTATTCCATTATTTTATGACAACACTAGTATCATAAATATACTATTTTGTTTATATGAGATGGATTCGAACTACAATTACAGACACCTTCATCTAATTGGTAAATAACATACTGTTTCTGTGGACGGTGAACTACTGCCTCACGGAATGATGATTAATCAATATTCTCCTACCACCTATTTTGGTGGCCATTAAGATGGAACTATATTTACATGTAATATATATTATATTTATATTATCACTATATTTATGTATTTTTCAGTTATATCATACCTTTATTGTTTCCATATTGTGTAAATACGATAATTTCATTTGAGCAAGTGCGGACTACCTTCCCCTCAAAGTGATATGACTAGTTCATACCATATGTGGAACACATAAAGGATGGAATTAATTATATTACATCACATATATATTATAATAGAATAATAATATACCTATTTATTATTATGTTTTCATTCATTTTAATATAAAATTGAAATGAATGTAGTGTTCATACATATGTACGGCTTACCGTCTCCATGAACAGTGTGTTTCATTTCTTAACTCCAAATGATATGGAATCTTATAAATACATATAAAATGGATATATATGAAATATATGATACATAATCATGAATATAATTATGGTGATATTGTAATTTTTACCACGTGGAGAATATGTAATTATAACATGTTTATGTTTGACTAATGTTCTGAACATTGGAACAATGTCTAATATGAACTCCAACAGTTAACTTACTGTTATTACAAGGTAAAAAGTGATATAAAAGGAATAATAGACATAAAAAATTTCTTAATTAAGTATTAATTAACTAAAGTTTATTATCCATGATGAACCCGGAACATACGATCCAAGTTGATCACAAGGTAAGGGGTTTCTTATCTCACTTTTAATTACGTGAGATTTCCATTATTCACCACTTATTTATTGAATGTGGTGTATTGTGTACTTACATTATATATATATTATCATGATTATATTTATATTCATGGTATTATCTGATTAATTTGGTGGTTATTACCTTTTGGTCATACGACTTGATAGATTACAATGTGGTAAGGGGTTTTCATTTCACTTTTTATGCCTGTGAGATTCATGATATATTTGTCACTATTTCATTTTTTCTGGCACATGTACTTCCCATGATCGTATTCCTTGAAAAATATACATTAATTTATGGGTATTGACAAATTCATTTTATGATTCTTATTTCATGGGGTGAATGTTTCACAAGTTACCAACTCGGTAATGGAATTTTATATTTCAATTTCTACTCATTGGGTTTTACGCATACGTCATTGATTATTTTATGCCATGATTATGTTTAGAATCACTATTTATATATTTATGAAGTAATTTCTACTCCCATTTTTGTGGATATACTTTTTATACACCTAATCACTCCACTGATAAATTCTCATGTCATTATTATGAACATGAAATGGGTAATCTTAACTCAACATCCACTCATTGAGTTAAACATCCAAGTCATTGGTTTTGTTTAAAAAAAAAATTTGAGTGATTGTCCTATGATTGATTTACACTGAATATCCAATCATATTGAGTGTATTTATATTTTTCACACATAATTATTTCATTGATGTAACCTTAATCTAAGGATATGGTCTTTAGAAGGGATTTCGTCTCAATTTACATTCCATTAAGACTTCTTTGTTGTGACGCACTAATTCAATTTTATATGGTGTATATATTGTATGTTGATATAGTATATCATGAATCACTTTATTCCTAGGATATTATATGTTTTTGATTACCTAAATTATTTTTATTCATGTATCTATCATTTTTAGGAACTCTAACTAAAATATCATTTTAAATGTTTTAATGATTTATTCTTCTAAATATTTCTCATAAATGTAAATGTTTTAAAATTGGTTTTAAAGATTTATTTATATGGAAATTAATGTTTTAAAATTAAAATTTATATTAAAAGTTTCAATGCGGTATGGGACACTTTGATTCAAAAATATCTTTTAAATGACTTCCTTTATAAATGTGTGACTTTTAAATGATTTCACAAAAGGGATATTTCTCTTAAAACGTTTTACTGATCATTTTCAACTATGTCAACATCCTTTACAGGATATTATTCATGATCGAGGTTGATTTATTATAATAAAATCTTCATATTGTATTGAATGAGTTATGATATGTTTTACTTTGGATTTTCTATTTTTATACCATTCATGGTTTTTGGGTAAAGTATTGACATTTTGTATGCTAGTTTTAATACGAATGATTGTTTTATGTTTCAAAATTTTGATATGTGGAATGAAGTGGAATTAGTATGTGATGGGTGGAGCCCACTATAGCTCTGCAATTCATCAGTATGTCTCATGAGAAAAATTAGTGTCTTGGCACAAGGACTTGACAAAAAACATTATTTGTAGTATTGGCACGAGGACTTGACTATGTTGTAATTATGTCTCGTGTTAGGCATTCCCTCATTATGAAATTAATTATTACATGTGACTATTCGACTAGTAGAATATTTATGTGAATAATTAAATGGAATTATTGTATTTATATTTTCTATATTATGCTAGAGTTTATGTTTAAAAGGCTTATGTTCTAGTTTGTACAATCCCTTAAAACATTGTGCTTATTTATGATATTTTCCGCTATATTTTTATACTTACTAAGCATATGAGCTCACCACTTTCTTTTGTTTTATTTTTCCTAGGATTCGAAGAAGTATAAGACATGTAACCTATAGTAATAGGCTAAGGGATATAAGAGTGTTGAAAGAGGACACAATGTTATTTTTTTATTCAATGATGCAATGTACAACTTATGTATGTATCTAGTAATTACAAGTCTACTAAACTGATCGGTCTTTCAGGACATGATTCCTTGTATCATGCCAATGTTGTGTAATAATGCACTGAATCTAGCTAACTGGGGTTAGAGTGTCATAGTTGGTATCAAAGGAAGTTTAGTACAAATCCTGGAAGATAGATTTAGGAAAAACATTGATTAGGGAACATTACCCTAAGAGAGACTTTGAGGATTAGTATAGAATAACTTCCTAGAAATTTTGTTAATGTATATATTTTGGGAGTCTTCCAAGTAATAAATCAATGCCTGGATATGAGCGGTTAGATGAAACTCTAGTAGAGATTTACCTAGGAGTGAAAACTCCAACAAGGAGTTTCGAGCTTGACCTGGGGTATCCTAGTACATGACAATGGATCTTGCTGCACTCTTGATTCCGACACTCCCAGAGGATATGCTTAGGATAAATCACATTTTGTTTACAAACTTATTTGAAGTATTTTGATATAAGATGATAATAAATAACCTTGATTAATCCTAAGGTGTTTTAGATTAAAACTAATGTTTCATGATATTATTTAAATGATTTTATGACTATAGTTACTCACACTATGCTTTCTAGTTTTATTCAATGGTTTGATTCCAATTAAGTCATAGTAACATTGAACATGATGTACATGGTGTGAATAGTGGTGGAAATGAGATACGAAATGGAATGTTGATAGGAGTAAAATATATCATGTTCATGCTGAATCAGTTTTCCAAAACTATGATCAACAACATATACATTAAAAAACTCCCAAACACAACAAAGAAGATAAATATGGATAATTATACGAACTCCAGCAGTGGAGTCCATGAAGAAAAGGAACCTCAATTTCCATCATCCAAGA
Source organism: Viscum album (assembly GCA_963277665.1). Lineage (NCBI taxonomy): Eukaryota > Viridiplantae > Streptophyta > Magnoliopsida > Santalales > Viscaceae > Viscum > Viscum album. Next base: position 1,339,737,851 of record OY728139.1, on the reverse strand, counting down.
AATGTGGAAAGAGGCACCCAGTAAAGTTTCTCAATGGAACCAAGAATTTTTTTATGTTTGGGAAAGAAGGATATAATGTAATGAATTTATGAGAAAAAATGGAGATTATTATGGAAGAAAATAAAAATGATCCAAATAATCCATTTAAAATAATATTCCATAAATGTAGGGGACCTGGTCATTTCCCGAGTCAATTTTCTATTCTATAGGATAATCTCTAAGTCAAGGGTGAACATATGTGGAAATAAATGGATGGAGAAATGTTTAAAATTTTTAATGATCTTTGTTGGTGGGATTACATTAGAAGAAATTTCTCTTGTATGTGTAAACCTGTATTTGTTATGCAATAATCCTACTTGAGGAATAAGTATCTTTTCATTTGTGGATATAGTTATAAAGAACCATTTGGGTTTATATGATCCTTGAATTTGAGTCAATTAAATGTTATTACTTTTTGGGATAAAAATGTGAGGGGTGAGATAACATTTGTGGTTAAAATATGCTATAATTATTTATGAGGAATTTATCTCATTTTTTGGAATTTTATAAAATTATATAGTTTTTTAAAATGGAGAACATGCAGACCATATGACAACCCGTCATGTTGGACAAAATTGCGGGAATCAAACCCACAACCAATGTGCGACTGGGATTTATCACCTAACACTGGACTACGTGATATTGATGGTTAGTATGACTAATTCTTTTTAGTTATATGATTTTATGGATCAAGAATATGTTTATTTTTGGAACTTATGATTTATCAAATGGATATCCTTAGTATAGGAAAAGTATTTGGTGAATAAGTGATAAATGTTATTTTAGAATATGTTCTATCTTTTGGGAACACTATATGCCTAAGGATAATATAATAATATAGGATTTCATTTTAGGAGTAATGATGGATTTTTATTTTGGAAAAATCTATGTTTTCATTATGGACTAATAACGATTTGGGATATTTATGGAAATGATTAACCTATCATAGAGAATATGTGATTAGGTTAATTATTTTTAACTATTTGAATTTAATAGTTGTGGATGTTATTTGAAAATAAATATTTATATTTATCATGGAAGAATATGCGATCAAATACTTCTGAAATTTTTGGTTTCAAACATAGTTTGAATTATTTTGAATAATTTTAAAGGCAATTTTTTATTGAAGTGTCTTTGTTGAACTATGGGTATTGTTTGTTTAATTTTGATGATTAAGAGTAGTATTAATATATATAAAGGATTATAATTTTGGGGGATCATATAATCTTATAATGACCTTTTTGGTATTGGATAATGTCTGAAGACAATGGAAATATATAGTTTATCATTTTTGGATTATGTGATTCTTTATAAGTTGATTCTGGCACATCAAGTGTGACCAAGTCATCCTGAATACTCATCATTTGGAGAAAAGATGAGTTTATGGTACAAATTTATTAAAGGATGAAACTATACTTTTAATGTAAGTATGTCTCCTTATTCTCTTATTCTATCTCCTAAATAAATTTCTCAACATTATGAAAAGGAACGTAAGATAAAAATGTTGCTCGTTTACTTTTCCTACTCGGTAATCAAAGACCTTTCAACCCATAAAAAGTTTTTGTCTTTTAGATCATGAACATTATCTTAATAATATTCTCATTAACACTTCATCAGAACATGTTGGTTATATTTCTCATCCATATCCAATTTTTACATTATGGAACCCTATTATGTGTTATTTTTTGGAACCTTCATACTTACCTTTCTTTATTTTAAAACGGAGGCCCCATTAATCCATTTTTTGATGTTTCATTTCAATTAAGATATTCTGAAATGAAAAACCCCATGTTTTCAACTCCAAGCTTAAATTGAGAGGATTCAATTTATTGAAGGATGGTAGAATGTAACACCCCATGATTTCATAGTACATTATCTCTTTAAAGTAATTCAATAGCTTGCACCACACATAACACCAAGTTCGAGCACACGAAGACTTACCATACTAGCCATTCAGAAAGAGTTTCAGAATAGTATTAACTACAGTTTGAATTTTATATACTCCATATAATTTTAACATCCATATTATGTGTTTCTGATACATATTGTAAGAACAAATTCAATTTTTTTTTAGAAAATATGTATTTTTCAAAAAAATGAAATTTTACCACCTTTTAATGGACAACACTTTTGAAATCCAATATTTGACACTTTTATATATTCAATTTGAAAAAATAAAATTCTTATTTAGAATCAGGTCATCAAAATTTACTTTGGGTGAAATTTTTGTATATTTCTAATAATGTTCATTTTTAATGAATACTGAGAAATACTATATTTTAATTCGAAACTATCATTGTATCTAATTTATTTATATGGTTAGATTATATTTTTAAATGGTTTCAATGTGTAATTAGATTATATTTTTACCATTTAATCCAATTTTTGTCATTGAAAGTAATTTCACTTTGAAATTGGACATAAACAAGTGTCAATATTTTGATAGTTATTAATTCTTAAGAAAAAACGCTTTTTGTTTTTAAAAAATGAATTAATTTTAAATTAATTAATTAAAGATTTATGTTTTAAATTTGGTAAAAAATATATCATTCTTAAATTTGGAATATCAAATATAGATTAGGCTTAATTTTTGGTATTTTTCTGCAAAACATCAATTTTTTATGAATAGTTAAAACACATAGTAGTAGTTAAAAAATCGAATTTTCAATTTAAATTTAATTTTACCACTTCTGTGAATTGAATTTAAAAAATCCAAAATACATTGTTGTTATTATTAAGTAAAATTTGGTTCAATAAGATGATTTTTTGGTGAATAGTAACTTTTTACTTTTATTTACAGCGGTTAAAGGTAAATAGGGTAATTCAATGTAAAAAAAATATTTTAATAATATTAAATTACCCTAACATGTATCATAATCATGTTGTTTGATAAATTTACGACCATGAGCATCATTGGGTCGATTTTGGGACCCCATGGAGCAACTTAAGAGTGATAATGACACTTTATATTAATTAATTTAAAGTAATAACAAAAATGACATAAACGTACATATTTTTGTAAATAAATTCTTATATTTGGTTATATAAGTTATATCTATGACTATAAATATTTTTTTTAAAATCTAAACAGATATCTTATATCATGATATTTTATCTATAATTACTATATATCTTATAAATATAATTATTTATGACACAATAATGATACAGTGTTTACCTCATTGATGAATGATTTAAATAAATAAGATTATAAAAGTTAAAAAAATATCCAAACTAGTCCAATTTTTATTGGATGATATTATTTCAGAAAATTATCATCATATATTTGACATTAATATGTTTTGGACTTTTATAACTGAAAATCATTATATAATAAAATAAAATTTTCAAATTTTCTTAAAGATCCCCTTCTCCCCCTTATAAAAATCCCTCACCTCTAACCCATTGAACACACCTATCAATCCCATTGGATCATCCAAAATCTACCCAAATAAGCTATCAATATCCCTATTTTCCACCTAGTTGGCTTACCTTAGGCATAAGGAACTTTAGGAAATCCTTTTGGTTCAAACCAGAGAGAGTTACCTGATTTAAAGGTAATGTCTTCACTTAAGTTCATTTATTTTATTTTACTTCTCCAACACTCTAAACTATTTTTATTCCTTTATTTTTTAACAAAAATTGTATCCTAAATATACTAGGTTGTAGATATGAGAATTATTTGAAATACACTAACACATACACCTCCTTCTAATGGGTAAAGAACATATTGTTTCTGTGAACGGCGAACTACTACCTCATGAAACGATGATTGCTCAATCTTCCCCTACCAACTCTTATAGTGTCCATTAAGATGGAACATTATTTACATGTGATATATATTATATTTATATTATCTCTGTACTTATATAGTTTTTATTTATATCATTCCTTTATGGTTTCCATAATGGTTAAATACGTTAATTTCATTTGAGGAAGTGCGGACTACCACCCCTCAATGTGATATAACTCATTCATTCCATTCGTGGAACGATAGAAGACAAAGTTAATTAAATTAAATTACATAGATATTATAATATAATTATAATATACCTATGTATTATTATTTTTTCATTCCATTAAATATAAAATAGAAATGAAAGTAGTGTTCATATGTACTTACCACTTACCGTCTCCATGAACGGTGTGTTTCATTTCTTAACTCCAAAGGATATGGAATATTATAACTACATATACACTAGATATCTATGATATATATGATACCTAAATCACCAATATAATTTTGGTGAAATTTTGTTTTACCACATAGACAATTTTTAATTATAACATGTTCATTTTTTACTAATGTTCCGAAAATCGACAAAATGTACGAGATGAACTCAAATAATTAACTAATTATTATAGCATGGAAATAAGTGATATAAAAGGAATAATAAAATAGATATATGTTATTAATGATTTAGAAATTAACTTATCTTTATTATTCATGATGAACCCAGAACATACGAGTAAAGTTGGACACGAGGGAAGGGGTTTCTTATCTCACATTAATTCCTTGAGATATCCATTGTTCGTCAGTTATTTATTTCATGTTGTGTATTGTGTACTGCCATTTAATATATATATATTATCCTGATTCTCTTTATATTCATCATATTTTGTGACTCATTTGGTTGTTATTAACTTTATTTCATATGACTCGTTTGATTACAACGTGGTAAGGGGGTTTTATCTCACTTTTTATTTCCGAGAGATTCATGCTATATTTTCCACTATTTCATTTTGTGTGGTGTATGTACTTCCCATGATCATATACCTTGTGGTATATAATTTAATTTATGTGTATTTACATCATCATTTATGAATCTTCTTTTACGGGGTGTATGTTTCTTATGTTACCAAATTGGTAAGAGAATTTCATATTTCATTTTCTACTCATTGGGTTTTACACATACTTCATTGATTATTTTACCCCAAGATTATGTGTATAATCACTATTTATTTATTTATGTAGTAATTTACACTCCTATTTCTGTGGATATACCTTTGATACACATAATCACTCCACTGATAAATTCTCAAGTCATTGTTATGAACTTGATAAGGGGGATCTTAACTCTACTTCCATTCATTGAGTTAAACATCCAATTCATTGGTTTTGTTTTTACAAGAATATCTGTGATTGTCCTATGATTGATTGAATCTGAATATCCAACCATATTGAGTATATTTATATTAGTCACACATAATTATTTCATTGATTTAACCTTAATCTAATGATATAGTCTTTATAAGGTATTTTGCCTCAATTAACATTCCATTGAGACTACTTTGTTGTTATGCACCATTTCACTTTTATATGGTGTATATATTGTACATTAACATAGTATATCATGAATCCCATTATTCTCATGAGATTATAATGTTTTTAATACCGCAATTATTTGTATCTAAGCATCTCTCATTTGGTTAAGAACACTAACTAAAATATCATTTTAAATGTTTTAAAGATTTATTCTTCAAAATCATTGAAATTAATTTCTATGTTTTAAAAATGGTTTTATGGATTTATTTATATGGAAATTAATTTTTTAAAATTAAAATTTATCTTAAAATTTTCATGGTGGGATGGGATACTTTGATTGAAAAATCTTTTTAAATGACTTCCTTTATAAATGTTGGACTTTTAAATGATTTCCAAATAGAGATATTTCTCTCAAAAAGTATTACTGATCATTTTCAACTATGTCAAAATCCTAAATTGTATATTATTTTTGATTGAGGTTGTTTTATTATAATACAATCTTACATATTGTATTGAATGAGTTATGATATGTTTGACTTTGGAAGTCCTTTTTTTATACCATTCATTGTTTATGCTTAAAGTATTGACATTTTGTATAATAGTTTTAATACGAATGATTATGTTATGTTTCAAAACTTTCATATGAGGAATGCAGTATACTTAGTAAGTGATGGGTGGTTCCCACTATAGCTATTTGATGCATCGGTAGGTCTCCTGAGACACATTAGTGTCTTTGTACAAGGCCTTGACAAAAACTTTTAATTGTTGTCTTGGAACGAGGTCTTAACTATGTGGAAATGATGTACAGCGTTAGGAATTCCCACATTATGAAATTAATTATTACATGTGATTATTTGACTAGTAGAATATCCATGTGAATAAATAAATGAAGTTATTTCATTTATCTTTTCCTTATTATATTGATGTTTGTGTTTAAAAGGTTTTTCTAGTCTTCTACATTTCCTTAAATGTTTATGGTTATTTATGATAGTTTCTACTATATTGTTATCCTTACTGAGCATCTAAGCTCACCCCTTTCTTCTGTTTTATTTTTTCTCGGATGCGAAGACGTATATGAAATTTACCCTATAAGAATATGCTAAGGAATATAAGAGTGTTCAAAGGGGACACATGGTTTTTTTTATTTTATGATGTAATATAAAATTTATGTATGTATCTTTTACTTCCACGGATATTAAACTGATCAGTATTTCAGGACATGATTATTTATATCATGCTAATGTTATGTAATAATGCACTGAATCTTGGTAACTGGGGTCGGGGCGTTAAAAAAATACTCCTCCCCAGAGGCACTGTGTCGGCTTCTTTTCCTATTCATGACCCATGGAAACTTAATGATTATCCCTCCTTAAGAATGTGCTTTTGACTCACACCTCGGACACTCCTCAATTCCTTTCAGATCTACCGGTTAGATTTGATGTTGTGTTACCTGATTCAAGGATTTTTCTGATACCCACAACCCTACAGTTTCATTGAAGAACCACATCTCATACAGTTCCCATTCAATTATATATCTTCCTCATAGATATAATGATGTGATTCAATGTTTGGCCTGCTATCATATGATTCCAGATCCCATTTCTAGATCTAATGATTCACTACATCGACCTACTATTGGTGTGAATATAAACCATGTCGATTTGTAGATTCCATCTATTCTGAAGGAGGATGTGTCATTGTGGGATACTATGATGGATCCAATTCTGTTCACTGGTAACAATTATCATTATCAATATTATTCTGATTATTTAATGAATATACCTTCAGGACCTAAATTTAATGGATTTACTTATATGGATATGTTCAATGATTCATGTCATGGTAGGATTCTCTGTAGGGGTTCATTATCTCACATTAATTCTAACCATTCAAAGCTTGCTGAGAGACTGAAAATTGTGAAAAACTCTCTGATTATAGAAATTGTTTTACCTGAAGCTGAAAAACCTAGGAAGTATTATGATTTGATTCACCAAAACAAGATTTTTTGGGGGTTTTTATAATTATAAATGAATATCTCTTGGCCGAGGATTTTTTCATTGCATTTTCCCTCTAGATGACTTGAAACGTTGTGCCTAGAGCATTGGTACCCTACTCTTGAAACCTAGTTGTCCTCACCGACATGAATAACCTTTAGAATATAATGTATTTCATGAAATAAATGCCTTTTCTATGGTACAGGTTCTTTTTCATGGGATCAATTGGGTCCTTTGGAATCCGAATATTTTTTTATGGAATTGCTACAATAATCGGGGCAACTATTATACATGATAAGGAGAATGAAGATGTAAGGTTTTTTCACTTTTCCAAGATGTTAGTAGTGTATGACCATCAATCCACACTGATAAACAAGATAAATCATTCTAATACTTCTAATAACAATCAAATATATATTGAATATGAAAAAACCATCTTTTCTATAATGAATTTGTGGTTGTTGGACACCCATTGGATACATGTTAGAAGCATACCGCATGTTTTGTGTGTGGAATGAGGGGACATCCAGCAAATCTGTGCTGAAGGTAGTCAAGGATGACTAATGCAGCTTGTCAAAGAACATCATTCATGGCTGTGATGCACTCAAGGTAAAAGTTTCTACTGTGGATGATGTGATGATTTCTTGGAAATATGAATCTGATTTTTCTAAGCATAATGACAATGATCTTTTGGGGACATATCTCTTGAGTGAGATCATAGTGGCCCCTTGGTCCCTCAATTAGACATTTTTAATGAGGTTACTTCATCTGGGGAAATCCCTACATAGCCATCGAGATTGATGATCCTTAATAACTCTCTAGTTGATGTCTCTGACCATACTGATTCACAACAATGTGTTGAGTATCACAAGGAAATTTATAAGCTCTAAAAATCTTCTGAATTATCATAGAAATGGTTGAAATTTTCTGAGTATGAAAGCGAAAATGATACCCCAATTGAGGCTTGGATCAGTGGTGGGAGTGCATTTTTCAAGGTGGTAATATTTAGTGGTAAAAAGGATGACTGATTATGAATATTTCACCTATGTTCCCTCAAATCGGAGACCACACAATGATTATTCTATCCTTTCTATGAATTTTCGTACCAGATCATCTTCTAAGATGCCCACGAAGGAGGACATAGATATTCTTAAGATTTTTAGTTAGAAAAAATCTCAATCAGAGTGGGGGGATGCTAGTGACTTTGATTATGGAAATTAAATGTCATGTTATGATACCTAGGCATGTTGTTAGGTAGATTATGATAGTTCAATTTGTTTTATCCCATCCACCGCTTTTCTGTTATTATTATTTCTTCTTAATAAATAGCTAAAAGTGCTATTTATGACTGGACTTATTGGGGATTCTCTACTAGGAATGGGATCTATTGCATCTCCATTTTAAGAGAAATTGTGATTAAATAATTCTTATTATGTTTCGTTAAAATTGGAGTGAATAAACATAATAGGGTAATAAGCTGAAATCTCATGAATAATTTAAAAATTAATAATCTTTAAATAATTACAAGATTAATGAATACATTAAATCCCATGGTTTATAAATAATATTTTTATTGATTAAATAGTAATATTATATTTGGTATATTATGTAATTTATGATAATTTAAAAATATCATGTTATTAATTATTATTTAATGATATAATTCTAATATTTAGAAATTATTATTATTATTATTCTAGAAATTATCAATGAGATTAAAAATTATAATTACATCTTATACCTTAATAAGTTAAGTTATTATTCCAAAAATTATCAAAGAGTTGTAAAACTAATTATCAAAATATTTTTTTTTCAAAAAAACATATTAATTTATGATGAAAATTATTTATTTAATAATAGAAATTATTTTTTTCTCCTAGTGATTATTACATGTTATAAATAATTAAAATAAATAATTGGAAATTTAATGATTTGTTGGGTTTTTTATCTCAAGTGGTTTATATTTTCATAACTATTCCCATTGTTTTTTAATAAGTAGTGTGAAATATATGATTGGAAGTATTTATTGTCAGTTCTATAGAATTTTTAACTGAATAATATAGTTAAAAACAAAACAAACAATATTGTGATAAATTAAATTGATTATTCATTATAAAAATATCTCTTTATTGTCATAGAATTGATTGGATAGGGAAATAATTCTCAAACATTGATTATGTAGTTTTATAGATAAGGATAACTACTACCTTTGTTTTCCCTATTTTTGATAACCTATTCTTAATAAAGTATTTAATTAAATATTTAATTTATATTTCTTGAGTAAATATTAAATATGTGTAGTTGAGTGACCTCATTATTTATTTTGAGAGTCTTTAATTACTTGATTCTAGGGACTTAGTACCATATATAGGGTGAAAAACTATATTTAATTTTTTGTTTACTATATGGTTATTATAGCCTTTCAATGATTTTATTTCATGAGGTTAACTTTGATATGGTATTGATTTTTTGATTATAAATGCGATGGGAACCTAGGATGTAGTGATAACTTATGTCGCTGATGGTAGGATGGATTCTACTTTTAAACAATAATGTTTGAATGAAATGATAGTTAACCTAATAAATTATCATTGATGGTTTATGGGGTTCATAGATGATGATGAAATACATGAGAATATAACGATTTTTTTGTGGGAACAAAACCAAACAAATGATATTAATGGTCAAAAATTGAAATTTATTTTGAAATAACAATAGGTGAGGGATAATTAATTATTTAATGATGAAATTTATTCTTTTATGTATGTATAGACCTAGTCCATAGTGTTGTCAATTGGGTTATTAAGTGATGATTTTGACTGATGAGTCTAGGTCTTGGTAAATTAGTATACTATGGTTTTGTATGGTATTATTTTTTAGGATTTCGTACAATACCCCACCCATGTGTCTATATGGAAACCAATACAAAAATATTTTGGGGGGTTATTTTCTCAAACATCCCACATGATGTGGTAATAGATTTATATCATAACACAATCAGTGCTCCCCCATAAACATAATAATGATTAGGAATATACTATGATTTAATATCTTATAGTATATGATGTTTTCCAAATATAATTTTTGTATTTGATGGTTATATTTAATATGGTGTGGGATATAATTTTGTGAAGTATATTGAATACATTTATCTTGACATTGTGGTTACAGTCTAGTATTGGTGTATGTGTGTGGGACATGATGGATTTTCATATAATTTATTTTCATGGGTTATTGTTGATATTTGGAAAAACAATTGTTATAAATGAGATGATTATTTTAATATTCATATATGTATTGATTACGTCATTGGAAGTTGAACAAATTTTGGGATTAATTTTGAAGGGACAAGGCTGAACTCAAATCTAGGAAGACAATATTTATGGATGTTATGAACATAGGAGATGCATTTTTTGGGAATGAGAGTGAAAAAATAGTGGTGGAAGTTGATTTGGGGTACATAATTATATACATATATATACATATATTATTTTGAAAATAAATATTTAACATCTCTTTAATACATAGTTCGTGATTCCTAGTGAGGATGTGGGAAAATAGTATTTCATCCATTGAGTATGAGTAAGTTTCATTTATCAAATCATATGGGTTTAGTTTTACACAATATATTTATTCATGAGATGATTTAGTTAGAATCATACTATGTATCCATGTTATGATCAACTTATATACTAAAAATATATTTTTCAAGTCCACGGGAGCTTGATGTTTAGTGCTCTGTGTGGTCCTAGCTCGATGTGTTGTTCAAGATGTTTTAATGATTTGTGGCCACTGTTGTGGATTTACTTGTAATTCAATTAGTTTTATTTTTAGTCATATCCATTTATGAATGATGTTACATGTAACAGTATTTCTACCATATTTTTGGATTGTGTTGGTTAGTGGTCTCTCATCTTCCCTCTTACTCTTTATATCAATATAAGGGGTAATGCCTCTCCATTTTGAAATTCATATACTCTATTTTTTCTCCCAACCATATGGAATATTATAGGTGGGAATTGAGGTTCATTATATACCTATATTAATTTACATCTTAGGAGATTTACCTTTGGATGTAGGGGTCCATGAAAGAGCCTTGTGATACATAATTGTTGATAGATATAATGTAGCATGGAGTTATGAACATATGAGGATGCATGGGCTGGTAGGGATACAATACTAGCGAGGAATAGTGAAACATATGAACAATGTATACCTATTGATATATGATATTTTATCTTCAACGATTATCAAATGAAAGGAGATTCATTTTCACACAATAGGCTAACTGATGTGATACTACATGTGGGGTAGAGACATTTGAATGGATCCAGTATCATGAATGTTTGTTCCAATGATAGAATTAGTTATACAATGGAGAATAGTATAAAATGGTCTTATTAATTAACCTTAAAATGATATTCACTCATTGAATTAGGATATAATAACATTTATTCCTTTTCTGTTATGGAACCAATTCAATGTTATCATCACATTCATGTAGAATATTTTCTAAATGATCTTAAAAGATATAGTTAATGAGTGGCAATCATTGATGATGTCTCTTGGAGGTGAATATTCAATATTTAAAATGCATGGTTGTATATAATTATGATTACCATATTTCATATATAAATATAAAGGGTTTTCTAGAGGGGGGGGGGGACATCCTTCTTTTAAATCCATGCCCTGAATGTGGAATGTGTTTCTTTAGCTATAATGATGTTACTTGAGTTAGACCAGCAATGGGGTATTTCAATTCCTCATGGATAGTGAGGACTCAAATTCATTAGAAGACAAGTTCAATGATAATTTTTAGGATGAGTCTATATCATTTAATAATATGGTAGTTTTTTAGAGAGAGATTCATTCCATTTTACTGATGATTTATAGTGTCTCGAAGTTTATCATCATCTATAAAAAATGATATCATTATGTTGAATACATTATTCATGATGAAAATAGAATGGTGTGTCATTTTATGGTTCCTTTTTTGTTATATATCTAGATCCAGTTCACTCATTTTGTATTTATTTCATGTATTTAGGGGCTCACAAAGGTGGATTAAAATGAGAGGATATTGGATACATCTATATCTTCACAGTATTGGAGTATCCCAAATATTATAAGGGGAATATAAATTAAAAATTAATTTTCTTCAAGTCAGAATAAGAAATCCTTGTAAACATTGATATGTTTTCAATAATTATTAACATATTTTAATGCCAATATTAGTTATCATTCATTTTATAATGGGATATGCTATGTTTTTAGTTCTTATTGGGTTTATTTTCCTTAAATTTTTGAATGAATAACATTACTTTTCTATTAGTTTATGGCTAGTGTAATGATCTAGACTCATCAAATAAAATATGTTTTTTTTGTTTTGGCATATAAATAATAGGGAGGGAATGGGTAAGGAGTAGATAACATAGGGATTTCTCCAATACTTTTATCAAATAGGTAGGGTGCAGTCATAAAGGTGGTGACCATCAATTCTAGTGAGTTTATTGAGTTCGATGTGGTTAGATGCATGATTTTGGGTTTCTTGTTCTAGGCATGCCTGATGTCATAAAAGGTATAAATTTAAAATTTTATACATTGGTTTAACACTTGATTCACCTAGAATAAAAACCCTTCTTTATTTCAAATTCATTTGTTTATACATGTGGACTTATGGTGGAGAGAAATATAATTATTTTTGAATTTATTACACTAATTAGAGTTCGAGATATCATATTTGATATGAGTCAAGACTATGAATATGTACTCAAGAATCACCATTCTTGGGGATATTTTTATAGTTATATAGATTTATCAGTATGAAATTACACCCATATTTAGTTATCTAGAGTAATTTTAGGCTATCTCTGATTAATCCACCAGTCATGGTTTATCATATGATGGTGAGAGGGTCTAGTTACGGTTTATTAGAGAGTGAGACCCTCATCTATGTCAGAGGCATGTTGAGTCTCTATCTTAACTAATTCATGGGTTGATATTAAATATATCGTAGGTTTAAAATGTACTATCTCATAGGATATTTTAAGAGTTACTGATTTATTTCCCAATGTGGTCATTTTTCTTCTCCCTCGATGAGAGTTTGAGTTCTAGAAAAACCTAAAACTCGGTATTTCTCTAATGTTATTTTTTCTGAATTTGATGGAACCTTTTGAATTGTAGGATATAGAATTCCTTGTTTAAGATTTATTATACAGAGGAAGCATCTTACCTAATATATCTTCCCCAGAGATCCAATTTTTTTATGAAGAAGTAAGATTAAAAACTGTAGTTGTGTGTCAAGTATTACAGTCCAAATCAAGTGATGTAAAATAAATTATTCCCACACACGTGGTGTATAATATTATTAGATTAGTTTTAGAGAGATATGTTGTTATATATTATTTTCATTCATTCATGATTTCATAATATGTTATTGAAGGATGATCATATACCAATTAATAGTTTTATATGTCGTTATGGGCATTACATGTTCCTTATGATGCAATTTACAGTAAAAAATGTTACATATGATTTCATAGGATTGATCAACGTAATGATTTATGTGTTTATAGACTAGTTTGTGGTGATGATTATTAGAAAAACCATTGATTAATATACATAATAATGGGATCAAGTTGATCATCTATAATCCATGTTGGTAATAATTTTGTTTCATCAGTTATTTGGGTAGATTTCTATGTACGATTTATAGGTCTCTGAGTTCCATTTCATTGGTAATGTATTATATTAGTAATGAGTATCCATATATCCTTAAAATAATGAGGTGGTGGTTTCATGGTTATCCCATAATAGTGTTGGATAGTTATAAATTTTTCATATTATGTCCACCTATTTTTGGAGGTTCATGCATAAAAGTTCCAAGATTTCCACTATTTTGATAGTTCTAACAAGGAAGGACCAAGTATTTATGCAGAAAACCAATTATAATAATATTATAATTAAATAAATTGAATGAATATTAGTTATCTGATTATTCTTCATTCCAAGGTGGGAATTTATTTTCAGATTTAGTGTGATTAATCACATTTTGGATTTGGTTTATTTTTTTAGAATAGGATGGGTATCTCTTATATTACTTGCTAGTTATGGACATATAAATATTCTAGCCATGTTATTATACATTGTGAAGTTTTATTTTCTATCAAGTTATGTAGAAACATTCTCATCATTAAATTATTCTTATTCTATAAATATCATAATAGATATATGTATGTACTTTCCTAACATGAATTTAATATGGCTTCATGACATTTCTAGATTCTCTTATAGGACATAGAATTTAAGATATCCTTTAAATATCATAAATATAACATTATAGAATATTCCAGGATTAGATAGTCATGAGTTGGTGTTTTGTATGAGTCTCAAGACACTTATAAAGTAATTATAGAGATGACAGTGATGAACCATGGTATGAGAGTAGTCAGTAGAAAAGTTTATCATTTTATTAAGAAAGCATAATCATCCTTAGTGGAACATGTAGAAGGGTCCTATCAAGAAACTATTGAGGCTAAAGTTTCAAATATTTGAGTTTTTAAGTGTGATTATTTTGAGGAACTGTATGATGATTAATAACATAATTTCTTTATAGGTTTATATTTTCATTACTTCAATGATGTGAAATTTTGTTCTCATTGAGGATAAAATTTATCATTTTTCTATATTTTGTTTAAAAAAATTGATATTTCTTAATGAATGTTTTTTGTTTTTTTGGTTTGGTATAAATAATCCACATGGATAGTATCTGTATAAATATTTTGTATTCCATAAGATAAAGGATATTCATTAAGTTTATAGTGGTATGCAGTATCTACATTTTACCCTTAGTGGTAGTTAGTGGAAATCATGATGGGAATTATTTCTAGTTTAACCAATGCTTAGAAAGGTTATGTATAACACCCCAAACATTTTATGGTATGATTCTATTAAATACATTCTTTTCATAACATATATTTCATAGAGCGCTGTGTTCCTTTGAAACAACACTTGCTTATTTATAAAATAGTCAAAACCACGACATTAAACATAAATTTTCCACTTCTATTTTTGAATTTCGAAAAACGGTCATCTAGAGTTGTGACCAGTAAGTCATTTTCAGTCTGATAGAACCAACCTGATTTTTTAATTAATAGTAACATAACCTTATGAATAGTATTATGAATAGTAATATGACCCTTATAAATAGTAAATAATGATAATATTTTATTTTCTTAAGGTAATAAGATAATGAGATCTTAATTAATTTTTCAATGTGATATAGAACTAATTATACCTTTAAAATTTTTATATTTCGAAATAACTATGATTTTGTTTAAATATTAAATTAATAAATAATTAGAAAATTATTTTTAAAAAATGGAAATAATTTTTGAATCTACACGTCGAGAAATGGTTAGGGTGAATTTTTGGGATTTTTCTAATATAATTGAATTTTTTGGGAATAGAAAAAATACAGTTTTATGTTTTTGGTGGTAGAATGACATCATAATAATGTAATAATTAAATAAAAAGGGATGGTTGACTTTTTTAAAATAGCGCATGACATGAGGTGTCTCATGGGGAAATAAACCATCGGAAAAAAACATGGGAAATCCCATGGTTTGGAAAAAACCACTAATGATGTGTTCCTTTGATATTATTAAAAAATACCTCCCTTTTTCTATAAATACCCACTCATCCATCCATTTTAGTTCATTAAACATTCCTCATCCTCGAAGGTCTGGTAGTTTCACTTATCTACGAGACCTCCCAAGGTGTCTTTAAGCCCCCAAGGTCCCATCCTTCATGATATAGGAGTTACTCTACAAGGTAAGTGAATCCTTCATTCTCTTCTTTTAGTCGAAACTTCTTTTATGTTATCTATTTTATTTTCTGTTATAATATGTTGGAGTTTGATTTTATTTGTTCTTATTACTATAATTTTGATTTCAATATGATCATATACCCTTTTTCTATCATCATTTCATTTTATAAAATTTTAAGTGACACTGTTAGGCAGCCGTATTTTCATAAGGGATCTCTCACCTTATCTTTTATTTTCAAGTGCATCTATTTTCTTTTTCTCTCCTCACATCATCTATCCAAATGACCATGATAAACACTAGTATCATCTATATAGTGTAATTGTATCATGTGAATTTAATAACCATCATCAATATTCTTACTCCCCGTTTTCTTTTTATAAATGAAATCAACGTCCATGAGGTTCCAGTTTATAACCATTATGGACGAAAGGGTTTTGTTCTTCACATTCCACTTCATTACTGGTCATGAAGAAATTTTAATGGTTTAACCAGACCGGAATAAATTTATTTTATCTCATTAATTTTATTGAATATTTACACACTCATAATATGGAATAATAATACAAATCAAGGTCATTGTATACAAAATTGCCAAGCAAAATTGAAAAGTTTATAAAAAACATATAACTAATGATTCATCCTCAACTATATAAACTAGAATCATTATAATATAATATATATCTCTTTATTTTCACTGATCATATATATTACCAATTCTGTATGTTTAACCACATTTCAAACAAACGTCAATTCATGAAATCATGTAAACGAATCATGAAAATCAAGGAAGAAAATGCTTCCAAAACAATAAAATTGAACCTCTTAAACCCATTAAAAGGGACATGAATGAACATAATAAGGCTATACTAAATCGATTTCATGTGTAAGAGGTTATGGAATAATTAATTAATGATTCTAAATTTGATTATTCAGGTCATTCAAAGAAAAGAAGAACACACTCTAGGACAAGGTAAGGGGTTTCTCATCTCACTTTCATTTCTGTTGGATTTCCATTGTTCTCCAATTATTTCAGGAATGTGGTACTTAAATTTGATATATAATAACATTATTCTATTTATATTAATGGTATCCAACTACTCATTTGAGGTTTATTATGTTCTGGTCATATGATTCGACTGATTACATTGTGGTAAGAGACTTTGTCTCAACTACCATTTTGTTGTGACTATCATTGTATTGTGCACCTAATAATCCTTATGTAGTGTACCTACATACCATTTGAGATCAGATTCCATTTGAAATTATATTTTTATTAAATATCCATAATCTCATATCATGGATATGTTTATTATCTAAACCATATACCATTTTATATACGGTGTTTATTTGTAAATTTATCTTAATTATGGAAATATTGTTGAATCTGTATACTCTACTCTATATGGATATTGAAAAGGAATATTGATCTTTTATTTAATCAATGTATAAATAAAGATTTGGACATAAAATAGATGGTGGACCCCTCTATATCCCCATGATGCATCGGTAGGTCTCATTAGAAAAATTAGTTGGTGACAAACCCTTCGAGTTTGTTTCCAAAAATCAGAGGGTTTCCACCCAAAAAACTAAATATTTTTTATAGCATTTTGGTATCATGTGCTAGATACATGATGCCCAATTAATAAGCATTATCATTATTCATTACCAGTTATTATTATCTATGAGGTTTTCCCTATGACAAAATCTATGGATGCAGTTTCATTCTCAGTTTATTAATGGTGTGAGTATTTCATTTATTCACCATGCAATATTGATGTTGTCAAATTGTTTACAATTCAGTTATTATTGATTCATGATTCCTCCATTTGTTTCCCTTACTGAGCATTTTAGATCACCCCTTTCACTATTTACCTTCAATAGGTGATGAAGCGGAGATCTTTTTTTGAGTTCATGTGGATGCAGTTTTTGTTTTTATTATGTATTGTATTTTTGAACCTTTTTTAATGTAATTAGAGTTACATTTATGTATCTAGATTCTTCAAGACTACTAAATCAATCATTAATTCATGATTTTCATTCCTTATAACCATTCCTATATAAAAAGTAATGCACCGACTCTAGTCTAGAGGGGTTCGGCTATTACAGTTGGTATGAAAGGAAATTTAGTAGATAACATGGAAACTAGATTAATAAAATGAAGATTAGGGAAGAGTACCTAAGGTAAGCCTTTGAGGATAAACATACAAAAGAATCCTAGTATTTTGGTTAGGAATAGAATATGTGGATATTTCACGAAATAAATTGATGTCTGCATACCAACAGGTAGAGGCAGCTCTGGCACAGATATATCTAGGGGTAAAACCCAAAAACACCTCTTTGAGCTAGACACATACAAGAACTGGTACATGACAACGAGCCTTTGTAACAACCCAAAGCATTTAA
The DNA here is from genome assembly GCA_963277665.1 of Viscum album. Classification (NCBI taxonomy): domain Eukaryota; kingdom Viridiplantae; phylum Streptophyta; class Magnoliopsida; order Santalales; family Viscaceae; genus Viscum; species Viscum album. Next base: position 1,339,719,321 of record OY728139.1, on the reverse strand, counting down.
ATGGAAAATTCACTTCTTATTTATCTCATAAAAACACTAAATAATGAACTACTAAGTGATAAGTGACCTTTAAACATAATTTTGTCACCCCTATGTATGGAATTTTAAAAAAATCCAACATACACGGTTGTGTTCATGATAGTTTTTGGAGTCAAATGAAACAAAAATAATTTTTGGCGAATAGTAACCTACCCTTATGAATAGTAACCTATCCTTATGAATAGTAATATGACCCTTATAGTAAATAAGAGTAACATTACCTATGAATAATAAAAAAATATTTAGACATCATAGAAAGTGATAATTTAACCTCAGTAAACGTTTTTGGTATTTTATAAAGTCAAAATAATTAATTATAACTAATTAATTAATTTAAAAGAATATTTATTTACCTGAAATGTATTCATAATGTACTGAATCAATTTATAATAGTTTTTAGATAATTTTATAAAACCCTACGTAATTTATGATAGTAGTACAAAATAAGTTTTAATCTTAAAAACTGTTTTTTAAGTAAATTATGATTTTAGTTAAACATTAAATTAATAATATTTAAAAAATTATTTTTGAAAAATGGTCATCATTTTTGGATTATACAAGTCGAAAAATGGTAGGGTTAAATTTTTGGGATTATTCTGAAATACTTCAATTTTCGGGTGAATAGTAAAAAAATACAGTTTTTCGCATAATCGGTGTACACTAAAATGCATCATTAATGATGTAATGATGAAATAAACATTCTAGAGCATTAGTTTCGGCAAAATTATTTTAAATTTCATAAATTTTTCCTTGAAATACAATAAATCCAATTCTCAAACCTAAAAGGAACTTTCCAAAGCCTAAAGTAAAAAGGTGATTTCTTAAAGTGTCTTTTTCTCTTTCTTTCACTTTCCTTTTAATAAATTAATGAATTCGAGTTATAAAGAATATTTATAGCCTAAAAAGAATTATATTATATTGATATATGATTTAGTTTGTCAAAAAACTACTATTACAAGTCTAACTCTTGATATATTATTTTATTTAATATTTTATGCAAAAAACACCTCCCTCCTCGTGTATAAATAAGCCTTCCCCCTTCTCTTGCCAAACCACACCACTCAAGCTTAAAGAATTGTCTAAGCTCTGCCCAATAATCTCCCCTAGACCCTTCTCCACGTCCAAGAGATTTTGGTGTCATCAAAAGTCCAAGCTTAGGCCCTTAAGGAGGTTCTCAAGTGAAGGATTCAAGAGGTAATTTTCCTCCCTCTTCTCCTTTAATTTCCTTTCAAGTTCAAGTTCATTTCTTGATCTCTCCCCACCTATATTCATCCAAATTATTTTGTAACTCCAGTATTATACATATACTGTAATATTATGATTCTAATGGTATATTATATCACCCCACACCCTTTCCCTCTTCCTTTTATTTTATTAAAGAGAATGTTGTTCATGTGGTGATAATTTATCACCTTCAAAAACAACACGATCTCTTCTTCCATTTCTATCTTCGGATCTGGTCATGAAAACCATTTTTATGGTTGAACAAGAATATTTTATATGTATTATGTTCTATTTTATGTTCTTGAAATAACCTATGGCCATATTACTATGTGAAAAGTTAAAACAAGTTTGTCGTGATCCAAAAACCGCCCAAATTTACCCAAATAACCATCATTAAAATCTTATCTAATTATTCTTCTACATGGATATAATATAACTCATTATAAAATCATTAAATATTCTATAATAAAATAAATAACATGTAATATCAGTTCTGGATGCTTACCCCTGATCTACCCAAACATCAATTTATGAATACATGTGGACCGCTCAAGAAAACCATAAAAACAAACATCCTCGAACAACATTTTTTTTAACCTCTATAAGACATCCAATGGTACATAATATGACATAATGAAACCAGAATTAACTCTATTAATCTATAAAAGGTTCTGGAATTTCTAATTAATGAATATAATGTCTTTATACAGGATATTAAATTGAAGGAGGCATTCAAGTACAAGCTAAGGGGAAATCTCGAACCCAATTTTCTTCCTTCGGGTTCTCCCTCTTTCACTCCATTTTTGATATGGTTACTACTAAAAGATCATTTTTTCATAATTTACTTTACTTTTATGGTATATACATGTTTGTCACTGGTTTTTATATCCATGAAAATGTTTTCCAAAAGAACTCTGCTTTCAAGATCTCACCTTTTACATCTCATTCAAGGTTGATGGTTCTTGTATCATGTATGTTGTTCCCTCTTTCTTTTGGGAATCCAAAGCTTATGAATGTGTTATTATGAGATGAAACCCATTCCATTACATGGGTTATTTATTTACATGTTTGATATGCGTCCTGTGTGGCAAGAATGATAATGATAATGTTATGATGTGATGGCTGCGCCCAGAATTATATAGCGCAATATAAATGTTTAAATGTGACGGGTGTGCCCATAATTATATAGCGCTCCAATGCATTGGGTAAAGTGATGAATTTCATTAGTAAATGAGAAATGATGTGTGAACATGACTCTAGCTTTGTTCACAATTATGTGTGGTAGTTAACCACTAAGACATGATGTTTCATTTTTTATGCATTGCCACATTTCAAGTCTATTATTTATGCTCCTCTCATGTTCACGATTCTTTGCCTATGTCTTGATTATGCTCACCCCATGATATATTTTTCTACTCTATCATCTTACTGGGATTTTATCTCACATCTTTTGATGTATATCCTAAGGTGGCTATATGTACTAAGGAGAGGGCAAGCACCAATAAGAAGCTAGTGAAGAAGAAGTTAAATAAATGTTTATGGTTGATGTTGTATTTGTCATGCATGGTCCTAGTTTTCCCAAGACACTAAACCTATGGATCCTATTTGTGCAATACTATTATTTTGTTTATCATTGAAATAATTTAATATTAATGTATGAAAAAGGCTGTGATGTTATAGTTGGTATCAGAGGAAAGGTTTAGTTAATTTGGGAATTAGGATTAGTAAACCCTAGAGAAAACCTCTAGGATAAGAATAAGTACAAATATGTACACAAGAATATTTACCTAGGGATCCCATATGTTATGTTTTTGGTATATTTTTTTAAAATGAATAAGTTATTCATTATTTGTTTACATATGTTTTGTTCTATCCTTTTCTATCTTAGAAAATGGTGGGAACTAGGAGAAATCAGGCCAACAACTCTTGTGAGGGCCAATGCAACGATTGCCCGAATGACATCCCCAATGATTTTGGAGGTGGAGTTCAAAACATCATGGAAATGCTTACCCAAATATTTCGGGTTCTGAATAATAGCCATAATAATGGGGAACATACCCCTTCACCAAAGAGGGAGCAACTAGCTATCAAATGTTTTATGTGGCAATGACCACCGATGTTTTGTAGATCTTCCAATCCACTAGTTGAAAAACAGTGGGTCAAATCCATGGAGAAGATCTTTTCTGTTCATCACTATTCGGAGAGGGAGAATGTGACTCTAGCCATTTATCGTCTAGATGGAGAAGCTGATCAATTTTGGGCTTTAATTAATAACACCAAGCCAAGGGAGGAAATTGAAGAGATGGAATGGGAATACTTTAAGATAATGTTTCTTAATAAGTACGTACCAAGAACACTTCGCATGAAGATGGAGAGAGAATTCATAGATCTCACTAATAAATAAGGAGAATCTATCACAACCTATGAATAAAAGTTCACAAGGCTCGCAAGGTATGCTTCGTGTTTTGTTATCAACAATGATAGCAAAATTGAAAGATTCTTTAGTGGATTAAAACCACATCTTTGAAAGGATCTTGCAATCCGAGACTTTGGGAGTTGTGAAGAAGTTGTTTGGTGTGCTCTCAAAGTGGAGATGGAGTTTAGAGAATGGTCCCATGGATATGGTGATAAGAAATGAAAGATGGAGTTTCATGCTGGTGGATCTAGTGATAAAGATGGGAAGAAAACACAACGACCCACATGCCAAAAATGTGGGAAGTTGCACTATGGGAACTGCCTCAAAGGTACAACGAAATTCTTTAAGTGTGGGAAGGAAGGACACCAAGCTCACGAGTGTCGAAAAGACATGAAAAGGAAGGATAACGTAGTCGATGAAAGGATAGATCCACTCATTGTTCAATGCTACAACCACAGGGATCTAAGACACTATTCAAACCAGTGCACTAAACCTCGAGCTCTCGAGGGTAATCAGTGCCAACAACCACCAAAGACAAAGGAACAAGGGAAGGCTCATGTCATCACTACTGCGGAGGTAGAACATGATAATGAAGTTGTACAAGGTACACATCCTATTCACTCAAGAATGGCAAAAGTTTTATTTGATTCTGGTTCTACTCATTCCTTTATATATTGCAAGTTAGTTAGAACTATAGAATCGAAGCCCCAAAACCTTGATGTAGAGATATCTATAAAAACACCAAGTGGTGCAATCATTGTAACCCAAGTGTTTGACTCTTCTCCTACTGATGTATGTGGGATGTTTCTTCTGGCAAATATCGTAACACTTCCCTTGGTGGATTTCGACGCTGTAATGGGAACAGATTGTCTCTCATTATATAGAGAACATATCAACTATCGGGAAAAGGAAACATATTTTCATATTCCGAACCATCCCATGCTCCTCTACAAATGAAAGGAAGATCATGAATATACTTTGAAATATCCATCAATGGTGTGGGTGTTGATTCCCTATGAAGGAGCATACCTCGCCCAAATGGTTGAGTCAAAGGAATGTGCCAACCTTGAATAAATGCCCATCATGAGGGAATACAGTGATGTATTTCTCGAAGAGTTACCCGGAATTCCCTCGGATCGTGAGGTAGAGTTCTCAAGTGAACTCATACCCGGAGCTACTCCTATCTCGAAGTGCCCCTATAGGATGGCTCCTATCGAACTGGAGGAGTTAATGAAGCAGCTACAAGAGAATCTCGACAAAGGGTTCATACGCCCTAGTGCATCACCTTGGGGTGCGCTAGTGCTCTTTGTAAAGAAAAAGGACGGAACCATGCGTCTGTGTATCAATTATCGGGAACTCAACAAGGTCACTATAAAGAACAAGTATCCTCTCCCAAGGATTGACGACTTGTTCGACCAGTTGAGAGGAGCTCAATACATCTCAAAGGAGGATCTTCGTTCTGGATGTCATCAAGTAAAGGTGAAGAAGGAAGATATTCAGAATAATGACTTCCGTACAAGGTATGGGCACTATGAGTTTTTGGTGATGCCCTTCGGACTTACTAATGCCCCTGAAATATTCATGGATTTGATGAATAGAGTCTTTAGACATTACCTCGACAAATTTGTGGTAGTGTTTATTTATGATATTCTCATCTGCTCCAAGAGCAAGGAGGAATATGAAGAACATATAAGACTTGTGTTGGCGACATTGAGAAAGGAGAAGTTGTACGCCAAGTTCAGAAAGTGTGACTTTGGGATGAATCAAGTCACGTTCATGGGACATGTGATCACAAGAAAATGAATTTATATGGACCCTTCAAAGGAAAAGGTGATTGAGGAATGGCCTAGGACCACTAGTGTCAAAGAAATCCGTAGTTTTCTTGGATTAGCTGGGTACTATCGACATTTTGTGAGAAACCTCTCACGATTGTCAAGCCCGCTAACTAAGTTAACATGAAAAGGGGTAAAGTATGTATGGACGGAAGAATGTGAGGGAAGATTCAAGGAGATAAAGAGAAGGTTGATCACTGCACCTATTCTCACACTACCGAAAAGTGGAGAAAGTTTTGTGATATACAGTGATGCTTCAAAGAAAGGCTTGGGTTGTGTACTCATGAAAAATGATAATGTGATAGCCTACGCCTCACGACAGTTGAATATCCATGAGCATAACTACCCGACACATGATCTAGAGCTGGCAACCATGATTTTTGCCTTGAAAATATGGTGACACTACCTTTATGGAGAAAAGTGTGACATATACACCGACCACAAGAGCCTAAAGTATATATTCACACAAAAGGAGCTCAACATGCGTCAAAGGAGATGGTTAGAGCTAATCAAGGATTGTGATTGCTCTATTCACTATCATCCTGGGAAGACGAACAAGGTAGCTGATGCCCTAAGTAGAAAAGAACCTGCTACTCTATCCATGCTGAGGATTGAGAAAGACCCTATCTTCTTGGATATGCAAAGGAAGGATTTAGAAAACATAAGGGAAGGGAATACATCCTACCTTTCCCAAATGATTGAGAAACCGTCCATCCAAGAGAAGATTAAGGAAGCACAAAGGGATGATTTGAAGATACAAAAGAGGGTGAATTTAGTAAAGGATGGGAAGCTGCAATAGTTCCATATCGATGGTGGTGGTGTGATTCGGTTTGGAACGCGACTTTGTGTGCCATCATCAAACGGGATAAAGAAGGATATATTGAATAATGCACATAGCTCAACTTTTTCTATCAATCCTGGAAATACCAAGATGTATCGTGATCTCTGAGAACACTTTTGGTAGGATAACATGAAGAAGGAGATTGCAGAATATATATCAAGATGCGTGGTATGTCAGCAAGTTAAAGATGAGAGGAAAAAGTCTAAAGGTATGATGTAGCCATTGCCTATACCCATGTGGAATTGGGAAAATGTTACTATGGACTTTGTCATGGGTCTCCTAAAGACGTCAAAGGGAAATAATGCGATATAGGTTATGGTTGATCGACTCATCAAGACTGCCCATTTTATCGCTATTCGGGAAGACCTCTCACTTGAACAACATGCATGGATATATGTGAAGGAAGTAGTGATATTGCATGGTGTTCCACTCTCGATTGTCTCTGACCATGATCCAAGGTTCACATCTAAGTTCTGGAGGAGCCTTCAACACACATTGAGTACTGAATTAAATTTCAGCATGGCCTATCACTCCCAAACTGATGGCCAGTCTGAAAGGACTGTTCAGACGCTTGAAGATATGCTAAGAGACTGCTCTTTTGAAATCAAAGGTGGTTGGGATCAGCATCACCCATTGGATGAGTTCTCATAAAATAATATCTTCCACTTCAGTATTCAGATGGCTCCGTATGAAGCTCTTTATGGGAAGCGATGTAGAACTCCAACCTGTTGGGATGAAGTTGGAGAACGAAAGCTACTTGGTCCTGATCTTGTTCAAGATATGACAGAGAAGGTTCATCTCATCCAGAAGCACATCAAAGCTGCTCAAAGTCAGCAAAAGAGCTATGCTGACACCCGTCTAAGGGACTTGGAGTTCGACGTTGGAGATAATTTCTTCCTTCGAATATCTCTATGGAAGAGAGTCATGAGATTCAAGAAGAATTGGAAGCTAAGACCAAGGTACGTTGGCCCCTTTGAGATCCTTGACCGTATAGGAGCCGTGGCCTATCGTCTGGTACTTCCACCGAATATGGCTCAAGTTCATGATGTGTTTCATGTATCACTACTGAGGAAGTACATACCAGACCCCTCACATGTACTAAACTTGGAGGTGGTACAGGTAGAAGATGATCTCTCCTACGAGGAGCAGCCGGTAAAAATTCTGGACCGAAGTGATAAGGTTCTACGCAACAAGACAACCTGCCTTGTCAAAGTATTGTGGAGGAACCATAAGTTTGAGGAAGCAGCTTGGGAACCAGAAGAGGCAATGAAGGAGAAGTACCCTCACCTGTTTGTTGAATGTGAAATTTAGGGGGCGAAATTGCTTAAGGGGGGAAGAATGTAACAACCCAAAGTATTTCAATGGAAAATTCACTTCTTATTTATGTCATAAAAACACTAAATAATGAACTACTATGTGATAAGTGTCCTTTAAACATAATTTTGTCACCCCTATGTTTGGAATTTTAAAAAAATCCAACATACACGGTTGTGTTCAATATAGTTTTTGGAGTCTAATGAAACAAAAATAATTTTTGGTGAATAGTAACCTACCCTTATGAATAGTAACCTACCCTTTTGAATAGTAATATGACCCTTATAGTAAATAAGAGTAACATTACCTATGAATAATAAAATAATATTTAGACATCATAGAAAGTGATAATTTGACCTTAGTAAACGTTTTTGGTATTTTATAAAGTCAAAATAATTAATTATAATTAATTAATTAATTTAAAAGAATATTTATTTCCCTGAAATGTATTCATAAAGTACTTAATCAATTTCTAATAGTTTTTAGATAATTTTATAAGACCCTACCTAATTTATGAAAGAACTAAAAAATCAGTTTTAATCTTAAAAACTGTTTTTTAAGTAAATTATGATTTTAGTTAAAAATTAAATTAATAATATTTCTAAATTTGTTTTTGAAAAGTGGACATAATTTTTTGATTCTACACATCGAAAAATGGTAGGGGTAAATATTTGGGTTTATTATGAAATACTTCAATTTTCGGGTGAATAGTAAAAAATACAGTTTTTCGCATAATCGGTGTACACTAAATTGCATCATTAATGATGTAATGATGACATAAAAATTCTAGAGAATTAGTTTCGTCCAAATTATTTTAAATTTCATAAATTTTTCCTTGAAATACAATAAATCCAATTCTCAAACCTAAAAAGATCTTTACAAAGCCTAAAGTCAAAAGGTGATTTCTTAAAGTGTCTTTTTCTCTTTCTTTCACTTTCCTTTTAATAAATTAATGAATTCGAATTATAAAGAAGCGTTAAAGCCTAAAATGGATTATATTATATTGATATATGATTTAGGATGTCAAATAAACTACTATTACAAGTCTAACACTTGGTATATTATTTTATTTAATATTTTATGCTAGAAACTCCTCCCTCCTCATGTATAAATAAGCCCCCCCTTCTCTTTCCAAACCACACCTCTCAAGCGTCAATAATTGTCTAATCTCTGCCCAATCATCTCCCCTAGACACTTCCCCACGTCCAAGAGCTTCTGTTCTCATTAAAAGTCCATGCTTATGCCCTTAAGGAGGTTCTCAAGTGAATGATTCAAGAGGTAATTTTCCTCCATCTTCTCCTTTAATTTCCTTTCAAGTTCAAGTTCCTTTCTTGATCTCTCCCCACCTATATTCATCCAAAATATTTTTTAACTCCATTATTATACATATAATTTAATCTTATGATTCTAATGGTATATTATATCACCACACACCCTTTCCCTCTTCCTTTTATTTTATTAAAGAGAACGTTGTTCATGTGGTGATAATTTATCACCTTCAAAAACAACATGCTCTCTTCTTCCATTTTACCTTCAGATATGGCCATGAAACCATTTTTATGGTTGAAATAGAATATTTTATATGTATTATGTTCTATTTTAAGTTCTGGAAATAACCTATGGCCATATTACTAAGTGAAAAGTTAAAACAAGTTTGTTGTGATCCAAGAACCGACCAAATTTACCCAAATAACCATCATTAAAAACTTATCTAATTATTCTCCCACATGGATATAATATAACACATTATAAAATCATTAAAGAATCTGTAATAACATAAATAACTTGTAATATCAGTTCTCGAGGTTTACCCATGATCTACCCAAACATCAATTTATGAATACAAGTGGACCGCTCAAGAAAATCATAAAAATGAACATCCTCGAACAACTCTTTTTAAATTCTATAAGTCATCCAAAGGTACAAAATATGAAATAATGAAACCATAATTAACTCTATTAATGTATAAAAGGTTATTTAATTTCTAATTAATGAATATAATGTCTTTATATAGGATATTAAATAGAAGGAGGCATTCGAGTACAAGGTAAGGGGAAATCTCGAACCCAATTTTCTTCCTTCGGGTTCTCCCTCTTTCATTCCATTTTTGATATGGTTACTCCTCAAAGATCATTTTTTCATAATTTACATTACTTTTCTGGGATATACATGTTTTTCACTGGTTTTTATGTCCATTAAAATGTTTTCCAAAAGAATTCTTCTTTCAAGATCTCACCCTTTACCTCTCATTCAAGGTTGATGCTTCTTGTATCAAGTATGTTGTTCCCTCATTCTTTTGGGAATCCAAAGCTTATGAATGTGTTATTATGAGATGAAACCCATTCATTTCCATGGGTTATTTATGTACATGTTTGATATGTGTCCTATGTGGCAATCATGATAATGATAATTTTATGATGTGACGGGTGCACCAAGAATTATATAGCGCAATATGAATGTTTAAATGTGACGGGTGCGCCCGGAATTATATAGCACTCCAATGCATTGGGTAAGGTGATGAATATCATGAGTAAATGTGAAATGATGTGTGAACATGATGGTAGCTTTGTTCACATGTATTTGTGGTAGTTAACCACTAAGACATGATGTTTCATTTTTTTATGCATTGCCACATTTCAAGTCTATTATTTATGCTCCTCTCATGATCATGATTCTTTTCCTATGTCATGATTATGCTCACCCCATGATATATTGTTCTTCTCTATCCTCTTACTGGGCTTCTAGCTCACCCCTTTTGATGTATATCCTGAGGTGGCTACATGTACTAAGGAGAGGACAAGGGCCACTAAGAAGCTAGTGAAGAAGAAGTTAAATAAATGTTTATGGTTGACGTTGTATTTGTCATGCATTGTCCTAGTTTGACTAAGACACTAAACCTATGGATCCTCTATGTGTAATACTATAATGTTGTTTATCTTTGAAATAATGTAATAGTAATGTAAGAAAAAGGATGGGATGTTATAGCCTTGCTGCACTCTTGTTTATGAAACTCATGGGGGATATACTTAGGATAATTAATATTTTCTTTAAAATCCATTATGAAGGATTGAAATGTCAATTACCCCTAATAGAAACCTTTTTTCATTATGGGATTAGCCATGTGTAGTATCTAAATTTATGTTAAGTATTTTATTAAGTTAATATTATACATTATGATTCATACCCTAATCTAGTGTGTACCATTATTTAGAAATGGCATCTAATGGATGGAGGGGAATCAATACTCCTGGGAAAGGTAGGGATCTCCACATTGAGCATGTCAGCACAGTCAATGTTGGAGCAGATTAGATCATCACCATATTGGGACAACTTAGTGAAGTTGTAATGAATAATCATTCCACACACGTGTTGGATCATTTCATGCAGAAGAATCCCCCATCTTTCAGTAGGACTACCTATCCAGGGGTTGCTGAGCAATGGATCATGTCCCTTGAAAAGATATTCCTGGCATTAAGATGTAATGAAAATGAAAATGTTGTACTGCAAGTATACTGTCTCAAGGGTGACGCAGATCAATGGTGTCCCTTAATTATGAATACCATAGAGGAAGAAGAAATATATGATATGCAATGGAGGACTTCTAAGGAAATATTCTTCAAAAAATATTTCCCTCATGTGAAATGAACCGAAATGAAGAGGAAATTCTTTGTCTTAAAGAAAAGGGAAGAATAGAGTGTTGTAGAGTATGAGGCTTCCTTCACAAGGCTAGTTAGGTATGTTGTAGATTATGTACATGACTCAACAGAAAATATTGAACATTTCATTGAAGGTCTTAAGAAATTTCTTTGAAGGGAACGAGCTTCTCAAACATAATCATCATATGATGGAATTGTATCAAGTGCTATCAAAATAGAGAAGGAATTTCCTAGATCAAATCTTTTCAAAGGATACCAAGATAAGAAGCGGTGCATTGATAACAATGGAAAAGGAGAAGAGCCAAAGAAGAGAAAGGGAACAAAGCTTACATGGGTAGAGATTTAGCAAGGAATTGTACATGAGGACCTTCTCACCAATATGGATATTCCTCTGATTAATAAATCTAGCATGGATATCCTTTGTCTTCTCTTTATATATTTGGGAGTTCTCATATGAATAACGTCTAATTTCTTCCAACTATTGAATCTACATATTCTTATGCTCAAGTGCATATGAAAGATTCATATTACATTGTTTAACAGTCCTATATGCATGTTGTTATACCTCCACTAGGAGGTTACAATCCCTTCCAAACACCATCCAATATGGTGACACTCCGATTAGGGTTTTAAAAGTTGTACGGTACACACAAAGTGCATCATCGAATTGAAAACTCCAATATTTCCTATTGGGTAGTACAGTTTTTTCCATGATTTGTTTAACTTACCGATTTGATATTTCTTCTTATCTATTAGTTTAGAGGTGATGTGATGTAGAGACTTTATAAACAACCCCGTACATACAAAGAAAATTTTTCATGTTGTGGTTGAAAAAATGTGAACCCTTATCACTAATGATGAATTTAGGTAAACCAAACCTACTATAAATTTGTGACCTCACAAAATCAACAACCACTCGAGAGTCATCGGACCTAGTGGCCTTTTAATCCACCCATTTAGATACATAGTCAATAGACAATAACATTCACACAAAGCCAAATGAATTTGGAAAAAGGCGCCATGAAGTCAATGCCCCATGCATCAAATATCTCACAAAATAACATGGGATGTTGGGGAATTTCATTCCTCTTAGATATATTCCATGAGAATTGATAAAAAATAATGACTTGAAAAATCAATGGGAATACCTAAATAGATTTGGCCTATAATGTCCTGATTCAAGGGCCTTTCGTGCTGTACATTTAAAACCAATGTGGCACCCACAATCCAAGGTGTGGAAGATGGTCAAAACAGAGGTGAAATCATGGTCAGGGACACACCGACAGACTACATGGTAACTAAAAATTCTCTACAAGTATGGGTCATCCCACATGTACCATCGAGAATCATTCTTATGTCTCTGGGATTGTGAAGTGCTAAAATCAATGGGGACCCTATATTTTTCTAGTAAATTCCCAATGTCTGCATACCGGGGGTAAGGTACACAACATCACAAAGGTTCTCATGTGTGAAGAATTATCCAATGGGGAGGGGTGAGTATACATGATGGTCCAATGGTGGGGAATCCAACTAATGTGGTAAACTACCATATTTTCCACTCCTATCATATCACGAATCTCAAGGTCAAACTCTTAGAGGAAGAGCATCCACCGAATGAGGTGGGGCTTGGCTTCAGGACTCTTTAGGAGAAAACTAAGGGCATCATGATTACAGAAGACATTGATTTTTGACCAGATAAGATATGAATATAATTTTTCCAAGGCAAACACAATAGAAATATGTTCTTTTTCTGTGGTTTTGTAGTTTTCATTAGTAGGCTCAAGGGTACGAGAGGCATATACAATGACATGAGTAGCTTTCTCAACCTTTTGTGATAAAACTGCCCCAACTGCAATGTTATAGGCATCACACATAATCACAAAGGGGAGATCCCACCATGGTGGTTGAATGGTAGGAGGTGATGTGAGACTCCTTTTTAGAAAATTGAAAGAATACTCTCAATTTTTATCAAACACAAACTCAGAATCCTTTTGTAATAACCGGGAAACGGGAAGCATGATCTTACTAAATTATTTAATGAATCGATGGTAAAAACAAGCATTAACCAAAAAATAACGTACGTCACGAAGTCATTTTGGACATGAAAGGGTTGAAATTAATTCAATATTTGATTTACCCACTTGAATTTCAACTTTTGAAATAACATGCCAAAGAATTATCCCCCATTTAAACATGAAATGAAATTTATCGCAATTTAATACAAGATCTTTTTCTATGAAACAAAGGAGGATAAGACCTAGGTGAGATAACCCATCATTAAAGGAAGTTCCATAAACCGTGAAATCATCAATAAAAACATCCTTGAAATTCTCAAAGTACTCTGAAAATATACTCAACATACAATACTGAAAAGTAAAAGGAGCATTAAAAAGACCAAAATGCATTATTCTATATTCAAATGTGCCAAATGGACATTTAAATGTTTTCTTTTCATGATCTTTATGGGATATATGGATTTATAAATAACCCGAATAACCTTCAAGGAAACAATAATGGGACTTAATAGCCAATCATTATAGCATTTGGTCATTGAAAGGTAGAGAAAAGTGGTCCTTCTGTGTGTCATGATTCAGACGATTGTAGTCAATACAGAGTCGCCAATTGTTTTTCACACATGTTGGAACCAATTCACTCCATTAATTTGACACAACTATTATTCCTATTATATTAGGAAAAATTTGCACTGGGATAACCCATTTACTATCACATATAGGATTAATGATCCCTACAGCAAGTAATTTTCTGACTTCCAAATTTACCACTTCAATGAGAGTAGGATTTAACCAGCATTGAGATTATCTTATGGTCTTAGCATCATCATCCAAAATTATATGGTGAATACAAATAAATGGGCTACTCTCAAGAATATATGCCAATGTCCATCCTATTTCCTTTTCACACTCTCTAAAAATATGAAGAAGTTTTGATTTATGCTATTGTGAGAGGTTATTGGCAATAATTATGAGAAATTCTTCAATACCCTCAAGATAGGCATATTTTAAAATATAAGGAAGTGGTTTTAATTCGAACTCTGGGGGTTTTTGGACTGATGGATGGTATTTAGGGGAAGTGAGGTCCACTAAACATTATATCTACTAATGTTTATTCTCTAAGTAAAGAGAATCTATGGATATGAGATTTTAAGAATCATCTATGGTCATGGGTACCTTAGAATGAGAAGACACATTAATAAAAGCACACAATTTACACATTTCAGAACCCACAAAACACTAAAAATAGGACTCAAAACTCAAATCATCCATGGGTGAAGAAGAGTAAAATCTATCAGAGTATGGGTAGAGGAGTGAATTTTGCATGTTTGAATTATTTTAGTGCACCTCCATTGAAAAGACATGATGAGTGGAGTGCTATTTAATAGGGTGTTTTGTAGCCTCAAGGATGTTAAAACTTTCCTTTTCTCCACCAAACTCCATGGATAGCGTACCATTGTGAACGTTGATGATCATATTTGTGGTTTAGAGGAATGGACTCCCATGTATGAGAGGGGAATGTCCTTGTGTTCAGGTATCTTCCATATCAAGAATGTAGAAATCAGTGGGGAAGATGAGAATCTTCACTCTTACAAGGATATCCTCAATCACTCATGTTGGATGCGAAGTACATTGGTTGGAAATTTGTATGATAATGAATGTTGGTTGAATTTCTCCAACAAGCAGAGAAGTATACGCGAAGTGACTCATTACATTAATGAAAGAACTCAAATCCATTATAGTATCAGAAAAGATGGCCTCCACTATGGTACATAGTATCATGAATGTACCCAGATCCTTGAATTTGGTTGGCATTTATTGTTGAATTAAGGCCGAGACATTCCTTCCCATGTTGACCCCCACATTCCCATTCAGCCTTCATCAATGGGTGCAATGTTTTTTAAAAATTTTAGCATTACAGGGAACTTCTTTGACTGCATCCAACAATGGAATATTAACTTGAAATTTTTTAAATGTATCGATTATTTCATAATCAATATCATTATCATAATTTTTATTAAATTTGGAGATTCTTTGGGGGAATGGAAGATGAATGGATTGTTTATTTGAATATCACTGATAATTTTATTTCCATTTTTATTTTTTTTCATCTTAGGAATATTTTATGGGTGGAGAAAGGTTTTATCCACTTGGGGTACATACCTATTGCATATAATTACTAGAAGGAGTAACTTCTTTATGACTATGAAGTGTAATAACACATGCGTTACCTTTTTCCATCGGATTGGCAATGGGTCGGGATGGTAGTTATCCAGAACCTTGCATCTTAAGTTCACCGATGGTGTCCTCTAATTTTCCCACTTGAGTTCATAGGTCTGGAATTGTCGATTGTGTGGTCTGTTGGAACTGGAGGTTCTGGGTTTCTATTAGATTCACCATATCCTCTAGTATTAGTTCAAATGTGAGAGGATGAGATGATTTTTTTGATATGTTTATGTATAAAAAGTTTCCATACCTTGGCCTTGTGGATACAAATTCTACTTTGGGTATCTTGAGTTTCCTCCTTGTCGGTATTGGGGTTGTTCTTGCCACCCGAGATTTGGATTTGGCCTGAATTGCTCATTCATGAAGGGTGGTTCTTGTTGGAATGGGCGCCCCAGGAACACTGCTGCACAAGGCTTAGATGTATCCTGATGTTGTGGGTATTGGTCAAAAAAATTAGTGTTATCAGAACAAATACCACAATGTAATGGAATAGAAGTAGAGTGTGAGTTACCTGGTTCTTGAGCTAATTGCTTTATAAGGGTATGAATATCATCATGTTTATTATCTAGCTTTTTTTCTAGTGCTGAGTTACTTACCTCATGAACTCCCCGCATTAGTGAAATTGCTCGTGTACCAAATTGTTGTGCATTTTGAGGCATGATGGCTATTACGTCACGAGCGACAGAATGAGTTTTGTCAACAATGGAACCACAAGCTACATCATCCATCATTCCATGATCTATGGGGAAAAGTCCCTCAGAGAAGTATTGGATTAATATTTTTTCACTAATTTTGTGGTGGTGGAAACTTCAGAAACGAATTTTGAATCCTCCCAGTATTCATGAATGGTTTCTTCTTGTGATTACCTAATGCCACAAATTTATTTCCTAGTTGATACAGTTCGAGAGACAGGGAAGAAATTCTGTAAAAAGTGTCTCTTCATGTCATTCTAGCACCAAATTCTGGTAGGTAGATAGAATATCCATTCTTTGGCTACAACATCAAGGGAGAAAAGGAAGGCCCTAAACATAATTAGGTCCTCAGACACATTTTTGGGTTTCATGGTGGAGTAGAATATGTGAAACTCTTTGAGATGTTTGTGAGGGTCCTCACCAAGAAGACCAGGAAAGTTGATAATTAGGTGGATAAGTCCTAATCTCAGCTCAATGTTGGATGATCCCTCAGGATATTGGATTTACGCAGGTTGGTACTCCATATACAGGGTGGTCAGTTCTTTTAAAGTTCAATTATTTGCAGCCATGTTTTCATAGGTTTGATTGGGTTCAATTTTGGATTGGTTTAAGACCACTTTGGGTTCCTCAGTGTTACTTTATTGACCTTATTTGGATTCCTTGATTTGTCTGTAAAGTGACTTTTCAATTTTAGAATCAAATTCAAGTAGAGTTTCTTTACGAGATCTTGTCATGCAACATTGATGTCCAGTTTGATTGATTGATTGATTGTTGTTTTTTTATTTTTTTTGTAATATTTTAATGTAAGATGAATGAAATAAAAAAACATAGTAAATGAAAGGAATAATGAAAATATAATGTTATACTATAAAATTAGAGTGATAGATGGAGAAGAAGAAATATTGTGAGAGGAAGAACAGACAAGATCAACAAAAAAATAGGAACAAAAATCTAAAATAAAAAAAATAAAATTGGGTGGGGCAGTAAAATGAGTAATAATTAAGAAGTAAAATAAATAAATAGAAGGAAATAATTAAAAAATGATGTTGTATCCCTTGAAATGGCACTAAAATTAGATCGCGTTGTCGAGCGCGCCAAATTAGTTATTTATTTTTAAATAGAATTTCTGCAGTATAACAGAAACCCTAGGTTCTCTCTCGATGGAGCCTTAGACCATTAATTCAAATAATTTAGCCTGATTATGAAATTTAATAATGAAAATTGAGTTTTATAATACTTGGGACTGATTTATAAATATTACAATATAAAATGATAGCAGTAAAACAAACTAGAAATGAAAAATATTAATTAAACGTTATCAACCCAGGGGATTATTGTGATGATCATCCTTCATCGCTTCAAGAGAAAGGGTATAGATATTTTAATCCCTATTTTGTAACAACTATTAACAAAAATTTTCTGAGTTTATACTAGGATACCTCATAGTGTTCAGTAAAAAGACACACAATGATTCACCGGACATCGTCGATGATTGGGTGATCTGTGTTCGACTTCATAATTGAAAATCACCAAGGAAACACACGAAAAGATGATGTTTTGTCAAGGTTTTTATGTTATTTCTATGTGATACCATGACATAAATTTACAAGGCCTTGAAATTTTATTTTTGAGTTCAATTTACCAATATGAACTACAAAAACACCCCAATTGAATGAGGGAGGAAAAAGAGATGAACGGTGTGTGAAACATCAATTGAAAGGGTACACCAAAACATGATCATTTGAGTTTGAGTATAACATAACAGTATATAAAATAATTAAAGAAAAAGAGAGGATGAATAAAAAAACATACTACCTATAATTAAAAAGTTCCTTTAAAATAACACAAGTATGAAGATTGGGATTACATCGCGTTCCTCCCCGAGTGATCACAAGGGGTTTAGAAACTCAAGGGAGGGGAGGAAGAAGAAGATATTGAATTAGCACTTCCCATAGCCTCCAGAACTTTTAAGAATGATGGGGAGAAACTTTTGGGACTCTAAAATGTTATCACCTTGCCTCCTGGTCGAAATCCAAAATGGGGTACCCAAGGTTCCAATTTATGGAAAAGTGGGATGTGGTTTTTGGCACACTAGTTTCGATAATCCGGTTGGTCCATGATTTGGGCTGGTCAGACACTATTAAATCCCTTCGGAAAAAACTAAAGAGTTATTTTCAAACATCTTTTCTACCTCCATGGAATATTTTGAGTCTAGATATGAAATATAATAAGAGATATTTCCAAAATATAGAAGAATGGTTTTGACCCCGTGAAGATCCTCTTTATTGGACAGATCAGTTTGTATGGGCCTCTTAATAGACGAATTTGTCATTGGTTCCATCATATGCAATGAATCTCATTAAATTTAGGACGAGCACAAATTTTTTAATCCCATTTGAATGTAGGGTTTCATAGAATTACACGTTTTTATTCCACTGGAGTCCTTGGATCATGTGCAGATTAGACAATTTTTTTTGGACTTCACAATGTGTCATCCAAATCACCTCCACCAACAATATAATTATCAAAACAAGTAAAATTTCCCTTTTTAAAAGTGTTAAAAACCAAATAATTGAATCAAATATGGAGTGAATTTTTTATTAAACTTTTATTTTTCAATACAAAACCAGTTTAATACATTGGTATAAGGGTGAAATAAAACAGTGAATCTAGGTACGATCAGTCACCTCCCACTATGGGACACCATGACCTACCAAGGATCCCAGTCTTCCATACTACACGCATCTCATTAACACATCACCAACACTACTTTGGAATGATTTACAACCAAGAATCACCATCGCTCCACCATCATCTGCAAAGAGTTGAGAACCAACGTTTCATGTGGAATTACTTCTACCAAACCAATGGAGAACATTCAGTATGCCCTTAATAGTTAACAACCAAAACATAATGGTCCACCACAACAATCAAAGAAATGGTCCCCTGCATAACCATGCTTCCTAACATGGTTTCATAGAGAATGATATATGCTTATCCCATTTGAAATCATTCCATAGTACTGCATTCCCAAATGTAGACATCATTAGAGCCTTCAAGATTTCACACATTCGTATGACCACTTTTACTCTGATTTGATTTACAAAATCCAATCATAACCGGATAATATCCCAACTCCCACATACTCACATAACCATGTCTCTTGGTCCATCAACATCATCATCCCATGGATATCTCAACGTCTCACTGACATCCAATCCATTCGCACAGACATGCTTATCCATATGACCACCCTCACCTTGGGCGTCACCTTAAAAAATATTTTCACCATGATTTAGTCACCCTTGTCTCTTCCGCTTGAAAAACCCTTCTAGACAATCATTAATCATCATTCAAACTGATGGATTAGGCATCCATATGATACAACCATTTGAAAAACATTATAAACTACCAAAAGCACTCGAGTACACTTATTAATGAACCACGGTAAAAATATACCATTTACTAACACTCAATTGTAAACATCATACTCAATTCCACCTTTCAAGCATATCATATCTTCATATTCTATGGCACCAGCATCACTGGGCTATGATCCAGTAAGGTCACCCTTATTTATCTCATACTCCCAATGCATAACCACGACTGAAATCAAATCAGCAAACCATAAACCTTCCTCATAGCCTTCCCTATAATCAAAAAAAAAAACGACTGGTCCATAATCACAAGGTCAAAAAAAACTGAAAAACTATCCTTAAGGTCCAGTATTTTCTCTATATGGTCACTACCCATGAGAGTTTCTACACTTGTATTACTGAACAATGCATCATGCCCCGATGGCACCAATAATACCAAGGGTTCTCTAATCACATATCCTATGACATATCATGACTAGAAAGGCCTCATAATCCAAATCCAATTTCTCGATCTAGGTCACTCTCACTACCCCAAAAAACAACCCATAGAAATGGTCAAATCGGCCACAAAAGGAATTATCACTACCATATTCTCCCAAAGTTAAATCATTACACCTCCTTTCATAATTAAATCCTCTATATTTGAACTCAATCATTCATATTTTAATCATTCCATTCACTAGATAGTTTGAAAGTCCATACCATATTCACGAACATAATCCCAAAAAATTTCCACAGTATAACATTTTGATGAATGATCGATAGTATTTAAACCAAAGATTAAAAAAATCTTGCACCATCAGCCTTAAAACCCCCCCTCCACATGAATTATTCCAATGGTCATCATCAAACATATAACACTACCCTCTTCTATCCCCGCTATGGGTCATGGACAACATGGGATAAACTAAATTACTTAATCAAATAGCTCTCATAAAACTATTTCTTAAATCATTTCCTATTTTACAAACTAAATATTTTCTCATTTTCACATTCCCAATTTCATGAAATTTTATAATAATCATTTTATCACATTTAAACCATTAATTAAACAACGATCATTATCCATTTTACCATCAATATAATAATATTTGTCTTTTAGACAATATTCAATCCTTACAATTACAAAAACAAAAAAATTTAACCAATACATAATGTTTCTTTATACAAAATATTCATTAATAATACATTTACATTATTTTAATTTACCCACATGAGTTAACATTATTAGTCATTATTTCCTTCAACTGTTTCATGAAAATACAATGTAATCAACTCTCTATTCCCCACACACCAATCTTGTGAGTGCCTATCATGATTCATGCCACCTATATCCTTAGTCTCCTATAATGATGCATGAATTCATGATATGATGACATTCCATCCATGTGGAAAATATCATAAAATAGCCACATCGTGCAACATGTGTATCACCCAATGTTGAAATGTCATTCAACTATAACAACACACATTGAGAACAACAATTATCACCCTCTGTAACATGGGATTTCCCTTGTAGAAGGGTTAGATAATCCTGTGAATAAACTCATTTTCATGCCCCGAAACATTCCTAACTTCTTATATTACATACCCAAATAGTACTTTATAGAATATACCTCCCCTGATACCATTTTTTAACATCAATGAACTGGTATCCACTAAACTGGTGCCCTGATCTGGGTCACCAGATGACCTCAAGTATTCCTCCCCATATCCTAAAGGCTTCTTACTTGTAAAGATGGTAAAAAATTCACGTGGGGAGACTATACAATATTTACATGTGTAATAAACAGAATAAAATAAAAAGAATAGTGGGAAAATATACAATGTCTCATGAAAACGCGTATCTAACTATCTCCCAAAATAGGGTAAAACAACAACCAATAGTAAATAAATCATGTCATAATTCAATGCTATGTGGAAAACCCCAAAAATAAAGACAAACTTGGAATCCCAATAGTGGTCCTGATTCCATATCTGGATCCTCATCCATGAAAATTCCAAACCCAACTCAACTCCATAGCACCAGGGCCTTTCCCTTTTCCAGACGCACAACATTGAATTCCTCTTGGGTATGCAATAACGGCCTGAACATGGTGTGATTACAAATCAGTAGGCCACTACCGATGGTGTCTACAATGCATCTAGTCTAATATAAAAACCATGAAATTAATAAAAAATGACATGTAAACATGAAAAACTCATGTAATTTTAGTTAACAATCATTACTTTAACCCTTTCAATCATTAATACCATTTCTAACTTTTACACCCTCATCATTACTTAATCAATTATCTTCACATGTTCTATGGTTTTGGAATATACATTATCTATACATGGGTATAATGAAATCAAACTCTATGCATAAAGGAACCAACCAATTCCCTATCTCAATATGGATAATCATATCACAACCAAACATTGTACGCCTGGAAACCTCAGTCCAGGTGGAATGAAACCATTAAGAAAATATATCCTCTCTACCATTCCCTAACCTATGCATTTTGGGGTGGAATTTAGAGAATTGATCTAAATCAACCCATGAGTGTAGAACCTCAAGTAAATACCCACACTACACAACCAAGTGGAAATTCATATTTATATATTCACCAGATACATATCATGTTACAACCATACACAATAAATCCAAATTACAAACATATTCCATTACTATTGACATGATAATTGAAATAATTCCATAACACCTTAACACATTTGTAATTACATTACAATGATGTCTATCCCAATTCCCATCCCTATACCATAAACCATTAAGTATATTAGAAAATTACCATATATTAGACAATATTCATCAATTCCTATACTTTAACCCATTATCTCATTTATCATTTATCATGTAAAATTCTTATATCACATGGTACAACTACATAATTACATTCAACCCATTATGTATATCCCATAATTCCCATGTATTAACACATTAAACATATTCATCAATTTCTTTATTACATATCATTTAACATATTAAACATTTATCATTCCATTATCCATTTAAAATTACACCATTCCATATTCACTAAAGCTCTATGGAATTTCTAACAAAATTCATTAACCATTCAATATAAACTAATTTAACCCATTTTTTCCATTTTTGTGTCATTCTAGACAACCCCATTATTACATTATCAATCATAGGTTCAACTAACCATGAAAAATATTAATCATTAAATTACCCTAGCATCATGTTCATCTTAGTCTCTATCTATACAAAATTCAATTTCATACATAAAATTTTTGTTTTCCAATATTGGGAAGGTTGGTACATCCTATAGGGGCCCTAAATTAGTCATATCATCATCAATTCATCCCACAGAGATCATGAGGGGTAAAATTTGTTATTTGGTTTCTCATTTTACAAAATCTCAGTAATGTAACAAAAATCCCAATAAGGGGATGATAAGAACAAAACATCTCATGAACAAATCTATATAAAAACTATATGATATAACATGTATATTAGTTACCTAGGATGTGATGACGAACACAATTCTAAACATGGCCTTAGACCTAGATTAAAACACCTATTTATGATTTCATCAATATTAAACCAGAAAATAAGGGTTTGATATAATTGTAAGAAGATCTCCCATGGTGAGACCCCTAATCTGGAAAAGAGAAGAACTGAGGAGATTAGACATACACATGGATTTGATCTATCACTGACGGAACTCCAAAATGAATAGAGATAAAGATAAACCATTCTTGGAAGTACTTGAGGGATATTTTTTAATCACTATGGTTGAGAGTGAGACAATTTTTGGGTAAATAGGGTATAACATAAAATTATATTGTTGGAAATTTTGTAATTTTTTCAAACGTTACTCGGCTACATGGTTTACCCGCACGGTTTGTCAAATCATGGACAAACCATTAACAATACACTATAAAAAGGGAGCGTGGTCACACAATTACTTACAAATATCACATTTGTTTTACAAATTGTGCACTATCCATGAAATATGCCACTGTTTAAGGTTGCATGGTTTTCTTGGGTAGGTCTCCTAGTTTAGCTAACCATGCACAAACTGTTCCCCTTACACATATTGGCCTCGTTTCTCTTTACCTTCATGTTCTGAACTCCCAGAACACCCCTATTCCCCTTATACACCCATGAAACATTTCATTTACTCTATAAAATGAATGAAACTAAAATGTATAAATGAGTACATATCTCCATGAAGTCTGAGGTCATGAAAATAATTAACTGAAATAATTAAAGCTATTTCTTAACGAATATACATTTTTATTTTAAATAATTATTATTTTAGATATATAGTGGAGGTAAAATGTGTATACAAATAGAACACCCAATTATATTCATGACGCATTATTTATGTCAGTTGGATTATTGATCATCTAATAAAAAAATCAGATCTTATATCATATGAACATGTCGATGAATTTTATCATTTTTTAAAATTATTATTGCGTTCCTATTATAATAGAAAATTTTAATTAAATGTTCAATTTATACATGAACTCATTTATTGTAATGTTCAATGATTATAGAAATTAATTTTACAAATACATCACATGTTATTTAATAGAAGATCATAATAATGGGATTTATATAATCAAATTTTAAAATAGTGTTGGAAATTTTCAATGAATTTGGTCTACATGACTCTATCACACCTAGTTGTAACGTCCATAGATTTTTTATTTAAATTATAGGATGTTACCAAATCAATATAAAGAGTTATATTAATGTTAAATTATAATAAAATTTTTAGATATTTGTAAAAAATTAACGATGAATTTACAGTGATCTATTCATTGGAATTAGTGAAAGGGTGATATAGCTTCATGAATAAGTACATACAAATATGTGTGGAAATACATCATTTAAATATATTTTTAGATAATCTTATATCATTATATTTATGGATAATTTTTTGGGAAATTTCATATCTTCTTAATGAGGTATAATTCTAAATGAGTTTGTATATTTATGGATTAAATGAATAAAGTAGATATTTATCTTGGTTGGAAGAAAATGGAAGTATTAGCATACCATGGTTGAATGTATACTAAAAAATATTTCATCAAAGATCGATGTGAGATTAAGGATATTATCTCAATGAACACACCTATATACACCAATGTTGAATGGTATCTACGGGATGATGAACCTCACTATGATGGACTTGGTGATGTCAATGATGATTTATGAAAGTATTCTATTATACATTTAGTGATATTCATTATATAATGTTTCCCATATTCTAAATGAATATAGTAAGAAACCAAATTCTATATTGGTTGATGTGTTAGAGTAAATATGTTTTGTCACATTTTTATGTGTGGAGTTCGGAAGAGTTTTTTAGACTATCTCTAAAAAACTATTCAACCCAATTCAAAAGAATTAAATTTTTATGATATCACATGGAAACAATGGTATATTATCCATAATATATCTCCAAATGTGGTAATTTTAGAAACACATTCCATATTACATTATGGGAAGTGTATCATCAAATTATACAATTGGTGGTATATAAATTACCTAATGTCGATGCTCAAGATACACAATATTTGTCCTATGAAAATATTCCTAAAATCATCAAATAGGTTTTTACAATGATCCATATAGTGAATGTGTTCACTAGTTAGGTTTGATATATAATGAGATGTAGAAAAATATTCATCAGGGATAGTGACTCACTATTAGTTATTAATAATGACCAATTGTCTCATAATGGATTAGTAAGTTATATTGATGTCTCCAAGTGTAATTAATCATAGAATTCTTAGATGTATTACATATACCAAAACCATGTATTGGTTTTGGTTGATCCATTAGTGGATATAATTCCCATGGGGTTAAAATTGGTATTCAGGAATAGACTACATATGGATAATAATATCTGTATGTATAGGGAATTAATAGTTTCTATTGGGAAAATAAAACAATAATGCATCGAATTTTATAAAATATTGTAACTAGTTTCTATGTTTAAATCTATTAAATCTATTCTTACCATAGAATCTTATCATGATTATGATATTTTTAAAATGAATTTCAATATAGACTTCATTAATGGGAAACATAGAAAATATGAATATATGAGACAACCCAATGTTTTTATAAATCCAATGAAATTAAAAAATATATACACGTTTTATAGATCCATTTATAGGTAGAAGGAAGAATTGATATCATGGAACATTCAATTTGGAAAAGAAAAAAATATAATATAGTTTAATAAATAATGAATATTACCCACTTGCATATAAGAGGTTTTGTGGTAGTTCTATAAAATTCCATGTAGTATATGTTGTTGATATATTTTTTATGGTAAATGAGATACATGTATGATAGACTATTAATGTAATATAAAATAAATTATTCTCTATAATAAACATTGATTAAGTTTCTTATATTCTAAATATAAAATTCTATCATGACATATCCATGAGGATTCTTCGACTATGCCATGGTATATACATTGAAAAGGTATAAAATAGATTAATTAGATAACAAACCATGTGACGTTTTTTTGACATAATATGGTATAAATTTCTCTACGAGAATGCTTTAATATAAATTAGATGATATAATGTTGATTATAAGGATTACATACATATCGGTGATAAGTTGTTTTTGTGTATACTCTTATATATACCTATAATTATGTTTATATGCCTTGATCATAATGTTTATATGTCAAGAATACCCTATTGAGAAGCATTTTATAGTTATGGATACTATAATGAAGCATTTAAGTTTTATTATGGATATATTTATTTTTAATGGAGATTATGAGGATCTTGAGATCATAAGATACAAAGATGAAATTTTTCTGAGAAAACTGAATGACTGAAATCACAATATTGACATTTAATGAACCATTATAGAGAATATTTGAGAATAAAGAGCTCAATACATCTTGATTCCATCAGTTTTAATGAATATTCATATAATATTATATACTATAGTTTGAAATAATATACAATTTTCAAGAAAAAAATAATATTTGAGATCTATTTTGTTTATATTATAAATTTGTAATCACACTATATTATTACAACACTATATAGGTGTTCTTATACAATAATTTGTGGCCACACCTATAGAAAATCCATAAATATCCAATGTATCCCTATTACTGGGTTATTCATAGATGAATGAGGTTTATTTGAAAATATTTTATATATAAGAGAACATGGATAATATAATGACTAAAAGCTTATCTCAGTGGAAGAAAAAGGATTACATATGTGAAAAAAATTAATGTTATTAGGGGTTGGATCATGTGAAAGGATTCCCATTTGGTGTTTTTATACTATAACTAATATACATTACACAATCTATTACAATAATAATCAAGTAATTGAATAATTTTTAATATCATATCACATTATGAATGTTCTTCTAAGTAAAATTATTGTGATAATAACCATAGTTTATTTTTCACTTGTAATTATTTTAATAGTTTTGTAGTGGTTAACATGAATTTTGCAAAAACAATCTTAATCATATTCCCTATGTTTATATTTACACTATCTAATAGGGAATTTATGGTGTTATATTATCTTGTGTTGTAGGACTATAATTCATTGAGACTTCTTTTCATGAAGTTCAATCTTGGTAATTACTAATATTAGAGGATATGAGGATAGATCCACTAATAAAATTTACACATGTTCTTTGTTATTTTATATTCCTATATGTGGACATGTGTATTGATCCATGGACTTTTGATTATTATTATGGTATATTAAGAATCAATAAATTTGATGTATTGTTGAAAACCATGTTGAAATATTATCATGAAAAAGAAGGATTGAAAGGGTTTTACCTATGTGAATTAGAATTAATAGATGATTCATGAAAGGATTAATTCCTCCATAAATTTGATGATAATATAAGTGGACCTTTAATATTTATGGAACTATCTGATTAAAACTATATCCTTGATTGTTTCTTGTTGAGTTCTTTTTTATTAGTCAATGATTGAAAAATTGAGCATACTGGATTATGAGAATAGTATACATCTTACATGATAAAATATCAATTCACTAGGATTATATTAAATATTAAGAATTTGAATTATACCATGGGATCCAAACCCCCTCTTGAACAATTGACTATCTCACTATCTTGACCAACAGACCATCTCACAATTAAGATTTTTTTATGTCCCTCTATATATGTTTTTTCTCACCTTTATGCTAGTCCCTAATTGGAATAATAAAAAATAAATATTTAAATAGAATGATAATCTACAAGTAATGGATGGATTCCAATGAGGACTCCTTATTTTAATGGAAATTTGTAGGTCTATTAGAAATATTGAATCGAGTATTTTCTCATGTATATTATACCTGATATGAGAAAAAATATAAATTAATTATCATTAGTTTTTTATTATTATATTTCATTAATATTTATATCTTATATAATCTATATTTTTTATAAACTAATCAATTCGCTAGATCTCTAATTGTATTTATAGATCTGGATATGACGGAATAATAAAGAGGGGATTGAATTGGAAATATTTTAAAATTTAAAACAAATATTATAGTAAAAATATTTATTTAATTAAAAATTAAATTTTTTGATAAATAGATATTTTTATAGAATTTATGATCAAAATTATCCTTCTTATACTCTTTAAAATCTCATCATTTGTGTTTTCCACACACAATAATGCAAACAGGATTTCCGAGGGGAATCAAAACATTTTTCAACCATTAATTTTCAACCTATATACACAACCAAAAAATAAATCTATTCCTTTTTTTCACACCAGAAAACACGAACTAGAACTATTATTTTGAAATAATAGCAGAGTAAACCTTACCTTTATCTTGATAAAATGAAAAATCAAAAATAAAATCATTCAATTAGATTAATTCATAACCACTATAGCCTACATTTTAATCATGTAAGAATAAATTGAAAAAACATTTTATATAGTTTTACCACATGAAATAAGAAAATGATACTGAGTTTATAATGTAGACAGTTATAAAAAACTAGAATATAAATCCTGAAAACTAATGAAATATTACCGATATGGTTACTGGTATATTTAATTGGTAGATAATCAGGCCTTCTAGATATCTAAAATAATTCTTAGGAAAAAGTCAAAATTATTGACTAATGAAGAATCTCATTATGTTGTTGGAATTAATTATGTCAAATAGTATATCCCACACCTCAAATTTATCTTTACTACTCCTCACTACAAGATGAGATCCTCTTATTATTGAATGAACAAAATAGAGTATATTTCTTTTGTGAAAATTAAAAATTCACACATGAAAAAATTAATAATAATAATTATATTTTGATGGGGACTTCCTTAAATATTACGATAATTGTTACCAATAAAAATAAATATACAAAAAATTAATTAAAAACAACACATTATACACCCAAAATAATTAAGCAATCATTTCCCATATTTACATAAATAAATCATTTAATAAATCATATTTTATTATATCGACAAATTTAAATTTTATATATTAAACTTTAATAAAAAATTTATCAATGGATAAAATATTTAATTAATAATTATTTTTATAATTCAGTCATTCTGATAAATAATCTATTTTTCAATCATTTAGTCAAACATATGAGCCACTCTATACATAGTGTATAATCCAATATTCGTATTTTGTGTTTAGACCAATGTATGAATCATTCTAGAATAAGTGTAAATATTAAAAAACATTAATCATTAAATTGTGTTAAGTAATTATCAATGCATTCAAATAATATCAATGATAATAATAACTAGAATAATAATTGTAAATAGTTGAAAAATAAATTATAATTAATCAATTAATAATAAATACATAAAAAATATTTTATCAATCATTTATTTATTATATAATTCGTGAGTTACACATAATTAATTAATTTTTTAAATTTTTATTTTAGAAAAAATAATAAAAATAATTATTGAATTTTTAATTTTAGAAATGAAAAAATGGAAAGGAAAATTAGATTCCAAAAAATCACCCAATTTTTTATAATGGAAAAATTCAATATAGTTGCAAATATTCTCCCTCATATTATAGTTGATAAAAAATATCTAGCTATGATAAATTTTATCCCCAATAGTTTTAATCCTTTTCTTTATAACTGTAAATAAATAAAAAAATAGGTGATCCCACAAAGAGAAACAATAATAGAATGAGTAAGAAATCTGTTTTGTAGGACATTTATGATAAATATAAAATTTCAACTCATGATAAATAGAATAAATATGAAGTTTTAAAATCAAAACTATATGCCAAAACATGATTTTAGTGAGAATAAATCTGCATGCTTTAAACAGTTTTTTCTGCCAATATTTTAAATAATTTTATAGATAAATAAAAAATAACATAATAAATAGTAAAAGGACGCTTTAATTTTAATTTCTATTATATGTTTAAAAAACAAAAACATAAAAATATAATTTGGAAATTTCAAACATATTGTATAAATATTTAAAAAAGTATATTACAAATTAGTGTGAACTCCCCTAGAAAATACATTAAAAGCTACAAGGATCCAAAAAAATTATTTTTCAAAATTCATGTAATTATATAGAAATGAATTTTTAATGAAAAAACCATATATAGTATTTTAAAACATATATCACATGTACATTGGACCAAATTAAAAAGTATAATTAATTGGATATCAGTTTACCATAATAGTAAGTGACATTTAGAATTTTTAATAATCAAAAACATAAATTAACAATAGTAAAGAGTATCCCAGTATAAAATAATATATTATAATAAAAGTATATTTATACTAGTTATAAATAAAATAAAATTCATCAATTTTGAATTTCGGATACCCTTGGACCAATCAAATTTGTATAAGAATCTTTAAGAACGGATGTTTTTGATGGTTTATATAGTTTATCATTAAAATAAAAAATTGAAAAAAATATCACTTTTGAGTAGTATATTAGATATTCCATAAACTATAATCAATTTCATAATGGAATAAATAAAAACATTAACAAAACCATCTGGTTAAATATTTTCCTTTCTAGTTTTTAAATTTTTTTCTTATACATATAAGGATAAAATATATTATATAAAAGTATATTTTTTCATTTTACATAAAACATAATTTTTAATATATTTATCTTCCAAGAACAAAATCACACCAATTTTCATCAAAATATATATTTCTAAATTTAACAAATCATTATAATTTTTAACAAACTCTAAATCATTAATAACATTTTCTTTAGAGGAAGATGAAGTAATCCCCAATTTTTAATTTTCCTCTATAAAAATTAAATATTCATCACTTCCAGGATAAATTTATTTTCATTAATTTTAATATTTAATTAAATAAAATTTTTAAAGATATCATTTTCCTCGTTATGATTGAAAACATTATTATAAATGTTTTTCGACCCTATAAAACAAATATTTAGATTTTTATTTCTTTTTATTTTTTCAGCTCAAATAGTAACAACATTAGTATATTAATAATAATTATTATTTTCTAAATATTAATATTATTCATTGAATTTTCATAAATAAGTTTAAAATTAATATTATAATCAATGTTTTCACTTAATAATCCTTTCACACAGATATTTATAGGATTCCGATAAGATTCACAAAAATAGAAAAATAATATGAATGAGTAGGAGAAAACAAAATATTAACTTCTTTCTACACAAAAAATGATTACCAGTATTTTTTAATTAATATTGAATTACAAGAATATTAATTATTCAAACCACTACATGTAACCAATTCCATATTTACATTCTCCTTGAAATTTTTTAATTTTCAGTTTTGATCGAATTATTTATATTTGAAATGTAACTATATATTTTTATATTGTTTTCTTTCTCATCATGATTGATTATTTTGTTTAATTTTAAATTACTGTTACAATATTTATTATCCACTTCTTTCAATCATTAGAAATACTAGAATAATAATAAGAACAATTTAAGGTTATTATAGATTTAATTGAAATCATTTTCTTCTTTTAATTAAATACATTCTTAATCATATTCAACTAAATAACATATTGAATTTGAACAACTAATTTCATCCAATATATATTTATTAATGTTCTCTAATTCATTAAATTCATCATTTTTGGAATTTCATAGTTTTTATTGTAATGTTAAAACTATTTCATCCAAACCAATGTTTTCTAATGATTTATCAAGAGTACCCATCCTGTTCGGAATTATTATGAACTTAGTAAACATAAGATCAATAGTTAAATTTACCTTTATCATAAATTCTCGGTACTCATCCAACAAAATTCCAAACAACATTCTAAAACTCCTCAAATCCATAATGAGTAACTTGTAAAATATCCAAATATTATTAGTAATTTGAAATGATGACAAATTTTTAAGTTTTATATAAATGTAAAATGTATATTACTGAAAACCATAAAATTAATCACATTCCTAGGTACATCATTTCTTGTAAGGTTTTCAGGGTCATATTTACGTAAAAAATAATGTTTAATCATTATAGTGTATGGATGGTTGTAATCGTATGTGATATATACATCCATTAAAAAAATTAATTATCTAAAATAATTTAATTCAAAATAATACTGTCTTATTATAATCAATATATAATTTAAACTTTGTCTTTCCATCGATAAAAATCATTCCCTTAGATATTTTATGAATTGAGAAAAAAATTTCTAAAAAAAGAAATGAAAAGAGACAATATATCCTAATTTGAGATTGCTTCTATACTAATTGTTCATCTATACATAGGTATGCCTAAATGATCATGAATTTTGTGAATTGGAAATTCTGAAAAGAATAAGCATCTTAATAGAGATAAAATAATAATGTAGTAGAATATTAAAAATAATGAACACAAGATATTTTTATAGTAGTTTGAATCTATTAAATTAGACATCATTTCATCACACTCTCAATGATGTTGAATGAGAAAAAAATTAAAGAGATGTGAATTTTGATGGGGATTCATAACCATTGACAATAATTTCTTTTCCACATTGTTTTAAAATCCAAAAAACCGCACTCTACCTTTTTCACAAATATAGGGACAACCCAAAATCTTCCTTTTGAAGTAGGGGAAGAAGAAAAAACAAAGTTATCCGGAGCCAATGAACAATAAAAAATTAATTCCATTTATTAGACGATGGAACAACCAAATTTTTGTTCTTTTTAATCTAGTAATAGTAACAAAAAACTAGAGTTTAATTTGTAGTATAACCCCAATAAACATGATGAAAACAATTAATTTATTGTGAAATTAGTTACAATAAAAAAATAAAAAAAAATAAAACATCCAAATTATTATTTTTTTATGATTATAACATTAATAAACACATGGGATATAAAACATCTATACCTAGAGGATAATATCAAGGAATCCAATAATGGTAGTGATAGAATATTAATTTCATTCATTATTAAACTTTAGTATGTTTAATATTATAGTCCGCATAATTTATGAATCACTACTACTCTTAAAAGTTATACATCAACCAATTTAATAAAAAACTATATTATCTTATTTCAAAGTGTTGTATCCACCTATCATGAATAATTATTGTTATTAAAATCCAATGGAGACTTCATTATATATCCCAATAGCAATATGTATAACAAAGTAATTAAAATTTTTATTAAATCATCATATAATAATAAACATTTTTATTCAATATAACACTACATTAAATCATGAAACACAACATCTTCTGTTGTTACAACTAATATTAATTTAAAAAAATTAAATTTCTGGAATAATTAAATTAATAAATTGAATTTTAAATTACTTACATATTATTATTATAATAATAAAATTTAGTTATGCATTTTATTCTTACTTATTTATTTTTTATTTGAATAATTTTGTCAAAAATATAAGTCAATCATGACAAACAAGCTAATTCACGTTTCTATAGGTGTATTGGAATAATTCATTTAGTCATGTGTGTGTTTCAATCTTCATATTAGTTTTTATGTAGAAAATATGAATCAATCTACGTGTGAGTAATTAAATCCAATGTATTATTCATTCTAGAAATATAAAAAAACTGTAAACAAAAATCAATAAATTTAATTATAAAATTAATAATTTATCCAAATAATAATAATATAAATATTAAGAAAAATAATTAATAACAATAAATGAATAAATACTAATTAATGCATAATTTTAATAGTATTATTTTCTTATAAAAGAGGTGAAATATTCAAAACATAATACAATTTATTCTATTCAAAAATCATGTGAGAGTGGATTGAAATTTTTTGGGGATATATTAATTATCAAAAAGAAAAATATAAAATAGCTAAGGTCCAACAAATAGTTATAACATTCTCATATTTCTCTACATTTTGATTGATGTGTTATTAAAATTTAATCCCATACATTAAGGAAGACATCTTAATTCCATATATAAGGAATCCTATATGTCCACAAAGTATATCTATCCAAAATCTTTATTAAATTACATTTTAATTTAATAAATAAAATAATACGAATCCCTATACTGATGAATAATGAATATTTTGGTTATTTTTAAATGGACCCTGAACCCACACACCTGAATCTAGTTCTACAAATAGAAACATTTCATTGATCTGATTGATATAAAAAAATAGAAACAATTTTGTCAACATAAAAAGTACCACATAAAAAGAAAACATTGGATCACATACATACTAAAATAAATTTATGGTTTAGAGTTTCAATAAATTAATGCAAAATATTAAATAAACCATACTCTTGACTAAAACTGAGTATATTTCCCATTGTACCAATATTTTCATATTTCATATTAAATCTTCAATATCTCCCAAATATTTCATCAAATATCAATTTAGTTTAGAACAAAATAATTTATCATCAATATAAAAAACCTTGTGAAAATTTTAAAAAAAAGAAATGTGATATCAAATTCCTTATAAGGGTAAATATAAGAGTTAAAAATTTAATATCCTCAATAAGCATAAGATTGGAACAATGGTATTTGGAAACTATCAATGTTCATGAGAATAAGCAATGATAATTTAAACAAATCAATACTATGATTATTAAAATTGAAAAAAGGAATAAAAAATTATCAATAGAAAGATTTATAGGAATCAATAATCCCGAGCTATTTGATGTCAATACTAATCAAAGGAAACAATTATAACAAATATGAATAAAAAAATACATGGTGGTGTCTTGGAATATTATCTTCCTATAAACATTACAATATTCCTTTCAACTAGAATAACTATATTTTCAACTATCATACCCAATGCATCAGAGGGATATCATGGACCCACACAACCATGGTTTATATTATTACCACCCATACTTGGTTTATAATGGATCCACTAGTAATTAGATTTTAATCGAACCAAACATCATTAAAAATAATTTCCATAAACTATAACATGAATAATATATATAGAGATTTCATTTCAATAAAAAATTTATCCGAACAACAATTATTCCTTATATAATGTGATTAGACATTAGCAAAGAAACATGATCCATTAATATATCATTAAAACATTTATAATTCATTCAGATAATGAATATTGAGGTCTTAAATACAATATGTCTCTATTGAATCATATGTTTCATAATGTTTTGATGCTGATTGTGAATAAGAACATTGTTAAAAAGATCTATAAAAATATTATTAAGGATAATTTCTTACACATTTTGAAAATCACAATTTACAAAAGCTTAAAAATTTATTAAATAATGTAAAAATAATTTTCATTGAAAATATTCTCAAAAATTTATAAAGTAAACTAAAAAATAATAGCATTCAGGATGTGGTTATAATTCATTAAATTTGATAACATTATAAATAAACATTCTTTTCAAAAAAATTTAAGGAGAGTTGAAATATTCAATTAAACAAAACATTTAGAAATTTACTTTTAAATGTTTTTAAAATAATAACAAATTTTTTTAAAATATATTTAGGAAAACATTTATTCTTAGTAAATAATATTCTCGAAGTCAATTTAGAAAGCATGGATATTGAGGAGAAAGGATCATGATCATGAAGAAGATTCAAGATCAATATAACTTACAAGAATTATTTTTGATGATTTTTAAATAAATAAGTATGTTAATGGAAATTATATAAGTGAACCACATTCATAAAAATTATATATGAAAATAGATTAATTTTAAGAAAATAAGATCATATTATTACCACCAATAAAACTATAAAAATAAATAATCAAAGAATGAAATGTGACTGTAACGTAAATCCTTTACCACATTGGTAATCATTCAAATAAAATGAAATTAAAATAATGAATTTGATATCTGTTTATAAATTTAATTAATTTGATGATGTATGGTTGCAAAATTCATTCATTAATCTATATGTACACCATACAATGAAAGTATGGTTCCTAATAATAATCATGTATCATGAAAATTATATTAAGCAAAAAAGAAAACCTCATTATCCTTTATAACAATTAAATCATTGTCCCATGAATGAGAGAATATAATTAGGAAAAATATCACGATATATGAGAAATTATTGATATAATATACCAATAGGTAGAATAACCCATGTAAATGCAAGTATGTTCATATTAAAATACTGCCTAAAATAATTATCTTTAAAGTAAAATAACCCATATAAGGATCATATCAATTAGTTGAGAGTTAATCAGTGATGATCATATGTGTGAAAAATTTAAATAAAAAAATTTAATTTTAATGAAACAAATATTGAAATAATGTCATTTTAGAAATAATATTTTCAGAATATAATAAATTAAGATGACATATATTACAATGAAATGAAATTTAATTAAGAATCCTTTACCACTAGAATTCATGAAAGATTCTATTGAAAAAATAATAATTAATTTCAACATAAAATAAAATTATTTAAGAAAGATTAATTATATATAATTTAAAATTTGAAATATATACACATCATAAAATAAATGAGTCTCATAACATTAAAATATTCGTCAATGAAAGGAAATTGAGAAGAAATCCATTTCCTTGAGTCTAAAAATGCTACATATGTTCTATAACACCTAAATAACAAAGTCACATATATGTTTTTCATTTATTTTCAAGATATGTGTTCTTGGAATATTCTTTAATCATTAAATGATTTATTTTAATTCTGCGTTCAATCATTTATTCGGGTATTCTCATACCACATACATTGAGAATGTTCGGTCCACAATTTTGAAATAGCTTGGGCCTATTTCATTTATTTAAAGGTTTCTACATTTCATAAAATATCGAATAATAATGATTAATTAAATATAATTTTTTAAAATTAATTATTCATTTAAAAACAAAAATTAAATATGGTTATGAAAAACAAATCATGTTACAGTAGTGGAGGTGCTAGGCCATACGTACGCATGAGTAATGTTACAATTTTTCAATGATCATTATATAAAGATGGTAGGAATTGTATTATAATTATACAATAATAATAAAAATTAAATACCAAATAATTTATTCAAATATACTTATATGTATCATCCATGTGATTTCGTGATGAAAAAAAAATCACATCACTTCATGGAGGTGGTATTCCACATGTACAAATGAATGTTGTTATGATTTTTAGTGAATGAAAATATATGAAAGTATATGATATTTCATTTTTAAATAATGATAAATATGTTATGGATGTCATATATATGATTTAAATAAATCATTATAACCATTCATGAGAGGAGGTAATGGGAAATGAATTAATTATTTTGTGAGGTGGTAGCCCTCCATAAACATGATTGCTGATTTCGTTTTCCATTTGATGGAGATGGAGATGCATATTGGTTATTAAATTTACACAATAAAATCTTATTATATTTAATATATTTATATTATTATCCTAGAATGGTTGGATAATATTTTAATGTTGTGTGAGAATAAATAATATTGAAATTTTCATTTAAGAACTATATATTTTCTTTAAATAACCTCCATTTATTTAATCATTAATCTTTATAAGGATGATATTATTCCTAAAAAGACTTTTAGGATAGAGAGAAGGATTTTGGGAAGGTATTTTTTAGATCATTTCCAACTAAAAAGCTTTTCATGTGGAATGAAATATTGAAATGAGGTTCCATTTTATCAGA
This sequence comes from Viscum album, assembly GCA_963277665.1. NCBI lineage: Eukaryota > Viridiplantae > Streptophyta > Magnoliopsida > Santalales > Viscaceae > Viscum > Viscum album. Next base: position 1,339,681,594 of record OY728139.1, on the reverse strand, counting down.
TTGGGGCGGTGAACTTTTGAAATTTCATAAAATATTAATTATATATTAATTAATATTCATGTATAAATTGAGATGATTGAATTTATTTCAAATAAATTATTTATATGGGTCACAATCCTCTCAAAACATATATTTTGGAAAATGTTAGGCGAGATTTTTAAGTTTATATTTTTTCTAACACCTCATTAACCATTTTTTACTATTACCCAAAAAATGTTTTATTAATATTTATGGGTCAATATATTTACTAAAAAAGAATATATGAAGAGACCACATTGGGTATGAGTTGTATTAATTTCCATTGATTGTATCTAGTTGAAAATGGTGATCAAATATATTGGATAGTTCATTGATGTTAATAAGATGAAGAAGTTCCCAAGATGATGGAGCTTTTCTGAAGTCCTTGAATCATGATATTTCATGACATATCTATTGAATACATTGACATTCATTGTGTTTCTTGGAGAAATGTTATGGATTCATTAGTGAAAATTTTATTTCATTCCTTAATAAGTCCCTTAGTGAATGTGGTGATTATTTAAATGACCTTCAAGGATTAAAGATGTGTCATAAGGATTTTTGACAATAGTTACATCAAGTGCAGTCCATTCAAAATATATTTACATGACCTAGAAGTTTTAAATTTTCCAGGAAAAAATAAAAATATAAATTTATGGGGATATTGAGTTGATTGTGTCTATAAAAATATAACAGTTTAAAATATATTTTTCATGAATAATATATGAGGAGGAAATTATATAATTTTAGATGGTTGGAAAGGAATTTTGGTTAAGGATTGTATTATATTTCAACATTGAAAATTTTTAAATTATTTATATTAATGGGGGATTTCTAAAAAAAATTCTATCTAATAGGACACCCCAATCCATGCTCAACCAAGGACCACATGGGACCCAAAGTTGTTGACCACGCCCAGGGAGCCCATCAAGGGCTTGCCCGTAAGTGGAAAATCTGGTTTTCCCTGTATGAACCCAACTTCACCCATGTATATGGTTTATGAGTGGTAGTACCATTGTGTTGAGCAACATGGAAGATTTAAGAAAAGTTATGGGGGTATTGGGGGTGGATAAGTGATCTCTAGACACTAAAAAGTGGTTCTTAATTGATACACCATTCCCGGTTCTATGGAGAATTCAAAGTGGTACGTTAGTCAGAATGTTGACTATTAATCTATTAAATAGATATGGATAAAAGATAACCAATTTGTTCAGTTTGATTATTCCTGTTTGATCTTCCACTACACAGATTCAAATTAATCAATGAATTCCCTTAAATGTTCCATTTTCTTCCTTCTCCCATATATCGACGGCACCAATATCTCAATATAGAAGAAGCTTTAATCACCAACAATCAATCCAATGGCCACCATTGTTGAAAAAGGTCAAAATGATGAAAAAATATGATTGAAATAGTAATGAGACATATTTTTCATCATTAAAATTCTTTTGTCAAACTAAAAATGTAGTTCTAGGAGGTCGTTTGACCATATTATCACCATGGTTTATCTATTGATTTTTGGGAATATCAGTTACATTAGTTTATGAATTCATGCAGGTAATCACTTCAAAAAAAAATAGAAGACTGTAGTTGAAAAGTAAAGTACAATGTTTTAATGCATAGATTAATCCTTAATTTTATGAATTCAAAAATGATATCTTCATAAATTCATGGATTTTATTTACATATAACAAATATAGGGACTCATTTCGGTGATTGAATGTGGAAGAGGTTGTGATCCTCACCTATAAAAGGAAATCGATAAAGATGAGTTTTCATTTCGTTTATTATCATTCCTTGGGAGCTCCCATTTTTACCAAAAATAGATAACCTTTCTATGGTACATTTTTTCTGAGTAATAATTTAATCATTGAAACTTCAATGCTTCACTTTGAAGGGGAGTCCCACAAACCATTTGGTTTTGTGAAGGATATCTATGCAGATCCTATGTGAAGAAGTTTTGTGGAAATGTGGATGGTTTTTAAACACCCTTGATGTGCTTCGTGAAGATGTACATCTCCATAAACCATTTTATAAGTAATAAAAACTTACTGATTTGTGTGAAAATACAATGGATGAGTATTAAGACACTACACAGGTTTTTATCACCCTTGAATGGCATCATGAAGAAAATATTCTACCAACCTCTAGGATTCTGAGAAGGATACTAGACATGATTGTTCTCCTACTTTCACAATAAAAAACATCTATCTAGGTCATGGAAGTATAATAACTCATATTCCTATTCAGAGTTTCATGGAATAGTTCAAGAATGCATGCTCATATGATTTGTAATCAGTGTTTGCTACCCAAACCTAGTACTTATGTGAAGAGAGTGAACATGAAGTGAAGACGAAACTAGAAATTATACAAATTTTCATGAATATCTAAATGCATTATAAACTAAGAAATGGTGAAATATGAAATAAAAAACACATAAAATAATAACAACAGATATATGTTTCATGATTTATATATTGAACACTTGTCATGATGTATTCATGAAGTGGTTTCAAATAAATATAGCTTGTAATTAAAGAAGATAATAGTATAAAAGTGAGTAAGATTATTATTTTGAGTGTGAGGAAATAAAATTACATAAATATTGGTTGAACCATGGCAGAATAAAAGTGAAACAATATATTAAAAATTATAAATATTTTTCATTGAATAAATATAATTTCAAAATACTTCATTATTACATATTATTGAATGTCAATGAAGAATAATAGATTTTCCAATATATATTTAGTTATTTTGGGCATATTAATTATGAAGATTCTATGACTACATTGTCTTTAATATCTTCAGAATCAAAAATTATGTCTATAATTCTGTAAGGATTGGAAGTAGGTCTTTCAGGTAGTTTTTTGTGCACTAAATAAGAAAGATATCAGGACACTACTATATACTATTTCTCTTTATTGTGTGTCAAATATCAGGGGTAGAAAAAAGGTGACTGAACAATTTTTATACAGTTGATGATTCTTTGGTCGGAAATAATTACATTTTCACATGTCCACTACATTCATATTTTTGTTACTGACAGAAAAAATAATAAAAAAGTGTCTCTTATAGTTTGATGTAGGAAATAGGTAAAAATAGTTACATTCATTTTTTTAGGAATGTAAAAATTTAATGATTGTAATATCAAAAATTTATTGTGAAATCAAACATGTCTTAATAGGAGGAAGGATTTATTGCTGTTCCAAACCATTAATAAAGATAATACTATAGTCATAGGTAGTATAAATATCCAACCATGTGCTTAAAAACATGCACTCTAAATTGAGTATAGCGAATCGCATGTGTGAGGGAATTTCTTAATTATTTTAACCACAGTCAAAGGAATACATTATAGTGGTTTTGTGGTGATCATATTTTTCATAACATGCTAAGGAGTAGCTACTCTTATTGAGTAGTGAATATTGTAAAAATATATTTTTTTTATTCTACACGTCTTTAATATTATTGCATGAAATAAGGAAATTATAATAAGATAATTGAGTTCCTAAAATGTCAATGAAGAAAAGTTATAGAAAATCAAAATGAATTAAAAGTCCCTAACACAGATCTATCCACCTCTCATTGTGTTTAATATCATAATCTAGTCCTTTTATGTTGTGTCCAATCTAGTCTCAACTCATTTATATTCTATATAATAAAGTTATTATTTTAGAAAATTTTAGTTTACTTTCTTATTCAACAATGAATTGTAGTTTTGGTGATGTTTAAATTATATCTTAGCTAATTTCATTATCTACCAAAATGATGATGAATAAGAAAAATAAATAGAATATGAGGATGAATTAAAATTACCTCTCATCTAAAGAAGAAGATGTATGTGTTTCTCCACACCCTAGAAACACTGAATACTTATCTAGATTAAAAAGTAATGAGAATGAGGCTCATATCTCCACCAATAAGATGGAAAACCATCCTACCTATAGTGATCAGGAGTCATGTTTTAGAACATTTGAAAATTATCATTTAGATGAATTTATTAGTATAAGTGGTGATTATGAACAATATTCAACCTCTCGAAAAATTTTAGTTGATAAATTATGTGCTTTTATACATGGTACTGCTATATAAATAGAATCAAAAGTTTTCTGAGTCTTTTAGTTGAAGTGGTAAGAGATCACTATACTATAAGGATTAGATGATGTTTAGGATAAGGTATTGCAAGTAAAAATTGTGGAATGTTTAAATCTCATTTGATATGTTGGATCCTTTTAAGAAACAAAGATTGAAGCTGAAATATGTTCCAATAAATTCCTTAAAGGAGTTGAAGAGAAAGAGGGAGTCCAAAATAATCTAATAGAAATGATCCATCCAGTTGAATAGAAATTGAATATTATCACTGATTTCAAGGGTTTTTAATTGGGGGAAATATCCTAGAGTATCAAGGAACATGACTCGTTTATTCAGAAAAATATTAATCTTTATAAAGATAAAGATAATAGAATAACGAATTCTTATAAAGAGAATATGATTAAAATTGATAATCAGAATGTCATCATTAATATAAAATTTCTTTCTTTCAAAGATCATTTGGCTAATCTTGAGAAGACATATATTGAGACATCAAAAAAGAAGGACATTATTTTTATAGGAATTCCATTCTCACTAGAGGATTATAATATTAAAATCAATCAAATATGAGACAAAAAGATCATGAATTGTTTAAATGATTTACCAAAAATAACTGAGTAGGAGAAAGTACCATCCATAAATTCCTATACAAATGTATTTAAAACTATTATCATGAATAAAGTAGGTTGAAAAAAAATTCTACGTAATCATGGATAAATAATTGTGATAAGAAACCTATAACTATGGTGTATATGAAGTAGAATGTATAAATTAATTCCCTATAGAGATAACTAAAATTCATGAATAAATCCCAAGAAACATAAACATAAGATATAAGGTAACCAACGTTTTTTAGTTAATGTTGGTGATGAAAATGATTTTTTATGTTTGTATTAAAATTTTGGTATAATTATATAAATAAAAAAGAAAAAAGGAAGTATATGTCAAGGGGGGCCAATCCATAGAATAATAATTAACATTCATAGGTCCTAAAAATATTTTATGTTGTAAAATGGTTTGGAAACCATGATAAAATTTGTGATGTATGCAGTGGAAGTTTTCACATGGTTGGAACATGCTTATCTCAACATGTATCTAATTTTTCTAATAAGGCCATAGAGTAGGTTGATAATGAAGATGAAACCATAAGAAGAACCCCAAATAATGTTGTGAACACAAATTCACCGAAGATGATTCTAAGAAAAGAAAGATATAAAACCATGGATTCTAAATATATGATGTTATAGAAAAGAAAATATTCAAAAATAAATACTAATAAATGGGGCATAACATAGAAGAACCCATGTTGAAGATCCAAACATGCTACTAATCTTATTAATGAAATATTACTTATCTTGATAGAAGATTATTAATTAATAAAGAAACATGAAGATGAACAATCTAATGAAAGTGAAAAAGGAAAGGAAATTTGTAGCACCCCCTATTTGAGGTATGTGGATTTTGTTTTTGAGTTTATTATTTGTTTAAATTGCATGGGATGAGTTGGAAAGAGGTTGGGAGAGTTTGTAATGGTTTTAGATGAATTTGGAGGCTTTTTATAGGGTGCACGGTTTGAGCACGGTTAGTGGAAACCGTGCGGATTCTCCAGGAAACCGTGCAGGGGAGGTAGTAGGATTCAGACAGCCTGTGCACGGTTTTTCAAACCATGCAATAAAACCGTGCAGACACTTCCTCCCGAGGCAATAGCGTGCACAAAGTTAGCGCACGATTTTCAAAACTGTGCAGACTATCTGTGCGGCCACATAAAAATAGGGTAAAAGGTTCCATGGACCCTTGGGCTTAACCTATTTCACTCCAAACTTCCTCCCACTCATGGCTATCACGAGTTCATTGGTTCTCATGGGATGGAGGAGCTTTCCCACTCATTTTGGATGCTTTTTTAAGGGGTTTCAAGGCGGTTTAAAGGTTGTTTCTCCCAGGTTGGTCTCTCCTCCTAGTTCTCTTCTGTTTTCATCTAGATCTATATCCATATTCTTCATGGTTTTTAAGATATACACTTGTTGTGCATAAATATAGGGTTTTGGTTGCCTTATATATTAATTTTAAGGCTTATGGATGATAGGGAAAGGGATCAAGAGAGGCTTCGGTGGTGTGTTCTCCAGATTTGTGGCGTTGTTGCTTGTGGGTCGATTCCACTTGGTTTTCAAGGCGATGTTGCTTGTTTTAATAAAAACAATTTTATTTTATTCGGTGGTGTGTTCTCGACTCCACTTGTTTAGAACATGGTTTGGATAAAATAAAATTGTTTTGATTAAAATTAATTTTGTTTTTGATGTGTGAAATCGGATGGAAATCCCTTTAGTAATGTTTTGGAAATTTTGGGGAAGAAGGTCTTGTGGTGAAATGCTCTTGATGTGATTTTTAAATGGGGTTTTAAAATGAGTTGTTTTGTTGGTTGATTATGATGAAATGAGAAAATGGTTTTCAATAAAAAGTTTCATCTTATTGAAATGGGGTTTGGCATGGAAAATGGTTAATGGTCATTTTCAATATATGATTGATTTATTGAAGAGGATTGTCTTGTAATGGAAATGGTTGATTGCATGTTGTGTGGCCTTGATGGGTTATATGCTCGGTTATGTTGGCTTGCTTGAATGTTGTGAAATTGGATGAGAAGGGCCACTATAAAAAGTGGATGGATAGTGGATGAGAAGTGCCGCCATCAATGGTAAGTGGATGAGAAGTTCCGCTATAAAAAGGGGATGGATAGTGGACGAGATGTGCCACCAGTAATAGAAAGTGGATGGAATGTGCCACCATGGTTTGTTTTGTGCATGGGTTGGATGGGAAGTTCCACCAAGATGTGTTGTGTGCTTGGATGGTTATGTTTTTAGATGGGTCTTGTGAGTGAAATATGAACAAGTTAATCGGTTTGTGGCATGGTTGATTTGGATTTCTTGTGTGGAATGTGAGGCTTACAGCATGATTGCTTGGCTTTCCCTGGGTAACTTGGTTTGGGTGAAATGGCTTGGTAAGGATGTTTTTGGCTTATGGTAATGGATGAACTTGTGAATATTTTATATAAACTATTTTATATAAATGTGCTAATGGTTTTATCCTAGTGGCGTGTGTAGGGAAGTCATTTGGAGATATCCTACTGTGTTTTAGTACTCCCCACCTGCTTTGGCATGTTGGTGTCTTTGGAGATGTTGTGTACCGTGACGTGGGAAAAGGTAAGGCATCACCCTCCTCTAGTGGTGCATCATGATGTCTGGGTGGATCTTGGAGCATGGAGATTGGGGTCGAGCCATGGAGTGTGTCTTCGCTCATGTTGGATTTTGTTGTTTAGTTTTCACTTTGTACTCTGATGTGGTATAGACATGTCTAGTTGTATTGGTTTTGGGATGTAATGTGGAATAACTTGGTTGTGTTTTGGGAATACATGCTAGGATATTTTATTGACATGCATCATATAGTGGTTTTCAATGGATGGTTTAGTTGGTTTTTTCTTTATGTAAAATTGTTCCCCAATTTGATCTTGAAGCCCTCGACATTTATTGCCAGCCTTTCGTGTCATGGGAATGTTGCTTAAGGCCAAGTATCCCTCACCACCTCATCAAGCCAATGGGGTAGGGGCGGGGTGTTACAAAATTATTCTACATGATGAAGAAAAATTTAATGATATTTTATCATGAAAATGAAATTCATATGTTATAGAAGTTTTATGGTAGATATGTATAAAATATTTTCATATTTCTAAATATTGTATAATATTTTTTTAATAGTAAAAGAAGTAGTCCTTGATGGAGTAATAATGTATCATTTGTGATGGACGATAAAAAAATATATCTAAATAAGTATAAGAGTATATTAATTTATTAGTTCTACCTCAACATAATTCAGAATAGATGTTCAGATGTGCATGTATAAAGACTAGATATAATGTAGAATCTTTGTTGAGAAAAAAATATCACCCTTACTATTTATACCAATAAAGTAACAAGGATACACCTTAGTTTATTAGATCATTATGTAAATTTTTTGTACTTATAATTAATTGAATTAATAGTGAAGCTTGTTCATAAGGTTATAACATGATAATTGTTTAGTGCTATCAATTCTTGATAGTAATGATAAAAACTTTTCGCTTCCTGAATGATTCAATAATTGATACTCAAATACTAATTAATGGAGGATTGTTTTTTTATTAAGTTGAAGAATATAATTTAATATTATATATAGTTTGGATAAAGAGAATATCATCTTTTCTAGATATTATCTTTCATATCCTGACGAATATGTTTTTATGAATGTCATATTTGGTGATGTTTTGAAGGTTTTCTAACCTGGACAATCTCATTTTGAAGATCCATAATAGTGTATTCTCCATACTCTAGTTTTTTGAACTCAATTAATGATCACATTCACAAATATGAAGATGATGAAAGGTTTTTCTCTTGAGGTCGAGACAAATAAAGTAGATGAAAAAATAAATATTTCATTTAGTATCAAAACATGATTATTTTGGAAATATATTGAAGATCATGTATTTGGAAAAGGTATGTCATTTCACAATCACTAATATTTGGAAACTAAAAATAATGATCATTTTACATAGATAGGGAAATTTAATTTGTCAATAATACGTGAAATGTTGATTTAATTTAATTTTCCAATGTCACTTATTTTTCCTATTTCACTTTCATGTTTTTATCTATTTGTTTATGTGACTGTATGAGTTTTAGGTTGATCTTTCTAAAAAATATTCATACCTCATTTAATTATCTTCATCCTATAATGAAATTAGAAATCCCTTTAATTAAAGTTTATGATATCCCATTTCATGAGGTCTCATGATCATTTGGTAATGGATATATTTATTATATAAATAAAATCCTCTTATTTTATACACTAAACACACCTCAAGTAGACATAGTGTGAAATGATGGATGAAACATTATTCAAACATGGATTGATAACCATTTCACATTAACATTGTATTTCATGTCAACAAGGAGATAGAATGTGAAGTAATAGTAAGAATGGTAAATGGGAGAGAGAAGATAATGATCCATGTATGTATATATTCATTTGTAAATAACAACATAGGTATTGAAAAAATATATAAAGGTGGATATTGAAGTTCACATTTTGTGAATGTGTTGTATTTTATTTCAATGGTTATCATTGTTTAAAATAGTGATTACTAAGATAATAATTTTTCACTTAATTCAATATGAAGAAAAAGCTACAATGTTAATAGATCTTGGATGTAGTCCTCATGTCTTTATTTTTCAAGAAACATTTATTAAATACTTGGAGTTTCATGATGATTCCTAGAGAATTGTTATCGATTCATTAGACGAAATTGGATATCATTATTAAATAATTATCATAGAAAAATTTAAAATTATAAAATTGATCTAAAATGATCAAACACAAGTGATAAGGAGTTTCCACAATGGTTACATCATGTGATGTCTATGAAAATGGTATTTTAATAAAACCTATATTCACCAGTTTCAATTAAAATATAAATTATAAATGACTAAGGGTATGGATTTGATGGTGTCTAATAAAAAATAATATGGTCATATTTATGTATCATGAAGAATAAATGATTGGGAAGGAAAATAATTTGAAATGGTTGGAATGTAATTTTTTTAGGATTGAATTACATTTCTATATATAAATAATATAACTTTTTTATATTCAATGGGTATAACTTAAAAAAAGTATCCAACCATTGGGGAATCCTAGGATTGGCAAAACCAAGTCCCCAATGTGACTCATAGGGGTATAACACACCCATTGGATCTTTTCTAGGGTTGTCTCATAAGAGTAAGAGATGTTAGTCCAGGAATAATCTCAGCAACACCCGTCTATAAGGTGCAGGAGTAGAGGTACCACCGTTCAGGGTGCCATGGTGACAAGACAAAGAGGTATAAGGTAGTACCGGTGGTAGAGGTGACTCCTATCTACTAAAACGTAGCACATGATTTATATACCATTCTTATTTATTTGGAGGTTTCAATGGGGGATATGAGTTGGAGTTCTCACTATTCATCCATTAAAAAGATATAGATAAAACATGAGTGATTAGATCAGTTCAAGAACACATGTTTTATCTCCCACCCTATCGATTCAAATTAAGTTGCAATTTTTTTAAATGTTTCATTATCTTCTCCTCCCATCTATTAAAAGTCCAATAACTCATTTAATAACAATAATTAATCACCATCAGTCAAACCCTTGGCCACCATGGATTAAAAAAAGTCAAAATGGTGAAATAAATATGATCAAAATTATCCTGAAACATTGTTTTCATGTTTTATATACTTCAAATGAACATAAAAAGTAGTTACAATAGTTGTTCAAACTTTTGATCACCATGGTTAATACATTGATGTTTGGGAATATTATTTTTAGGCATTTATGAATGCATGAACGTAATATGATCACTTTAAAGTATAAGTTTGCAATTGAAAATGAAAACACCATGTTTTGTGGTGTATCATAATTTGGGGTTTGAATAATTCAATGATAAGATATTCATCCATTAAAGTTGTTTATTTACACAACATAAAAAACTGGGATCCAAGTCGATGATTGAATGAGGTAGAGGCTATGATCCTCACATATAATTGTAGAGGTACCAAGCTAAGTTTTCATTAATACATGCATAAGTTTTGGAGAGCTATCATTTTTTCACAAAACCAGAGACCCTATTTGGGAATCCTTTTACATGAATGATCATAATATCCCTAAGACATCAAGGATTCATGGATATGGTGAGTCCTATAAACCATCTTGTTTTCACGAAGGATATTCATGCACAACCAATGTGAATAAGTTCTGTGGACATGCTATTGGTATTTATACACCATCAGTGTTCTTCGCAATGACATCCATTTCTAAAAACCTATGTATAAGTAATAAACTCTCACTTAGTTCTAATAATATATAGTGTAAATTTTTTTGATACTTCACATGTGTTTATCAACCCAGAAGAGATTCCTAAAGAACATATTTCATGAACCTCTCAGCTTGTCTGACAGATACAAGAGATAATTGTGATTTGGTTTTCATAGTAATGAACCTCAAAATTGTGAATGGAAGAAAAATAATTATAGGATTATTCAGAGATTCTGGGTACATTTGGTGCATGCACTTACATATGATTCTTAAAAATAGATTAATACCCAAACCTAGATCTTTTGTGATGAGATTAAAGTTTCATATAATATGAATGCGGATAGTGTGCATGTGTTCATATTTTTATTTTTAATTAAAATCACCATTTATTGGAAAAATACATATTTTTATATTATAACCAATTTTAGGAAAGATTGAAAAATAAACTAAGGTCTGGTAAAATTATTTTATAATCATAAGACAACAAAATATTAATTTATGAATCTATTTTATGAAAATAAAATTTCATTTAATTTATTAAATTAACTACATATTTCTAATTAAACATTTACATTTCACAAAAATACCAACACGTAATTTATCATTTTCAGAACATTTATTCATTTATTCCATGATATAAATATATCATATTTTCATTTATGACATACCTAAATTTTATTTATACTTATATAGGGGATGTTATTATTATATTGGTTAGGTTACTATTCATAATGTTAAAATTAGTATTCTAAAGGTTATATTAATATTTAATATTATATCACGATTTTTTTAGGCTCAGTGTTTATTACAATATAAACTGTTATGTAAATTAAATTTATTTAAGAATATACATACAATAAATTTTATGGTGTTATATCCCTCTATTCTTCATAAATTTCTTTTCCAAAATTTTCATCAATATTATCTTTTAGGGAAACCATTGTTGTTATTCTTCATAACATATTGATGTTCCCATGTCACTTATTAAATTTTATGGAATATACTACAAACTTTTATGTGTTATGTAGTCTGATTTCTCAAGAAGTTGTCTCTTGTGTCAAGAATCGTGACATGCTCTTTACAATAAGAGAAATTTTGTTTTAGTTCTATTGTGACATAATTGAAATCATTCATTGGTTATGGATTTTATTTCTTTAACAATGATATGTGGAATACCTCTTGAAAATTGGAGAGACATTGGTAAGTTTCTAATCAATAAGCTAAATCTCCATTTCTTTCTTGTATTTTAAAAGGTCTGATGTACATGGGGATCAGTTTCACATTCTTTCTGATCCTTATGTCACCCTTCCTTGTATATACTTTTAAAAATACATGATCTACCACTTGAAATTCCATATCATTTATCTGGTTATGATCCTAATAATTTTTCCATCTTTTGGCTCCTTGAATTTGAGCCTGAAAAGTATTTATCATTAGTATTGTGTCATCAGTATGTTTTAGGTCTAAAAGTTTTTTCTCACCAGCATCATCCCAACATGATAAAGTATGTAATATCTTTCCATATGATTATTTATATTATCCAAAAAAATATTCTTTAAGATTCTTATATATCTTGGTAGTATTAGGGTTTATAGAGAACTTTGATCTATAAGCATTATATAATTGTTCCATTTTTATCTTGGGTGTTATGGAACACAAACCACATTCAAAATTTCCTGATTCCATCATCATATATGAATTCTATCAATCATTATTCTTTAATCGCTTTAATGTTATTTTAAATATTATCATTATCATATTGAGATATTTTTATATTTTCTAGTAGATATGGATTAGAAATCATTTGGGGAAAGAGTGAAGTTTCCCCTTTCATAATAATTACCATATCTCTGTTTACTAAATCAATTAATATAGAATATTTCTAAATCCTCATTTTGTTTATAAGCCCATTATATTTATGTCTTAATGCATCTGCTACCTTATTTACTTTTCATGGGTGGTAGTGTATTTAACAATCATAATATTTGACAAACGTGATCCATCGTCTTTGCCTTGTGTTGAGTTCTTTCTATTTAAAGAGGTATTCCAGACTATTGTGATATATATATATATCACATCTTCAATCCTAGAGATTGTGTATATATATTTTTAGATAATGGATTACAGGTGCTAATTCAATTTCTGGAGTTGGGTATTTTTTTCATAAATCTTCAAATCCCTTGGTGTAAATGCAGTAAATTTATTAATTTTTATAAAGTCACAACCTAATCATTTATTTGATTATTAATTTTATAATAAAATTCCATTATTTTGTAATTGTAAATCCATGAATGGAACATTAAATAATATTTTCTTCAATTCATCAAATCATTATATACATTACTTTTTCATTGGAATTTAACCCCCTTATGTGTGATCATGGTTAAAAAGTTATCCAATTAGTCAAAATTCTGAATGAAATACCAATAGTAAACTATAAAACCAATTAAACTATATACCTTGGATAATTTTATTATCTTAGGACATTCTTGTACTACCTTTTTGTTCACATGATTGAATGAAATTCTATCCATACAGACAACATATCCAAGAAAATTAATTTCATGAATCTAGAATACTCACCTATTAAAATTACCTTATAAATCATTCCTTCTGAGAGTCTCAAGAATAATCTATAATTGATACCCAAGGTATTCATTATTTTTAGAATACAGCAGAATATCATCAAATAATAACACAATAATTTCTTCATGATAATCCTTGAATACTCGATTCATTTGATCCATGAATATAGATGGTGTCTTAGTCAGTCCAAATGGAATTACTGTAAACTCGTAATGTTAATACCACATCTAAAATGTTTTATTGGAAATACAATCCTTAATTTCTGAAAATTGATGATTCCCATAATTAAGGTCAATATTTGAAAAAATTTGAGATTTGTGATGTTGATACAATAATTCCCCAATGAAAAGCAGAGAACACTATTTATTTTTTAAAATAGAATTGATTTATCTATAGTCAATTAAGATCCACATGGATCAATATTTTTTCATAATTAAGTTTATAGGGGATCTCCATGTGAAAAAATTGGATTGAATTAATCCACTAGTAATAAACTCCATTAGTTTTTTATTCAACTCCACTAATTCTAAAATGGTCATTATATAAGGAGTCTTTGATATTGATCATGCATCAGGGATTAAACCAATTGTATACTAATCTTCACACTCTAGGGGGGGTCTAGGTAATTTCATAAGAGATAGATCATTATATTCTCATAAAATTTGTAAAACCTCAAATTGAAGTTTAATTTCTTCATCTATAGATGATGTATTCTCTCCCTCTCATATAATTTCATTTAGTAGAGCAACTTAGGGTGGATCTATAGATGAAAAAAATGTTGAACTCCCCTATAAAGAGATGAAATTGTAAATATTTATCAAAAAACATAATTTATTTCTTCTTTTAATAAATATTTATATAATATTTTGAATTATATCTATAATGATGATTAAAAAAAATAAAAAATAGTTATGATGATAGGTTCAGCAAATAAACCATGTTTATATGCTATAATTGGAACTTTAAAACATATTTTTCTTGCAATGAGACTTCTCTTAGGTGTTTGGACTGACAACTCCCATATAAAATTTAAAGGGAAATGTCTAAATCCGGATATATTAATCAAATATATGAGTCTATAGGTTTATCCATGGTTTCCTGTGGTAATTAAAAAATTTATAGGATGTTTTCATATACATAGACTTATCCTTTGAGTCATTCATATGGTTATTTTTTTAATCTATGATTTCCCAAATCTAGTTCCCATGGGTTATACTAAAATTTCTATGATAAGAACTGTAAAAACCCCAACCATAGTATCCCATATTAGGTGGCAATTATAATTCCATGGAATAGATACAATAGATCAAATGACCACAAAACAATCAGTCCAGTAGTACTAAATTACTCAATACATAAATGGTTCCTTTATGTCTTTGTTAATTAAACATATAAACTAATAAATGAAAATAATTTTTTCCCATGATATTCATTAAAAAACATTTTATTAAATAGAGGAAGGTAAAATAATAAAATGATGAGGCCAAATGATTAGTAGATGTTATATATAGTGGAAATAAGAAAAAATAATAGTTGAAGCATAATAAATCTAGAGTAATTATTATTGAAAGGTAAATTTCTGAAAAGTGAAAGTAATGAATTAATTTAGAATGAAAAAACATCCATAGATTTTCTTCTCACAATGAAAATATTCTACATGGAAATGGATAAATATTGAATAAAAAAAATGACTAATTATTGGGTGTAATATATATGGTACATGAACCATTATACCCTCAACATGGTTTACACCATTGGGTAGAAACCCATCTATTTCTACTTGCAATCAAATATGAAGGGGTTGTCGCCAAATATTTTGCATCATGATACATGTCGACACATTGATGGGATATCTATAATCCCTCCTTAGTGATCACAATAATTCCAAATAATTCTTAATACATAGAATTAATTCATGAAAAATAATACTTATCAAAACATCTGTATTGAGTTGGATATATGGATTGGTAAATATATCCACAATTAAAACAAAATTCAATGTAAAAACCCATATATGTAAAAATGGTATATCCCCACTCACCTCTTTTTTAATAAAAGTAGTGACATGAATTAGAACCCAATTCATTCTCCAATAGAATGTATTAAAATAAAGGATTACAATATAAAAATGTGGTGTAAATATGATACACCAATAGAGGGTTGAGGGGAATAGAATCTGAAGCTTATATGAAAAAACAAAAGCTCAAATTGCATGAGACATGTCCAGGAAGCCATGTTATCGAACTGTAAAATATATCCACCATGAAGTGTAGTGGTAGTGCTTCCTATAATCACTGAATGAACACGAATCCTCACGCCGAATTGCAGTGATCACCATTGCCTCATCTTACCCCCAAGGCTAAAACAACACATCATTGAAACTGTCCCTCTACCATTGAACCTAAAAACTCAAAAAACTGAATGTTTTGGTGGGGAATAAGATGAACCGTAAATAGAATGATAAAAATGATCCTACATGGATTAGAAAATCAAGAGCAGGGAACTGCATGGAAAATATAGGAACACATCAAGCTTGTTCTGGGTAGAAAACAGTAGGGGATGATCAAAGGTGATGTGAGAAGAATAAGAAAACATGATTAAGAGGGATAAAAGAATAAGAATATAGGCACAAATAAGTTGGTGGATATTGTGCTATTAAATTAGCAAAAAACTTGCTAACCAGACAATACCAGATATGTTATAATGAAATGGATTCTCTGACGACATCTTTTAACTTAATTCCAACTTAATTTTGTCGTGTTTGTGCCTCATGAATAATGAAAATATCTTTATAAATACACGGATCTAGAATTGAATTATAGTAATAGATAAAAATATTTATCTATTACCATCATTGGATTAAATTTCATATTTTGTTTGTGAATTTAATTCATTTTGATATCATGTTTTCTTACAAAAATTCCATTTTTCATCATTTTTTCTACTTTCTTAAATGTTAATAATTCATTAGAATAATTAATTACAGAATCATAGAATGCATTTAATTACATATTTATGTATTTTATATATTTAAAACTAACCAATAATGAAGGTGGTTATATGAATTGTCTTGGAAATGCCTCTGTATGTGGTAAACTGACCTTTAGCGGGGCATTGTAAAATGAGTGGGAAAAAGGATTACAAAATTTTTATATGTATTATATATGATAGTTCATGTAGGTTAATATAATTAAAATCATGTAAAATTACTGCATAAAAGTTTTTAGAGTATATGGTTTTGAAAGTATTTGGAAAAATGAATAATGGGAAGAATAAAAAGGGAAGAGTTAATTGATATTTATTATTTCCTCATAGTGGCATTTCTTATACGACACTCTAACTCCGTTGATTTTTGGAGTTAGATTACATTAGAACGTAAATATATATTCTAATATGCTTATGAAGAAATATTTGGGAAATAATTCGATTTTAAATGGGCGGGAATAAGTGGTTTTCTAAGGGATGGGGTAAGGGTTACATACACATTAAGAGATTGGTATTTTTAGAATAAAATGTTAAAAAAAATATTATATTAAAGGTGATACTTTAAATAATGAATTTTTTTTAATATAGTTCATATATTAATATAATATAATAGGTTTAGTACATTAAAACACCATTAAAATTTGAAATAACTAGTTTATTAAAAATTATTTTAGAAAGAGGGAAAATTTTATATAAAAAAATCTCCTTTACGTTTAGGTTTTGGGAAATTACTTTTAGGTTTAAAAATTGAATTTATCTTAATTTAATGATTAATTTTAATATTAAATATATAATAGTCCAAATTGAAGCTGTAGAAATAAATTTTTTTTCTAATACATCATGAATTATATAATTTAAGGTACATCCGTTAAATGAAAAAAATATTTTTTCTATTCATCAGAAATTTTATGTATTTCATGAAATTACCAGAAAATATATCATTAGAAATTTAGATACGATGATTTGAAAAATGGAAACCATTTAATGGAAATAATTTTGTTAATATGGGGAATTATATTTTTAATTAAAATAATTATTTATTAAAATTTATTTATTCTAATGTTATAACAGAGTTTATGACACATTGAAAATTTAATTATGGTTTTATAAAATTATCTTATAATCATAGGACAATTAATATTAATTAATGAATTTATTTTATGAAAATAATTTTTATTTTAATTTATTATATTAATTATAATATTTTAAATGAAAAATTTTGTTCCATAAAAATTCCAACATTTAATTTATTATTTTCAAAACGTTCATTTACATATTCAAAGATATAAATATATCCTATTATCAATAATGAGATACCTAAATTTTATTTATACATTCATAGGTGAGGTTATTTGTAACACCCCAAGCTTCCTCGGTATGTTTCCTTTCGAATAATGCAATGACGTGCATTGTACGCAACTTCTAGATTTTAACACACCACAACCAATCAAACAAGCCGTTATGAATAGTAATACCTACTTTTTGAAATTATATATATTTTATATTTCAAAATGGACTTCATTTTTGGATTCGGAATATCGAATTTAGCCTAAGGTGAAATTTTGGTACTTTTCGGATAACTTTCATATTTTGATGAATAGTGAAAATTACTAAATTTTAATTAAAAACAACTTTTTTAATCAAAATAATTAATAGTGATAAATTGTGAATTTGAGTGGTTTTAAAGTATATTTAGAATATATTTTTACCATTTAATATAATGTTGGTCATTGGACATAATTTTACAATTAAACCGAACATAAACAAGTGTCAATCTTTTGATAGTTATTATCTCTTAAAAACACGCTTTTTGTTTTGACAGCGGGAATTAATTTTAAATTAATTTCTGCCACTTCTGTGTTTTGAATTTAGAAAAATGGATTCCATATTTGGAATCAGGATGTCCAAATTGTGTAAATAGGTAACTTTTATTTTTAGACATTTTGAATAATTACTGCGGTAAATATTTTATTTACCATGGTTAAGGGTAAATCCGGTAAATAAGGGTTAAACAAATAATATTATAATAATACTAAATTACCCTAAAATGTGTCTTAACCCTATTGGTTGATACATGGTCGACCATGGGCATCTTTGGGTCAATTTGGGGACCCCATGGATCCACTTGTAAGTGATAATGACACTTTATATTAATTAAGTTAAAATGAATACAAAAATGACACAAGCATATATCTTTTAGAAAAACAATTGTTACATAGGGTTATATATGCTGGATTTTAGATTATAAATATTCATTAGAAAGATAAAATAATTTCCTACATAATTATATTTTATTTATAATTTTTTGACATTAAATAATTTATTTTATTTATGACACAATGATGGTGCAGTAATTACTAAAATAGTAAAAAATTAACATAATTGATATTATAAATACCCAAATAATTATAATATGAAACTTTTAATGAATTAAACAAATTTTCTAGGATAATATGATATATTAGGATTGATTTATATGACTTTTTTCGAAGTAATCAATCTGTTATGAGTTTCAAAAAAATCAACTAGTGAATAGTGTCAAAATTGACATAAAAGAGTTCTTAAAACAAATATTATATTATTAATTGATATTAAATTCCTAAAAATCTAAGGTTCGGCCAAGAGACTTATATTATGATAGGTTAATCATTAATGGACCACTTGGAGGTCTTTTGGATGTATATAGTAAGTTTATTAACCATATTATATAAAAATACAAAGAGACATTGTAAAAGTGAAACTAATTAACTTATAGTTAATACTTAAAGATAAGGTTAATATAAGTACCCAAACCTGTCTAAATTCTATTGGATGAGTTGTTTTCGACCTATCCCCACCTCAACCTTTGAATAGTCAACTTTGGAGCCATTGGAAACCGAATATGAATTTATTATAAATTAATATTTCTAGCTTTTCCAAAGGTGCCCCTCACCCCTCTTATAAAAGGGCACTCCTCCTTCTCATTTCCTCACACCTCCCAAGCCACTTGGATCGTCCAAACTCTGCCCAACTAAGCTCCCCACATCCCTCTCCTCCTCCTTGATGCTTCCCCTTAGGCAGAAAGCATTTCAACAAGTCCTTTGGTTCCATCCAAAGTGAGTTACCTAAATTAAAGGTAACGATTTCTCTTAAATTATTTTCATTTATTTTGCTTCTTCAACCCCCAAACTCTTTTTATTTACCTTCTTTTGTAACAACACCAGTATCCTCAATATACTAGGATGTTGTTAAAAGAAGTATTCAAACTACACATACACACAACTCCATCTAATGGATGATGAACATAATGTTTCTGTGGATGGCAAACTAACGCCTCACGAAATGATGATTGTTCAAAAATATCTTACCGCCTCTCATGGTGGCCATTATGATGGCACTGTAATTAAATATGATATTAATGATATATATTTTATATATAAGCTTCTGTAATTCCATTTTATTTCATACCATTATTCGTTTCATGTCGTATATACATACGATAATTTCATTTGAGGAAGTGCGGACTACCGCCCCCTTAAAATGATATGACTCATTCATACCACACATGGAACGTATAAAGGATGGTGTTAATGAACTTAATTAACATATATAAAATATTATATTATACTGAAATAGTAATATACCTATGTATCATTTGGATTCAATTCTTTTAAAATAAAAAATTAAATGGAAGTAGCGTTCGTGCGTACGTACGGACTACCGTCTCCACGAACGCGATGAGATTCATTATCCATCGTATCCATTCAGGTATAATTATCATTTAATGATTTAAAAATGATGTTTAAGGACTTGATATCATTCTGGATATGAATAAGATACAACAAACATGACTTATGTAACAAAACATATAAAAGAAAATGAGTAAGTTAACACCCGAAACGGCGTTAATACTAAGATATTATTAACAAATCAATGTTAAAAGATCATATATGATATCATATTAAAGTAAATGATTCTTGTATTATTCAATAACAATTATTTCACCATTATACAGGAGGTAAACCTACCATCGACCAAGGAAAAAGTACAAAGTAAGGGATTTTCTTATCTCACTTTTAATTTCGTGAGATTTCCATTGATCACCACGTAATTATTGCATGTGGTGTATGTGTACTGCCCATGATTGTATTCATTGTGTAATATACTTTAATTTATGGGTATTTACATCATCATGGTATGATACTTCTTTCATGGGTGTATGTTTCGTATGTTACCTAATCGATAAGGGAATTTGAGATTTCAATTTCCACTCATTTGGCTTTACGCATATTTCATTGATTATATTACCCCAAGATTATGTGTGGAATCACTATTCATTTGATTATATCATAATTTCCACTCCCCTTCCTGTGGATATAAGTTTGATACACATAATCACTCCATTGATAATTCTCAATTCATTGATATGAATTTGATAAGAGTAATTTTAACTCATTCTCCATTTGTTGAGTTAAACATCCAATTCGTTGGTATTGTTTTTACAAGAATATGTGTGAATATCCTTTGATTGATTTACACTGAATATCCAAACATGTTTAGTGTATTTATATTTGTCACACATAATTATGTCGTTGATTTATCCTTAACCTAAGGATACAACCTTTATGAGAGATTTCATCTCAATTTACATTCCATTGAGACTTCTTTGATGATATACACCAAATCACTTTTATGTGGTGTATATAATGTACTTTGACATAGAATATCATGATTCCCTTTATTCTCATGATATTACAAAGTTTTGATTACCTCAATTATTTGTATTCAAGTGTCTCTTTTGGTTAGAATCTCTAACTAAAATACCATTTTTATATGTTTTAAAGACTTATTCTTCTAAATCTTGCTCATTAATGTCCATGTTTTAAAAATGGTTTTAAGGATTTATTTATATGGACATTAAAGTTTTAAAATTAAAACTCATTTTAAAAGTTTCAAAGTGGTATGGGACACTTTGATTCAAAAATCTATTTTTAAATGGCTTCTTGATAAATAGTGTGACTTTTAATGTTTTCAAGAAAAGGGGGATATTTCTCTCAAAAAGTTTTGATGATTATTTTCATCTATGTCAACATCCTTCATTAATCTTGATTGAGGTTAATGTGATACAATAAAGTCCTCCATATTGTATCAAATGAGTTATGTTTGACTGTGGATGTGCTATTTTTATACCAATCATGGTTTGTGGTAGAAGTATTGACATTTCGTATGCTATTTATAATACGAATGTTTACGTTATGTTTAAACCTGTTCATATGAGTAATGCATTGGACTTAATAAGTGACGGGTGGAGCCCGCTATAGCTCCTCGATGCATCGGTAGGTCTCATGAGACAAACTAGTGTCTTGGCACAAGGCCTTGGCAAAATCTTATTTGTAGTCTTGGCACGAGGCCTTGGCTATGTGGTTATGATAGTCTGGCATTATGCATTCCATCATTATGAAAGTGGTTATTGATATTGCATGTGATCATTCGACTAGTAGAATATCCATGTGAGTAAGTAAATGGCATTATTTCATTTTACCTTCGCCATTTTATGCTTAAGTTTAAATTTAAAAGGCTTTTGTTTTAGTTATAAATTGCCTTAAGTGTTTATGCTTATTTATGAAAGCTTCTGCTATAATGTTATCCTTACTGAGCATCTGAGCTCACCCCTTTCAATGTTTTATTTTTCCCAGGATTATGAAGAAGTAATTTATGAATGACCTGCAGGGATAGTATGAGGGGATATGAAGACAAGATGTTTTTTTTATGATGTAATGTAAAAATTTATGGATGTATCTAGTTATTCCAAGGCTACTAAACTAATCGGTCTTTCGAGACTTGATCTTTCTCATGATCATGCCAATGTTATGTAATAATGCACCGACTCTGGGTAGCTGGGGTCGGGGCGTTACATTATTATTCTGTTGGTCGATTAACTATTCCTAATAATCATAGTACCATTCCCACATTCATGATAATATTTAATATTATATCACAGTTT
This sequence comes from Viscum album, assembly GCA_963277665.1. Classification (NCBI taxonomy): domain Eukaryota; kingdom Viridiplantae; phylum Streptophyta; class Magnoliopsida; order Santalales; family Viscaceae; genus Viscum; species Viscum album. The sequence continues at coordinate 1,339,659,051 of OY728139.1, read as the reverse complement.
GTTTATGCTCGATGTTGCATGGAACATAAAATATTGAGTAAATTGAATTTATTTAAGAATATATGTACTGTAAGTCTTAGGTTTTTATAATTATGGTTAAAAATAATATGAAAAGGACTAAACAATGACCATAATACTTGACTATATCATATTTTATGGTGACTATCATCAATTTCAATTAAATCCTTATTTAGAAGGCCACTAATCGACATAACTCTTTGATTTTGTCCATTGTAATAATTATGTGATGGGTATAGGCAAAGATTTCACCTTATTTTATATAATTATTATAATATTTTGTTATATGGATAAAAAACATATTAAATATTATAATATAAACTTTAAAGATAAATTAATTTTTTTTAATGTAAATTATTCTTAATTTTTAGTTTTAAAATAATTACTATAATTGGTTTCAAAACTTCGATACAAATGTTATTTAATTAAAGGAAACATAAAATAAATGATTTTAAAAAATTATAAATGTAATATAATTTGAAATAATTATTGTGTTGCAGAAAAATTTTAGATAAATATATAATTTTAGTGTCTTTTAATGTATTATATTATAATCCCGTTATTGTCAATTTTTTCACATAAGAAAATTAAATAAATAGTTCAAAAAATGAAATTAATTCTATTTTATAATAAATAATATCTTATTAAAAGATTAAAAATGAAAATGAATCATATTTTCATCCAAGTTATTGGTATATGGTTTAAAATATCAATAATGGTTCATTTATTTTCCTCTTTTCCATTTACACCAAAGTAGTAAAGACTTTGTTAATATAATAATTTCCAAAAAGGGTTAACAATGTTTAATATAAAATAAAAGGGTGGAAACATAACAAAAATTGATCAACTTTTAATGATAATATTTCAACTAATATTCATCTTTTTTTAAAATCATATCATTTTTATCCATTTTATTAATAAATTTAATTTACAATAATTTAATACATTACAAAATTCCAACTCTGCCCCTCCCCTCTCTTATTGAAGGGAACAACCTCTCCTCATTTATTAACAATTAAAAATAATTTTTATTCATCCCATACCTAACAAAATTACTTCACTAAACCCCTATTTACATCCTTTATACCCATTTTTAGTCATAATATCATCAACGGAAGGCTATAGTTGTTAACCTAAAGTGATTGTCCGAAGGGGAGGTATAATTCTTAACCATGCAATTTTTTTTATTTTCATTAATTAAAATCATCATTTTTATTTATCAAATAATAATAAAAAATATATACCAAATAGTTATATGTTATTATTTTTATGTCATAACCTATATCAATCTCCTCTTTATTAAAAAGGGAAATAAAACTGTGAATTTCCTATACTACAGACTGCTACCTCACAAACTGATGAAATTTGTTTTTTCGTTGCCTCATATCAATAGAGGATATAACTAAGGGTTTAATGTATATTTGTAATATTTATGACATAATTATAATTAAATACATATAAAATCATATATACCTTCTTACCTTCTGATGTATTGGAAAAATGGCGGTGCTCATGCATATGTGTGGACTACCACCTCCATAAAGTGATATAAGTTTTTTTTCATTTGTTCAACACATTAAAAGTAATAAGTTTTTATTAAATGGATATATATAATTTATATATAAATATTAATTAGTCTAGGTGGTGAATAAATATTTACCTTTCATTCTTTCAGTCTGTTGATAAGTTATAACAGAGTTCATGCTTATACAGAGCTTAACGTCTCCATGAAAATTGTCCTTTATTTCCAAACATACAACATTAATGAATGACTAAAAATATTTATATAATTAATATATATTATATTTATATATTTATAAACATTATCAAGGTTAGTTAAACGTGAAATGTTTATAGGGAAAAAACTAACAAACAAAAACAAACATGAAAAACAAAGTAGTTATCTCTAAAAATAATGATTTGAATAAAGAATTTTTAATAAAAGATTGACAAGTCATAAAAATTAAATCATATATGTAATGATATATATTATTATGGTCATATAATATATGTATAAGTAAATATTTATTTATTATTAATTAGTTTCGAACAAGTATGGATCATTTCAGAACTGTACAAATGGATTTATAGTCTCACTATTATTTTATAGGGACATCTGTCATATTGACTAGTCATTTCATTTCTGTGGTGTATATACATCCCCTATGAATTTTTATATTATGAATCTACAATGGCCCAGATAGTGACCAATTAAGGTGTTTTCCAAAAACTCGGATCCACTGTACGGTTCCACTGAAATGGTGGCCTCAGGCACGGCAACACCGGTCACGGCAGCATCGGGTCGGGGGCACTGTGGTGATGGCACCATGGCGGTGGCACCATGGAGGTGAAACCATGATGGTTGGACAATATTAGTCACACTGGTCATGATAGTACCATGATGCTAGCACCATGATGGTGGCACCATAGCGGTCACACTATCACGGTCGCACACCAAAAAGGTGGCACCGCTTATGGTCGCACACCAAAACGGTGGCACCGCTTACAACCGCACGCCGAAATGGTGGAACTGCTTATGGTGTTCCACCAAACTTGTGGCACCGCTTATGGTGGAACTACATATGGTGGCACCACGAAGGTGGTACCATGACAGTGGCACCATTATGGTGTCTCTCCAAATGGTGTCACCCTTTGTTTTATTGCAGTATCCAACGTTTTCCAGTTCCACCCCCACAACATATATTTTGACGTAAAATTGTATTAATAAACCTTTAAAAGACTTTCTAGAGCCCATAAATGATATCAAAAATCCCCTAGAGTCAGGAGACCCTTTACTTTCCAAAACATGAGGCTTTTTTCCTCAATGTCACACCCTTTTTTCTTGTACTTTCCAGTCCTCCCCCCTTTACACATTTTCCTCTGTTTAAAGGAAACCCTTTAACTCATAGCCATTATGGCCACCTCTCTCATGTGAATTATTAAATGAAAATTAATTTCATCATGTATATCCACTCAAAATTATGGAGAAACCATGATCCTCCTTTAAATCAGTTCTAGAATTCATATCATGTAACTCTAGGTTCACACCTTTTATTGCACAATATTCTTTCTTCTAATTTTCTGGTATCTTTTACTTTCCTGGGTGTATTTGTAGTCCCCCTTCCCAAGGCTAGTGGTTCACTTGTGCTGGAGCCTTTCCTACTCACTCTTTGTGTCCTCGGAGTTCCTCCCCTATAAGTTGTGCATCCATAGTTCAATGTGTGTGGATAAGAAATTCTATCATTGATCATTATAGTAGGGTTTTACTTCATCTCTCTTTATTGTGTATCATGCATTGTGGGTATGGTATTGTTTCTTTTGGGTATGGATGAAACTGAAGCTCAACGAAGATAATAAATGGGTTTCAAAGAATGAAGGGGTGTGTTTGATGATGTTTTTATACTCTTTTATATTTTGTATATATGTCATGAATTATATGGGATTATGTCCACAGAAAAATAGAGGTTGTTGGTGGGCCTTCCTTGCACACTAACGAACCCCAGTTTTCTTGTGATGATTGAATGTTTGTAACATGGAAACTGATTAATAACGTAAACTCGATTGATTAAATAAATTCCCAATGATTAATAATCCTTGTGTAGTCACCCCAGTTAACCAAACGGAAAGACAGAACTAAATGAATGGTGTGTTTTAATCTGAAAACACCATTGATCTGTTCTGGTGACTGTATGGTTGTTCTTCTTGATGCTTGTTAGGTGACATGTATGGGGATGTGATCCCCTATTATGAACTTGTTAGTTTTTGTATTTGGGTTCATGTGGGGCCATATGATGGGGCTTGGTTTAGTTCCAGTACTTCGAGGGATCTCACATATTCCTTTTATTGTTCTGACATTACAAGAGAACCGGGATTGAATGCTTAATATTCTTCTCAGTAGTTTTTGTTTCCTTTTCATATGGCCATGCCTCTTAGTTTACCAGTAGTGAATAATTATTTAAAGGTAATCACTTGAATATAATAACATGAATGGGTTCAATGTTGAATTGTTTTCTAGGAATGATTTTTTATTGGTTGTGGTTGTTGTACTTTTTATGAATGTATAGTAATGAGGGTGTTTGTGTATGGGAATGTTTTGGAACCCATAGGTTGGGATGATTGGTTGTTTTCCTATATGTATTATTTAGAACTTATGTTTCCTATTTTTTTCCCCATTCAGGTTGATCACTTCATGCCGAACACCCCTACTTCATGGGGGAGGGTATTTTCCCAACACTCGTATGAGTAACTAGTTATTAGCTCCTTTTTTTCTCCCATTCTCAAGTATCCCATGACACTTCAGACAGGCTGTGATAGTCTGTGGTCTATTGTATCCCATAATTATTTAGGAAGGGTATGTTTTAGTGATTCTCCTTGGTGTGCATAGGTAGTCTGCTTCCCAAGTGTCTTCCGAATGAGGCCCAGGTGTCTTCGGGCATTACAGTAGTTGTTCGGGCACATTTGTCTTCGGGAAAGGAAGTAGTTGTTCTAGACTAGGTTTCTTTGGGCATTGTTACATGTGGTTTTGGTGGATGAGGTGTTTTCCGGATTATATGTGGTTCTGATGGCCCAAAAGGTTGTTGTTTGGGTGGCAGTGGGACTACGAAGGGAATGGAGGAGGAGGTATGACACATAGGATTTCTTCAATAACCAGTAGGAAACTAGTGCGGGGTACCCTAACATCGATGTGTTATTAAAATTAAATTACATTCCTTGCATTATTTTGGGAGTGTACATTGGTGAAGGTTGGGTGGATAGTTTCCTTTCTAGGTGCTTTGGTTATCTCCATTTCTCATGGGGCATTAGAATGCCTCTCCACATGTGCATGATAGCTTTTGGTTTTCCCTACTGAGTATACCTATATACTCACCCTATATATATAAAACTTATTTAAGGTTTCTAGGATGACATACAAGACCATGCCCAACCTTATTAGCTCGGATTCCCGGATCATTGATGTTTATACTTTTCTTTTCATGTGGTACATCCCTTGGGAGTATTCTTGTACATTGTGGAATTGTTTTCGGAACATGCATATGAGAATGGATTTTTGGTTTTTCATTACTTATACCTTTAGTTATAGAGTTTTTTGGGTTTTTAATATTGTATCTCCTGATCCCACTAAATAAAAAGTGTAACACCTTCCGTATTATGTTTTATTCTATACCCATGGTGCTAGTTGCCACTACGGGGGCTATTGAAGGTGGTACTCGCAAGTCATTATATTTCCTTAAACTTGAGGGAGTAAGGGTCTAGAAGTTTTATGTCCCTTCTCTAATATTCATGAATACAGGTCGTGACATAATGGTATCAAATGTGATGGTTTAGAGATAGCATGTAGTTCGTGGTTAGGAGTAGTGGGGAGAGAATGGGATGGTAGGGAAACAGTTTTAGCAAATATTTGTGCATGAAATAGGCTAGGGAAGACTAGCTAGGACACGTGATTTTAATGCCCTGTGTTTTCCAATGCAATGACATTGGACCTACCCAACGACCAAGTGAGGCTACATTGATTTCAGGTTAGAGACCCTAGGTAAGTTACATGCATCATAGTGACTTGTGTTGTTGTGTGTTCTAAGTGTTATTGGAATTTTAAATAAAAATAAATTTAAGAAAAATTTAAAAGAAATCATCTACACTAAATGTCTTTGGCATTCCATGTTTACCATGCAGATATGGAACCCAGACGATGACAAAAAGTATTGCGGGCGATCGAGGCCCATGTGGCTGCTTTGGCTGATCAGAAAAGGGATGATCGATAGGAGAAGGATGACCAGTGGTAGACGACACTTCATTCATTTCTGTGGAAGACCCTCGTGAAGTATGTGGGAAGCATCTCTAACATGGAGACAAAGAGATGGCTCGAAGAGATGGTAATAGATTTTATCTTGATCTGGGCTCTGATGGAGTGTTGGGTTTCTCTAGTTGCATGAAAAATTTGGGGAAAGGTGTGTTTGTGGTGGACTCTCTATCTTGGGGAGAAGTGGGAGGCTGATGTTTCATGGACTGACTTCAATAGGGAGTTATGGGAAGAATTCCTCTCTTCCATGATGATGGAGGAGAAGAGGCCAGAGCTGCTCTCCCTTCAGTTGGGGATCATGTCAGTGGGTAATTGGGGATCAAGTTCAAGGACCTCCTTCTCATTGATATGTACCTATTTCTGGATGAGGAGTCTGGGGTGGGACTTTTAGAGGACGCACTATGACCTTCTATTTAGTATGTTGTTACTCCCATAACTCTACAAATAAACTTTGAGGTCCTAAAGAAGGATGCAGTGGTGGAGAGTATGAAAACACTAGGTCATGTGCCATGAGAGGTGATCTAGTTGGGATATTCAAAAGGGATGGTCATTAGCAGTAGGCCTACATCATTAGGGTCTTCCAAGATTAAGTCAGTGGGGAGCAGGCCCCAGCAATTTAAGTTTCGATCTCTCGGTCCTCGACCCTTCTTTTCGAGCCTAGGAATAAGGTGAATCATCTGTGGAAGTTGGGGGAATCTTCAGAATCAGTGCCTAAACCAAGTGCAATACAGTGGGGGTGGGCAGTTTCAGCACCCATTTCAGTATCAGTCGTTTCCAACCATTCCTTTTCAATAGTAGTAGTATGGACAACAAGATCCCTCTCCTCTGAGAGAAGATGTTGTAGGAGGTGACCAGCCTCAGGGCACTACTTAGGGTCCCTGACCAGGGCATGTACTGGGAGGCGGCCGATTGTCTAGGGGCAGAGGAGTTGGATGTGGGCAGTTGTACATTGTAGCGGTAGTAGTTCCAGCAGGGCTAGAGGTTGTTTGAGGTACAATCAGCTTGTTTAGCACACTTTTTTCTTCCTAGTTTGATTCTGAAGCTTTGCAATCATTTGTTGCACCCAGTATAGTCCATTCTCTAGGTATTGAAACAAATAGACTTCCAATGCCCCTAGTTTTCAGTACACCAATCGGAGGTCATACTAGCTTTTCTTTTGTTTTCTGGGGATGCTGATTGATTTTGGCGCCACATCAGTCTAGTGGGGACCTTCCTCTTATGCATATGCAACCATATGATGTCATTTTAGGAATTTTATGGTTGTTCTATGTATGTTACGTTATCTAATGCTTCCAGATAAGGGTTGTTTTTTAGATATGGGCGGCCATCAGGTATCTTTTTTCAACGAGTGGGGTTACAAAGAGGGCAGTCAGTGAGTGGAGAACCTCCTTTACTTTTTAACTGAGCTATCATGGGAGTTGATAGATACAGAGATGTTGTATGTTGCAAGGATCGTCAATGAGTTCATGGATGTATTCCCTAGGGAGGTGGTGACTCTACCCTTTGGACATGATGTTGAGTTTGGGATATACTTTCAACCTAGTGCCCATCCAATTGTGATGGCTTTCTATCGGATGGTGCCTTTGGAGTTGCGGGAGGTACTTATTTAGATTAAAGAACTGATAAAGAAGGGTTTTGTTCGACCATGTGTGTAACCATGGGGTGCTCCAATCTTGTTTGCAATGATGGAAGATGGTGGTATGAGGCTGTTTATAGACTATCAGAGTTTGAACCAGGTAATGGCCAATAACTGTTACCCCCTCCCGAGGATCGATGACCATTTTGAGTAGTTGAAGGGGGCATGATGGTTCTCCCAGAGTGATTTGTGGTCAGGATATCACCAGTTGAGGGTGAATGAGGGTTACATCTCGAAGACTCTCTTTAGGTGAAATATGGGTACTTTGAGTTCGTGGAAATGATGTTTGATTTTACAAATGCACCAGTCTTGTTCATTGGACTCATAAAATCTTCTATCTGGTAATATATGCTTATCTTAATAGTCATTTTTATTGACGAATTTTTAATAAACCTAATATCAGAGGATGATCACGCCGAGCATATGAGAACAGTTTTAGAGGTCATCTGATGATTCCATCTCTATTATATGTTGTCCAAGTGCAGGTTCTGGAAATTAGAGGTTCCCTTCCTTGGACACATCGTGTCTGAGTAGGGAATAAAAATGGACCCAATGAAGTTTGAAGCTGTTTTTTATTGGGTAGCACCCACGAACATGGCAGAGGTTCGTAGTTACCAGGTTCTAGAAGGTTACTACAATAGATTTGTGCCCAATATCTCCTGAGTTGCAACACCTTTAATGGACATGACCAAGAAATACCACGCTTTTTATGGAGTGAGAAGTTCCAAGAAGTCTTCAGTTATATGAATGGGAAGTTGGTTAGTGCCTCAGTGCTAAAGTTTCCAGAAGAAGGGGTGATGTTTGATTATTCATACCAAGGAATGGGGTGTGTGCTGATGCCACATCGGGGGTGATCTCTTATGGGTCTAAGTAGTTATCTCCACATGAGTATAACTATTCCACCAATGATCTGGATCTTACAACGGACATGTTCTCACTAATGTTATGGTGAAATTACCTCATTGGGGAATGCTTCGTGGTCATCATTGATCACAAAATCTTGAGTTATATCTTCTCTCAGTGGGACCCAAACTTGCGGCAGTAGAGGTGGATAGAGTTTTTTCTAGACTAAGACTTCAAAATTTCACACACATGAGGAATGGGGAATGTGATGGATGATGCCTTAAGAAAGAATTCATAGATCTATGTGGTTTGAGGATCGAAAAATGGTTGGAAGGAGATAGAGGAGTTGGATGCCCTACACCTAGATTCATGGGTGAAGGATTGAAGAGGCTGTCTATTATAGATGATAGTGCAGTCCTCTCTGTTGCTATTGGTAGAGGAGTCTCAGTGGGGTGACATTGAGGCTGAAGTTATGTGTGATCGTGTTAGCCAGGTTGATGCTTCGAGAGGATGGTCGGAAGACAGACATAATCAGATTCTATTTCTGAAAGTGTTCTTCATCCTATTGTAAATGCACTGGAGAGTTCTTTGTGTGTTCCACAACTCACCCCTTGCGGTACACACAGATGATTCCAATATGTATCGGGGTTTGAGGGCTTAGTTTTGGTGGCCTGTGGTGAAGAGATCAGTGGAAGTGTTTTTGGAAATGTTCCTCATGTGTCAGTAGGTGAATGTAGAACACCACGTCCCCTGAGGGCTATTACAACATTTAGATGTCCCTGAGTGGCAGTGGGATGACATCTTGATGGATTTATGTACTGGACTACCCAGAGATCAAGGGGGTTGTGATGCTGTCTGGATAATGGTGGACCGGCTGATGAAATCATCTCAGTTTCTATAAATCAATGAGTCGAGTGTAGTGGATTCCTTATCACAGAGGTGCGTGGATGAGGTGGTGCAGTTTCATGGAGTTTTGAGGTCTATAGTCTTGTATAGTGATAGCTGGTTTACCTCACAAGTCTGGAATGGATTGCAAATTTCTTTTGGCACCCAACAACACCTCAACACTGCTTTTCAACCCCATACAGATGGGCAGATAGAGAGGACCATCCAAACGTTGGATTATATGCTACGAGAATGTGTTTTTGACTTCGGGGGATTGGGGGTGCGCCACATTCCTCTGGTAGTGTTTGCCTATAACAATATTTATCACTCCACCATTGGCATGGATCATTTTCATGACATTTACAAGAGACTGTTTATCTCACCTATGTGCTTGGAAGAGGTCAGGGAAGTAGGTTTTCTTTTTCCATAGGTATGGAAGAGCACAACGGAAAATGATCAGCTTATACAGAAGAGAATGAAGGCGGATTAGGACCGTAAAAAGTCATATTCCTGTCATTTGAGAAGACCCTTGGAGTTCTAGGTTAGGGACCAAATTCTCTTGAAGGACTCCGCTTGGTGTAGGCAATAGATGTTTGGCAGGGGTATTACGCTTTCTCTAAGGTTTGTCGGGACCTTTGAGGTGTTGCGGTGGGTCGGAAAAGTGTCTTATCAGCTAGCACTACCACTGCCGCTACAGAGGGTGCACGACTTCTTCCATGTGTCTCAGATCCATCATTGTCTACGTGATGATTCACACGTAATCGACTAGGGGAAGCTGGATAATGTGGATGACGTGATGTTTATTGAGCAAGTAGTGTGTATCGAGGATAATGAGATAAAAGTTCCTAGTGGATGAACCATTCCTTTTGTTCGTGTGTTATGGAGGCAAGGTGGTGTTGAGGAGAGTAACTGAGGACAGGAGGCACAGATGCACACCCAGTACCCAGAGATATTTTGAGTTTTTTTCTATTTTACTTTTTACATGTTTGTGGTGTAGTGTGTGACCTTGTTAACTATGAAATGGATTGTTTCCCTTGTTCCCTGAATGTGTGTGAAGAGTCATAACTGTGGGGAGGGGAGGACCTGATCCCTAATCGAGACGCATTAAGGTGGATGAAATGAAACCAGTGTGGGAGAGTCAGTTCCACCCAAAGCAGATAGTATATTGACAGGGAGGAAGGGACTCTGGAATCCATACGACTATATGGCATGACCATTGACATGTTTTTGTGGTTCCTTAAGGGAGAGGTGTTCCTATATGTCGAGGTGGTTTACTCCTGAGAGTTATCATCGAGGTGGTAGTTTTGACCTCTCCTTTTCTTTGGGTCTTGTTTTGATTATCAAGGATGATAATAGTTTGAGTGGTATCTGATGTAATGACTCGGATAGTGACTCATTAAGAAGTTTTCCAAAATCTCGGTTCCAACAAACAGTTCGACAGGAACGGTGGCACCTGTAGCGGTCGCACTGGAATGGTCGTACACTGAAACGGTGGCCCCTCTTATGGTCCCACACTGAAATGGTGGCACCGTTTACAGTGTTCCATCGAGCCATTGGCACTGTCACGGTGTTACTGTAGTGGTCACTCCATCATAGTCGCACATCGAAATGGTGGAATTGTGACAATGGCACTGTTACGTTGTCTCTACAAATGGTTTTAACCTTTTTTTCAGTTTTCTACTTTTTCTAATTCTGGCCCTACAACATATCTTTTAACATAAAAGTGTTTTAATATCCCATTAAAATCCCTTTTAATGACCAAATATGATATATAAAATCCCCCAAGATCAAGGTGACCCTTGACATACCAAAACATGTAGATTTTTCCTCGCATCACACCCCTTTTCCCATAATTTCTAGTTCTTATCCCTTTACACCTTTTCCTCTGTTTAAAGGAAAACCTTTAACTCACATCCATTATGGCATCCTCTTTGATGAGAATTATTAATTAAAAATTAATTCCATCATGTGTAACTACCCAACCGTGTGGAGAATCCATGATCATCTTTTAAGAAGGTTCAGGAATTCATATCTCATAACTCCATGATCTCAACTTTTATCTCGTAGGATTATTTCTTTTTCTTAGATGGTCTATTTTCCTTTCCATGGAGATTTTGGGGTCCCCTTTAATAAGGATAGTGGTGCGCCTATACTGGAGACTTTCCTACTCACTCTTGGAATCCTCAGAGTTCCTCCCCTACAAGTCGTGCATCCCCAGTTCTTGGTGCATGGAGAAAAACTCTGATCGTTGATCATCCAAGTAGGGTTTTTTCGTAGTCCACATTTACAGTGTATTATATGGGGTCGATACGATAATGTTTCCTTCAGGGATGGATGAAACTAAACATAATGATGATAATAAAAAAATTTAAAGAATGAAGGGGTGTTTTTGTTGATGTTGTTGTACACTTGTTTCTTTTCTTATATGCCGTGAATTATATGGGCTTATGGCCACTAAAAATGAAGGTCATTTTTCATCATTCCATGAACACTAATGAACCCCTATATTCTATGATGATTGAATGGATGTAACATAGAAAGTAGTTAACCATATAAAATTGGTTGATTAAATGGATTCCCAATGAATATGAATCATTGTGTGGTCACCCAGGTTAACCAAACAGAATTACAAAACTAAATGAATGGTTTGTTATAATCTGAAAACTCCCTTGCTCTATTCTGGTGATTTTATGGTGGTTCAGCTTGATCCTTGTTGGGTGATATGGATAGGGATGGGATCCCCTGTTTTGTAGTTTTTAGTTTTTTGATTTGAGGCTCTGTGTGGCCATAAGTTGGGGCTTTTTTGGTTCTAATACATCGATGGATCTCATGGATCCCTTTTGTTGTTGTGACTTTACAAGACAACCAGATGTGAATTCATAATTTGTTGCTTGGCTATTCTTACCTCCATGATTCGTGGCTATGAAAGTTAGTTTTCTGATGTGAATAATTATTTAAATGGATTAACTTGAATGTAATAAAAATAATGGGTTCAATGGGGGATTTTTTTTGAGAATGAGTTTTGCCATGGTTGTGGATGTTGTGCTTTTTAGGAATTAATAGTAACGAGGGTGTTTCTGTATGGGTTGGTTTTGGAACCCCAATGTTGAGATGTGTTCTTGTTTAACTATAAGTAGAATTTAGTTATTATTATTATTATTCAAACCCCTACCAAGTTGAGAACTTCGCACCAACACCCCCATTTCATGGGGGAGCGTGTTTTTTCCAGCACTCCTATGAGTTCCTAGTTATTAACTCCTTTGTTTATCACTATAATGTGTATCCCATGACACTTTGGGAAGGATGTGATTTCCTTAGTTCTATTATAGCCCAAGATTCTTCATGTAGGGAATGTTATGGTGGTTGGAATATGTGTGTGTGGGCATCTTGCTTCCTAAGTGTCTTCGGGATGAGGCCCAAGTGGGTTTGGGCCTGATAGTAATTGATCAGGCCCTGTTGTCTTTGGGCTTTGCAGTAGTTGATCTGGCCAAGGTGTCTATGGGAATGGTTATGTGTGGTTTTTGTGGCCTAGGTTTTTGCGATCGTAGTTGTGGTTGTGGTGGACAAAAAGGCTATTGTTGGGGTGACAATTGGATTGCAGTGAGAATGGTGGGGGATATCTGCCATGTAGGATGTCTTTAATAACCATTCGGGAAGTGGTGTGGGTTACCCAAACATCGATGTGTTATTACTATTAAATTACATTACTTGTGTTATTTGGGCAGTGTTCCTTAATGAGGTTTGGGTGGATAGTTTCCTTACTAGGTGCTTTGGTTGTCTCCTTTTTCGTTGGTCATTAGAATTCCTCCACACTTGTGCACGAGAGCTTTTGGTTTTCCCTACTAAGTATACCTGTATACTCACCCTATGTATATAAAAATACTTTCAGGTTTCTAGGAGGAATTTGAAGACCATTCCAGACCCTATTAGCTCAGACATTAGGACTGTTAACATTGATACTTTTCTTTTCTTTTGGTTATTCCATTTGGAGTTTTCATGTACTTTGAAGCACTTTATTTTGGACATGTATATTGGAATGGGTTTTTGGTTGTAATTTACTTCTACCATCAGTTTTGGAGTTATTTGGGTTTTTACCCTTTTATTTCCTTATCTTACTAAATAAAAAGGGCAATTCCTTCAATATTACATATGATTCTATACCCAAGGTGCTAGTCGCAACTCTAGGGCCTCTTGAAGGTAGTAATCAAGGGGTTATAATCCCTCCTTAAACTTGAGGAAGGAAGGGTCTCGTAGTTTTTTTCCCTTCTCTCATCATTGTGAAGGTGGGACATGATAGAATCAAATTAGTTTCATCATATTTACTATTTCATTCTATTATTTCCATAAATTTGGATTATTATTCAAGAGATACCAATGTGGAAAAGTAATTATATTAAAATCTAGTTATTTACTATGGGTTTTTATGACTAAGCTTCGAGTGATATAATTTCATGATATATACCCTAATAATTCCATAATTTTTATCTCCAATGTTTATCAATGTATAACATTTCTTTTCACTTCATTTCCCCCACTTTATTTACTCCGGAGACTTGAAGACCATTTTTATGGAAAATGAAATTTATTACTTTCTTTAGTTGAAAACATTTTTCCTTCCATATCCATTTTATCTAAAAATATTATCAGTATTTTTAAAATATTATAGTATGTTTATTTTAATTATTTTTTCCCTTTTATGATTTGTTTAATAATATTTAAAAAAGAATCTACTTATCATTTTATGAACGGGCCAGTTTTGGCTTTTTACTAAAAATGTGGAAGATATATTCATTCTAACAAACACGACTTGTACAAAATTTCCCTCTATCATGATTTCTAAATGTTTTGAAATTTCCTTTAAAACTTTTCACTGTTATTACGAATGAAATTTTTTTCCAATGATATTTGTATATATTATTAGATTTTGAATATGTTATTTCTAATCGAAAAAAGTATTTTCCCTAGGGAATGTTCCACTAAACATTTAATAAAATTTTTAATCTATGAAAATATTTCTTTGATGTCAAATATGTTTTATGGGGGATATTATCGAATAATACAATCCTTATTAATAAGATATATGGTTATTTTATTATTATTATTATATGATTTTTATCAAACTAGTATTTTTCAATTTGTTATTCCTTGACAAATGTTTTATGAAACTCATTTACATTTCTTGAGGTATGATATGATGAGTGATTAATGACCTTGTGGTACACATTAGTATGATTTTCATTATGTGATGGGTGGGCCAAAAATTAAATATCCATCTAATTAATTGGTTAATTACAGATATATGTTGATAGATTAGGATTGTAACAGGCAAGTGAACCCAGTTCTTTAAGGGGGTGTATCTACTATAATAGCTTTGGGAGTGAGCATTCACTTCTACGATAGTTTAAAAAGTAAACCCCATCCACTATTATAGTCTCAAATTTTATTTATTGATATTAAGGGTATTATTATATATTCTTATGTGTGTTCTAGAAAATCATTTCCTATATCTATGTGGTTCTCACATGGCTCATGTTCTTGGATTCATTTTTATTGATATATTTTGAACTACCATGTATTATTCTAGGACTCATTATTATGACCAATGATTACCATGGTATATTTTTAAAATGTTATGATACATTTATAATCCTCTTATTCTCATATTATGTTTAATTATTTTTATATATTCCATCATTACCCTTACTAAGCATCAGAGCTAATCCATTTTTTGTTTTTCTTTTCCCCATGTCATGATAAATTGTTTTAAGAAGGGTATGTCTCTGAATAGTACTATGTGGGAAGATTTTTTTTGGTTTTTGAAGATAATTAATGAAAACATAAAATTCTATATCACATATTATATGACATTAAATTGTTATGGTCCTCTTGATTTCATTGGTAATATATAATTGATAACAATATATTATGATGTAAAATCTAGGTATAAAATGTATGGGTCATTGTAGTTAGTATCTGAGGATACATTTAGTTAATATTTAGAGATTAGTATTAGATACCACCGATGGATACTTTGAGGATGATCCTAAGAATATGAAAAAATCATAAAGGTTTGGAAAAATAATTATTATTTAGTGGTCCGAGAAATACATAACTTTGGGGATACTATAAGTGGGAATGGTATTATCATATGTTTATCCATGGGTAATAATCCCAAAAACAATTGTTGAAAAATATATCATCAATAATTATGGTGCATGGTAAGTTTTTCCTTATTATGAACCAGGTTTGACAATCCTATGATATATGATTAGGTTAATTCATATTTTCATTATGAACCATCATGGAGTACTTGAATACATGATGATCATGAATAAAATAGGTTTTATGTTATGTTAAATAGATTGAAAAAAAAACTGAGCTATTATTTTTAAATGCATTAACAAATTAAGATTATTATTATTAAACCTGGATTTTAGGTTTTATTCATTGGATTGGACCTAGAGAAATGATTTTAACGCTTAATGTGATAGAAAATGAGGTTGTTTTACCAAACTAATTGTTCGATGGATGAAATAAAAGATATTGTAATTATTCCTGATCAGTTATTATAATAGATGATTAAAAACCTATAACATAACCAACACTTATAATGTCCAAATTAGAGATTCATGGAGTCTAACAAGATAATGGTTGGTGAAGACTATTGAGGAATGAATTCCCAATTTCATTCACTTTGGAAATATATAATGATACACCTTGGAAAATGTCTCAAAATAACTAGAAAATATTTTTTTTGTGTAAGGAATTTAATATGTAAACTAATTTATTTGGAAAATAGCATTGTTCAATAGAGGAAAATAAATTTCATTCAATTGAACCATTTATTTTTAGTTCACTTAAATATGGGGTACTGAGACATTAATCTTTGTAGTGACCTCTTTAAAATGTTAACTCCCTAACTAATGATGGACCGATATTATAATAATCATTTATGTAAATGGGTATATATATTTATGTATTCTGATTAAATAATTTTTTTCATAAATAATTTTATCAATTGAATTTTGGTTATAAGAATCATGAATCATAAATGGATTGTGTAAATATTTGGAATCATAAAAGTATTCATGTAAGATTACCTAATGATTTATGAATACCATCATGGGTTTATGAGTTTTTTTATCATAAATTCAAATTCATAGAAACTCCTAATCTATTTTAAGGGATGTGATTTTAATTTTATTATTAACATGTTTGGAAAAATTTTATCAATTTATATTATTTATAACTTTTTTGTCTAACATCATGTACTATTTGAAAAAGAAATATATTTTTTATAATATTAAAGGTATTGTAAACCTTTACCGTTTATATGATCACTGATGATTAATCTTATTTTAAGGAGGTTCAAAATATTTCTAGGGATTTTTTAAGATGTATATTAATATTGGTTTAGTAAACGAAATATTTTCTCATCTTGTAAGGTTTTAGGGATTATAATAACAACCAAATGGTGAAAAATGTTAAACTTATACCACTAGTATATTTGATGTCTTGGTTAGTGTAAATTTTTTTAAATGATGTGATAGATAAAGATTATGTTTATTTTGGGAACATATAATTTACCAAAGTTATAACCATGAGACTGAATTGTGGTTTGGTGAATATGTGATTTTTTTAGAATAAGTTCTTTATTTTGAGAAACTTACATAACTAAAGTTAGAATAACAGTATGGGATTTTATTTTAGGAAAAATTGTTGAAAAATAATTTGGTGGGATTTATGACGTTATTGGATCTTTATTGGTTATTTACATTATTTGTGGAAATGACTATAATATATTGAATATTTTATTATTAGGGATTATATATTTTTTGTATGACATATTAAGGGTGATTTTTATTATTTTATGAGAAATTTAAAATTTATCATGGAATTATAAGTGATAAAGTAATTATAATCATTATGGGCCAATATTTTTCTAGAATTTTTTAAATAATTTTATTAATAGTTAGGCATCAAATTTAACGAATGGTATAAGTTGAATATTACGTGTTATTAATTAATCGTTCATAGTTAATGTTTAATTTATTCAAATAATTTTTAATAAACTTTTATAATAAACATATGATAACCATTTTTATAATATTTTAATCTTTAAATGTAGGATGATGATATTATTATCCTTTTGTGGATTATGTGTCCCACTAGAAGATGATTTTAGTGATCCACGATTTAATTTATTTTGAATACTCATTATTTATAGAAAAATATGTGACTATGGTGAAAATTCATTAAAGGATGAATTAATACTAATCCATTATGTATTTTTCATTATTTTATTTATATTTTGGGGAAAAACATTCTCAATGCTCAGAAAAGTATCTAGAATCAAAAAGAAATTAAAATTACCCTCATTATAATGAAATTTAATATTATTTCTAAGCTCATGGTTTTTTTGTCTTTAACATTATATTGATTTTTAAATTTATTGTGATCAATGACCTATATCACTCACCATAAATATTTAGACATAATTTTTTTCTCTGCATCAATACTTTCACTTTCCACTAATGTTGTCCTATTTTGAATACTTGTTATAGATTGACCCATGTATTCCTTTTTCTAACTTTTTAGGGGGATGTTATATTTAAAATTTTCTTGATGTGGAATTTAAAAAAAGAATTTCAAAATAATAAACAGTTTTTTAGATTATATGTTAAAATTTCAACGGAAATTTTTTTATTAAAGGAGGGAAGAGTGTAATGCCCTGTGAATTGTTTTTAAATAAAATTTATGTTTCATGGTGTAGACAACATGCATCACTGAGCTTAATAGAACCAAGAAATATTATTTTTTAAATATGATCGTTATAACCAAGTTGATAGTTTGAAAAGATTGAATTCTATTAAATTCATTATAATAAATATTTAAATGGTATACTCTGTATTAATAACTTCTTAGAAAACAATCTGTAAATTTTTAGTAAAGTCATATTATTCTTCAAAAAAAGCACATCAAAAGTGAATGTAATTTTTTTTTGTTTAAATATAATTAATTTTTTGAACTTTTAGAAATTTTATTTAATATAAATAGTATTATTTTTGAAATTAGAATATCAAAATTAAAATATAGTGGATTTTTGGGACTTTTATTAAAATATTTATTTTTCGATGATTAGTGAGAAGTACAACTTTTTATTAACAAAAATTCAAGAATTTAAAAAGTTCAATTTTTATAAGTGGTTCATATGAAAAATTAGATCAACAATGTAATTTAAAATCCTATTATTTTCTTTATAATTCATTTTATATAGAAATAGGGTGCAAAAACATTATACATAAATAATATTGTTATGAAACCCCATTTCCACCAAGATTATCCTTGTATGTTATAATTTAAAATTTAATTTTTTTTGAATTTAATTAAAAAAATAGACTCCAAATTTTGAATCAGAATAATAATAATTATTTAATATGGAAATATTTACTATTATAAACTCTGAATATGAACTATAGAAAATATTTATTACTACGTTAAGGGTAAATCGAATAAATAAAAATAAAAATAATGGGATGAGGACTAAAAATTGAATATAAAACATTGATTTATTTTTTATGAAATTTTTATTTCATCCCTTTTCAACCATTTCACAAATATATGGCACTTTATTGCTATATTTAATTGATTTTTCCATTAATAATAATTATGTAAAGGACAAAGACTTGAATTTTACTTTCTTTCTTATTATATCTATAATATTTTATGATAGGGAAAAAAGAAAGAAACATTTGGTTATAAATATTAATTTTAATGTTAAAATAATTTTTGTCATGTTAATTTACTTGTAATTTTTAGTGATGATATAATTACATAAAATTCTTGTGCAACACTGGAAAAACTTTTATTTAATTATTAAAAACCAGAAAAAAATGATTTTAAAAATACTATAAGTGATATAATAAGAAATGATTATTTTGATACAAGAATTTATTAGATAAATGTATAATATTACTAATGTATGAGATCATTATATTGTAATTCAATTTTTTCATGTTATTCTCATAGTGAAATTAAATGGATTGTCCCAAAAATGACAATAATAATATTCAATAATGAATATATTATATTAAATTGGTTAGAATGTCAAAAAGTATTATTATATTATAGTTTATTTGTTTGTGTTTTAAAAAATAAACATTTACACATTTATGAACAATTTTTCCATTCATAATAACTATCATGATCATAAAAGTTTAAAAATTTTGTTAGCATTGTAATTGTCAAAAAATGGTTAACATAAGTTAAAACAAATTATAAGGGTAAACGTTTTTCATAAAATTATCTAATTATTATCTTATGATATTATTTCAACTCATTATATATTATATTAAAATTTTATCAATTAAATTTATTTCTATCATAAATATTAATATATATTAATTGAATAATTTAAGAAATTTCAAGGGTGCCCCTCCACTCTCTAATTAAAGGGAACATAATCTTCTTCAATACTCACAGTTAAAATTACTTTCTGTTACTCCAATACCTTCCCAAATCACTTACTTATATAATCCATTACATCCTGTAGTCCATATTTGGATCATGAAACCAACATTTGAAGGCTTTCGGTATAAACCCATTGAGATTTTATGAATATGAGGTTTAGTTCATAACCATGAGTTTTCATTTTATTTCTTCCTCTATATCATTAAAATCATCATAATAAATAATGAAATAATAAAAAATATATCTTAAATATACCTATATTTTATATTTTAATGGTATAACCTATATCAATCTTCTCTAAAATCAAATGGGAAATAAAACGGCCTATCAAATGTTTGGAGAATAAGAGGCTCATGATCCGATGTAATTGGTCTTCCGTCACCACCTCTCGCAGATGGATATAATTATTTATTTAATTTATATATATACAATTTTTATGAACATATAAAAATTTTGTATTTATAATATTTCAAACATTGTCTTATCATATAATTTGTTGGAAAATGATAACTTCGCTTGTGCATATTTGTAGACTAATGCCTCAGGGAAGCGATGTGATTCATTTTTCATTTCTACCATACATGAATGGTAATAATGATATATTAAATTAATATATATGATATATATATCATAGTAATTTTATATAAATTATAATAAGGTTTTACCTTTCTTTCATTCCATCCATTGATAATTGAAAACAGTGTTCATGTGTACACATGAATTTCCGTCTTTATGAACGGTGTAATAAATTTTCCTATCTCTAAAATTTATAGATGAATAAAAATATGTATATAATGAATAATATATATATATATATATATCATGATTCAAATTTTTTAGCTTATGGAACCATAAACAATATACAAGGATCAAAACTACCCAACCAAAATATACTTGAAAAATGATGAATTTATCACCCGAAACCGGGATTTCAATAATGAATTTTTAATAAATGGGTGATAAAAGGTTATTAAAAAAACATATATTTTATTATATATGTGATTATTTTTATATAATATATTTATAATAACACTAAATTTATTATAAATGAGTTTTTAAAATGTGAAATAAAATTCTTATTTGAGTAAATGAATTTATAGTCTCACATTTATTTCTAGTTGAAATATTCCATATTAACCCATAATTTCATTAGTGTGGTGTACATAAAACCTCTTGGAATTAATATAAATTTAATCTAATTATTTAAATTATATTTATGTATCATTTTAATTAATTATTTAATGGGTCTTACAGTTCAAATGTTTTTATTCTAGTAAGTGTTATATATTATAATTTCATTACTTATAGGAATAGTTTATGATTAAGATTCAAAAAACTCAATTTCGTGATCTATATATAATTAATCACAAGAATTTTATTCTAATCTATTTTTCTTTATTGAATATATATTTCATTTCATTTTCCCTACATTATGTACTCAAGATAATAAAATAACAGTTTTAGGAACATTGACTTTATTTCTATCTTCGATAGGAAATTTTTTTAATATCCATGAATTCTAAAAATTGTTCCATTATTATAATATTCACATTTGATTATTTAAAATCATTTTAAAACATGTTTTAATTTTTAAAAAATTATTAAAATAATTATTCTTTTCATTTTCCAAATGATGTACTATTTACTTTTTACCAAAAATGGGAAAGTAATCTTTTTTGACATGCACAACATGAACAGAATTGCACAAATCCATGAACAATCCATTATTTTAAGATTAAATTATATGGTTTCAAGGTTTTTTTCATATAAAATTCTTTCATATTTATTTGATTATTTTAAGATTTTAAATAACTGATTTCAATGTGAAATGTGTATTTTCCACATGAAATATATTTAGATATATTTTAATGTACTTTTTCATCTATGATGAAATCCTATGGTGTTATATAAGTTTTATCAATGATCATCTCCAATGATAACATTTTTATTCTTTTTTAATGGTTTATAATTATAAAAAAATGTTGTTTATGAATTTTATTTTACTTTCCACATGTTATTCCATGAGGAAATGTTTAAGAAAACTATTTCCTTTTAATAGGTTATGATATTATTAATGAGTTATGATTGTGTTCTATATATATATATGTTTTTCATTATACGATGGGTGGGACAGAAATTATATATCCCTTTAATTAATTACTTAAATATAGATATCTCATGATATAAATAAGATAACAATTGATAGTGAACCTAGTTTAGTAAGGAACTATGTCCACTATGATAGTATTGGGAATGAACAATACTTCTATTATGGTATAGGGAGTCAACATAATAAAATATGGTAGTCTTTTTAATATTACATTATTACATAGTAATTAATTCTATATGATTTTATGCATTCCACTAACTCAAGTCTTGTACCTATATTTTTCTTACATGGCTAATGTTCCTTGATTAATTTATTATTGAACTCTTATGATATAAAAATATTTATTACATGACTGAATATTATAATCTATGAAAAACAATGTATAGTTTAAGGATGTTATTCTCATATTATCAAACCCTAATACTCATGTTATGATTAAATAATCATTGATATGATCATTTTTTACCCTTAATGAGCATCAGGGTTGACCATTTCATATGTTTCCATTTCTCTTATTATGGGGTAATGTTTTAGTTATGGTATGTCTATGAACAGTACTCTGTGGGAATATCATTATGGAAGATTATGAATGTATTTACGAATTAAAAAAATATTGTGTACATATTCTTCAATAACATTAAACCATTATGGTCCACAAGTGTGTATTTGTAAAATATATTGGATATTTATCTATTGGGATGTAATATCTATGTATAAAATGTATGGGCCTCTATAATCTCTATAGAGGTAGCTCTAATATTTTTTCCCCTAGTTTTTTATTTTCTGATCATTCATTATCATCTATGTTGAAATAACATCATTGAGAATTCATGGATTTATTCCATTTATCAGGTATCATCCTTTTATCCAGTGATGGGGTTATTCCTTTGGTGTTGTGATAGATGTGATGTTTCCTCCTATTCAATAGTGTGATAGTGATAATGCCATGAATTGGATGAGGTATCTATGATTTTTTCAGTAATATCTCTATGTAATAATTATTATTAATTAATAACAAAATTTTAATAAGATAATAATTATTAAATAATTATAAATATATAATTTATAATTAAAAACAAATTATTAGTTATTAATAATAACCAATTAAGAATCTTTTTTTAATTCAATGGATGTATATGAGGAGCTAAATTCAATATTGGATATATGTAAGGATTTCCCATGAACCATCCCTTTTAAATAGGAGTTCTGAGTGGCGGAATTAACTTTGTTTTGAAGATACATTAATTGAATAAATACTAGGTAAAATAACCATTAAATTCCACTATAATTGTATATATATAAATATATAGTCTAATAAAAAATATAAATATTCAGATATAAATATAAAAAATATTAAAAACATGTGTTTCCAATGAGATTTGCTAATTAAGGACCTTAGTAACATCAACTATATATTTTAGGAAGATTAATTTATTAATCTAATTACTTTTCCATGGATGAATGTATTTAGGGGATAAATTACTGTTTCAACCAATATTTAAAAAATTATCAAACCAATATCGATTCCTGGATGTATATTTTTATTGAAAAAAACATTAATAAATACCCCATAGTGATAATGTAGGGTGTTTGGTGAGTTATCTAAGAATTTATTGCAAAAACAAATATATAAATACTTATAATGATAAAGAACATCTACATGGTGGTAGTGTACATTTGATTAAACCACCCCTATAATAAAGGAAATTTGTGAAACTAATGTTTTTTCTTTGGTAGTTAAATAACAAGATTGTTATTTATTCTAGGTTGATGTTTCTTTGTTTTGTATTATTCCCTTGTATTTGTTACATATTTGAGTAACTCTAATGAATATTTAAATATTCAATTATAAGTATCACGTAATATCTAGTTTATTCCATCAATCCATGGTTTTCAAAAATGATGTATCAAAAAAATATGATAAATGGATTAATGACTCTTGAAATTTCCAACCTATCCCTTTCATGGTGGTAGTGTTCTCACCAATTCTAGATTGTCATATTCTTATCAAATGTGTATATAATACATATAGAATTATATATATTAATATAGATGTTTTATATCATGGTTAGATATTTTTTCTAGTAAATTTTTTTAATTTGTATATTTTCTTTCCTCTATTGTTTTATATGATGTCAACTTGCCTTAAATTATTTTAATTCAATTTTCTCACCTTTATTTAAAATTGATTTTGTCTCTAATCCTTTTTTACAACATGATCTTACATATTTTGCCTGCAAATTTGAGGAATGTTGATCTATTTGATCTTAAAACTACTATGAACCCATATAGGATTCATTGTATGTACTTCCATAACCTATTATCTAAACTGGGATCCAATTTAATCTAGAAATGTTTATCAAAATGTTACATGTCTTCTAAGGATCTATAAAAATGTTTGATGCATGAACTAATGGACTCATCCCGGTCGTACATGCATCATGCTTATAGGGTATTCTGTTGACATGTTATCTCTATTACTACTTCAATAAGGTTGGCAACATTGGGGTTTTTTATTAATCTAGTTCATTAACTAGTTAGATTCACTATTATACTAAGATAGTAAACCTGTATTTTTCTCTAGTTTATTCAATTATAGTTCTCAAAATGAGTTATTTTGGAGGAATTTTGTTTGGGATATATAGTCCATTTATGGAAGGTTTATAGTTATATTCCATAGGTTATTGGTATAGAATTATCTTGGAGATCAGTGGAGAACGTCTATTTCATTGAGTATGGTAGTTCTCGGATGATGTTTTGAAAGGTTTAAAGCTCTATTATTGCCATCACATGATATTAGTATAGAGATATATAATTTTAATTGGTTTCATTTTCAATATTTATTATATATACTTCTATATTTTTATTTATTCTTCTATGTATACCACACATACTCTGTATTAATCCATGAGGGGGAATACGTAACTTTACATGATATACATATGGACAATAACATTGATCACCGTGAATTCCTCCATTATGATAGTTTCTATTTCCAGAAATATTTATATTGTTTTTCTATTCTTCTTTGTTTCATTTAGTAATAATGAATGTTATATTTCGTTTTCTCAAGATCTGTGTAGGCCCAACCCAGACCAATCCACATTATATACTTGTGTTATTTTTCATTACCAATTTCTTAGGTTGCAACACACTCATATTAATTATACTATCATTTGTACATATGTTTTTATATGTAAATAAATTAATCTAATAATTTATGTACCCCTAAATCCTAATTAGTGGATATTTTACATTGAATAAGTACTTATAAAACAACACAGCCACTATTATTTGGTTTTAATTTCATCTTGTTTGGAACAATTGTTTTGATGATGCATAAAATATAAAAACTCGATTTTTAAAATGGTTTACATTATAAAAGATTAAAATGAACACTTCATGATCATAATAAGATTTATAATACTCTATATGCTTCTAAAAATAATGTCACAACCATTTACACTAATCAAAAATCATCTATTCTAAAATAATTTTAAATATATGATGATGTTCTTCCTAAATCACATAGTATCATGATATTATACATATGAGATAAGGTTATTCAGGATGATTACTATGAGTCTACTTCTGAAAATATATTCTCTAAACATAAATAAATATATATGAATAAATAATTTATTTGATCATTTTATATGAAAATAATATTTTATACATTTCATATGTTCCCTAGAATTGAAGTCATGACCCATGTTGATGATTTTAATAAAATAGAGTTAGATGTTTTTTTTGTTCTCAATGTCGATAATAATGATGAAGACCACGAAATTATTATTTTTAACATAATTAATTGATTACTAGTATTATATTAAAGATTGTGTGACATATTAAATGGGTATAATTGATATAAAATATATTAAGTGATCATTATTATCATAATAGAATAAAATGAAATTACCCATTAAGGAAGAGGTTGTGGGATTTAGTTTTAGTTGTATTAGTGAGATGAGAGTTATGTGAAATGGGAATAACATGTCATGAACCATCTCTATTGGTCTTGTTTCATGACAACCCCACACCAACCTTTATTAGGTCAAGGGATGGGGACTAGAATCGAGTGGGCATATCACCCACATGGGAGTCCTTAGACTAATGTACATATACTTACCCAAACATCTCCATCCTCATTCAATACTAAAATGTAAAACAAGTGATAACCATTCTTGTATACATTTAATGTCCTAGTATCATAGTACAAAATATGTACTAGGAACAAAAATGGTTATATACAAGCCCACCATAATGAATCTGAAAAAAAGTCTAACCTAAAAGTATATAAATGGATTGATTACTAGGTAACCACCAAAAAACTCAATATTATATTTTCCTCACTAAAATCCACGTGTTCCCAGTTCTGCTCGGAATCCATCAATAGGTCAATTGTCTACATAATACATAACACATGTAGGAAAATACCACGAAGGGTGAGTATAAAAATACCTTTTAGGACACCCCAAAATCACTAACCATATAACATCAAGAACAACAAAATAATCTCATCATAGGTATATGTAAATTATCACATTTAATAATATATATATATTGATCATAGATATATATTATCATAGTAAAGTCACAATTTTAATTTTTTTTAGAATTATTATTCGAAGGTACACATCGTAAAAATTTGGGGGAACCCACTCCATGAGTAACATAACACTTATGGAATTCGTCTAAGAGGTCATGCTCATCAAGACTCACCATAAAAAGTAAACAATGATTATACAGGGAGAATTATATACAGATGATGATCAAACATAGGTCCATGTAGTATACAAGCTAATCATTCTAGAATAACCTGTTAATTAAGAGATATATTCCCATGTAGTGTTGGTCACAACGATACCAAGAACCCCACATAGGGAAATGATGATGGTGGTGGTGCTGTTGATGTTGACGGCGATAATGATGATTATGGTGATGGTATATGACTTCACAATGTGCCTCATTGAAGTATTCTAACAACTCTATCTATGATTATAGTCCCTCGAATAAAATCACCATTCTATATATTGGATTTTTTTCAACACTAAACTATCATGGAATGAAACATGGGGGAAACCCCTAATCAAACATGTACAAGAAGAAGAGGATATGGTCTCTAAATCATATTTGAAGGAGTAAATGGTGTGTAGTTATAGTATAATTCAGGTTCCTTCCACACTGAATTTGTCCCATGTATCACAGTTTGTGCCAATGTCTCTGTATAAGTAAGTGATGTGTCCAAGCCTATTTACTCATGGCTGTATCTATTCTCTGGGACATGGAATGTCCAAGGCCATTCACTCATGGCTATGTTTGTGTGCCCTTATAGTTATATGATGAGCCACCAAGAAATGGTTACATGTTGTGTGACCATAGTTACACATTATGTGATATTTATATTCTCTATGGAACAATATCTCCCCATATAGGGGTACAACATATCATGTATTTTGGGAGTACATTATATGTAATGTGGGATTTCATTGTTTATAAATAAGCAACTTGGGTTTTTTAGCTACCCTTCTTCCACCATGCCTCCCAACAAGAATCATGGATC
The DNA here is from genome assembly GCA_963277665.1 of Viscum album. Taxonomy (NCBI): domain Eukaryota; kingdom Viridiplantae; phylum Streptophyta; class Magnoliopsida; order Santalales; family Viscaceae; genus Viscum; species Viscum album. The sequence goes on along the minus strand of OY728139.1, from coordinate 1,339,631,729 downwards.
TAAAATAAAATGATATTGAACACCACAATAGATTCATTTTACATCCATCCAAAACATTTAGGAAAACTCCATCAATGAACCATTAACCCACCGAACACTGAAACCCAAATCAGTGTCCCAAAATCCGAACAGATCTGCTATTGTTTCCATCATCACATGATCCCTAGATAATATAATGACTTTATTTGTAATGTAAAACTTTTTCACCAAAAATTGGTGAACAATTGTTCATTACTTAGTATTATGATCAATCAACCAGTCAAATGAAACATTAGTGATGAATGTGAGAAGAATGGTGGGAGAAAACAAAGGAAAAAATTTAAGGGGAATGAACCTCATCAGTGATTATTTGGCATTGATTTTATGTCTTCCCACCTTTTTATTACATAACTTTTCATTACATTTTACAAACATATGATCTTTAAAGTCTACAGTCTTGAAAATAATGAAAAATAAAACATGAAAACATAAAACATTGTTCTATTATAATTTTAAGGATTCATCATAGGTTCATAGTAAGTAAAATTACAGAATCTCATAACCTAGAGATATAAATCAAAGGAAAGGGTGAGTAGAAGGCCCAGTAAAAAAGCAAGGGAATCAGTTTACTTCTGATATCGATAAGAACATGATAAAAACATAAAGACATGAGAAATGAAATAAGAAGAATATAATAATTAAAATAACATAAATCATAAATTGAATATGTTTCTACAACATTTAATTTAGAAATTCATAAACATATAACAAAGGTTCATCCAAAATGTGTCATAAAAAATTAATAGGGTTATTCACCAAGGTATCGTGAAACATTTCATCTCCATAGATTAAATTATTTACCAAATGCGTTAAAGTGCTATCAGGTTTCACACTTAATATGTCTTTATTTTCATGTGATCCACATACATCATAATAATAAATTTCATAAATAATTCATAGAAAATCAATGAAAGGGATTTTATTTCAATGTTGTGACATTTTAAAATTGCTTAAAGATTTCATCGTTATGTCATTTATAACCCATGAAAAAAGAATAAGGTTTTTATGTATGTCAATTCCATAATAAAATACATCATTTTTATGTACTTATGAACACCCATAGAAACTAAATAGGTATGGGTTTTCACAGAAATAAAACATGAGAACTTTATGATAGAAATGGAGAGAAATTTTGAGACAAAATTTCTGCAGCATAACGACTACAAAACATTGTTTTATAAAATAATAGAATGAAAGGGGAAAAGGTATCTCATTCATATATGAAAAATTCTACATTACAAGGACATAGAAATAAGATCATTGTGTTAACGGTTTAATGACATACCACATGAAATGGTAACTAGAATGGAAATATAAAATGTGCTTTCTATTACGAAAATTCAGCCGCCAAAGGACATCACATAAAAATTCAAGAAATCAATTGATGAGAGAGGAAAGGGTCTCTCATAATTTTGACATGAAATTTATAGTAATATGAAAACAAAATAATATACACCAATATAATAAGAATTAAATTATAAGACCCAACATAAAGGAAGTAACGACTTAAAAGAGGAGGGTGAAATGTTCCCTTACCTTGAAGAGTAACGTCGAATTCTTGAAGGTTGTGACCTTGGGGGCTTGACGGAACCGTGGGAAAGATCCTTTGGACGTAAAAGACCATATCTTAATTGATGATTAATTTGGAATGAAATTAATGAAGGAATAGGTTGGTATTTATAGAAAAATTGGGAGAATATTTAATTATTTTCCTAGGGACACCTCATTGATGGTATTTGAAAAACCCAGGGCTTGACCAAGGTATTACCTATGGTATTGTCACATGGGACACCTAAATACATATATTACTTTTTCAAAGTATATCATATTTATTACATCCTGATTGAACCATTAATGATGTCATTAAACACCCGAAACTCCAAACTGTATTTTTACTATTCACAAAAATACAAAACATTTCATAAAAATCTCATAAATTCACACTATCCTAATATATATGACTTTAATTCAAAAATTAACTCCATTTTATAAAAAAATCAGAATATTTTTAAATTAATTTATAAATAAACCCATTATTTATTCAATAAAACAACTCTAAAACAATAACTTGTTCTGTAACACCATGAAAAAGCCATAAAGGTCCCATAAATTTACCATATAACCATAAGACAATAAAGTAACAATTAATTATCACATTTTATGAAAATAAATTTCCATTTTAAATTATAAAATTAACTATAAAATTTTATATAATATATTTATGACATACAAAAATTCCAAAACATATTCTAGGATCAATTTTCACTTTAGGATATATAAACTGTATTTATACATTCACGGGTGTAGTTTCTAATTTTTTGGCCGATGTACTATTCATTACTATTCACAAGGATATGTTACTATTCATACATTACTATTCACTAAAAATATTGTTGATCTAATTAGAATCTAAATTTCTTACTGATCACAACTCTAGAATACTATTTTCTGAAAATCCTTTCAAATTATTTATAATTTAAAGTTTATATAATTATTTTAAAATATATTTTTTCAAAAAATTCACCAATAATATGGAACTTCTATACAATCATCCTATTTTTATCTAGAAATTTGAAATTCACATATTTTACCATAATAAAATATAACAATTTTATATATACAAAAGGATTTACACAAGGTAACTAAGGCCTCATCACATAGCCCCTCATAACACCTGCATAGAACCAAAGTGTCAGATGTTCTATGGTGATAGAATCTTGGGGCGGCTCAACCAACATTGCCCGAGTGGTGATTTCTATCAGTTTGAACATCTTCCTTCGGTGATAACATTCAAACTTCACATGTTGATGTTCGGCATGGGTTAGGTCCAGAGAAAAGCCCAGTGACACAACCTTCATCCCAATCTCTTACATATGGGCTTCATATGACCCAAATCTACTGTATGAGGTCATCAACTCTCCTTTCTATATTAATTAAACAAGATCACTTGTATTTATAAACAATAATTGTAATGTCAATAATCTGGTTTCCAACAGTCATATTGACCTACGATCATATAAATTTCGAAATCCAATGATATCATTTTGATTATACTCACTTAATTAATTAAAGGATATAGTTTTGTAGAGTATAAAATAAAATACCACAAAATTTTTGAAACATATATTATTTAATAGTTTGGGTCATTACACTCCTCCATCCTTAAGAAATTTTATCCTCGAAAATTTAACTCATACCCTCAGAAGAGAAAAGGTGTGGGTACTTCTACCTTATTGACTCATCTAGTTCCCATGTAGCTTCTTCACATTTTTGGTTCCTCCCCAACACCTTAACAATGTGGGTAGTCTTGTTGTGTATAACCATGTCTATACAATCTAAGATATCCACTGGTTGCTCCTCATAAGAGAGGTCATGTTCCAGTTTCACCACTTATAGATTTAGTGCATAAGAAGGGGCAGGTATGTACTTCCTTAAGAGGGATATGTGGAAAACATCATGAACTTTTACTATATTTGGAAGAATATCAAGTTTATAGGCCACTACTACTATATGATCAAGGATTTCATAGCAGCCAATGTACCTAGGGCTGAGCTTCCCTTTCATTCCAAACCTCATTACTCTCTTCCAAGGTGAAATTTGAAAAAATACTTTTTCACCAACATCAAACTACAAGTCCCTTCGATGGTTTTCTACTTAGCTCTGTTGCCGACTCTAAGTAGAATTAATATGTTTCTAGATGGCATGGACTTTTTCTATCATCTCTTGCACAAGATCAGGCCCAAGAATATTTCTCTCACCAGCTTTATCCCCCAAAGTATTAGTTCTACATCACATCCCATATCGTGCGTCATAGGGTTCCATTTGAATGATCGAGTGGAAGCTATTGTTGTAAGAGAACTCAATTAAAGGGAGATATTGATCCCATCTTCCTTTGAAATTCATTGAGAAATTTCTCAACATGTCCTCGAGTGTTTGAATAGTCTTTTTAGATTGGCCATTAGTTTGGGGGTGATAGGATGCATGGAAATTCAATTCGGTTCTCAATGTATGTTGAAGACTTCTCTCTAGAATCTATATGTGAACCATTGATCACAATCAGATATGATATAAAGTGGGACTATATGTTGCCTTACCACATCTTTATAATAAATCCAGAAATGTTGATCAAGATAGAAATCTTCCCGAATTGAGAAAAATTGGGAAGCCTTGGCGTGATCTTCCACAATAACCCATATTGCATTGTTTCATTTGGATGTTCCCGGGAAACTACTGACGAGGTCCATAGTGATATTATCACGCTTCCATGTTGGTATGGGTAGTGGTTGCAATACCCCTTTATGAAGTTATTGCTCTTCCTTCACTTGTTAACATACTAAGCACCTTGAAGTGTAGTCAGCAATCTCCCTTTTCATAATATCGCACCAAAATTGATCATAACGGTCCCTATGAATTTTTGTGCATCCAGGATGTATAGAGAAAGTAGAGCTATGAGCTTCATCCATTAGCTCCTTTATTTCTGGAATAAATGGAACACATAGTCTTGTACAAAATTTCAGAACACCTTCTTGATCAATATTGATCTCAGAAAACTTCTCTTCCTTCACAACCTCAAACTTCTTATGTAACAAAGGATCTTATTTCTGTGCTTTCTTGATCTTCTCTAGTAATGACTATTGAGAATTCATTTCTGTTAGGGTTGATGATGTCCCTTCCCTTATAATTCCAATTTCCAACTTTTCTAGGTCATTGATCAACGGATCTCTTTGAATCCTCATCAGGGATAGAACAACTGGTTCCTTCCTACATAATGAAACTGCGACTTTATTTTCACTTCTGGGGTGATAATCAATTGAACAATCACAATTTTTAAGAAGTTCCAACCATCTCCTTTATTTCATGATCAATTAATTTTGTGTGAAAATGTACTATAAACATTGTTGGTCTATGTATATTAGTGCATCCATATCTTTAGAGAGAGAAAAACAACCACACCTAGCTCCAGATCATGGGTAGGATAGTTCTACTCACGAGTCTTCAACTATAAAGATGCATAAGAAATGACTTTTTAATTTTTCATGAGGACACACCCAGTCCCTTTCAGATATGCATCACTAAAATTAATGAATACTTCTCCACTTGAGGGGAATTGAACACGTGTACAATAACCAATCTATTCTTCAGCTCTTGGAAGCTTTCCTCACACTCATTTTTTCAGATTAACTTGACCCCTTTTCAAGTTAACTTAGTTTAAATGATTATAAAGTAATTAATTTTTTTCAAAAACCTCCTATAATATCGTTCTAATCCATGAAAACTATGAATCCTAGTTATTTTGGTAGACTGAGGCCACTCATCTACAACTTTTGTCTTTGTAGGGTCAAATGTGATTCCTTCATTGGTAACAATATTCCCCATGAAAAAAACTTGTTGTAACCAGAATTCACATTTGCTGAAATTTCCTAAAATCCTCTCCTTCCATACAGTTTTTAAAATAACCATTAGATGATCCTCATGCTCCCCATGACTTTTAAAATATATCACAATATCATCAATAAAAACTACCACAATGTTATCAAGGTTGTCCATAAATACTCTATTCATCAAATCCATAAAAATATAAGTTTCATTAGTATGTCTGAAGGGAATAACAACAAACTCATACTTCCTATATCTTTATTTGAAGGATGTTTTTGGAATATCTTCATTATTCACCCTCAATTGAAGATAACTAGATCTAAGATCAATCTTAGAGAATAATTGAGCCCCATGAAGTTGGTCAAATAAGTTAGGAATTCTTGGAAGAGGGTATTTGTTATTTACTATGATCCCATTTATTTCTCTATAATCAATCCATAACCGCATCGATCCATCCTTCTTCTTCACAATGATAAAATTTGTTCCCCAAGAGACACACTTGGTCGAATAAACCCTTTCTCCAAAAGATCTTGGATTTGTTCTTTAATTCCTCTAGCTCCATATTTTCCATCCTATAGGGGATCTTTGATATCGAATGGGATCTGGGTATGAGCTCAATGGAGAACTCTATCTCTCTTTCAGAGGGAGGTCTGGGTAACTCCTCGGGAAATAGGCCAACGTATTCATGGAAAATGGGGACATTTTATATGATTAAACTCTGATTTACTACTTCTTCTTTAATGATCAACTCCATAAATATGGATATAAGAGGTTCTTCTAGATAAGGATATGGTTGAGAAATATCTCTTTTGAATATATCCATAGGTTTTCCATTCAAGAGTACTGATATTTTCGTTCTTTTTATTTGATCTTATCATTATAAATTGAGAGACACTCCATCCCTTGTATAATTTCTAATTCCAGCATGGAAATGACTACTAGATTTGTGATAATATTTTTCTCACGAGAGTAAATACTAGAGTTTCTAAACACTAACGATTCTTGGATAATCCTTCCTAGGGTATTGAATGATAACTCAACCTTTAGTAAAGTGGGGGTTGATTCTAAATTCATTTCATGCATGGAGGAAATAAAGGAATGCATAAACCCCAAATCAAAAAATGTACATACTAGATTTGAGAGAACAACAAGAGTACCTTCTAGAACATCATTTGGTTTTTCAACTTCGATCATAGTTATTTCAAAAGTATGACCTTGCTCCCAGGTCTGTTGCTAATGCTGATGGTGATTCCCCTCCACTTCCCTCGGATTGGGACAGTGATTGGAATGGTGCCCTAGTTGTCCACACTTATAGCATTGGACATCAGGTAGGGTCTACAGCATCTTTCACTTTTCTTTATTTTTTGGGTGTTGAGGATTCACCTTAGTATGAAACTTTCGTGTGATATGGAATCTCTTCCACACTATGAGAACTTCAATATCCCAATAATGTAGTTCCCAAAATTCATCTTCCCACATTTTTTATAGGTGGGATGTTTCACTTTCTTTCCTCCTCTTCCCTGATCGAAGCTCCTCTCTAAGATTGCCTCCATTGATCCTTTGTTTTCATTGGAATTATGAGACCATTGCATCTCCCCAAATTCCAGTTCGACCTTCATCGCACTCCGTATGATCTCCTCATAGCTGTCATAGTATCGAATGGCTAGATTCTTATGCAGATGATGTATTAGGCCACCGACGAATCTATCAACCTTAACTCTAGGATCCATGACAACACTTGAGGTATAACTGGAACTTTTGTTGAAGTTCATCTCATAGATTCCAGTATATTCATTCTACTTCTGCTTCAGCTAGGGAAACTCCTTCTCCATTATTTTTCTCATGGAATGGGTGAAATACTTACCAAAGAAAATCTATCTATACTCTTACCACTCCATAACTTCAACCCCTTTCTTGGCCTCGTGTTTTTAATAAGTTCCCACCACTGATCAGCTTCTCCCTCTAAGCAGTAAACACTAGGGTTACCTTCCCTTACTCAGAACAGCAGAGCATAAAAAATATCATCTCTATATAAATCATCCACTATTCTGCAACCAAAGGGTTCGTTGATCCACTAAAGGTTGGTGGTCATTGACACATAAAAGACTTAACATAATGTTATTCCCTTCGCGGGGATATTTGTCTCTCATCTTGACTCATGTTATTTCCCATAACTTGAGTTAGCTGGATATTCATTATCATGAATGCTTCCATTCCAGATTCCATCAAAGAATAGTCAGTGCATGGTCCATTACAGACACCATTTGATCATTTTATCTTATTTACTACCATTTTCTAAAAGAATAAAACCATAGTGAGAAGATAATTTTATTTACGAATCTTTTAACTATAAAGGATTTTATTTCTTAAAAACATAATGCTTAAATAATTAAACTTCTCTATAAATCATTCATAATGATTTATAAAAAGCATGCGATTAACCAAACATATCTGGTAGGAGTGTCGTAACCAAGAGTGCAAAAATGACTATTTTCTTGTACCAGGATACCCTAGGTCAAGCTCAAAACTCCTTGTCAGAGTTTTCACTCCTTGATTTATCTGTTCCAGTGCCGCCTCTACCAGCTCGTATCCATACATTGATGTATTATCTTGATAAACCACTTACTCAATACTCACCAAAATACCAGGATGTTTACCTATATTTGAACTTTTCTATAATGTTATTACTAAATATTTCATTGCCCAATTTCCATAAATAAAAAACCTCCCATTCATACTGACTATGGCATCCCTCCTTTTTATTACATAACATTTCATTACATATTACAAACAGATGATCTTTAAAGTCTAGTGTCTTGGAAATCAGGAACAATAAAACATGAAAACTATAAAAATTATTCTAATACAGTTGGAGGGATTCATCATAGGTTCATCATAAGTTCAATTACTTCATCTCATAACCTAGAGTCATACATCGATGTAAAGGTTTAGCGTAATTCCCAGTAAAGAAAAACAAGGGAATCGGTTTACTTGTGATATCGATAAGAACTTGATGAAAAACATAATGACGTGAGAAATGAATGAAGAGTAATATAATAATAAAAACATAATGATTCACATCATGAATATATGGATACAAAATTTAATTTATACATTCATGAATATGTCACCAAGGTTCATCCTCAAGGTGTTATAAACATTACTAGGGTTAATCACCAAGGTATCGTGAAACTTGTCATCTCTAGAGATTAAATTATTTACCAAATGCATTGGAGCGCTATTAGTGTGCACCCTTAATATTCCTTTATTTTTATCTGAGACAAAAATATCATAATCAAACATTTAATAAATAACCCAAAAATAATAAATGAAATTTGATTCATTTCAAAGTCGTGATGTTTTAAAAGTGCTTAAAAACATGATCATTATGTCATTTATAACCCATGAAAAGGGAATAAGGGTTTTATGTCAGTCAATTACAGAATAAAATAAATCAATTTTGTGTATTTTTTAACACCCATAAAAACTAAATTGGTCTAGGTATTCACATAACTAAAATATGAGTATTTCTTGAGAGAAAGGGAGAGAAATTTTGAGACGAAATTTCTGCAGCATAACGACTATATAACATGGTTTTAGAAAATAATAGAAAGAGGTGAAAATGGTATCCCATACATAAATGAATCAATTTATAGTATATTTACTGAATAAAAACACATAATATCATGGTGTGAACATTTTAATGACATACCACCTGAAAAAAACATGAAAGGAAAGATAAAATGCGATTTCTTTTTCGAAAATTCGGCAGCCTAACGACATCACATAAAAATTCAAAAAACCAATTGATGAAATAGTAAAGGGTATATAGTAATTTATAAATTAAATGGATAGTAACAAGGACATATAAAAAGATACCCCAACATAATAAGATGGAAACTAGGGGACACAACATAAAGGAAGTCATGACTTAAAAGAGGAGGGTGAAATGCTCCCTTACCTTTAAGAGTAACATCAAAAGCATGATGTTTGTGGATAAAGGGGGCTTGAGGGAACAATGGGAGAAATATTTGGGAGGTAAAATACCAAATATTTTTGACGAATAATTTGTAATGAAATCAATGATGTAATGGGTTTGTATTTATAGCAAAATTGCGAGAATATTTAGTTAATTTTCAAGGGACACCTCATCGGTGGTATTTGAAAACCCATGGGCTTTCCCATGGTATTAGACCGTGGTATTGTCCACTTGGGACACCTCATAACATATATTAATGTTCAAAAGTATAGCATAATTATTATATCATTATTACACCATTAATGATGTCATTAAACACCAAAAACTCATTACTGTATTTTTTCTATTCACAGAAAAACATTTCCTAAAAATATCATAAATTCACCCAAACCTAATATTGATGCTCTAAATTCAAACATGTACTCAATTTTATGAAAATAATTTTCTAAATAATTTTATTTTATTTTTTATATAAAACCATTATTTATTTAAAAAACAACACTAAAACTATAACTTGTTTTGTAACACCTTGAAAAAGTAATCAAGGTCGCATAATATTATCGTATGACCATAAGACAATAAAGTTATTATTTATGATATCATTTTATGAAAATAAATCTCCATTTTAAATTATTAAGTTAACTATAAAATTTTAAATAAAATATTTATAACATACAACAATACCAAAAATTATATTATGAATGTATTTCACTTTTATGATATCAAACATTTATTTATACATTAATCAGTGACGCTTCAATATTTTTTTCCAATTTACAATACATTACTATTCATAATGGTATGTTATTATTCATACATTATTATTCACTAAAAAATAATTTTATCTTATTAGAATCTAAATTTCATACTAATCACAACTTTAGAAGACCATATTTTAAAAACCTTTCACATTATTAATTAATTAATGTTTACATAAATATTTTACAATACCTATTTTTCCAAAATTCTTAAATAATATGGATCTTCTATAAATTTATCTAATTTTTATCTGGACATTTAAAATTTTAAAAATTTACCATAATTAGTAATAAAAATTTTATTTATAAAAAGAGATTTACACAATGTAACAAAGTCCTCATTACATAGAACCTTATAACACTGGCATAAGACCGAAGTGTAAGATGTGCTATGGGGATAGAATCTTGGGGCGCCTCAGAAAACATTTCCCAAGTGGTTATTTATATCAGTTTGAACTTCTCCCTTAGGCAATTCCTTTCAAATATCACATGTTGAAGTTCAGTTTGGGCTTGGTCTAGGGAAAATCCCAGTGACGTAATCTCCTTTCCAAGCTCTGACAGATGGGCTTCATATAACCCAAGTCTACTAAATGAGGCCATCAACTTGTCTTTCTATAATAGTAAACCAAGATCACTCATATTTATAAACATTAATCGTAATGATAATAGTTTAGTTTCTAATAGTGATTTTGACAAACAGGAATATAACAGTCGAAACCCAACGGTATCATTTTAATTATACTCACATCAGTAATTAAAGGATATTTTTTTAGTATAAAATTAAATAACACAAAAATCTAGTCAACAAATATTATTCAAAATTTTGGGTCATTACAGATTTCTTGAATATAGAAAAATGAACAATGATTTAAGAATAAAATAGGGATAAATCAAAATAAAACAATGTATTACCTAAAGAGGTTTCACTTCCCAAAGTTGAAAAGATATGTATTATTGTCCATGGAGAGATCCTCAGATCTTGTAACACTATGATCATTGATCAATGATTTTGTATGATGGCGTCTTTCATGATATCCTCAAACTCTATCCAACGATTCCTCTCAATTTTCATGTTTATGAGTATAACACTAAAATTAGAAATATATGTGTATTTATAGAAGTATAATAGGTCAATGTATCAACATTAATAAAGTATTGATAATCTAATTTACTTATTTCATTAACTCATCTATGAAAACACTTTATGGAAACTCTAGAAGATGATAGCTGTTATGTCATTCATATGGTAAAAGATATGCTTGGGAATCAATATACGCCTCATATTTGTCATCTAAGCCCCCATCTAGGAGTTATTCCAATAATTCATTTAAAGTGTGTATATGTGATATTCAATATATTTCAAAAAATATTTTGGGTAACATTGGGCCTCTGAATATGTTTCTTTATCTTTCGTAGATCAAAAAATAATCAATATATTATTCTATAAAAATATATATATAAATAAAAGTTGTTTATTATAACACACATTAAGGTTTAATTCATAAACATATATAACAAAAGACTATAATGAGAGATGTGTTTACCAAGAAAGCACGTGAGTATCCTGCTCCCAAGTAATCTCCTTATGATTATTATGCTTCCACTAAGAATTCAATAAGGGAATCGGTCAGCCCATCGGGATAGTCTCATATTGACCATCAATCTCTATCATGTACTTTTAAATATATCACCATCCTCGATGTGTATCTCACTAAATTCGATAACATGTGATGGTTCAAACATGTACCACCTCATCTGGGATATATGGAAGACATTTTGTACATATTCTAACTGGGGTGGTAGAGTTACGTTGTATTCCACCTAACCAACTCTACAAAACCAGTGGAAAGGACCAATGAATCTCGAAGGTTGCTTTCTTCCCTGGCCAAATCATCATAATTCATATCATGGAGAGACCCTTATGAACACTTGGTATACCTTCTCCAACTACATGGGCCTTTATCGTCCATCTGCATTTTACTTCTAATTGATTTGGGAAATCCTTATCCAGTACTGGATGATTTGTACCATATTTATAGTCTCTCACTCTACCTCTAGTCCCATATGTTCTGACACTCCTCTTTCAGTACAACATAGTGTTGATATGCAAGGTTTCCCTTACATGTCCTCAAATGGTACCATAACTATGGTGGAATGATTGATTTTTTTACAAACTCTTCCAATGGTAGTTTACCCTTCTAACTATGTTCATTATGTAACCTGAAATTCTGGTGCATGTCCTTCATTTTTTGAATGGTCCACTTTGTTTGTCATTCAGTCTATGGGAAAAAATACAAGATCAAATGAAATTGAGTCCACAATGATATCTATAATCCGATTGATAACCCACACATGATGGGATAATAAAAATATGAAATGATTATCAAGGTAACTCCATTGATTCAGACTATATCCCACACGAAGATACATCTTAATCTCCACTTTACTTTTCTATCGAATAGCCAAGAAGTCTGCCAAATTTGTGAGATAGACTATGACCAATCGTATAGAATAATATCCGATAGAAATAAATTGAATCCCCATCACAAATTCCTTGGATATTACATCTCACATATACTTAGGGAATTTAAGGGGTCGTGTTAAACCCATTAGAACTTGGGTATTAGCCTTTACATTCTGATAAGTATGGTATCAAGAGACAAAATCTCCACTTCCCTTATTCATCCTTCTCCACCAAAACTCTTATGAATGGTTTGAGTACATATTATCTATACCTGGATGTACCTCTGTGTTTTAATTATGAAAATCCCTTAGAATATCCCCTCTCAGTGTTACGGGTACAATCATGCACAATTTGAAAAAAATAACATGCCCCCCACCTTCACAAAATCCATCATGAGCGTGTGTAGTGCATATTTTATTACGTATGGTATCATAGTCGGTATCCCAAAAAATTTCTTCCATGAATTATTATACAAGAATAAGGGTAACAATAATTAACATTAGTTAAGATGATCCAACCCCATCTCTAAAGGATAACTTCAATAAGGCCAACTAATCTGATACCACTCTCAAAAAATGTTAATATGATCTAGTGTTGATAGAATCGACTACTATACTCATGATCCAAGAAGTATAAACAAACTCAAAGTAATAATCCTTGAGGGACACTATCCACCACCCCTATCTCAATTTAATGTCCTTCCAGGGTAAGATATACTAGAGACTCTTGTGGTCAAAATAAGAAATAAACCACTCAACCATCAGGTAGCATCGCCAAATCATCAGTATGTAGACTACTAATTCAAACTCAAGTATCATGGGTTTTGTTGTTATACACAATTGGAATGGATTGGAGTTAATAATATGTAATAATGACCCACCTCTACATTACAACACAACCTAGTCTGGTACCTTATAAATTACAGGACACTTTTTACATAACATCCTCCTATGATAGTCTCATATTGGGTGTTCTCATCAATCTATGTCTCCACTTCTAGAAAGTTTGTTGTCACCTCTCTATCCAAGTGAATGTATTCCCCTTCGCGGTAAAATTTTGAATGGGACATGGAATCCTATGGAAATCTGGTATAAATCACCTATACTAGCAAACCAACCCATTGAATCTTCTCACATCCATCATGCACTTTGGTGGATTACAAGCTTACACCTCCATGACCATCATTGGGTACAATAACACACTATTGGTTAAGATAAAATTTCCTAGAAATTGGACCTCCTAAATCCATAACTGTAACATTGATAGCTTCTCATATATTTGTCTCTCTTAGAGTATGCCTAGAACTGTTGTCAAGTGTTTTGGGTCCTCCTCTTAGAACAACGAGTAAAGTAAGAAATTATCAATGAATAATACACCCAAAATAGGTATAAGAATGACTAAAATATCATGTTCTTGAGTCCAATGAATTTTTATGGGTCATTCATCATTCAAAATAGAATAACCAAGTACTCATAGTGACCTTAATGACACCAGAATTCCTAATTTAGTGTATCCTAATTCCATTCCTGCAATTTGTGATAACCTGATCTGATTTGAATCATCAAGAACTATCATTCCACTCTGAATTAATCAAATAACCTATGATCTTCAATAGTGGATAATTTTTATTTTTGATCACCTAGTTTAGGTGACTGTAATCCACACACAACATAAATCTATAATATTCTTCTCGTAAAATAGAACCAGTGTTATCCATGGAGAAACATCAAGTATGTAAAAGCTTCCCCTATGTAATTTCTCCAATTACAACCATAGATCGAGAAGCCCTAACAGATAAATCCAAAACACTGATATAGATACCAGGACTATCTAAGGGTATAAATTGTTATAGAAGTACACCTCGTGGATAGGAGGTAAGCCCTGACCATCCTCAAGAAAGACTCTCCCATACTCTTCCGCCACTAACATAAACTAAAGGCTCAAAACATCCACTACAACAAGGGTCAATCTATCAAGCTGATGAGTAATCGAATCCACCCTCCAATGCATGTGTCGAACCTCCAACGCATGGGTTTACTTTTCATCCACAAAAGATAACCTAGACCAATTACTGTGTATGCATTTCATCCTCTTCCTAAAATAGACTATCTAAGAATGAAATCTAGATTAAAATCTCATGCCTTAGATGAATTCATAAGGATTTATCCCTTCTAGATAGAGATCCCAAAACAACTCTCTCCTCTAAGTGTAATATCACTCCATCATCACAAGTAAGTGATTGATGTGTCACATTTAGTAAGAGTCTCCAAGTGTAATGGAAAAATAAGGGATCAACTTGACTCTAAAAGTCTCAAACTAGATAATCAGCACAAAAGAAATGACATAAACCTATTTATAATATTACTCACACTAAGGTATTAAAGATAGAGACCACACCACATATCATTCCTAGATCCTTTGGATCAAAAAACGTGATCGACTATAGCTACCCTCACCCATGGAAAACAACTCCCTTAACCTAGATGAGACCATTGGGGTGGTGGTAGTATCATGTCATAATTTTTGTCACCTACAACTACTCTCCCAGATTTTCCTCAAAATACATCACCATACAGAACTACCATCTCATGTCACCACCTCTACTGGGACATCCCATCCTATAACACTCTATAAGGTGTACAGAGGGTCATAAAATCCTATATGAGATGTCTTCTATTGTCAAAAGTGTAGCACCACCTCCCCAAAGGTTGACTAGTTCTATATTATCTGCCCAAAAATTTTGACTCGTTATCATGTTACCTCCTCCTAAAATGTATCACATGCACCATTCCACTTTCGTGATGTTGAATTTTAGATGTCGATATATTGGATCTATGGTTCCCACTATAGGCATCAACTGTCTACATTCACTCAACCCGGAAAATCATGACCATCAAAACACTCTCTAGAACCCTTTCATATGTAATAATTCATATATGTATCATGAAATCTCATATTTTACTTCATAATTCTCTCTAAAAATTCCATAACAAAAATAAATTACCAAAAACCATATCCATCGAGTTTTAATAGATGTTGTTGAACCTTGATGAATACCCATACATTGTTATAAATCCCGTTTGATTCACTAGTATCTCAAGGATTTAGAAATACATCGAGGTGGATAGAGAGATATCACATGTGAATAGGCCTTCAAACTCTAACCATTAAATATTTACCTCCTCTTTTTTCTAGGACACAAATCATCACTATCATCCTATAGATCCATGAATTAGGATAGCTACCTTAACCACCATCTGATCTTCCAGTTTCCTGAAAACATGAAAATATCTTGTCACTAATTCATGTCAGTCCTTATCCACCTATAGGTTAAGATAAAATTGGATCATGAGGGGTCACTACTGATGAAATTCATGAAGAGTGATCATAATGATCACCTCAACTTCTAGTATATATGGTACCATCTGCTACTTGATAGGCGGGGTATGACTGGTGCAACACCTGGAGGTAAAACCTCATAATAAATACCTTGTATTGAATCCTAATCACTAATGGGGTCATCATTATAATCCTGAAACTGAATTATGGGTAGAAAATATCATGGAGGCCTCTTGAAATAGATATGATGTACCAAAGTGAAGGACTATATCTAGGAATCTAGATTAACAAGGACATGGAAACCACAAGACATTCCTATATGATGAATGCAATTTTTTTTACCTGTAATAAGTTACTAAATTATATGAGTCAACAATTAAGTTATTAGAGTCTTAGTGTACAGATATGTTCCCTACAACACCAACACTGGAGTCTCTTTTCAAAAAGAATAACTCAAAATACTTAACAAATATACCCCAAACTAATATCATGGAATTAGGTCCAAATCTAGAAACAAATAAAATGATACCACTCTATCACAACCCTTCCCAATAGGGCCCATGTTGTGAAAACACATACCCCTCCTCCAGCTATCCAGGGGATAGTGACCAGTACTGAGTAGGAATGCCACACATATGGGAGGCCATAGCGTAGTTCACACACACACACACACAAAAATCTCAAAACCCATAAAATGATGAAATGAAAAACAACTGATAACCATGAATGAATACATTAAAAATACCACCATAAGAGAATGAAACATGTTATGTAATGAAAAAAGGACCAATAAAAGACCGCCATAATGAAATTAAAATCATTCCAAACCTAAAATTGTAGAAGGGGACTTTTGTCAAGGTAATAATGGGAACACGCCTTGGTATGTCCATCTCACTAAGCTATACATGGTCCTACTCCCTCTATGAATCATTTAAATGTTCAATCGTATTCAAAATACATGACCCATGTTGGAAAAGATCATGCATGGGTGAGGATAACAACACATAGTATGATCCCCGAAACCACTAAGGGTGTAATATAGAGATCAATACGAGCTATCTCATCACATGTATTAGTCAATTATCAAATATGATTGTAATACCAATATATTCACAACATAGAAACATATTCAAAAGTTAATGTCATAATGGTAATTCCATATTAGGATTAATATTTCAATGTTCCCTATATCACTCATATAGGAGAACATACTCCTTGAGTCACATAGTAAATATTTAATCTATCTGAGATACCATGATCATTAGTTCTCATCATATCAAGTACACACTGGAAGCCTGAGGATGATGATACACAAATGAGGATCAAGCCTAGGGACTTAGGGAAAACTTATAACTCAATCTTTAATAACTCGATATATAGGGGATCAGCACTAATTTAGTGTTTTTCATGACAATACCAAGAACCCCATCAAGGGATATGATGATGATGATAGAGGATCTCACTCCAGACATCAAGGAAGGATTCCAAAAACTATATCTAAGACTATAGTACCTATATAGGGATCCCTATCAAATGTATACAATGAATTTCCACACTAAACCCTCAGAGAATTATATAAGGGAATACACCCTAACGAAACATGTCCAGTGTAAAGAGGAAAAGGGATCGATAAAATATTTAAAGCAGTACAAGACATGTATTATAAGTATATGACATGTCACTTTTGTATCGATCCCTACTTGTATATCAATATTTGTTCCCAGGTTGTTTCCTGAGAGCATGGTGTTTCCAAACCTATTTTCTTTTGACAATGTAAATTTTTGAGTACTCATAATATTTGATCCCATGTACTCTTGGCCATTTGAATTTAACCTAAAAGGTATATTTTGGTATTCTAGGTAAGAATAACATTTTCTCTGATAGATATCGCATGTTATGTTATATTTATCTTATTCATGCAATGGAAGAGCCACATAGGGGATCCCACATGGGAGGTTATTATTGATTACTTTCCATTTAATTCATGATTTCAATGATCTTTTAGAAGATTCACACATTGTCTAGATCTATTGTTTTCATCATCGCTCTCATTAAGAAATGTCAATCTAGAGCCAAATGAGCTTGACCACCACTGAATATTTGATTTTCATCCATCCATAATTTTTTGAAAAACACCATCGATGAACCAATCCACATCCTAATCATAAAATAAAAACCAGTGACCCCAAATCGAAACTAATACACTATTGATACCAATGTCACATGATCCTCATTTCATACTCATCCCAGATATTTAATATCAAACTTTTGTGCTAAGGAACTAGTGTTAAATGGTTGATTCCTCTTTATTTTGGTCTAACCAACGGTCAAAAAACACACTGGTGAATAATGTGAGAAGAATGGTGGGAGAATCCCAAGAAATATGTGAAATGGGGTCTAACCTCAACCATGTTTGGTTATCCTTGATTCCTTTCCATTAGTTTGTCCAATGAAGATCCAAAAATAAATAATCAATTCTTCCTAATAATCCCTATAGTTAATCCCATAATCTCAATGCGATCAACTAATGAATCAATTTTTGGTTGATTGATTCTTGTTCACTATAGGAATAATTAAACAGGGATAAATCTAAGTAAAATAATGTCCTAGATTGATATGGATTGTTTTATGTCAATGAATATATACACTTAATTTCTTTTAGTGAGATCCTCGAATCCCGTTACACACCAATCATTGATCCACAATCTATTCTGGTGTCATCTGGCATGTTCTCTCCCAATTCATTTCAATTTATTATATCAATTTTTATAGTTATCAACCCAAAATTAGATATTATCTATAAAATCCTTTTTGTAGAAGGAGTTTTGGTATTTTTTGTTTAATAAAAATATAAAAGTTAGTTTATTTATATTATCAACTCATCAGTGATGACGTATTATGGAAACAATCATGTTTGATAAAGATAATGTTGCACCTACGGTAAAACACATGCTCTAAAATCAATAATGTCTATAGATTTCAAATGTGATCCTATATTTAGGTTTTATTCAAATATTTTAGGAAAAATAGACATATATTATATTTAATATATTTAATTTATTTCAAAAATTAATTTTGGGAATAATGAGCCCAGAAATTTCACATCGTCTCAGCGCCTAAGTCAAAAAATAATCCATATAATATTGTAAAAAATAGATGGTTAATCTTATTTATCACAATATACTATATGATTTATTCTAAGATTATGGTTAGAGTGATTAAATATTTTTAGAGTAAGATAACAGGGCATAATAAGTTGAGTTTCTTAGAAAATAATATTTTTATGTGAAACAATGATCATTCGTTATTGGTGGAATAATACTTTTATACTATTGATGTCTCAAATGTTTTTTTAGAACCATGCCATAAAAATGGGTTATAGATTCATGAACAACCATTCCATATGTTTATAATGATATAATTCTTCTATAATTAATGTCACACTAGTGTGGTGAGGTTTACCTAAGGAATAATATGAGTTTTCATATCATGTTTTGGTATTTTATTTTTTTTAGACATTGAAGGAGGGACTATGAGATCTCTATAAGCTGTTATGTGGATACCCAAAATGAAATAAAACCTCAATTCCATAATATTTATATACATATTGGATGCACCATAAGATCTAATTCATGTAGAATTGGATTTATAATGGTTTATCAACATTATGAATACAACTATATTTAATTTGATATATTTCATAAATGTTATTACCCAAATGATTTAGTTTAATGACTCACATTTTAATTTGTATAATAATATAATAATAATTCATAAATGACTCATGAATATGTTATCTAAGGGAATTAATGAACTTATAATTCAACTATTATTGTGTGTTGTAAACCATAATGATCTTCCTTTCATTAAAGGTTCTATGTTTGGGAAATTAAAATTTGTGTGAGTGAAGAGGGAAACATATAATGATAATCCCCCATTGAACATGTCCATTTTGACATATTGTGACCATCTAATGTTTCCTCTAATGGTGATGGATTATAAATTTTTATCTTTATAGATGATTACTCAAAGAATATATGGACAAACACATAGAAACACCATTCTATAACATTTGAAACATCCAACAATTTGGACTCAATCATTGAATACCATATATAAATGATTTTAAAAGGAAATTGGATTTATAATGGGTTAGAATAATTATATTATGACCTTTTTCAACTTTATTAACTCTTATGGTGTGTAGAGACATATAATAGTTATAGTGACAAAAAAATAGAACTATCTAGTTTAGAGAATGAATAAGACCATCCTTGATAATGTGATAACAATTATCTCACACTCAAGTTTGTCTTAGATCATCTGGTTTTATTTTACTACTAGGATGATGAACATGATAAAATATATATCTTATTTTTTGTGATTATAATGTATTTTATCACATTATGAATAGTTTCAATAGCAATGAACCCAATAGATTCTATAATTTTACAAATTTATCTAACATAGTAATAGTTAAACTTGGGAATACAGTAGTAAATTTTGTGTTTGTGTGATATCCATTGTGTCCAAGGGTTATAGGATATGGATAAATGATAATTCTTTTTATATGTACATTATTTGTAAAGATACTATCTTTAGAGTTTCTTTTTTGTCTGTATAAAACACAATATAATCAAATGATGTTTTTACAAATAAAACTAACGGTATCAAGTATCCTTTAGAAACTAAGAAGTTGTCCAAGCCTTGTACTACCCCTATTATTCCACCCAAATTAGTTTATAATAAATAGGATTCTTATTTTTTCTTAAGGATGATAGAGAGAGCGGCTTTAAGAGATTTTTATGTCTTCTAATTACACCATGTCAAACATAAAACACCTTTCCAAGAACATGAATACTAATATGGATACTTATGTATTGAATATTAGTCAAGATTTCAAATTTAATGATCCAAAAACCTTTGAATGGTCCATGAAATCTGAATAATTTATGTATAGTTTTACATTTATAAAAGTTAAAATGTAATTCCATTATAAAAAATTAATCTAATAAGATGTAACTAAAAAATGTGAAAGTGTTATAGGATGAAATTATATTTTCAATTTGGAGGTGGGAATTTTGGGGAGATGAAAATTAAAAATAAATCATTAGTTATTGATGAAGGATTATTAATTTGAGGTCCCAGTCCTGTCTGCCACATAATGGGTGCCCCAATCCTAGTGGGGTACCAGTCCTCAAACACACTCCTCGAATACGAGAGGATGATGACTAGTAGTGCGGGACTAGGGTGTTTCAATGGAGAGACTATTACCCCATTACCAAAGTGTAGCACATCATATGGATAAATAGTGGAAGAAATATAAGTAAACAGAAGGCGCAATGAAAAATAGATACAATAATAAAAATAAATGAAACAACTAGATTAACATACAACAACTGATGATATGTCATGTCACTAGAAAATTGGAAAATATGGATACAAGATAAAAAATATAACATTTTACACATAAGTATAAAGGAAATCAAAAACAGACCCAAGATTCCTGAGCTCTTACTCGGTCATTTGCTATTAGTTTCCATGCTAAATAGTAATCAATAACCTGTTTCAAGATGTATGTTTCCCTTTTTCAACACATACAACCATGCAATCTACTATGGGTACTGAATGACAACTGAAAAGGGTGTGAGATAAATATTAGTGGGCCACAACCAATGGTCTCTATAACATCTAGCTCATGTAAGTGAAATTTAATAGTGTGAATGAATTAATATATAAAGAAAATAATTACAATGTAAATAAATAGCCAAGTACCTACTTCATCCCACGACTGGTGTCTAAACATGTAATCAATTCATTATTTTATTACTACTAATTTATCAATAAGTCACATGTTAACAATAATAAAGGTTCCATGTAATGGTAGGGAAACCTGTAATGATATTTTATAGTTAATTACCAAGGTAATAACAAAGGAAATGCAGACTTCAAGTGTCTCCAAATAAGTAATAGTTGTATCATGTAATTAGATCAGAGTGTAATCCAAGGAGCATAGTCTAAGGCTTCCCACAATGAGGTTCCTACAAAGCCTAAGGAGTTCATCCAAGGTAAAATGGGGAAAATCCATTACTGGTCCTAATGGTCTTTAACCAAGGATCCTACTTGTCAATGATAGATCTAAGGAGTGTATCCAAGGAATATTGTAATAATATTGATGGGATTCTATGGTGTCACACTAGGCATCCAATGAATAGACAAGGATTAGGATCTTAGTGGGTCTCAACCTAAGCAAGTCTTATCCTTGAATCAAAATGGGGTTCTAGAGTGCTCAAGGAATTCTCTGATCAGAATCCAAGGAGAGATCGAGTCAGGTCTTTACTATTTTATTACAAATTCATGTTATATTTCATTTGGTTCAATCCTTTCATTTATTTAGTGTGACAAGGTCAAGTGTCATGCATCCTTTTAATAAAAATATATTTAATCAATAAGTCCATTTTATCTAATTTATTCCTTTCATTAGTGTGAAAATTCCATGTGGCATGCATCCTTTTTTAATTCCTTTTATAGCATATTAAATTACTAAGCCTAATTATTCTACCTTCAATTAATGTTCTAAGGGTTTCTACGGACATGAAACCTATTATTCATTTATATTTAATCTCTTCAAGTCATATACTCAATATACTTGAAAATTTCCATTTCACATTAAATTATCAATTTTAGTAATTACCATAGGTGAGATAGGTGGTGAGAATACAAGATACCATCTTTTATGAAATTCACAATAAAAATAAATCCATTTAATATAGAAAACAATACCCTTATAAGGGTCGGGAAAAGTGACACCCAAATGGTGGATCAAACATGTCAAATACTAAAAACCCAATTATGTTATTACACCAAACATGGGATGGATGGAGTTGTGGGGAAAACCATTAATAATTAATCACGTATATAAAAATTGCATATGCATACATTTATTATGATTATAACCATGGAATGTAAATTCTATAAATGAAACCCAATGAAATGCGTGGACTCCGTATGACAATTAGAAAATCAACAATCATGAGGGATGAGTTATAGACCACCCAACTTGTAACATCCCAGGTAAATAAAGAATAAATAATTTTCATATTTATTAATATTTACGAATTAAATATTAATTTTAATTAAAAGGGGTTTCTACGTTCGATAGTGTACTCGGTACGCAACGATGAGTTTCTTTTGAAAACTTACGTGGCACACAAGTAATAAAATAATATTATTTTAAATGTTAGTTAACGAGTAGCCATTGTACTGGCGGGAATGGATAGAAATAACTAAAATATGATTATATATGTTTTTAAATGTTTTTACATTTACCCAATAATAGATAAAGGCTTAAAATACGGAAAGAGTTCAATTTTAGGCATTTATACCCTAATTTTCACGAAAGGTCCACTTATCACCTTTTGACGGAGAACTGTCATTAAATATAGTTTTGATCGATCTTATAAATTCTATTGGACAAAATATAACTCTTCTTTAGAATAGGGACATCAAAATTTACTTTGTGTAAATTTTTGGTACCTTTCTGATAAAGTTCATTTTTTAATAAATAGTGTAAAATGTTGTATTTTAATTCAAAACCTTTTTTTAATCTAATTTATTTATATGATTAGATTATCTTTTGAATTGGTTTTAAAGATAAATTAGAAAATTTTTTTACCATTAAATCCAATAGTGGTCGTTGGAATTAATTTCACTTTGAAATCGGACTTAAACTAGTGTCAATCTTTTGATACTTATTGTTTCATAAAAACACGCTATTTGCTCTGACATCGGGAATAAATTATTAAATTAATTAATCTGACTTATATGTTTTGAATTTTGTAAAATAGACTTCATTTTTGAATTCGTAATATCAAATATAGATTAGGGTGAATTTTTGGTAATTTTCTTAAAAACTTCAATTTTTGATGAATAGTGAAACCACTAAGTAGTACTTATAAAAAATGATTTTTCCGTTTAAATGAAATTTTGCCATCATGGTGTTTTGAATTTCAAAAATCCGACATACATGGTTGTCATTAAGAAGTAAAATGTGGTTCAATGAGATTATAATAATTTTTTGGTGAATAGTAACTTATTAAGTTCTTAATCGCGATTAGCGGTAATTAGTGTAGTTTAAGGTAAAAATAATGCTTTAATAAAATAAGATGAGCTTGACACATGTCCTACTCTCATTGTTTGTGTCATGGCCGACCAAGACATGCCATGGGCCAACTTGGGGACCCCATGGAGCCACTTTAGTTGGAACATGACAATAATATATTTTTATTTAATGTTAAAATTAAATTGACACAAACATGATATGTTTTACTAACACAATTTTTAAATGGGGTTATACAAGTCATATTTTTTATTATAAATAGTAATTGGAAATCTAATAAGATTTCCTACATCATAGTAGTTTTTTTATAATTTTTAGACACAAAATAAATTAAATTATTTATTACATAATAATGATGCAGCGATGACATCATTATTTAACGATTTAAATAAAATGGAAAGATAATGTAAAATATATGAACTACACATGTCCAAAACTTATTGTATGGGTGTATTGCAAAACTTTATCACCTTATCCACTAATAATATCAATGTGGGACCTTTTAAAACCGAAACACATTTTCAAATAAAGTAATATTTCTTTACTTTCCAAAAGTGCCCCTCCTCTCCTCTTATAAAAGGCCCCCACCTCTACCTCATTACACACACTCCTCAAGCCTTTGGCTCGGCCAACCCCTGCCCAATTACTCTCTCCACATCCCTATCCTCATCCTAGAGGATTCCATTTGGGAATAATCCTTTCAAAGGAATCCATTAGGCTCAAATCAAAAGTAGTTACACTTTTAAAGGTAATTCATTCTCTCTTGTTCATTTGTTTTATTTTGCTTCTCCAACACTCTAAACTCTATTTATTTACTTATTTTGTAACAACACCAGTATATTCAATATACTAGGATGTTGTTATAAGATTTTTTTGAGCTACACTCTCACACAACTACATCAAATGGTTAAAGAACATACGGTTTCCGTGGATGGTGAAATTCTGCCTCCCGAAACGATGATTGTTAATTACTCATTTAACACCTTCATGGGTGGCCATTATGATGTCACTATTTTTATATATGATATATAATATGTTTATGTTTTCTTTAAGCTTCTGTATTTTTCATTTTGGGCATACCTTTATGGTTTCCATTATGGGTAAACACGATATCTTCATTTAAGGAAGTGCGGACTACCGCCCCCTCAGAGTGATGTGATTCATTAATGCCATATGTGGGACGTGTAAAGGATGGATTTAAAGTTATTATATATGATGTTATACTGGAATTATAATATACCTCTATATCATTATTATTTATTTCCATTAAAGTATGAGATAGAAATGAAAGTAGCGTTCATGCGTACGTACGGCTTACCGTCTCCATGAACGGTGCATTTCATTTCTTATCCCCAAATGTAATGTACTATTAAAAGTACATGTATATAATGGATATATATAATTAATGATATATCTAAATGATGAATATAATTATGGAATTAAAATATACATACCTCTCATTTAGTTTTAATTCCATTAATATGAAAAAGAAATGAAAGTAGTGTTCATGCGTACGTACGGCTTACCGTCTCCATGAACGGTGCATTTCATTTTTACCTCTAAATGATTATGTAATATTATGAATACATTTATATGATGGATATATATGATATATAAGTTATCCAAATCAGGAATGGCATTATGGATATAAATAACCTTTGACCACACGAACAACATGTAATTGTAAGAAGTCCACTTTCGACTTAAGAACCAAATATCGACGAAACAAACATTATTAACTTAAATAGTTACATAATGTTTATAACATGGCAATAATTGATATAAAAGGAATAATGAACTTGAAAAAGGTTCTTAATAAGTTAGAAATTAACTCATGTTTATTATTCAGGACATTAAAGAACGATCGAGTCAAGTCGGACCCGAGGTAAGGGACTTCGTCTCAATCTCCTTTCATTGAGGCATATTTCGTTTTATACACAACTTTCTTTTATACGGTGTATAAACCCCTTTGACTTTTACTTTTATACAAAAGGAATCTTTTTCTATGAAGAGTTTTACTAAACGACAAAAAGGAATGTTTTTTTAACGTGCGCGGTGACAACGACCTTTTCCGCCGCCGCGAGTATTATTTGGTCTTTGGCTTTCTCAACAAGCTGTAATGTTTTTAGAATAAAATAAATACCATATACGCTTTTATGTATTTTGGTATTGAAAATGGTTTTGAAAAAGGATTCTATTATATCAATATATTTATGATATATTGTGATTGAAATGTGGAAATGTTATCATTCCTTTATATTGGTTTTATGTTTTATGATTTTATATTGGTACTTGGACATTTTAACGGGTGGTTATTTTATAAACCATATGACGGGTGGTGCCGTGAATACCAGGACGGGTGGTTACGTTATAACCTCCAATGCATTGGGTATGGAAGTCGGCCGTTTGGCTATTCCATTAAGTATGTATGGAAATTGGTCGTATGGATATTCCATTAAGTGATATGGGTGGAAGTCGACCGTATTGTTATTTCACTTAAGTATGTTTATGTCCCAAGTTACCTTTATATATGTTATGTGTTATTTTTATGGGTTTTATGGTAATCCTTTGGTTACAAAAAGGTAAGTAATGATACTTTATTCAGTGAAGAGTTTTTACTACTTCATGAAGGTGAAGGTATTACTTTGATAGTGTATATATGGTTTACTTGATGTTTGAAAAACTAACAGTTTTCATTCTTTCTGTATCCCTTACTGAGCTTTTTATGCTCACCCCAAGTTTTTTTTTAAATGTTTTCACAGGACTTAATGTGGAATAAGGTCAAGGATGGGATCAAGGGAATGTCATCCTATATAAAACATAGAACTAGACACGTTTCTTTTTAAGAGTTTTTTTTATTATGGAAACTTAGTAGAAGTGACTACTTTGTAATCTTTTGAGATGTAATAGTTATGTTCTAATTCTCTAAAACTCGAAACCTGAAAAGATCCTCAATGTGAATTATTCGTTTAATTCAATATTAAGTAAGGTTTAAGGCCGAGGCCTTATAGTTGGTATCAAAGGTCGGTTTAGACATCTTTAGGAGTTAGAAAAGTTTTAAATTATAATATGATTGAAATGATATAGCATTTACAGATTACCATGTTTCTTCGCCTCAGATATTTCTGTGTTCAGAATGGTTTCCCGCAGAGGAAACAAAGTAGCTATGTTGGGACGACATCAGGAGGAAGATAACCTTCCAAATCAGCAACCTGAGATGGTCGGAATCGGAACTGAACAGTTTGTTGCAGTGATGGCACAGTTGAATCAGGCTATAAATAGTGGTGGTATCCATGCACGAGATCAGCCAGATCAACCGCATAGGAACATGTCAGTGGTGGAACATTTCATGAGGCAACATCCCCCATCATTCAGAGGATCATCTGACCCTGTGCAAGCTGAAGGGTGGATTAAAGCACTGGAGAAGATTTTTGATGTCATGGGGTGTTCAGAACATCAAAAGGCTAGTCTTGCTGTTTACCGTTTTGAAGGTGAAGCTGATCAGTGGTGGTCGATGGTGAAAAATATAAGGGATAGTGATGAGATTGAGGATCTTCACTAGGATGAACTCAAAGGTATGTTTCTTGAGAAATATTTTCCTAAGGTGGTTCGTCTTAGGATGGAAAAACAGTTCCTAGAATTGAGGCATGAGGATGATTCAGTGGCTTCTTATGAAGAAAAGTTCACTCGATTGGCAAGGTATGCTCCAAACTTCATACGAGATCTTGATAGTAAAATAAACCGTTTTTACTCAGGGTTAAAGGCAAATTATCGAAGGGATTTAGCTTCTCGTGAGTTTAAAAGTTATGAAAAACTTGTTCGATGTGCGGAGAATGTGGAAATGGAGTTTGCCGATGATCAGGTGTTCTATGACAAACAACAGAATAAGAGGTCTAGTTGGCAGGAAAAGGGGAAGAATTCATCAAAGAAGCAAGGAGGTAAGAAAACCAAATATCCATTCTGTGAGAAGTGTGGTAAAATGCATCCTGGAGAATGTTTATCCAAGTCTAGTAAGTGCTTTCGGTGTGGTAAGTCTGGTCATATTGCTCGTAACTGTAATGAAGATGATCAAGCAGGAAATGAAAAGCCAACGGTAAGATGTTTTAAGTGTAATGAAAATGGGTCATTATGCAAACGAGTGTCCAACGAAGAACTCAACTGGGGGAATGCAGCCAGACTACAAGCAGAAAGGGGTGGTGAAATCCTTTGAAACAACTTCAGCAGATGTTGGGCCATCGAATGAAGTGGTATCAGCTCTAGGGAGCTCAGTATTTTTCGAAGATTGACATGAGGTTGGGGTACCATCAGTTGAAAGTAAATGAAGCAGACGTTCTGAAGACTGCGTTCCATACTAGATATAGCCATTATGAATTTGTAGTTATGCATTTTGGGTTAACCAATGCACCTGTTGTATTCATGGACCTTATGAATAAAATTTTCCTTGAGTTCTTGGATAAGTTTGTGTTTGTGTTTTGAGGTTTGGGAAGAGGTTATCTGTGCCTTGTGATTCACAGTTGAAGAATGAGTTGTTATGTGAGGCTCATAGTTCCCCGTTTTAAGTTCATCCTGGCAGTACTAAGATGTACAGAGATCTGCGGGAGTATTGCTGGTGGGATGGAATGAAAAGAGATATTGCTGATTTTACTGTGAAGTGTTTGACATGTCAACAGGTTAAAGCAGAGCGGAAGTTAACGAAAGGGATGCTTCAGCCTTTACCAGTGCCAGAGTGGAAATGGGAAAACATATCCATGGACTTTGTTGTGGGATTACTGAGGACATCTCGAGGTAATAATTCAATCTGGGTTATTGTTGATCGCTTGACCAAATCTGGTCATTTCCTTTCTATATGAGATACTTTCTCTCTAGATCAACTTTCCCGTCTGTATCTTAAAGGGATAGTTAGGTTACATGGAGTTCCCCTCTCCATTTTATCTGATCATGATCCCAGGTTCACTTCTAACTTTTGGAAAGGCCTTCAGAAGTCGTTGGGTACTGAATTAAATTTTAGTACAGCTTTTCATCCTCTATCAGATAGGCAGTCAGAACGAACAATCCAGACATTGGAGGATATGCTACGAGCTTGTTCTATGGATTATCAGGGAAGTTGGGACCAACATCTTTCTTTGGTTGAGTTTTCTTATAATAACAGTTTTCATTCCAGTATACAGATGGCACCATTTCAGGCATTATATGGGAAGCGGTGTCGAACTCCAGCTTTCTGGGATGAAGTGGGTGAAAGGAAGTTGATGGAACCAGAATTGGTAGAAGAGATGGAAAAAAAGGTTCAGTTGATTCAGAAACACATGAGAATAGCTTAGACCAGGCCGAAGAGTTATGCGGATAACCGTAGGAAGGATCTATCTTTCGAGGTAGGTGATCAGGTTTTTCTCAAAGTTTCTCCTTGGAAAAGTGTGATGAGATTTGGTAAGAAAGGAAAGCTGAGTCCAAGGTTTATTGGACCATATGAAATTCTAGAGAGAGTTGGATCAGTTGCATACCGGGTGGCTTTACCTCCGAGTTTATCTCAGGTACACAATGTTTTTCACGTTTCGATGTTGAGAAAGTATATGCTAGATCCATCTCATGTTTTGAGTCTAGAGGTAGTTCAGTTGGAAGAGAACCTATCTTATGAGGAACAACCGGTCCAAATTCTTGACCACATGGAGCATGTGTTACGGAATAAGGTGATTCATCAGGTAATGGTTTTGTGGAAAAACCATGTGATTGAATAGGCAACGTGGGAATCTGAAAATGCTATGTGGGATAAATACCCCCACTTATTTTGATAAGTGAATAAAATTGCGAGGACGCAATTCCCAAAAGGGGGGAAGGATGTAACATACCAGGTAAATAAAGAATAAATAATTTTCATATTTATTAATATTTACGAATTAAATATTAATTTTAATTAAAAGGGGTTTCTACGTTCGATAGTGTACTCGGTACGCAACGATGAGTTTCTTTGAAAACTTACGTTGCACACAAGTAATAAAATAATATTATTTTAAATGTTAGTTAACGAGTAGCCGTTGTACTGGCGAGAATGGATAGAAATAACTAAAATATGATTATATATGTTTTTAAATGTTTTTACATTTACCCAATAAAAGATAAAGGCTTAAAATACGGAAAGAGTTCAATTTTAGGCATTTATACCCTAATTTTCACGAAAGGTCCACTTATCACCTTTTGACGGAGAACCGTCATTAAATATAGTTTTGATCGATCTTATAAATTCTATTGGACCAAATATAACTCTTCTTTATAATCGGGACATCAAAATTTACTTTGTGTAAATTTTTGGTACCTTTCTGATAAAGTTCATTTTTTAATGAATAGTGTAAAATGTTGTATTTTAATTCAAAACCTCTTTTTAATCTAATTTATTTATATGATTAGATTATCTTTTGAATTGGTTTTAAAGTTAAATTAGAAAATATTTTTACCATTAAATCCAATAGTGGTCGTTAGAATTATTTCACATTGAAATCGGACTTAAACTAGTGTCAATCTTTTGATACTTATTGTTTCATAAAAACACGCTATTTGCTCTGACATCGGGAATATATTATTAAATTATTAATCTGACTTATATGTTTTGAATTTTTTAAAATAGACTTCATTTTTGAATTCATAATATCAAATATAGCTTAGGGTGAATTTTTGGTAATTTTCTGAAAAACTTCAATTTTTAATGAATAGTGAAACCACTAAGTAGTACTTATAAAAAATGATTTTTCCGTTTAAATGAAATTTTTCCATCATTGTGTTTTGAATTTCAAAAATCTGACATACATGGTTGTCATTAAGAATTAAAATTTGGTTCAATGAGATTATAATAATTTTTTGGTGAATAGTAACTTATTAAGTTCTTAATCGTGATTAGTGGTAATTAGTGCAGTTTAAGGTAAAAATAATGCTTTAATAAAATAAGATGAGCTTGACACATGTCCTACCCTCATTGGTTGTGTCATGGACGACCACGAAAAGCCATGGTCCAACTTGTGGACCCCATGGACCCACTTTAGTTGGAAAATGACAATAATATATTTTTATTTAATGTTAAAATTAAATTGACACAAACATGATATGTTTTACTAACACAATTTTAACATGGGGTTATAAAAGTCATATTTTTTTATTATAAATAGTAATTGGAAAGCTAAAAATATGTCCTACATCATAGTATTTTTTTTATAATTTTTAGACACTAAATAAATTAAATTATTTATGACATAATAATGATGCAGCGATGACATCATTATTTAACGATTTAAATAAAATGGAAAGATAATGTAAAATCTATGAACTACACATGTCCAAAACTTATTGGATGGGTGGATTTCGAAACCTTATCACCTTATCCACTAATTATATCAATGTGGGACCTTTTAAAACCGAAACACATTTTCAAATAAAGTAATATTTCTTTACTTTCCAAAAGTGCCCCTCCTCTCCTCTTATAAAAGGCCCCCACCTCTACCTCATTACACACACTCCTCAAGCCTTTGGCTCGGCCAAACCCTGACCAATTACTCTCTCCACATCCCTCTCCTCATCCTAGAGGATTCCCTTTGGGAAGAATCCTTTCAAAGGAATCCTTTAGGCTCAAATCAAAAGTAGTTACACTTTTAAAAGTAATTCATTCTCTCTTGTTCATTTGTTTTATTTTGCTTCTCCAACCCTCTAAACTCTTTTTATTTACTTCTTTTGTAACAACACCAGTATCTTAAATATACTAGGATGTTGTTATAAGATTTATTTGAGCTACACTCTCACAAAACTACATCAAATGGTTAATGAACATACGGTTTCCGTGGATGGTGAAATTCTGCCTCCCGAAACGATGATTGTTCAATACTCATTTAACACCTTCAAGGGTGGCCATTATGATGTCACTATTTTTATATATGATATATAATATGTTTATTTTTTCTTTAAGCTTATGTATTTTTCATTTTGGGAATACCTTTATGGTTTCCATTATGGGTAAACACGATATCTTCATTAAAGGAAGTGCGGACTACCGCCCCCTCAAAGTGATGTGATTCGTTAATGCCATATGTGGGACGTGTAAAGGATGGATTTAAAGTTATTATATATTATGTTATACTGGAATTATAATATACCTCTATATCATTATTATTTCTTTCCATTAAAGTATGAGATAGAAATGAAAGTAGCGTTCATGCGTACGTACGGCTTACCGTCTCCATGAACGGTGCATTTCATTTCTTATCCCCAAATGTAATGTACTATTAAAAGTACATGTATATAATGGATATATATAATTAATGATATATCTAAATGATGAATATAATTATGGAATTAAAATATACATACCTCTCATTTAGTTTTAATTCCATTAATATGACAATGAAATGAAAGTAGCGTTCATGCGTACGTACGGCTTACCGTCTCCATGAACGGTGCATTTCATTTTTACCTCTAAATGATTATGTAATATTATGAATAAATTTATATGCTGGATATATATGATATATATGTTATCCAAATCAGGAATGGCATTCTGGATATAAATAACCTTTGACCACACGAACAACATGTAATTGTAAGAAGTCCACTTTCAACTTAAGAACCAAATATCGACAAAACAAACATTATTAACTTAAATAGTTACATAATGATTATAACATGGAAATAATTGATATAAAAGGAATAATGAACTTGAAAAAGGTTCTTAAGAAATTAGAAATTAACTCATGTTTATTATTCAGGACATTAAATAATGATCGAGTCAAGTCGGACTCGAGGTAAGGGACTTCGTCTCAATCTCCTTTCATTGAGGCATATTTCGTTTTATACACAACTTTCTTTTATATGGTGTATAAACCCCTTTGACTTTTACTTTTATACAAAAGGAATCTTTTTCTATGAAGCATTTTACTAAACGACAAAAAGGAATGTTTTTTTAACGTACGCGGTGACAACGACCTTTTCCGCCGCCGCGATTTTTATTTGGTCTTTGGCTTTCTCAACAAGCCGTAATGTTTTTAGAATAAAATAAATACCATATACTCTTTTATGTATTTTGGTGTTGAAAATGGTTTTGAAAAAGTATTCTATTATGTCAATATAATTATGATATATTGTGATTGAAATGTGTAAATGTTATCATTCCTTTATATTGGTTTTATGTTTTATGATTTTATATTGGTACTTGGACATTTTAACGGGTGGTTATGTTATAAACCATATGACGGGTGGTGCCGTGAATACCAGGACGGGTGGTTACGTTATAACCTCCAATGCATTGGGTATGGAAGTTGGCCGTATGGCTATTCCATTAAGTATGTATGGAAATTGGCCGTATGGCTATTCCATTAAGTGATATGTGTGGAAGTCGACTGTATGGTTATTCCACTAAGTATGTTTATGTCCCATGTTACCTTTATATATGTTATGTGTTATTTTTATGGGTTTTATGGTAATCCTTTGGTTACAGAAAGGTAAGTAATGATACTTTATTCAGTGAAGAGTTTTTACTACTTCATGAAGGTGAAGGTATTACTTTGATAGTGTATATATGGTTTACTTGATATTTGAAAAACTAATAGTTTTCATTCTTTCTGTATCCCTTACTGATCTTTTTATGCTCACCCCAAGTTTTTTTTGAAATGTTTTCACAGGACTTAATGTGGAATAAGGTCAAGGATGGGATCAAGGGAATGATATCCTATATAAAACATGGAACTAGACACGTTTCTTTTTAAGAGTTTTTTTATTATGGAAACTTAGTAGAAGTGACTACTTTGTAATCTTTTGAGATGTAATAGTTATGTTCTAATTCTCTAAAACTCTAAACCTGAAATGATCCTCAACGTGAATTATTCGTTTAATTCAATATTTAGTAAGGTTTAAGGACGGGGCCTTATAAAACTTATTCTTGTATGACTCTCCTCGTTTGGTATTTCCCCTTGATTTGGCCTTAATCATAGGAGATCTCAGAAAATAGAAAAATTCTCACACTCTGATAACTTGGTCGGGAGAAAGGGAGAAGAGGAAATGTTTAAACAGACTCACATAATTACCATTGCACATCCAACATGATGAACATAATCTTAAATATATCCCAAGTGAAGGAGATATATTGATTCCTACCTGAGGTCATCAAAAAGCTCCAATTTGAGAGAGAAAAAGGATAATACTATAAGAACTCCTATTAGTAGGAAGAATGACGGTTAATAGATCATTAAGAGAAAATTTTATAATTAACCAAACATTATTCAATACACAGTTCCTCCGTACAGTATGATAAATAGGGTGAAAATCTTGAAGGGTTATATAAGTATAATGGTATCTTTCACAGTTAGGTAAGGGTCACATGTTCTAATTGTACATTGGAACATCACAATGCCTATCAGGGTGGTGGAATTTCTTGTTGGTCCAAGATCTCAAATCAGATGCTTCCTGTTAGAGAATGATGCCATTATCATCATGAAAACTCTTCCAACTTGATCGGACCACCTCTTCGCATTACTAGTCTTTTGACCAGAAGCTCTCAAATTTGAAGGTTCTTCTAGATTTCCTGTTACGTTTTCCTTGAGTGCAGTCAATGAAAATTTGCAGTGGTCCGAATAGTTGAGCATCATGTGAAAATATGTTATTTGAAGCACTAGTGTCCCTATATCCTTTGTTAATAACTTCTAGAACTATGACATGAAATAAGAATATCTATATGAAATGATAGTACAGGGGACCCGAGGATCCATATAATGTCACAGACATACAGCTTTCCTAGCTCCTCAATTGAGAAAGTCTCTCAAATAGGTATGATGTGGGATATATTCTTCAGTCTATCAATGAAAACCCATACAGCTTCTCTACCTCTTGGTGACCCAGGGAAACAGAATATGAAATATATTGCAACATCTTTCCATTTCTATTCTACCGATGGAAGAAGCTGTAGAAAGACCACATGTCTCTAGTGCTCCGCCTTCACCTACTGATAGGTGGAATACATTGTGATAAATCTATATATCTAATGTTTCACGTCAGTCCACCAATAATGACATCACATGTCTCAATACATCTTGGAAACTCCACGAATAACTTCCCACTAATAATTATGGGTCACTTTTATTAACTACTATCTCATATCTGCAGGAACCAATATATGTCTATGTAGGTTCAGGATGTTATCTCTGTCCACAGACCAATCTGAAGGTGGGATATCGCTTGATATACTCTCACAGAAAAAAAACCTGAAGGATCTGAAAAAATTATACCCATCATCTTCTTAGTGAGTTAAGAGGTAACTGTCATGGAGAAGAGGTAAAACATTTCTAGACTGCCATGAAACATTAGATAAAACTTAGAGAAGAGGGTTGTTATCTTCTATTATTCACTCGCTTCTCATATGGCATGTGTTTGAGTTTTTTGACTCAACAAAACTGCAACTACATTACAATTATTTGGCTTATATGAAAGCTCAAAACCAGCAGGTTTTATATAATAGACCAATCTTCACAATCTAAGGTTCATGAAATGATGTCAAATGATATATTTGTGTCTCTTGTGGTCATTGTACACCACAATGTTCTCACCAAATAGATGGTGTCACTAGAAACATAAGGTTTTGACAACTGTTGGAAGATCAAGGTTAGGCATTGATTAATTTATCTAATAAGGAAACAAATTCAGAGATTCATATGCAATTAGTTTTTTCTCATGTATCAGTAATACTTATAGTTTGATTCCTGATTCATCGTAGAAGATGATATAACCTATTTTTGGCTTCAGAGGAGTCAGAATACGTGCTGATACAAGCCTCCAATTCTACTCATGAAAGTATTTCTCCAATGCTTCATACCATATGAACATTATACCCATCCTTGTAAGAACGTTAATAGGTAAATAATGTCAAGAAAGGTATTGTATGAAAATCCTATAAAATCTATCCATCCCCAAGAAACATTGTATATCAAACACTTTATTTTGGTGTTTCAAGGAAACTATATCACTAACCATTTCTAGGTCAACAGATATGCTTAATTTTGATATTATATGACCTACGAAATGAACGTTTTCAATATATATGTTTCACTTAGAATGCATGGAATAAAGCTAATTATCATTTAGTGTACTCAGAATGATCTTAAGATGTTTGGTATGGTCGCTACAAGTGTAATAATAAAAAAATGTCATCCAAAAAGACCATGAAAATAAAGTCCAAATAGGGGTGGAAGCCCTATTCTTAAGAGCTATGAAAATAGAATGAACATTCATAAGAACATACAACATAATAATTTACTTATACAGACAATACATACTACGAAATGTAGTGAGAGGTATGTGTGATGGCCTAACTCATACTTGATGATAACCCGATCTTAGTTCGATCTTGGATAAGAACATTCCTTCTCAGAGATATTCAGAGAGATCATCTATTTGAGGTGGTTGATATTAGTTCTTGACCATAATATGGTTCAACATTAGCTAATACACTCAACGATGTAAGGTTTTATTCTCCTTCTTGGGAAAAAGCACTTCTGAACCCCAAGAGGATGTATGGGGCTCTATAAAGCCTTCGACCACTAAATCCTCTAACTACTTCCTAAGATCTTGATGCTATGTTGGTGCCATCGAATATGGATAAATGGAAACTAGAAATACTCCATGAATAATCTTAATAGTAAACTATACCACTCTCTCATGGGGTAAGCTAGAAATGTAATTCATAAAGATACCCCTGAAACAATCCACTACTGGAGGGAAATATGTGTTTCGTAAACCCTGATCCTTCATGAAGAGATTGACAATATATAATGCCACTTCACCTAGACCATGATTCTCTGGTATTTCTCTACCAACCTGTACATCCCACTCACCATTATGTAGATAACATATTCCCTCTATTGATGAATCAAATACCTCATAACAATAATAGTCTATATAATAATGATAGTGAATCAACTAGCCTATCCCGAGTACGAAATCGAATCCTTTCATATAAAGAGAAGAGAGGTTCTATTTGAAAGGGTAAATTACTACCTCAAGGGGGAGTCCCTACAGTAGTTTTGTCACTCAATTTTTACCCATAATGGAATATCTAGGGTCATTCCAACACAGTAATATTTATCTCTAGTAAGAGACTCTCCAAATTTGATACGAAGATAAAATAGCTCTATGAACCAGTGTCAAATAAATAATAATCTAAATTAGTGGCCACTATAATAGTACCTTGTACTATATACAGTCGTGTAGCCTTATCATTGGGTATCGACTATAGTGCATTCAACTTTCTTAATCCACATCCCTGTGTAATAGTTTGAATACAATGATCATAACTGATCTATTGGTGCTGTTGGTGTTCAGGGGTCTTCAAACCATATCCATGACCTCCTCCTTAGCGATACCTACTAGTAATATTCCAAATCACCATCTAACATGACATAAAAGTACTCTCTCATGAAGGAATAACTAGTGCAGATTCTATTAGACTCGAGGATGGTGGAAAGGTACTACAGAGACACTAATGTTTCACCATAAGACCACAATCCTGACACCCCAATGGGTCTCTATCACACTAAGGCATCAAATTCCCAAATCGTGCACACTAATTACACACATTAGAGAAATTGAAATGGGCACTCTGGTTGTCACACCTATGATGGGAAGCATTGAGGGAACATTTCCTTCTATCGAAAGCATTACTGGCGAGCCGTATCACTAATCCTTTATACCCTATACAATTTTCATCCTTCATGTTGATCACAGTGAGAAAATCATGATTGAATATCTCATATAAAGTAGGTAGTATAAAGGCATTCACCTGTGTACAAATGGAATACTGGATCCCATCTTGAAAGTTCAAGAACGAGAATGCTCATCACCAGCTAGAAGTGGTTAAATGTTGTATAACACTATGAAATGTTCTAACTGACTGAAAGAGTATTTTTATTTAATTTAAAATATATAAATAAAAAACAAGGGCCCAGCAACCCTCAAGGTGGAAAAATGATGTAGACCAAGAGAATTATATTAGATAATACTCTTGCACTCAATAGGGAGCGATTCTAGACTACTGTAAATCACAAGGTCCTCTTCTTGTCTACTAATTTGAGCCAGTGCATCTACTAGGAAGATAGTATCCCTCCAACTATTATGGATCACCTTCCCTTGATTGGTTTCCATAATGAATATGTGAATTAGGTAAGCCAACTCCCAAGGCAACAAATGATTCCCTTGTATATATTTAACAAGAACATTGGAATCTGATTCAATCTATGTCACCTGAAAGACTATCCTTTTACAAACCCTCAAACCGGAAATAAGTGCCCAAAATTCTACCCCAACAACGCTTCCAAGACCATAATAGTCTCTGAAACCAAGGAGTATTGATCCCCAGAAGTCCCGCAGAACCCTTCTTCCCCTCAGGAATCCTTACGTGCAATATTTTTCCACATTGAGTTTAAGTCCACTACTTGGAGGTTACCATTTAACTCAATTTCTGTGCACCCATCCCTGGCTACGAGGAGTCTTAATGAGATTTTAGATCATGGGGTAGGTTTGTC
This sequence comes from Viscum album, assembly GCA_963277665.1. Taxonomy (NCBI): domain Eukaryota; kingdom Viridiplantae; phylum Streptophyta; class Magnoliopsida; order Santalales; family Viscaceae; genus Viscum; species Viscum album. The sequence continues at coordinate 1,339,593,118 of OY728139.1, read as the reverse complement.
CCCCCTTTAGAGTTGAAGCCAGCTCGATTATGAGGGACCTTTACCATATCCACTTAAATAACAGCGAATGGTTGGAGCTGAGCCAGACATGGTTGCAGGCCTCCCAAATAGTCCATCAGATCGAGGATAAGATAAGGGACTGCACCATGTTCTTTGTGATTCTGTTTCTAGATCATTGAATCCAAGAGTGCATGTATCCCTGCAAGGATAAACGATCGTCATCCATGTGTGGGTGGGGATAGAAGAGCAAACAGAGGTGTGCGACCCAGGAATAAAATGTTCAGAATATTACATAACTAACATAGAACCCTACATGAGATACATGAACTCTTTGGCACTATCATATCTTAATGTCTGCGAAAAGAACATATCATAGAAAGTAGTGTGAAAATCAACTCATAAAATTCCATGATGCAAACTAGCATGGGAAGTCACATCCCACCAAGTAATGGCCAAATCCCAAATCATGTGTGTGGAATTCTTGACACTCAACTCTAACGGAATCTCCATATGCTCTATGATAGATATAGGGGCTTCTATCCAAGAATCATCATCCTGATGAACTCTATCATATGAGAATGAATGATGATGATGATGCTGGAACTAACCAATTAGATCATCCATTGTTGGTGCAAGTCGTGGAGCACCATTCTTGTACAACATTAGATCTAGGAAAATATAAAAAACAATGGCATCAATAGCCAAATTAGGTATTGTAGGTATTTCCTCAAGTTGAACCCTTGGAGGTTGGTGTGGCATCTCTGGACCCACCATGTCTAGAGCATGGTCATCGCCACCTTCATAGAATAAGACATGTTGACGTCAGGGAATCATTAGTCTACAAATTCCAAGCACAAATCCTTGAACATGCTTCATAAAAAACGTAGCATCACTAGATTATAAAGAATTTAAGAAATTTTGCTAAAGCATACTACCCCAACTACCCACATAAACATCTAGGTATTTTTAATTTCTCAATTATAAGTTTAATTTCATTTAACATTTAATTTCTAGGTTCAATCCATTAACTTTCATAATCATGATAATGCAGGATAAGGATGTTCAACCAATTCATTTTAAATGTCATGATTCACTTTATAATGGATAGATGTATCCATTGAATCAGTTCCCATACACCTAATTAATGGAGGTGACACCCATATATTTATAACATAATGGTTTTACATAGTAAATTACTCATCACAACCCATAAGGACCCACAAACCTCATGAATTTAGACATGAAAACGGTCAATCATAGACAAGAGTAATACAAGAATAAGCTGACAATCATAGAATGACTGAATAATCATAGGCATATCAAGCAATGCAAAGCTGTGAAATACACCTATATGGTATGTATATATACATGACCTGAGAATTATAGGATCCTATAATGATGCATGTAACAATGCTCCTTTCCCTCATATCGGCAGGCTCATGATTAAAGAAAATCCTCAATCATAGTAAAACTAAATAACTCCACATAACATGTGCATCACCCGATGGTGAAATAATATCAACTATAATTGGAAAAATCATAACAAAAATTATAATTTATCCAAGTTGGATTTTACCTTGAACATGGGTTCGTAACACCCATAAATGTCTTATGATAAAGTACCAAGGGTTCCTAATCTCTAATCTATTGTATCCAAATAGTACATTAATAAAGGAAACACCATTGATACCACTTTGTGAAATCCCAGACCTAGATGCCAGTTAATGGTTTCTCTAACCATGTTTCTCCACAGGGACTCAAACACATATCCCCGAATGCCAGAGGCTGACGACTAGCAGCGATAGAATAAGATCTGTTTGTGGGGAGGATATTCCCTCTTTATCAAAGTGTAGTAAATTAAATGAATGTCAACATTTGTAAATAGATGAAACAATATATGTTAACCGAAGGCATAGTGGAAAATAGAGACAACTGTAACAATAACCAAAACAACTAGAATAGCATTCAACAACTGTTGATATTTCATGTAACTAGAAAAATAGAAAAAATGGATAAAATATTATAGGTATAAAATATTAAACAAAAGTATACAGGAAATGAAAAACTATCCCATGCATCACAAGCTTAGACCCAGTTATATGATATCAAGCTCTATACCAAACAACAAGCAATGAAGTGTTTGAATCCATATTATTCCCTATGTCAACACCTACATCCATGTAATCTACTCAGGGTACCAAATGATGCACAGAGCGGGTGTGAGATAAATCTACGTGGGACACTACCAACGGTGTCTATATTATCCAGCCCATGTAATGGAAATGTAACTGTGTGGATGCATGAAAATATAAATATAAGAAATACAATGTAACTAAATACAAATGTACTTGCTTAATCCCCAGGATTTTTTAGAACATGTAAACATTCATTTTTTGATTATTACCAGTTTATAAATAATTCACATGTTAAAAATGGCGATGGATCTGAGTTATGAATTGGAAACCTGCAATGATTTTAAATAGTGAAATCCAAAGTTTTGAAAACAGGGAGATGTAGACCTCATGGGTCTCCAACTCAGAAATAATGGTTTCATGGAATGGGGTAAAAGTGTAATCTAAGGAGAATAGTATATGTAATTCCACAATGAGGTGCCTACCGAGTCCAATAAGTTCATCTGTGGTAAAACAGGGCTAATCAATGACTGGATCCAATGGGCTTTAACCATGCAACCGACTTATCTATGCTTGATCAATGGAGTGTATCGAAGGCATTCAAAAATAATATTGAAGGGATCATGTGGTGTCATACTGAGAATCCATAGAATATAAAAATATCAGGATATAGGTGGGTCTCAAACTAATAAATATTTATCCTTGAATCAGTTGGGGGTTGCTAAGTTCTGATGTAATTAACTGATCAGAATCCAACCTTGGCTCGAGTTAGTCAATTCCCATTTGATTGTGAAGTCATATAATATTTTATATATTTTAATCCTTTCCTTTCATTATAGTCATATTGTAATGTATAATTAAACCATTTAATCAAGTCCTAATTAATTAATAAGTCCATTTGGTCCAAGACATGCTTTTGATTACTATGACATTCCATGTATCAGGCAATATTTTATAATTAATTTTGAAGTAAATTCAATAATTAAGGTTCATTCTATTTCATTCCAAAAATGTGTAAGGGTTTATACACACATGAAACCTTTTTTCATTCATATTTAATCCAATCAAGTCATATACATATTATAAATTCCTATTTCCATTTCACATTTAATAATCAATTAAATCACTTAACTTAGATATTTAAAGTGGTGTTCATAGATGGTACCTTCCATTATTCAGTTCAAGAAATAAATCAATCGATTTAATAAACAAAAAGATACCCTTAGAAGGGTCAAGAAAATTCACATCTGAATGGTGGCTCAAAAATGTGAAATACTAAAAACCTAATTAGGGAATAACATCATACATGGGTTGGATTGAGTTATGGGTGTAAACAAAACAATTAATCACATATATGTAAAGATATTATTCATATGGTTCTAATGATTATAACCATGGAATGAAAATTCTATAAATGGCACTTGATGATAACAGTGGGCCGTACACACAATTCCAAAATCAATAAACATTGGGGATGAGTTATAGAATAGACACCTTAGGCTGGTATGACTCTACTTCTCTAATATTGTACATTCATTTGGATCAAATTCGATTATCTCAACGAAGAGTGGAAAAATTATTACACCCTGATAACTAGGTCGAGAAAAAGAGAGAAGAGGAAAGGATTAAAGAGGCTCGAGTACTTACCGTTGAGTATCCAATATGATGAAAAAATCTCAAATGGATCCCAGATGAAGGATATCACTTGATAAATTCCTTAGGTCATCAAAAAGATCAAATCTGATAGAGAAAATGGTTATTCCTATAAGAACTCATATTAGGATGAAGGAGGCTTAGTAAATCATTAAGGGAAAATTTCTAAAATTACCCAGAAAATTAGATTTTGCACCGTTACCTGGGAAGAAGGGTAACCTGCATGGTTAGGCAACATGATCAAGTGACATTGTTCTCTAGTGTTCTGTATGAAAATTTTCATCCTCAGGGTTGGCCAAACCTTGTGCCAACCATGCGTCATGTACTTTTCCACCAAGAATATGGGTTCTCGGTTATAAACTTTCCCTGAACAACCCCGGTACTGTTGCTAACTCATTAGGCATCGACATTAGCTCCAAAGAAAATTTTAGACTGAAATTTAAAGGATCCATACCTGAGTGAAAAACCATGTTCTTACACTTAAAATGTGAGGTAATTGATTAAAATGTAATTTTTTCCCCTTTTAAAAATAATTCATCTATTAGATTATATCTTCTTTTTTATTCAAATAATGATTTTCATAATTATTACTTTGATGGTAATATTTCATTTTCTAACACTATCAATTATATGAATAAATTTAATTATAGCCACCAAAAGGGTTTTAAAATAATTTACAATCCTATTATGTTTATATTTTTTAAAAGTAATCATACTGAAATAATCAGTCCCTAAGTAAGTGGTACAAAAATATGACTATTTTATAATAGAAAATAGATATAATAAAAGAAAATATGATTGTTTTTTTTATTTTAAAGCTAAAATAATTTTATTTGTCTATTTTAGTAGTTTCATTTTAAATTATTTTTTTTGTAATATAATTACATAATTTATATATTTTTATTTATGAGTTTTTATGGAGATTGGATGATGTCTATGTATATATTTTTATTTTCATAAAATGTTGAAGGTTTTGTTTTCTTTGAGAACATTATTTGTTTTCATGTTTTCCTTACCTATGGTAGGATCACAATTATTTAACTTTTATATTTGAGTATCATTGATCATCTTAATCTAATTGATCTTATGAAACTTTGTCTATTTCATCCTAAGTATTTCACCTATATAATATTTTAAGAGTGATTTGTTTCTTATTATAGAGGGAATTCCTGATGAACCAAAATTTTTAGGAGCAATTAAGTATGTTTATGAATGAATATCTAGTTTCTTCATTCGAATCCATGAATCATGCATTCTACATTCCACACATTTCCCTGATTTATTGTACCATAAGAATTTGTGATGTGGTTATCATCATGGGTTGTGTGACTGTATTTTCCTACTTGTTTCACATTAATCCAAAGAGATGAAATTTATTGTTTTCTTATGATTATTATATGATATATCCCATATGGATTTGGATGAATGAAATCGCCTAAGGGTCATGTTTTCCACTGATGGATACAGAGTCATTCCATGACTCTAGTTATTGATATATAAATTTGTGAGAGGGTAGTAGAGAAGAAATATATTTTGGAATGTAATGGTTCTCACATGAAGGATTACCTAGTTCAAAGATCCATTCTAGTAATCATAAACTATAGATATACTAATATGTCACTGTATGTTTTTTCTCATATTTTTTCATTATTTATAATTATTTATTATATTATATCATGCAATACACAGTTTACAGATATGAATCCATTCGAGATAGAGAATTACTAAAACTATGAGACATATTTGAGTAGGTCATATTGGTTTAGCATTATTATATATCTTAAGATAGTTTTTATAGTTCTTTACTATAGTTTTAGTATCTATTATTTGTATTAATTTTTATAAAAATACATGGGGTTGTTTTCTTATTGTTATTATAGGCTCAATAGAGACAAAATCACATTATATTCTAGTTTTATTTTTTATTCACACATTCTAATTTTGAAAAGTTATTATATTAATCATCATATAATTTTTTTTTCAATTTTTGTAAATAATTTTGTTCCTAATCATCTTTATTTTACATATATCAAATCTAGGGATCTTGGTTATTGAATAGGGGTACCACATAAACATCTCCCTAAATAATTTTCAACAAATCTGACAGATATGTAACTAGGTTTTCAATGTTGTTTAAAAAACAATAATTTTATTAGAAAAATGATTTTAATACTTATAATATTTAAATGAGTAAAAAAATATTAGATCCTTGATTTTTTTGGGGTCCAAAAATGAATGTCATAATTACATACACTGATAGAAAATTAGATGATACTATCGTTGATGTGTAACATGTTATCCTTCATAAATAATATTGTCTTAGTATTTTATCCTTATATGTCATGTTTCATTTTATGGTTTACTTTGATTATACTCTTACCCAGATATGATTGAAACATGATTCCCTATATATGGTTAAATAAATGTTAGGATTAATTCAATAGAAAATGTTACTATATAATTTTTTATTCAAATTAGATCTGTAGTTAGGAACTGTATTTATTTTTTTTATAAAATTATGTAATTTTTTTAATATTGGTATAAAAATTAAATATTAGACATGGATGTTTTTAGAAAAAATTTATTAAATGATTTATATAATTTCAATATGGATACCATGATATACGGTACTGATACTAATGATCTTGAAGTATATAAATCATGCTTATTAACTAAATAACATTAAAAGAATAGAACTATTAAAAAGTGTATCTTGGACAAAACATAGGGGGGTAGAAGTCAGCATAGATGTATTGTAGAGGGTATAATAATCTGAAGCATTGGTCTTTGTCTAATGGTATAGTTATTTATTTTTTTCTGTACAATTTTTCAAGGAATATTTAGAGGTGTTTTTTAGAAAGGAAACAATGGTGGAAAAATGATGATTATTTTTTGTAGGAGAATGAGTTAAATATTTTTGATGTCTTTAATTAGTGTTTGAGTACCATTTTTTATGAGTGGTTCCATGAATTAGGATACTCAATACAGATATTTCCTCAATGGGAGGAATTCCGTGATTTGTGTGATTTCAAGGTGGGTGTGGTCTACTTGGGAATGAATAAGAGAGTATATATCTTAGGTATTTTTTTTAAATATTTATGTTTTGTGGATGATAACACTCTTAAGGTTAAGTTGGTGTCCGATTTTAAACAAACCCTCATTTACATAGGTATCCTAGATAAAACATGATATAAATTTAGGTTTTATTCTCTTAGAATTAGAATTTAAAATGGGTCACCCATAATTATGAATAGAATAATAATTAATGAGATATGTGTCATATATGGAAGAACTAAATCAATTAATTTGAATGGAACCCATACTCTTATGACCAATTTCACTATACTATGGCATAAATTTCATGGATGCTTGAGTGTCAAAGGGACGAATGAATATAATAATTAAGTTTTTTCTTAGTTTTTGTACAATGAATGGTCTTTTATTTTGTTATAGTTGTGTGTTTGAGTAATATAAACATATTAACATCATGTGTTCATCATAAAATTCTATTTCCTCCCATGAATATGTCAATTCAAACTCATGGAGACCAATTACGGTTGACTAACATGGGGTATTCCATTTCATTTCTCCATTATAGATGATTACCCATGGAATGTATGGACATAAATGATGGAAAAAAATTCTGTAAATTAGGAAATAATTAATACATGGAAATAAAGTATTAAAAATTATATTTTAAGGATTGATAAGATATTTTTGGAATGATAATGGATTAAAGTACTTACCATGTGTCTTATTTTAATTTTGTAACTTTGATGTTTTCATGAGACAGTTTATTGATTCATTTTTCAACAATATAATATTATAGAAATGTGAATCAATAATACAATCATATATATTATGATAATAAATCTATCATTGTCAGTTTTGTATTGTTCATGTTGGGGGTAATCGTATATTATGTAGGTGGACTTAATAAACTATTTCACTTTGTGTGATATCCATTTAAAAAAACTAAGAAGACATGGGATAATTGCAATTATTTTTGTATAGAAAAAATTAATTGGTTTTAATTATTATTATTATAGTATAAATTAATATATTGAATATAGGGTTGGAATGTATCTATTTATGGGATATCCACACTATTTCGAGTGTTATGGTCTATAGATTTATATTCATAGTTTTTATAAGTTCATTATAATTAATGGTTTTTCCTATAATAGGTAGTTGTTCATATTAAATATAATCTAAAGACTAATGGTGGTTATGTGCCAAAAACTATGGAATTTTAGGTACCTTTTGGAATAGGTATGTAGTTCGAGCTTGAAACATCATCCACTGATCCACCCTAATACATTCACATTTAATCAAATTATACATAAAATTCATATTTTTTGGGTTATACAATACTTAGGGACTATAAATTGATGTGTAATAGGACTATGAAATCTATTAGACCTATTTCTCAATTTATTCACATTGATATGGCTACAAAGATAGAAATATTTAATTAGATTTTAAAAGTAACGTGTTTTAAAACATGAAACATCCCATAAAATATAATGAATATACAGATTGGTTTGCTACTATGAAAGATACAATAAGATCCCATGATAGAAATTGATCATTGAATATTATAACTAAACATTAAAATGAAATATTTATATGATGAGTGATTAATTATAATTATATGGATAAATATTATCTAAGGATGAAAAATAAATACCAATCATAACCTACTATAAAAAAATTCCATCAATGGGACGTAATTGACTATAGTGGAAATTTACCCACTTCTGATGTATTTATCTCTTATATTTTTACTTACTATTTCTACTTGTAATGATTTTTATATTGATAATTTTTATGTGGGAACACCCTTTTTATCTGAAAAAATAATGAAAAATTTTAAATAATGTCACCCAATGGGTTTTTAAATGATATAAAATTTTATTAATTCATCTTTCTTAAAAATATCCTTGTATGTTAATAAATTATCCTCAAGGATGTTATGAAAAGTGGTTTATTCTTTCTGGTTTGGAAATGAATTTAGTCGAAGTAAATTTGATTCATGTCTATCTTTTAATCATATTAAATATGTATTAATTTATTGCCTTTATTATTTTATGAATTTATTTTGAATTGAAATTTCTTGATATGAATATTTTGATTCTGGTTATTTTTAGTTGTTTCATTAGGTCTACCCATATGTACTTATTTTTATAGAAAAATGTTAATTTTAATATCATATGAAATATTAAATGATTTTTTCCAAAATTATATAGGGATATAGTTATTTAGATTGTGAATTTTAGGAATTTTGATCATTTTTCTCCAATGAATCGAGTGTTACCTTGTGCGTTTCGTCATATTTCTCACCTCTATCTAATAATTTTAGTGAAATAGGTGTTTATATTTGGAGGAAAATAACTTTTCACTATGTGTTAATACTAACTATTTAGTGGGTACGTGCATTAATCTCTTTTTTATCATATCAATCCATGTGTCATGCATCTAGTGAATTCTCGGAAATCACTATTTATTCGAATGTAGAGTTGAGGATGAAATATCTATGGATTTCCATATGCTTTTTCATTTTACTATTTATTTCACCGTAACCCAAATAAAGTAAAACTATTTTTTTCTCATATGTTTTTTAAGAGAGATCCAATATTTTGTTAAAGGAGAGGATTATTATAAGAGCCACTATGCATATAAAGGAGGGTCTATCATTCATTAAAAGCAGTTTTTGATATTACGTTCTAGTGGAGAGTGGGGGAGAAAGAATATATATTAGAGTGGTATGGGTGAAATTTTAAGGTTTAAGATGTGCAAAGCTATTGTCTATCCTTCAATAAATAATGATATAGATATTTTACACTATATGTGGTTTATTTTGGGGTCTTACCTACTTTTTATTTTACATTCTAATGAATCCACTTATTCTAGTATCATCAAAATTCATCTATACAAGAGGATGAATCACAAACTCCATTTGATAGATTTGAGAACTGGTAACTAGTTTAGTAAGGCCTTCTCTCATTTTATAGTTTCTATGGTCCTATATTTATTTTTTAGCCTCTTATACTTGAATTTTTATTTTTGTAATAAGAAATCCTAGATTTGGTTCTTTCACGATGCATGAAGTGCTAACATTAACTAAATGACAATATATTATTGTGTTCTTTTCCCAATCATGATTTCTCATTCCCAAACACACTCATGTTAGGCATTCCATCATATCTTTATATGTATTTATAAATAAAATAATTTATCTAATTAGGTTGTTAATCCATATATCCAATCTGTTTGTCTTTTAAATTGAATATGGACTACCATATTAATTGAATACATTAGAAATTGGTATCAAATCTATATGTTTTATTATAATATGTTAAAAATTTTTTAAAATTGATTAATATGATGGGGAAAATTATCTTAATATATTCTAGATTAAAATGAACAATATTATCAACCCTAAGAAGTAATTTGTTGCTATTTATGGTCAAAAAATTAATGTCACAAACATTCCCACCAATTGACAATATGATGTTACTAAATATTCTATGTCTATTGAGTTTTTTCATAATTCTTGCATATCTATGTTTTTACCCTTATGTTATACAGTTCTTGGAGAGGTTTCCTATAAGTCTACTTCCACCCATATATAGCTTAAACTAGAGGTCTTTTATTTGACTAAATTTATTTTATAAAGATTTAATAACAATATATGGTTATATTTGATTCATATAAAACACAAAACATTATTCAGATCCTATAATATTTATTTTAATAAAATAATGTTATATGTATCTAATATTTATATAAATTGTAATTATTAAGACCTATAAATTAATATTGTTTTCATCCGTAGATGATTCCAATACTTATATTAATGATTCAAGGATTTATGTTTGGAATAATATTGAGTAATAAGCCGAGAATTTCTCCTTGTTATCTAAAGATATTCCTATGAAGTTTCCCTTTAATCATCAGGTGATAGAACTTAGTTTAAGAGGTGTGAGTGAGAAGAGTCATAATAATATAGGTCATTGTAACTCTAGGGATTAATCGAAGTCTAAGGTTAGATTTATTGTATTATTTTAGTATATTCAACTGGGGAATATTATAATGAATTATCCCAAAATGAAAAATTCTATCAAAAACAATGATCAATAATTATATTTCGATAATCTCGTCAATAGTTATGATTTCTTGAATGTATATTCGAGTACAATGATTAAAGAGTTAGTCCAATATTCTACATGCTCATTCCATATGTTTACAGAGATATAATACTTGTATGAACGATGTTTTGTTGCGTATAATGATGTATACCTAAGAAATAATAAGTGGTTTTTTAATCATATCTAATGGTACTATTTTTATTTTTTATTCATGAGGAGAGTTTGGGAAATGGGAAAATGTTTAGAACAGTACAGAAATTGGAACAAAACTAAAATTCCGTAGCCAAGAACGAATAGAAGGGATCCTTATTTCACTTTAAATATAATAGGAAATTTATTGAAAATGGATCACACTATATTATAAATGGAAATTTTTTGAATGAGATATTTTTTCTTATATGGTAAAACTCAATCTGGGAAGTTTAATGCCACCCATAATCATGTGCCCAATAGAAAATACTCCTGAATAAATAACTCAATTATATGAGTTATAAGGGAATGAATGAGCTTATTAATTAAGGGTTACTAAGTTGTGTAAACGAAAAATAAACTTCCCTATTTTTAAAAAAAATTCATGGTAAATATGATTCTATGAATTTTAAGTGGTGGGTATATAAAGGAAAGGCCCTAATAAATATGTCCATACAGACTTATGGGGACCATATTGGGTTTCCACCTATAGTTTAGGATGATAAAGTATGACTTTTATAGATAATTACTCCTATAATTTATGTATATATATATTTATTGAATAATAATTATGGATGAAGTGGAACATACACTACTTCTATATCCCATTATGAAAATTAGATATAAGGGAAGCTAAAATACTTTTGGTCTAAAATGGTTATAATAATTATAGAATGAATTTTTGAAACACTATAGCACTGAGGTTTTATAATTAAATCATATAATTGTGGAGATACAATAGAAAAATGATATAGCTGAGAGAATGAAATGAACCATCTTCAAGAGAGCATGTCCCATACTCCCAAAAAAATATTTATCAAAAACAATTGGGTTAAATATTATACTACGATGGGTTAATTGATTAACTATTTCCAATATATTACTATTAAATTTTAAAAAATTCTGGGAATTAATAATTACTACACATAGTTTAAGGAACACAAGTTTATTTGTTTTTACTGGTTATACACAATTTATAACAGATAATCTAGAATATAGGTCAGTCAACTTTGTTTTTGCGGGGAATCATTATGGTGTAATGGGTAATGGACTATGAATACACATTCATGGATTTTAATAGTTATTTATAAGTATTTATATTTTCATTAATGATGTTATCATTCATAAGTTGATTGTTGTATAGTTTTATTATGGTGTATCTCTAGACCCTTTTGGATTGAATGTTCTTTTTTGAGTTAATAAGTAGTCTAACCTCACGATTGACTCCATTTTTCATCAATAATCAATTCACAATGAATCTAATTCTTACTTCAAGTAAAATTTTGTGGGATATGTTGACCATATTAACTACAAATTAATGGGCAAAAATAATATGAAAAACATCCATTCTCATTCTTTGTTCCTTCATGAAAATATGGCAACTTACATGTTTAGTATTTATCAATATTTAAGTAGTTATGAGATGCAAATAATCAAAAAATACATAATATTTTGGGAACTCATGTAGTGGTTTGATTGTTTGAAGGATAAAATGGAATCTTATCATCAAAAATTGAATATGTAATGGAACAAAAAAATCCTCAAAGTGAAAGAGCAATAGTATGTATATGGATTCTTAAATTGACTGAGGAATGTTCTACAGAGATAAAAACTAAATATAAAAATTGAATTATATAAAAATAATTCTTTAAATTTTACTAAATCAACAATATAAAAATATGTCCCCTTTCTATTAAGAATTCCACTATTATATTATTGGGTTTTTATTCCCGTAATGATTTTTATACACAACATTTTATTTTTAAAACTAGATTTTATTATGGAAAATAGATGAAAAAATATAATTGGATCCACATGATGGTTTTTATATGAATATTTAATCTGAATATGTATTACTCTTAAAATAATACATGTACATTAACAATCATTCCTCAAAACTCTAGTATAAATCGTATGATTCATTTATGCCAAAAATGGAAAAAAATGAAGTAAATATGATGCATTTTTTATTTAAAACCTATCAAGAATCAGATTATTTACATAATATTATTATATGATGATGAGCTTCATCTATATATGATTATGAGTTTGATAAACCTTATAAATATATACCATAATCCTTCTATATATATTGAATATATGGGGAATTCAAATAAAAATTTGGAAGTAGATATCATTAATAATAAACAATATAATGTTTCATAATTGTCTCAATGTGACTATTTGAAATAGTTATTGAAACAATATCAGAAATATAATTTAACTCATTGTAATATTCTTTTATGATATCCTTTTACATTTTCAAAGTCTCATTTCTATATTAGTGAGTCCAATTTCACATTTGTGTGTAAAATTACTTATGATAATATTGTATGACGTATAATGTATGCCATGATTTGATATAGAATAAAAATTTATTTCGCTGTCTATAACTTAAGAAGGTTTAAGTCCAACCTTAGGAAACCCAATTAGAATTCATCGATATTGGTGTTTTGGAATTTTTCTGTGTCTTTTGACTAGTAAATTTATTTTACGAATAATAATAGTAAATATAAAATTATTGTAGTTTTTTTTAATTTTTACTATTAAGAAAATTCAGATTCTTGAAAAAATACTAGTGGTGATGTTTTACTTACTCATGGTTATACATTTCATTGAAATTATATGTTTAATGTTTTGGTACCTTATCCACCCCAAGGTTCGATACATTTCTTTAGCTAAAGTAACAAATTATGTAAATTTTTTTAATGGATTGATAATTGAATTTTCATTTCCTTTTGAAAAAATAGATCTATACTGTGATAGTTAGTTAGCTCTAAACTTATTGAAAAATCCGGAATTTTTTATTTTATGTCAAAGTACACAATTATAATTTATTATTTTTTAATAATGAATAAAGTAACCAAGTTAAGTTTTGAATATTTTTGTTATAATTTATGTTAATATATCATGAGGAATAATTTAAATATATTTGGAAAGATAATGTTTTCTTTGTTTACTGATTATCATGGAATAAAGGACCCTACGAAATGATTTTTTATGGATTACAACGAGTTGATATTTTTTATAAAGAACCCATTCCATAAGATAATTTAAAAATTAATCATCATATTAATAAGATAAAAACATCCAATATAGGTGATATTATTACCTGTAACATTTATTTTTTATAAAAACATAAAAAATATTTTTTTGATAAGAAGTTAATTTATAAAACAAATAAAACATAAAACTATCCTATAAAAATACATGTGATCATAGATGATTGAAATAGGGGTGGGAATTGGGTGATATCCATTGTTAATATGATAATATTACTATTTGTGGGGACATGATGAAATGGGTGTCATCATAAAGTAGTGTTATGGGATGAATTATAAACTATAGAAAAATTCCAATGAATATTATTTTCTATGGATAAATGATTTAAAATATATTTTTGATAGAATAAAACTACACATTCTATTATTATCATAAAATATACATTTGGGGGGAATTCAGATGATTCCACACAAATATTTGTTGTCTTTATCCTCCACTATATGGTATTCACGTTGTGATTCATTCCTGAAACTGATTCTAAACCACTAAAAATATATCAAACATGTTACGAATATTTAATTGAGATTATAGATTTTTTTTACGTGAGTTTATTTATACAAGGGGGACCTCACATAAAATAATAATATTCAATACATTCCCTAATGTGATCATGTTTTCATACCATATGTATTATAATACATGATGATAATAAGAAATTTATTTTCACATAGGTTCTCATTTCAAGGGCATTTGTTCCCCATACACAGCATCAAAGAGATTATCCCATACCCAATAATATTTTCAATACCATTTCATCCACTCTTTTACCTTAAAATATATTGGGATATACTTTTCACTAATTAATTAGATTGGTAATAGAATTTAATTTTATTTCATATGGAACATGGATTACAAAAAAACCCTCCCACTACATTATTTATTTATTCGAAACGGATTACTAAAAGATCTTATAATAAAAATGAACTCATTAGATATCTATTAGATGATTAAATGAATATACTAAAGTTCTCCTTATTAGACTTGTTTTACATAAATTATTTAATTACAATCCCACTAAAAATATTCAATACATTTATTAATATCAAATTATTCCCATTCATATTTTATTCATTGATCGTATTCAATGAATCAATTACGAACATTGTAAGTAGATGCACCTAGAATTTCCTTCAATTATTTCTCTATATATACAATACATTAGAAGAAATTAAAAATCCTAGCATATCATGAGCTACCACAAATTCCAACATATATTATGTGTTCCCCTTCAGGTGAATCTTCTCATTCTAGTGGTTTTTTCAATACATTACCACTCATACCAAATGACTGTAAATGTGAATGTGATTTATCCATTAATGATTCTTGGGGTTATTTATCAAGACCCATGAAATTTTAATATCTCATATAACCTTTTTATCTATTTCACGGAATCTAGGATATTTGAAAAAATTAATTAACCACATCATCTCAATGAATACTTATGTAGGATCAATTTAATCTCCCTCAGTCATGTATAAACTGACACAGATTTGATACCCTATTATCTATGACACAACTCTTCTAACAAAAGTATAGATATATTTAAATATAGACTTTATACTATTCAAATCACAATCTATATATACATCTACATATCCATCCATTAGTGGATATTCATAACTGTATCAATATCATAGTTCTGATATACATATATGATACCATAAAATCCACTTCACTGCAATCAAATCTTGATTCCTAAGATTAAAGAGTAAATAGATCAATTTTTCCCTAAATGAGATATGCATGGAATCATACACATTATAAATCACATAAATCATTATATCAAAGTGAAGTATGGTATCCTCTCCATAAACATATTTTTTTTATTTGGTGAAAGAAATTTACTCTTACTAAACATGAAATAAAATGGAATAATAAATCTCAATGGTTTGTCTCTTTCTAAGTTGAATGGTTGATGAAATTTTCAAAATATTTCCACTATGAAAACAATAACAGCATACTATTTCTATCCAGAATGACCTACATCTCCATAATATATTGATATTCTCCCATTTCATTAAAATCAAAATACATTTAAAACTACTTTTTCAACTACGTTATCTTCATTACATAATTACTAGTAATAAAATTATCTTAAATATAATATAGAAGAAAAGAATAATTACATTCACAAAAATCTATATAGGTAAAAAAACATTACCCCTGCTTTGACTTATTGTATCTATGAATAACTGCGAAAAAGTAAAACATATTGAATATCTATATAGAAACTTATTTCAATTATCATAATTATTCTATTTATTTCACATGAGTTTATATTAACCAAAAATATTGAAATATTAATGATACATAATATATATCTCCTTATTACATTTTTCTTGATGAAAGGATGTCATTATAACCATCCATTCATGTTTGAAGACCATGAAGGACACCAATTTAAATATGAATTGTATTGAATTAATATTCTATAATGGTGAAAAAATATGCTCAAAGTAAACAGTTTTAATTTAATAGAGTCTGTATAACATTACATAACGTTTTTACATTACTTCATGACAACTAAAATTAGTTATCAACATAAATAATAATTTTATTTTATGTACTTCTCTCTATTTGGTAGTATAAAAAACATTCTCTGGATTATTTTCTGAAAACTACGTCTCATCCTCAATTAAATAGAGCAAGTTGATTCTGTATAGATGATATATTTTTTAATGATATCCTTCAAGATACACTTCTTAAATAAACAATAGGTACAACTACTCTAAATTTATTCTTGATGGATTCCTTCCCTGTTAGGATCTTTAAACAATTTAAAGGTTTGGTTATGGTGTCACATCATCATCTAGATACAATGACAATTATATAAATTCTATAGGATAAGATTGCGTCTCTTTTTACTCAATATCCTCCTTTAAATTCTTATATTCATCTAATGATGATTATTTTTTTAAAACCTATTATTTAGTAGATAGTGGTTGATGTTCAGTTGTTGGATTGGGAACTAATTCAAAAAAAATCTATTTAAGAAATTCATGGAATTTAAATGTTATATGTCACCTGGTTATCATGGAACTTGATATATATACTAATAATGTATTTCTTACCCTTTGGGTTATAAATATTGTGTTTTTCACGAACCATATCGGGTACCCTAGTAACCCAATAAACGATCCTTCCCAGACATATCATGATGGGTTTTTTGGATCCCCATGTGTTGGTGACTAGCACCTAGCATCATAATATATGAATGTGGGAACAAAGTTTCTACAAAACATAGCATAAGAAAGACAACGAAGTCAATACTCATATAAAAAAAAACTCCACTGGTAGTAATGTACCAGAGGACATCAAACCATAAAAATCCCAAAACATGACAACTCAAGTATAGAAAATAGAAACAATATCCCAAATATACCTAAGGACACAACTCACCAAGTCCCAAGCTCAATAGAATTATCCTCCACTAAGATATCCCTTCTCTATTCTTTAACAAAGATGAATAAAATTTGTAAGCACCAAAAGGACAAAGTAGGGTGTGAGCCTAATCCTAACTGGACACCAGCAATGATACCTTCACATATGCCAAATAAAAATTATCAAAATAAAATATTTCAATTTTCGAAATAAGTAGGTTTCAAAATTCAAAATCACAATTAAAGAAACATTCAATACATTTTCAAAATGATGGAAATTACTTTTTAAAGAACATGATTTTACTATATAAGTGAGGGAATATTTCTAAAATAGTGGATTAAATAAAAGTTTTACATAATGTAGTTTATTTAAATATTGAAAAGGAAGGAAAAGTAGTTTTACAACATTAGTATACAATTATATCTCATATGTAAATAAACAAGAGAGAAACGTGGTCATGTACTATGTAGGTATGATAAAATTAACCAGGTTTAGGATTCCACACTCTCTATGTGATCAGAGAGAAATGAGTACCCTTACACCCCCTAATACTGACCAGAGTAAACTCATTACCATCCCATCGGGGATTTGACCAGATGCTGGTATGTTTTATAATGACGTAAGAGCATAAAGTGTATGCAAATAACTCATAAACTATATAAGGCCTAAATTTTCGAAAACATGATGAGAAAATTAGTTGAAGAATACTTAAAATACAATAAAAACATTCTTCCATTTCAAAAAATTACAATTTTATTCCATTTAAAACAAAATTAGTTTTAATAAAAAAATAGTCCCTTTTTCACAAGGCAAAACCACTTGGTTTCTATCATATCATTTTTAGCCATTTTCAAAAGAATAAAATTGAATTAAAAACAATTATTTATTTTTCAAAATTAATTTTCTCAATTAAATTAAAAAATTTATTTGATAAATATTTCCATATAATCCACCAATTAAATTCAACTATTTAAATATGCCAATTTCTATAAACATTCCCCATTTCAATGGAATTAAGGGTTTCCACAATTTCTATGCCAAAACCTTTTCAAATATCAGGACTCAAAAGAATTAGGTTATTTCAATTTAATTTAATGAAAATGTGAGAAATTGAATTTAAATCATCAATTGAAATAAATCAAGAAATTTAGGAATACTAAATTTGGTAAATTGTGATGGAACCACCTACCTACTTCTTAAAACCCGACACTCGCAACGACACCTGTCAATGAGAACAATGGTGGATAAGACCACAAAACCCAACCTCGAGGAAAGATCCAACACCACATGGAATAGATTCATCAATTCTAGGATGATATATTCAAAACCCAAGTGAGGATAAATATAAAAACATGAATAATGATAGAGAAGACTTACATATGAATCACCCTGCAAGAACCATGGTGATCGAATGCCAAATAAATGGATTCAGAAGGATTGGAAGTCTCTAAGTTCACTACGAAAAATCCTTGGGTCGAGGGATAATAAATTAGAGAGGATAAACAAGTAATGACCACTTGTAATTCCTGTTTTAGAAATAAAGTTGGGGTATTACATGCTTTGTAATCCCAATACTCGATTTGAAACCTTTAATTTTCGAAAAATCCTAAAAACATGTCACCTCGACTTAAATTTTGACACTCTAAATTAAATTTCATTCACTAAATCCATTTCAACGTCAAATGGGGACTAAAAATGTGTACCCATAACAATGTGAAGTTTTTCATGACTTGTATCAAAAACCATTAAATGATGGGTAAGTATGTTTCACGACATGTAATACTCTTACAGCGTGCCTGAAGAATTATTTTTAAAGTTGAGAATCCAAAAATTCTATGACTTCACATCTATAGTAATACTCCGAGTTATAACTTGACCCTACCCCACTAATGATATAAAAACCCACTACAATATTTATGATTTAACTGTCAGATCGGTAATGGGATTTTAGAACCTCCCCTCTAGAAAACCTTTCTTACCCTAGAAAGCCTGTGAAGAAGCTTCCATGCAAAATAAATAAAGCCACTGCTCTCTCTTAGTGTGTCACATTCCCATGTATTGTTCTTATTTGAACCATACTTCAATAGATCACAAAAAATAATTTATCCTCCCATGAAGCACCTTGGTCTTAAAATCAAATATCCCTATTGGGATATCATATAAAGATAAATCAAGCTCAATCTCAAGATCACTCCATCTCAAAAAATGAGACTGATCTGTTACTTTTTCAGCTGTGATACATGAAACACATTTTGTATCGATGCCACCTTTGTGGTATTCCTATATAGTAATGAGGATTCCCCCTGATCAACAACCTCGAAAGTTCGCACAAAATAAGTAGCAAGATTCCCTTGCCTCCCCCAAGCCATCAATGAACCGAACAGGGGGAAACCGTTAATAATACCTAGTTACCAACTGAAAATTCCAATGGCCTACAATAATGATCATCGTAAGACTTATATCATCCATGTAATGTCAAAATTCTTTTTATGAACTAGATGAATATTTTTTGTCATATATTGGACCACACATGGCCTTCTTACGGAATTTTCACCAAGCTCTGACCAACACAATGGATATTTACATGGTCATCCATAAAATTACTCAAAAAGATCTATTTTGATCGTGGATTGGTAACTATTGTGATAATAATACTCAACCATACCCAATTGATCATTCCAATCCCTAACAGAATTGTGAACGAAAGTATGAATCATATCCTCATGAATCTATATAGATCGTTCTTTCTGATCCAAATGTGGATATTAGGCTGTTCTCAAAAAAACCTGAGGTCCTAGTACCTCCTAATGGACTCTCCAAAAGTTAGATGTAATTTGAGGATCCCTACAAGATATTATAGTTGATGGAACTCTGGGAAAATAGAAAATATAATCGCCATAGATATTACCCAACTCATCGGCATTCTTTGTATCTTAAATGGGTATAATGTGAGACAACATGGTTATCTTATCGATCAGAACCCAAATCATGGAAAACAAACTCAGCAATTCCCCATATAATCCTAGGCCACCAGGACTACTACCACATATCAGATAACATCCTAGTGGTTCCTGGGTGCACAACCCATTGGGAATTATGAAAATCCCTAATTATATCCTCTTTATTTATAATGTCATAACAAACCGATTCTGATAGCACAAAACACCCTCCTTCAAGAATTACAACTGTTTAATAGTCTCCCCATTATAAATTGAATCACGAATTGTACGAAATTAATCATAATGTTTTTTGTTAAGAATAATAAAATCAAGAATATATGTTTTCGAATAAATTCAAGATAAAGAAACCTTATTCCATTTCTGTTGGAATACAACATGCAACTATGCAAATACTTCCATCTAATTCCACTCTTCTAAAGATTCATTCGGGGGCCAAGTTAGAAGCTTCCTACTCGATGCATATGCTATGACATTCCCTTTCAGAATGGGATAGGCATTGTCAAATAAAAATCACTATAGGTACTCCATAAAACCCCTCTATTTATGATTTAAAACATTTTTATAGAAGAGAAAACTAGTGATCTTGTGGTCTGAAAACATGATAACCCAATTTCCTTAAAAGTAATGCTGCCAACTCTTAAGTGTGTGCATCACAAAAAATAGTTCAAGGACATGGGTTGGATGATTCTTCTCATGTGGCCTAAGATGAAGAGATCCATAATCCACCACATGGTCTCCTTTCATAAGAACACAGTACAAGCATGAATTCGGTGCATCATAGAAGACCAAATTTCCCTACTGGACTTATGAAGAATCAACATTGGCATAGTAGTTAGAAGACATTTCTTCTCAACAAAAGAATTTTTACATTTATCATCCCAACATAACTATACCCACTTCTGAGTCAAAGTATTCAATGGAGAATCCAACTTCGAGAAGTCCTTTATGAACCAACGATATTGTCTGGATAATCCCATAAAGCTACAACATCTCTAAGACATTTTGTGGTTTCTCCCAAGTCATGACATCCTTTACCTTTATAGGATCAAATGATATACCCTATTTGAACACCACATATCCAGATAATTGCACTTCGTGAATCCATAAATCTCATATTGATAGCATGGAATAGAGTTGATGATTTATTATCATAATCAGAACTATTATCAGATGATTCACATGATCATATTCATATTTAGAGTAAACGAGTATGTTTTCCACATACTTTACCATGATGGAATCAAGATACTTGTTGAAAATAGGATTCATCGTGACCATGAAAACTTTAGGATCATTTTTCAGACCAATGGGCATAACAAGGTACTCATAATTTCCCTATGTTCAATAAGAAGGAGATTTCTGAATGTCAGATTCTTTTATTCACAACTGATGGTAACTAGACGGAAGGCTGGCCTTTGAAAACCACATATCACCTTTAAAAAGTTCAAACAGATAATCAATCAATTGAAATAGGTAATTTTTCTTTACTATAACTCAATTTAAATTTTCGTAGTCAACACATAGTCAAAGAGAACCACAATCCTTCTTAGAGAAGAGAATCAATACTGCACAAGGTGAGAAATTAGGTAGTATAATGTCTTTCTCAAAAAGATTATTCAACTGGGACTTCAAAACATTCTATTCAGCTATTGAATTTCATATTAGAGGGAATAAATAATGATTTCATACCAAGAAATAATTCAATAGAAAACTTAACCACTCTCACAAATGTTATACTAGAGAAATATGAATGAATTGCATTGGGAAACTCGATGAAAACTCGAGAGAGATCACCAGTCATTGAATCCTTCTCTAGATAAAAAGTAAACATAGATATTAGATTCCCAAACTCTGTATAAGAAGCTCTAGCTCTACTCGACCTCGAGTTAGATCCTCATTCAAAGACACGGTATGCACCACACGGGGTAGTAAAACAGACCCATCAAATATAACACTCATTTTGGGATTTATTGGAAATAATCCAATCCATACTAAAAATGATGTCAAGATATTTCATGTGGATGACTAAAAAATTTTAATCTATCTAAACATCTGATAGAGAAAAGACACATACAGGACTACAGAGACCCTTATCTCTATTTTCACCAAGGGGTGTAGTAATATCAGTTTCACAAGATAAAATCACCAAAGGATGATTAAATATATTAACAATACAGGTTTAAATAAATTTATGACATGCACCAGTATCAAAAAGAGTAGTCAATATTGATGATGTTATAGTAATGGAACCCCTGATAGTTTCTAGACTCATGTATTCTTCTTCTAGATATTCTTTCACTGTGTGAAGTAGATTCATTCAAGATGCAAATGGTTGGAACCCTATTATACGTGATGTATCTTATTACCTCGTAGTTTTAGGACAGGATAATGATCATGTTCCACTACGAGGAGTTGTTATGTTATGAAAGAATTTATATAAGTTCCGTGAATGTACGCATGACCTACAGTTCTTGGGTGCCTTAGTGCAAATCCTATTACAATGTCCTGGATTTCCACACTGGTAGAAAACCAAATTAATCCCTCCCAGTGTTGTAGGTGGTCTATATTGACTCTGTAGTTGAGAAATTTCATGAGAATAATCGCGATCCTATTTTAATTTAAAGAAACCACCACTGATACTATGAGAAAAAGGAACTCCCATCAACATTGAATTTCCTACCTAGTCCATCTAGATTGTTATCTCCTTATCCATCAGATCAGTGTATGTGGTCATCTTTCATTAGAAAACATGAGAACAGATATCTGATCGATGTCCCAACATGAATCATTGAGCCATAATCCTTTTCATTAGATACAATCTCTAGAACAAAAAAACATATCAGTAAGGAGATTTGAATACTCAGTCGTGGTTCTACTGGCCTTCTCAATCACGAAAAACATTACAACCATAGCCTACACCAATAACTCGGGATAGAATTGGTTGGTTAAAAAATCCTTGATATATTTCCACTATAATACCTCATGCTTCCCTATCATCACCATCATGTCCCACTTTCCCCTTCTAAATCCTTCCATCATGATGGTGGCACACTTCACCCTAATCATTCTCATTGTCTCCAATAATCG
This sequence comes from Viscum album, assembly GCA_963277665.1. Taxonomy (NCBI): domain Eukaryota; kingdom Viridiplantae; phylum Streptophyta; class Magnoliopsida; order Santalales; family Viscaceae; genus Viscum; species Viscum album. Next base: position 1,339,569,502 of record OY728139.1, on the reverse strand, counting down.
AAATAGATGATCTATCATACCCATACATTCCTTAGTATGTTGAGGGTAAATGGAGCCTTTGAAAACTTGTGTATTCTAGGGAAGGGACTCTAAAAAATGATTTTTAATGACATCCCCCTAAGGATCTATAGTTTGATCCTAATATGGATCTAGGGGTGATGCATGTCCCAGAGCTTGGACATCGAACACAATCACCTCAACCATATTCGGATCTACAACAAGATTTTATTTTTGATGTTCAGAAATAGCTTCTTCCTATTTTAGATTCCCATGTTTTATCATAGGAATGATTCTAAAAATATCAGCATATGAAATGAAGTCATTAGATTAACACTCAAAAAGAGAAACAATAGAAATTATTCCCAATAGATGGAACAACTATGATTTGGATTTCATTCTATCCAAATCAAAATTGGTGAAAGGCTAGGACTAATCTACAATATGTCTTCCCCAATACACCCTTGGTAACATAAGGTCCATTGTGATGATATCTGGAAAGGAACTCAATCACAACTGACTCATAAGTCCAGGAATGATCTAACCAATATATACTGACTTTAAGACAAAAGATGGAAAATCTCCCTATAATACCACTTAGTCTTGAAATGGCCTAGGTACCCTAGTAACCCATTAATAGAACCAACCCTGACATAGCTCTAAGGTAATTCCCATTCCACATGGGTTGGTGACTAGTACCTGGAATCATAAAACAAGCAAGTGGGAATGATATGTCAACAAAACATAAAAGAAGAAAGACAAGAAAGTAAATATGCATATAAAAGAAACTCTATTATGAGTAAAGTATAGAATACATCAATTCATTAATATCCCAAAACACTACATCATAAGTACCAAAAAATTAAAAATAACCCAAAGGTCCCTAAGGACACATCTCAACATGTCCCAACTCAATAGCTGGATCCACCTCCATGAGATCGCGTCCCTTTTCTTGAACCTGGAAAAAGAAATTCTACATGAACCTCAAGGAAAATGTAGGCTTTGATCCCAAGCCTAGTAAGATACCACTAAAGAATCCAAAACAGATTCCAAATATAGATTATCAAAAGAAAATATTTCAATTTTCTAAATAAATAGGTTTGAAAATACAAAATCATATTTAAACAAATTACACTATACCTTTTCAAAATAATGGAATTTTTTTAAAGCACAGGATTTTACTTTAAAATAAATGGAATATTTCAAAAATAATGGATTAAATAAATTTTTAACATAACAAAGATTATTAAATCATGTAAAGGAATGTAAATCAGTTTTAAAACATTGGCATAGATTTATATCTCATATATCTATAAACAATTATGAAACATGGTCATTTTCCTAGTAGGTATGATATTTTTAACCATCTATTGGATTTATCAGTCTATTTTATAACATTGTAATATCTTAGAGTGTATCGAAATAACACACCAACTACTTAAGTCATGCATATGAAATTACATGATGGGAAACATATTTTAAGACTTCTTAAAATTCAATAAATATCATTCTTTCATTTCAAAAAATAAAAAATTTATCCATTAAAAATAAAATATGTTTTATAAAAGACATGCCCTTTTGAGAAGATAATACCACTAGGTTTATAACAAATCATTTTAATCCCTTTCCACAAGTTTTGAATCCATTTAAAACCAATTCAATCATTTCCAAAATTAATTTCCACAATTAGATTTAACATTTTAATTGAAAAACATTTCCATCAAATTCACAATTTTAATTCATCAATATAAATCGTCCAAATTCAATAAATACTCCCCAATTCAATAGAATTGGTGGTTTTCCAAATATTCTTAAAAAAATTCAAACCTCTTGATTCAGTGGAATCATGTTTCATTCAATTTAATTGAATAAAAATTTGAGCAATTGATTTTAAATCAGAAATTGAAATAAATCAAGAAATATATGAATAATAAATTTTGATAGTCAGGGTGGAACCACATACCTCTTTCCCGAAACCCAGAAATCACAATGGAACCCGTCAATGAGAATGAATACGTAGAATATCTCAAAACTCAACCGAGAATCAAGATCCAACAGTACAAGTCATATATCCATCAATTCGATGATTATCCGTTGAAAATATCATTGAGGATAAATAGAGAAACACATAGAATGAGGGAGAAATCTTACCCAAGAATCATAGCACAAGTGTAACAACAATTGAAGGAAAAACGAAAGGATTTTGATGGTTTGAAAGCCTCCATGTCCACCAAAAAAATTCCTTGGGTCAAGGGAAAATATAATAGAGAGGAGGAAAAAGGAAATACTAGTCAAAATTTCTGTTTTAAAATGATTTCGGGGCATTACATGATGTGTAATCCCAACACATATCTTGAACCATTTAATTTTCGTAACCACTGAAAAATATGTCGCCTCTAATTAAATTATGACATTCCGAATTAAAAACCATTCATTAACTCCGTTACGATGTGAAATGGATAGTCATGACATGTATCCATCGTAGTATGAAGTCATTCATGTATTTTATGAAGAACCATTACATGATGTCTAATTAAGTTACATGATGTGTAAAGCTATGGAGGTGTGTGTGAAAAAGTTGGTTTAATGGAAAGAATCCAAAAAATCTTTGACATCACCATTATAGGATTCACACAAATTCAGAATCGACCCTTCCTGATATAAGAAAATGAAAACCCACTGGAATGTTTACGATGTACCTGTCAGATCAGTAATGATATGTTACAATGTCTAAAATTCTTCTCTCCTTGGCCGATCAAGATTCATAGACAACATCTCTTTTCAACCTCATTCTTACTCTCATTGAATACATCAACAAAATCTAAACATACCATTTCATGTAAATGTGAGTGGGTGGGATATTTATTGGCCCATTTCATTTATGGATTCTCTAAAGCCTAAGATTTTATGTTTATCTTAAGATAAGGTTTTAGGAAACATGAAAAACTTCTCCCGAGAATGGACTAGGTACCTTAAACAAATTTATTATTCTCATGACATTCTTCATGATGGTTTTGGTCATTATTAGTACATATTTATTATGTTTTGGGTTTCACGGCATAGAATTTTCATTATTAATTCACTGACTCAATAAATATGTATCAAACTACCAATATGTGTACTCCCCTTATTATCGTAATAAATACACTTCAATATCCTTAAATTTTATCACTTCACCATGGAATGGAACATCTTGAATTACTCTATCACATGTTACTTTTATTGCAATAAATACACCAAAATATCTATAATACTTCATCAATAATGGTTATGAAATATTTCTTAAATCCTAATGATTCTTCTTCTATGGGATTGAATACACTAGATCAGATCACTATAATCTCATTGATGAAGCAGTAATAAATGATACTCTATGTGTCTTCCCATACAAGAAGTGGTTTCGAGGATATAATGATGTTTCCTTATTAACACTATTGTATACCATTTTCATTAGGGTTGATAAATTACTTTATCTTATTTGGAAATTTCTCCTATCCCATATATAGTAATACACCTCTCATGCCACTGTGATGAGTTTGTTTTGACATATATTGACATGGTTGTTGTACAATGTATTGAAGTTGTATTTTTGAATAGTAAAGATGGATCCTTTCATCATTTTCTAGGAATATTATGGAATTATTTTTTCAAATAGTTACCTAAAAAATTCACACCTAATTGGATATGATTATGTCTTGGAACACACTTAATATTTATCACGGTTATTTCATATGCAATGTTCTTATTTATTTGGAAATCATTCATTTTGAAAATAATCACCAAAGTTGTATGCCAAAAATGACTACTCTAATGTTAATATTATTATAAGATAAACAATACTAATGATGTATAGTGATGTGATATGTTGATTTATTATCAATAAACCATTATATATCTTTTTTATGTTTGAAATTAATTCTATTCATCATATATGGATCAATGAATACCTTTTCTAGTGAAATTCATATGCACCTCTTCAATTAGTATTTGCATGTTAATACCTTGTTCCTTCTTAAATATTAATATTTTAAAATTATTATTCATGTTTCCCTCCTTTCCAAAATGGATTCAGGTGAATATTAGTGTCTAACCGTATTTGAACCATGATTTTTTTGTACTTTCAATTAATACCACCAGATAACCTCTATATTACCTCCCACACTTAACCAGGTTGAGAACCTAGGTCATTTTTTGACATGAATCCTTCATTCTTCCCTTCTAAATGAATAATACAATCTTTAACATTTTAGTAATAGGATTACCTTCAAGCATTTAGTTATTGAGGAACACCACCAGTGTAAAACAGATGTCATGAATTAGGAGAATATAGTGGTTTTCAAAATTTTCATTAGTGAGATTATTATCTACTACCACCAACTGCTACCACCAACTGAATTAAAAAGACTATGGTATCCAATCATGTGTTTGACTGTAGTTTTTTCACTATATTTTTAAATATTCATAAACAATTTGAATAAGAGAACATTATTTGAAATTGTCTTCTATTAGTATACATTCAAAAATGTATATAGTGTTTATATATGATAATATCTGGAGAAATGTGGATGCAGATACTCTATTCAATCCATTGGTGGATTTGATTGATCGAATTCTTATATACATTCTCCACTAATCATCCTTGGAGACATCAAAGACGAATCCATTATTCTCAACAAGATCAAAGATATATTTTAAATTGGTATGATATTCTATTTGATACATCTAAATATATTAGTTTTAAAAATTCATCATAATAATTCCTCTCGTATAAGGTCAATGAATTAAATTTAAATTCATTTTAAAATGTGAATATTTATGAAATAATCATTATCACATCACGTCTAGAATGGTCAAAATGGTGGAGAAGACCTGATTTAATGCGTTCTGAGGGATGTGTGGAACTATTTTTTTTAGATGATAGGATTATGTGGAAAACTCATTTATAAATATATGTACTAATATTAATATATATATATATATATAATATAAAATAATTTTACACCAAGTAGGAAAATCATTCATGATTTCCATATTTTTATTCAACAATACACACTTTTATATTCATGAAGAAGAAAGTTATCCTACAAGATTGATTTGATATATATAGAAGGATAATATACAAACTTTTTTCATTATGACGAATGTGGGTATCATGAACTCTAATATTTGTGAAGGATTTATTTTTTATCTTTTAGATCATAAAGTACAAGTGATAACACAAAATTTCATATGAATAATTTTTTCAAACTAGAATATGTCTGATGTTGACAAATTAGAAAGAATATATTATTACATAATGAAAATGAGGTTTTATTTTCATGAGTATTTGGATATAAAAAATATATATTATGAGGTATGTATGAGAATAATCTATAGAAATATTTTCATGAATTTTTTTTATTGCATGAATGTTGTATAATGACCATAAAATTTATTATGATTTCCTGAAGGGAATGAAATGTTACTGATAACCAGATAATTTACAGAATTTAGAATGAATCATATTATTTACTGATCTATAGACACCTTGTATGACCAATGTAATATTTCAGTGATGTTATATTTTTAAATTAATGTTCATTAAAAATTTATTAATAATCATACATTACCATATTAAACTCTATATTAAGATGAATTAGAAGTTAGCATATCCTTCTATTGAAAAGTGTCCTTGTATGACTTACATGTAGTTGATTCATTTCATTAAGTTTCATTATATGACCTATAATTGTGTGAAATAATGATTCGGTTTATACGGGACATCAATATCAAATGGAAGATATTATTCAAGGATTTCATTAAGAATGTCCTTTGATAACGAGTTGAACCTGTATAAACAATATCATTATTTCTATAAGGAGGATGAATTGAATTAGGGTGATTACTACTTGTGAAATGTTGCATTAATTTTTGGATTATATATATGTTTCATTGATAAATATGAGGAAAAAATTTTATGATGTAGATAATACCTATTTTTAATGACCCAAAATTTTATCAATGAGATTTCATTTCTTATAATTATTTCATATAGTATAAATCATATAATATCACATCTATAACATAATAGAAACATTTTAAATGATGAATTAATGAAATAATATGTATTCCTATAAATTAAGGAACCTATACTAATGGAATAGTAAATTGATTATTGGAATAATAATGTGACCATTAGGAATAGTAAACCATCCAACATAATATTAACCTCATTTAGAAAATTTTAAATTAAATATTGGTACCTTATAAATTAATGTTTGATATATTTAAATCTTTGAATAATTAAATATTTTTTTAAAAATGACAAACTATGTATTGGTATTATTTTGAAACATGAATGTTTATTTTCAATTTTATAAATAATTAAATTATTTTTTTATAAAATAGATTCATAAATTAATATTTTTTTCTAATGCATATATGATAATTATATGAGACCTTATTAAATTTTGGAATGTGTTATAAAATTCGTTATAATTTTAAAAAATATATTTTTGGAATAAATTAAAAATATAATTAAAAAAAATTATTTCTCATATTTATAAGATTATTTTCAAAAAATAAAATCAATTTTTTAATTCCACATTTATATAAATTATTGGGGTGAATTATTTGAATTTTTCTTAAATAGTTGAATTTTTGGTAAATTGAGAAATATAGTAATTTCTGATATAAGCTAAATACATGAATTATTGAGTCATTGATAATGTATTTATTATGAAAGCACCCATTATTTTTGACATAGATGCACTAGAAACTCTACATAGTTACAATAATTCACACTATTCATATTCTTTAGCAAATATAATAAGAAGATGAATAATATAATAAAAAGACACTCCTCTCTACCCACTTTAAATACCACCCCTCACAACTTCTTACCCTCACACATCTAAAGCCTTGAAGCTTGTAATACTTATACCCATTCATCTCCCAAAACACTACACACACATCCAGGATCCTTTGGTAATGAAAAAAGACCACACACATTTCCCCTAAAAAGGTTCTCAAAGAGTAGAAGTTCAAGAGGTAAAATCCCCTTTTGTTTTCTTTTTATTTATTTTCAATTAATTTTATTTTTTGTCCTCTCCTAACCTCCCTATCCAATATTGGCATGATAAATCCAGTATTTTTAATATACATTATTTTTATTATGTTAATTTTATATACCCCATGAATTCTTTTATCTTTATAATTTTTGTAAAAATGAAAATGTCATCTATGAGGTGTCGATTCAACACCATCATGGATGATGATTTTTTTTTTCTAATACTGCCTTCAAGGAAGATAATGAAAAAATATAACAAATAATCAAGATTTTAAAATTTATATGACAACTAATTTAGTGTTTTGTAGTTAGTATAGATACATAATATTGAATAATAAAGAAAAACTGGTTTGTGGGGATCGAAAAGATTCCAAATAATCTAAATGTTTATTAATAATGATTTATATAAGGAATCCTCATCATATATAGAAATAAAATGATATATAAGAATAATTAATATTTTATAAGTCCATTAATAAAATATAATTTCAATTCTAGATAACTATTACCATTTTACATGATTATTCATACATGTATACAAGTGAACCAACAGTGGAAACCAATGAAACAAACACCCAAAATGACAAAATTAAATCTTATATGTCATCAAAAGGGCCATCAATAAACGTAGTGAAATTATAATTGAAAACATAAATTTATAAGAGGTTATTAAATAAATAATTTATAAATATAATTTCATTAACGTAGACATTAAGTGAATATGAAGAACACTTCCCTACATAAGTTAACGGATTCTCATTAAACATCTATTTTTTAGGGTTACACATTATCCCGCATTAGCCTAATGTAATTCCCAATTATTTTTATGTTATCCCCAAAAATTATGTTTTTATGTTCAAAACATATTTACCTAAATCAATTCTTCTTTCTTTTATGGAGAAATAAATGTTTTTTAAAGTTCCCTTCTCAAATTCCCCAGATATAAAAACTAATTAATGAAAACTTATTGATTTATTACCCACTTTCATGTGTGCTCCATAATCTATTTTAATCAACCATTAATTTTATAAAATCACTAATTTTGTCTTGAAAAAACTATATTTGTTCATATCTGCAGTAATAAAAACAATTTTCTTCCTTTCTTAAATAATCTTTAAACAATATCCACAAACCACACTAAACATGCTCATTTTTAAAGTTTCTTAAAAAACCTTTTTAATAGTTTTCAATTCAGTTGGAAATTAATTATCATTATCTTTTCCTATTTTTCATTATTAATTTCCATTTATTATTTAAATCCTTTCATTCATGGACACCTTTATGATACATCCATTTTTTACTTTAACATGATTACAATACACATTTATTTCCTTGAGTACCCCTTATTATTATTCATTATGTATGATTATTTATATGGAAAAAATATGAGTTAACATGTTATGATAGGTGCCCCCAAATTATGATCTAATTTATTGGTTAAGGTTTAGACTTCTGAGATGCCAAGATGGGATATGGAGTAAACCTGATTCATTTATAGGACATTTTCTTCCATTTACAATGGTCTTAGAAGATAGCCTTAACTCAAACAATTCCATCTGAAATTTTCTTTGATGTTAGCCTTTACTCATGCTTATTTCTTGTTGTATACTATTTTTACATATCTATGATTCAATGAATAGATGGTTCCTTATTCTACATGATATGATTATTTTTGTTTATTCATGTTCCACACCTTGTTATGTCATCATGTTACGCCTTCTAACCCATTTTCAATGCATTATTTCTATGTTTATTCCTTTAATATAATTTTAGATCATCCCTTTATTAATTAATTCTCTAGGTTGTCCTATGTAGCTGTACGATCTAAAATGTTGTTAGGAGCTATTTATGGAGATTAAATAAAATATGATTATTTTTTTGGTTTCATGATTTCAAATTATGTATCTAATATTCCAAATACACTATACATTATGATACTTGGTTTGTAATTGTTGGTAAATTAGGCTTAAAATAAATTAATAAAATGTTTAAAATTTTTATGTATCTATATTTGGAATAAAATCATGGTCTTGATTTATTTGGAGATTATGATTAGAAAATATTACTAATAAACCTAGGGATAATTAAATCATCATGGATAACCTAGATTGAAAATTATGGAATCAAAAGTTAGGATTTTCTTTTCATTTACAAGTTCATCATTCTATTTTTATAGTTTCATTTTTTTATTTATTATTTATTATAGAACTATATTTTATATTCTTTTTATAATTTAATGGTTGGAAATAGAATAACATGTTCCAATAATTAATGTGACGTGAAAAGTGATGATTTCCTTATGAATATACCAAGTCAAATTTGAATGGGAACTCAAAACATCATGATTATACAAGAAAAACTTTATCAAGTTATCTATAATAACATGTATCAAGTTCAATACCCACATTCTTCTATAAAAGATAATATTGATGTCGAATCATTTTTTTGATAAAGGTCTCCCATGTTTAGTGAATCTTATCATCCCGTCTCTACGAAAAAATGTATTCAATAAATGGGGAAGATATTATATGTTCTTCAATGCTTAGAAGAATATAATGTTGTACTGGAATTATATCATTTTGATGGGGAAGCTGATCAGTGATGGAAACTATCTAAACCCAAATTCCAAGGAGGAAATTGATTCTATGGAATGGGAAGATAACAAGGAAATTTTTTTCAATAAATATCTTCCCCAAACTCTACATCTTATGATGGAGGTAGTTCCTCAGTCTGAAGAAAAATGAAGATGAGTCAATCAGATCGTATGATGAAAACTTCACAAGACATGCATGATGAAACTCTATATTTTTCATGAGCACCTAAATCAAGGTGGATATCTTCTTTAGTGGAATAAAGATGAGTATATAAAAGTTGTTGGTGATTCAAGACATTGATATCTATGAAGAGATTTTCAATTGTTCCCATAAGGATTTAATGGAAATCAGTTAATCTCAATGGTCTTATGGGTCCAGAGATGAAAATCAGAAAATTGAGTTCAATAAGAGAGGATCAAAATATAAATTTTATAATGGAAATAAAACTGAAAATCCCATGTGAAAGTTTTATTCGAAGAAATATAATGGGAACTATTTGAGGAGAACCAAGAGATGATTCAAATTTGAAAGAGAGAGGAATATGGATAATAATTTCCAAAGGGGTTTGAATAATCCTGCTAATGTGGATGAAACAGGGATGGTTCAGATCCACACTCTATATGTATTTATGTTTTACATCTACAAGGTACATTGAAATTGTTCATGCCATTTCTAGATGAACAGGGTTATCAGAGGCAATCAAGAAAAACCTACAAGGTAACTAAGAAGGGAATATTCCATCACTACTACTATGGTGGATCCTTACAAAGATGTGGTTATAGTTATAGTGGTTATTCATTCTATAATAGTAAATATAATATTTCATTCTAGTTATATAAATTATTTCATATCATTCAATTTTATAATAACTATTCTAACACCACCTCAAAATATGGAGGTTGAGTTATCAGTGGTAAAAAAAATGGGGAAATTATTGAATCCAAATTTTATAACCCCACCACAATTAATCTTTGTTCGCTGAACCTACAAGAATATATTTTCATACATCCTTTTGTGGTGTTTGACGCTATATTGGACATGGATGTACAATATTTATATAAAGAAAAAATCAACTATTAGGAAATGGAGATCAATCTTTGTATACCTAAGAAACCTCCAATGTTGAACAAGTTTAAATAGGAGGATGAATCTCCTTCATAAAAATTATCTCAATTTTGGATATTACATCCTTATGTGGAAGAATGTCAAGATAAAATTATTATGAAAAATGGGAGAGTCATGCTCGAAGACATGCCCATTTTCAGGGATTACACAGATGTTTTCCCTAATGATTTTCTTGTTCTTCCTCCTGATTGATAGGATGTATTCTCAATTAAACTTATTTATGGATATCATCATATATCAAATATATCTTATCAGATGGACACCATCGATTAGGAATAACTGAAAAAGTCATAACATGATAATCTAGAAAAGATTCTTATATGACTGGTCACTTCACCATGGGGTGTTTTAGTCCCCTTTATCATGAAGGATGAATCAATGAGGCTCTACATTGATTATCATAAGCTCAGCAAAATCAAAATAAAGAACAAGTATCACATGCCAATGATATATGACATTCTTGATCAACTAGGTGTGGCCGATTATTTCTCTATGGGTGACCTTTAATTGGGATATCACAAATTAAAGGCAAGGCCACTAAAACTACCTTTCAAATAAGGTATGGACTCAATGAGTTCATAGTGATTCACAACAGACTCACAAATGCTCCAGAAAGATTCATGAACCTGAAGAATAGAGTATTTATATATTACCTCAATAGATTTGTGTTAATATTTATTAATGATATTTTGATATACTCCAAACATAAGTAGGAACAATAATATCATTTGAATGTTGTTCTAAAGAATGTTGAAAGGATAATCTATAGGAAAAGATTAGTAAATGTGATTTGTAGATGGAGGAGGTATCTTTTTTGGCTCGTGTAAAAACTAGAAAAGGGATATCTATGGATATTTCAAAAACCAAATGTAATTGAAGAGTGGCCCAGAGAAACATTTGTAAAGGAGATCCTTATTTTTCTTGTTTCAGGTGTGTACTACTTAATTTTTGTGAGGAATTTATCATTTTTTGTAACCCATTAACTATGTTAACACAAAAGGGGTAAAGTATATCTAGATGCAAGAGTGTGAGGGAAGATTTAAGGATCCCCAAAAGAGTCCAATCACCACACCAGTACTCACACATACAAAAATTGTGTATCTATTTCAGGTATAAATTTATTCATCAAATAAGGTATTTGGTTTTGTACTGATGAAAAATTATAAAGTGATAGCCTATGCCTTAGGGAAGATGAAAATTAATGAGGTGAACTATCCAACACATGATTTATAGTATTCTATTGTTATCTTCGTGTTGAAAATATGGTGGTGTTATCTATATGTGAAGAAGATTGAGAAATAAACTGATAATAAGAGCCTCAAATATATATTCACATTGAAGAATCTTAATATTCTCCTTCAAATATGGTTAATGATCATCAAGGATTATGACTACTTAATCCACTGCAATCATGGAAAATAAAATAAGGTCATGGATCAAATATGTATAAAGGATGTTGTATCATTATGAATGATGAGAATTTAGAAGGATACAATCATCTTAGACATTGAAAGGATGAACATTAGAATTGTTAATGAAGGAACATCATCAATCCTTTCACAAATCATTACTCACCCATCCCTTGTAGAGAAAATAATGCATGCTCTATGAAATTATGATAAGATTTAGAAAAATTTAGAAGATATTTAAAACTGGAAATACTAAGAGGTCAAAATTTATGATGGAGTCGAATGATTATTGACATGATTATGTGTACCATACAATCAAGAGATAAAGAAAGTTCTTCTGAATGACACACATATCTCAGCCTTCCATATTCACCTAGGGAGTAAAAATATGTAGTTATATCAATGATAATACTATTGGTTTGGACAATATGAAGAATGTGATTTCTTAATATACATCAATGTGCCTAATATGTCAGTAAGTGAAGGATTAAATGAAAATGTCTATGGGGATGATGCATCTATTACCGATACCAACATGGAAATGAAAAAACATCACCTTGGAATTTTTTCCAATACTTATTAAGACATCTAGAGGAAAAAATTCTATATGGGTTGATTTGGATCATCATACAAAAAAATAACATTATCACAATTATGAGGAGTTCTCATTAGATAGACATTCACGAATATACATTTGAGTAGTGTAAATTCGATATGGAGGTCCACTATCGACTGCATCAGATTAGGATCCAAGATTCACCTCTAAGATCTAGAAAAGTCTCCAAATTTCTCTAAACATTGAGCTGAACTTCATTATGGCTTATCATCGTCAAAATGATGGCCACTCTAAGTGGACTATTCATATAGTGGAAGACATGTTGAGAGAATTATCTATGATCATTGAAGGAGGATGGGACCAAAATCTTCCCCTGGTCGAGTTATCATAAAAAAATATTCTCCACTTATGCATCCAAATTTCTCCAAATGAATCCCTTTATGGAGATAGATTTAAAACACTAGAATTATGGGATTAATCCAATGAATGTAAGCTGGTAGTTCTTGAAATGGGCCATAAAACGGTAGAAAATGTTTAAACCATTCTACAGTACATCAAGGTAGACCAAATTCAATAGAATAGCCATGCAGACAACTATCGACGGGACTTAGAGATTATTGTTGGCGACATGGTATTCTTCTACATATCTTGATGGAAGATGAGCATGGTATTCAAAAAAAGGAAATAGAAGTCCTAATTACTTCTGTCCCTTTGATATTCATGATCATTTTAGAGTTTTGGACAATAATATTACACTTCCACCTACTATGTCTCAAGTACACAACTTATTCCAGATAAGCCTCTTGAGTAAGTACATACCCGATCTCTAAAATGTACTGAATTAATAGGTGGTACAATTGGATAATTATTTATCTTGTGAGGAGAAACCAGGGATGATCTTTGACCATAGTGATAATGTTCTACACAACAAGACTTCTCTCCTTGTAAAAGTAATAATGTGAAACCATAAGTACGAAGAGGCAACATGGGAACCAGAGGAAGTAATGAAGGAGAAGTATCGTCTCATACTTTCCCCTTTATTTGTAAAAACAATTTTGGGGTGAAATTTCATAAGGTGGAAAAATGTAATGACTCCTAATTTATTCAATTGAAAATCACTTATTATAATTATTTTATATAAGATAAATGACATAAAAACAAATAGATAACACAATAAAAACATTATAAATTAAAAATTAATTAAATAATAGATATTCTTATAAATTATGTATCCTATTACAATGGAATAATAACATTACCATTATAATATTAACGTGGAAATTATTAATAGTAAACCAACCAATAGAATAGTAACCCAACAATTGAAAGTATAAATAAAATTTGGAGATCTTGTAAATGAAAATATTATATATGTCTGTCTGGGAATAAGTAAATAAATCATATAAAAATGATAAAATAATTATTAGTATTATGTGAAACCTAAATGTTAATTTACAATTTTATAATTTATAAATTGATATAAAAACTCATAAAATTTATTCCTAAATTAATATTTTGTTTTCTTATGATTATAAGATAATTTTATAATACCTTAAGTAATTTTTAAATGTGTTATAATATTAGGTATAATTTTAAAATTGGTATTTTTCAAATAAATGATGAGTTTAATTAAAAAATAAATATCTTATATTTATAATATTATTTTCAAAAAATGAAGTCTATTTTTGAATTATACACATTGAAAAATGGTTGGGGTGATTTTTTAGGATTATTCAAAAGTATTTGTATTTTTTGAAAAGTAAAACTATGTAATTTAAGTATTTGATAAATTCGTGAATTATTGAGTCCTGGATGATGTATATATGAGGTAAGAACAAATATTAAAAATGGAAATTTACTAGTTACTATATTGATTCACATGAATCCAAACTATTTATAGCCCGATCCATATCAAAAAATAAATTAACAAAATATTCATAACACTTATCTCCTCCCAATATAAATACCACCCCACACCACCCTTTCTCCTCAAACCTCCATATCCTTGAAACTTGTCCCAATTATTCAAAATACACTCCCAATAATCTCCCCCTTGTGCATGATCTTTTTTATCAGAAAAATAAAAAAAAACATTTTCCCTTAGGAAGTTCTCGAGGAGAAGAAGTTGTAGAGGGAAAATCCTCTTTCGTTTTCATTTAATTTCTTTTCAATTTCTATTGTTTTCTTATCCAACCTCAACTCCCAATACCAAAGTGTCATAATAAATCTAGTATATTTTATATACTATAACTTTATTATCTAGATTGTATATCCACCATCAATTCTCTACCCTTTCCATTTTTTTCTAAAAATGAAAACATCATATGTGAGGTGTCAATTTACCACCTTTGTGGATGATGATTTTTTGTTTCTTAATAGCACATTTATGGCAGGACATTAAACTATTATTATTGTTAAAAAAAATTAAAGATTATACTATAAAATTTGCAGTGTCATGGAACTATATATATATACATAATATTAAGTAATAATGTGACACTAGTTTGTGATGGTCGAATAGATGTGAAAATAAAATCAATGGTTATCATTAACATTTCATTTTATGAATACTCCACATATTTGGGAAAAATGATATATATGACCTTTTAATGTTATAAAAAATCATTAATAACATAAAATTTAAATTAAAGATAACTATTCCAATTTTACATGATATTTCACACAAGTATACAAGTGAACCAATCATGAAACCCAAGGAAATGAACAACCCTGAATGCCAAAATTGTATCTTAAAACTCATAAAAGAGGCCAAAAATAAACTTAATATAATTATAATAAATATTATACATGTATAATAGGTCCTTAATTAATTAATTAATTAATTAATATCATTACGTCGGACATTAAGTAAAAGCATAGAACACTTTTAGATATAAGGTTGGGGATTAATACTGAACAACAATTTTTCATTCGGTTGATTATTTCACCCCATTTATCAAAATGTAATTATTAATTATTTTTTTTCACTCCTCATATATTCTATGTCTATGTCTAGAACATATGTATCTAGTTCAATAACACTTTCGTTGATTGGGAAATACATGTTTTTAATGGTTCCATTCTTAAATTCATCTTGATAAGAAAACTGATTAAATGGAACATCCTGATTTCATACCCATTTTCAAGTTCACTCCATAATATGTTTTAAGACAGAATTTTTTTCAATCAATAATTTTATCATGAAATAACGGTCATGGTATATTTATTTTTTATATAAAAACATTTTATTATATATTTTAATGTATCTATACAATTTTTCTTAAATCTCCCAACAATGGATCATTTCTGATGTCTCTTAAGAAATATATTTACATGATTTAAATTATGTTGGAAATTATTTATCATGATATATAAATATTTTAATTTATTAATGTTGTTTTTTTATTTAAATACATTCTTTCATGGACACATTTATGATACACCCATTGTTTATTCCTTTGGAAATTATTATGATACCCATTTCATTCTATGGATAACAGTAATATTTATTTATTATTTATGATTCTTCATGTGGACCACGTATTCAAGAACATGTTATAATGGGTTTAACTAGATAGAGTTCCAAGGAATTGGGTAATATTTAGTCTCATGAGATGTCATGTTGGGATGAGTAGTAAACCTAATTCATTTTATAGGACTTTATCCTCCACATGAAATGGTATTGGAAGTTAGACTTAACACATGCTCCCCCATGTGAAATGGTATTGAAATTTAGATTTGACTAATTATTGTGTCATGTTTTATGTTTTTGTCACATTTTTATGACTCCATTATTACATGATCCCATGTTGTACATGATATTCTTCCTAATGTTTCTTCATGTTCCATTCATTTTTATGTCATCATGTTATGTCTTCAAACAAATTTGTAATGATTTATTTTTATGATTATTACCATTCTACGATTTTTATCTAATCCCTTTTTCATGTATTTCATAGGTTATCCTATAAAAAAGTATGATGTAAAATTAAGTTAAGAGTACTTTTTGGAGATTAGATAAATGATATTTCTATTTTGGTTCCATGCTTTCTAATTATGTATCTAATCATCCATAGACTCGTGAATTTATAGTCCATGTCTTATAATTGTTGGATAATTTTACTTAAAACATATAATAATATATGTAAAAGTATAGTGTATCTATATAACCAAATATGTTATTTCTAATTGATAATCTCTTTCAATCACTCCTAGATAATGATGATAATAAAATCTATCTTCGGTAAAAATTCTAATCACAATAAGTTGTAGGTTTTCTATGATGGTACCAAAATGTAAAAACAAATTTGTTTACTATATTAATTTTCCTCATGTTTTGGAAATAATAGTAAGTGTTTAGTAGATACCAACATATCCATACCTCTTAAATTATTCAATGGTTCAACCAATAAGATGTTATAATTATATGATGGATTAAGGCACATAAAAATTATGGGACACTATTTCACCCAACCACCCAATGTTCCTACATGAACACATGTGAAATTCAAGTGGTATCATTGAATACCAAGTTTTATTTCATTGGAACCAATGTTACATATTTGTTTTTTTCTCAAAAAAAACATGTAGTGATTATTTTAATATGATCTAATGATTCTAGAGATAGAAACTTATGTTTATATCATAACTACTAAAGATATTAATGTTTGAAAAAAAATTAAAAATATATATTAAAATAGGGATGAAAGTTAAAATAATTATTTGTAATTAAAGAAGATACATTATACAATATGTTAATCAGTGTGTGAGCTATATATATTTATCAATTGATAATGATTCCCCTAAATAACTACGTAGTTTCTGTGATGATATTTTGATTATTTAATCACATAGATTTTTTTATTCTAAAGTAAAATATTCTTTTTAGAAGAAACATATTGATTTTATTTCATAAATATTAGAATTTATCAATGATATATTGGATAAATGATGGAACATGGGATTAGAAGAAGATATTGTAGAGAAATAATCCTACGAAACTTAAAAAAAATAAAATTCTATCATCAATGATGTGGAACATGATGAATTATTCCTACTATAATTCTAAGAAAAACACCACTTGGCTGAAGAAATATTTTTGAATGGAATATATGAGAAGACTAAATTCATAATTTTAATTAAAGATAACACCCATGTTCACAAAAATCATGTAAATCGAATGATTTGATATTCATTCTATATAAATAATGACTAACTATGAAAAATGATGTGAAAGAACAATATATATCACTCTTAATGGAATTTTCTATATGATTAATGAATAATGGTGATGGAGTCTATGTATGATAAATGTCATTGAGATAGTTTTTTCAAAACATACCAATTATCTAAAGAATGTAAATAAAATATCATTGAATGAAAAATAGTTACTATTAGATATTAATGAAATAAGGATAAAAGATCATGATAGCTTATTACTAGAGGATAATTGGGTGGATTAAGATGATATTTAGAATTTGAATACTGAACAATATGAATAGTTGATCTTGGTAGTGGTTTCCTCAAATATTCATAACCATAAAAGTTTTGATTTAGGGGATAATCTGTAAAATCAAGAAACCAAAAATGATGGGACTTATCAAACTATTGATATGATTTTTGTTTTAACTCAGTTCATACTAATTATTTATACCTCTTGAATTAATATAACATACATAATGAGTATACTGATATAATTTATATATAAATATATTATAGGATCATTTAATATAGAAACACATTGTCCTATTCAATATATTTTAATAATAATCTTGTTTGAACATAAGTTAATAAGAAAAGTATATGGATAATAATGTAGAGAATGTATATTAGCACAAAAATTATTTTCATGGTGAATAGAAGAACCATATTTCATTGATGATAAAATCTAAAGTGATCATGAAGTCCATTTTTCAAAAATAAATCAGTGCTTAAAAATTAAGGATGAAATAATGAATAATTATTAGAAATATGGATCATAAATAAATGGTGTTTTGGGGTGAGATTCAAATCATAGCCTTGTTTTACTATTTATTGGGCTAATAGAGTGAATACCATTTTCCAAAGCATCTATTATTGTTTTTAATATAGGTTATTTGAAATGATGTATATATTTAAGCAGAAAACTGAGAAAATATATAATTCATAAATATATCCATCATTTACTAATTTAATTTTTTATCCTTGTATCATTTCAATTTAAATAGACAATTTTTAATTAATATTAAACTATTATATTTAATTATTATTGATTATTCTTGAAAATGGATCAAATATGATGATGTATATTGTGTAGAATAACATGAGAAGTATATAAAAAGATAAACCAGAAGATAATGTTTTATTATGGAATGTATGTTTGATATTATTGAAAACATAATAAATGATAAAGGTTTTGGAATAATTAATCTCATCCATGAGATATGTTGATCATATTCTCCATTCCATCCACAAAAAGTAAAATGTAAAAAATGGAGAGATTGAGTAATTGTTGTAAAAAGGTAAAGGTAATAAGAAATGGAAAAAACATGATATTTTTATGAATGTTTTTATTATTTCCTGATTAGGATGAAAGTGAATATTATTTTATATTTGGAATAAGATTTACAAATAAAATGTTTGGCACCATATATAGAAGAGTTTATGGAAAACATTGTTTAATGATTAGTCACTCCTGTTTTATGCATGAGGTTTCCCTATGTAGACCTAGAGAAGATTATTTTATAAATCATTACATTGAATAATTTTATACAATCATTATATCATGGAGGTCAATTTTTTATTTATCTCAAATGATATCTCTCCAAATAGGTATTTTCTAAGAAATAATGAAAACAGACAAAAGGGGACAATAAAGGGGAGAATATGGAAAACAAGATTCTGAAAATATAAATATATAATGATTTACTATTACATAGAGATATTTTCATTTATTATCATTAATGGGGACAATAAAATTGTATTTAAAAAATAAGAGGAATTCATAACAAATCCAAAGTGGGGATTCAAGTGCCCAAGTGAATGGATGAGGAATATTAAAGATTGTTATTTTATTTTCTATTACTGTATCACAAGGTATTATGTCAATGTATAATGAGTGAAAACATTATGAACAGTTATTTAGTACCATAGAATGTGGTAAATTGAGAAATTTTTTGTGTTGTAAAGTAAAAAAGAATTATTTTATAAATAATCCTTTACATAAATATATTTCAAAACTAATTTTCATAGTAATAGAATAACATGTACAAGTGGATTGAATCTCATACAATCTAGAATAGGAAAATATGTGATACCAGTACATGGGAAATTAACATTTTTGAAACATGAAACCAATTTTTTTAAAAGATTATAATGAAAATGTTTTTTAGTTAATAAATCTATTATAATACTGACGCATCCACATGATCTGCGAGGAGGGAAACATTGATTAGAACTCAGATACATCAATAGTCACATAAAAGGATCCCCATCACATGATACAACATAGATACTTGTTTAATATGACTAAGTGGTGCTATAATATTTTTTCTCCCATCTATAAGAATGTATAAATGTATTAATTAATGTTTATATTTTAGTGAAAATTTATTTTACATATATAAAACCATGTATAATATTGTTAACATAAATAAAACATGATACGAGAATTAAAACTATGATGTTTGATTATAAATCATATTAAACCTATTACCTAAGTACCCTACAAGGGATTCATGACTGAATCTAATGACACAACACAGTAAGAGGTTTGAATACAAGTGGTTTCTTTCTCCATGAACCCATAAAAGTTTACATGAGTGTTTGAATAAAAAAATGTGTTCTCACCAGCATCAAATTTTCACTCCAAACCCTCGTGATATCATGTAGAAAACCAAGTGTATCACGATTTATGATGACAAAAGTCATATTTTGGCTCATTATATCACATTAAACTAAATTTCATTACCTTTAATAGTCTAAAGGTTATTATGATTGATCAAAGAAGCATCTACATGAAATATAATGTACTTGATCAATGACTCATATTAAAAAAATTTGAACATATGTGTTTAAAAAATAATGAAGATTTTGAATTCTGTTTATAATGTATTAGGGACATTTTTTTAATGTCGTATAGTGTAGCCTTAGTAAATCAGAGATGACTGGTTTTTTTATATCATGAGGGGATGCATGGATTTCATTTTTTATTATGTGAGAATAGTTAGTGAACAAATATATATAAACACTAATTTTATGATTAAATAATAAATATTTGAAAAAATAGATACACAAATATGGAGAATCCATTGGGAGATCCCAATTTTCATAGAGGAAGTTCTTCCCTTTTCAATGTTAAATAGATGTGTTTTTACTGGATTATTCATCAATGTGAAGAAGGAAAATTTGTACTAATATTTTTGAGAAGAAGAAATAATTTTTAGAAAACTATGATTTTCATTAAGAAGTATATAATCAATTGATTTCATGTTCATGAATTATTTATCATAATTCGTTGTTTCAATTTAATATGATTCAGAAATGAGATGTTTTTTGATGTTCAACACATTCAAGGGGATATAATTTCCCAAATGGAATGAAATATTATTTTCATAATGTTAGAATAATGATCACAATACAATATAAGGAATATATACAAAGCATAAATGAGAATAACTTCACACAATTATATAGTTTCAATTAATGTATTATAAAAATAAGTGAATATATCATTATTTCATTAATAAAAAATGAAGATGATGAGTATTGATTTCATAAGCTACATAATGAAGAAGCATTTTGTTTTTCATTTTTATTCTTTCATGAAAAATAATTTAAATTGTAAAATATTTGTAAGATAGGAAGAATCCATATATTTTTAAAAAGGAGAAAAATACATGTAGTACTTGAGAATTATAGGAATTAATGATAGTTTAAATCATTTGTGGATCTATAGATAGTGTGGTGTAAAAAATTATTTTTTTCAAGGTTTCTATATGTGTACATTGATGTGCCTGATGATCTGAGAAGAATTAATGATTACACTATTAAATTATATAGTGAAATAGGTTAAACATAACTCATTATGGCTATTAAAAAGTGTACTAGTATGACGATAATGTAATTAAAGTAGATCATTTAGTGGAATATGAAGACCTAAAATTTATTAATATAGTCATTAATATAATTCAAAAACATATAGTGAAAATGCAGATCTTTTTCAGAGAATGAATTAAGAAGAACCGCTGAAGACTACTTGTACCACTATAAAAAACACCATTATTCCAGTAAAGGAATTAAAGTGAATTCAAGAGATTGGTTATACTATAATGTGAAATTGATCCTTTAATTATACATGGATACCATGGAATTTTAGTTTCAATAAATTTTTAGATGTGGATGATACCTAAAATATACTTCAATATCAATTAGTTGGAAATTCCAATCCCTACAAGATAATAATTATAATAACATTTATGGCTAAAATAAAAAAAACAATCACTTAAATGATAAAGGATTTTGTTAATGGATCCAACCATGTGAAAACCTCAATGTTTTTAATTTTTTATAACATAAAATTAATATTTTATAATGTGTTTAGTTCATACTAATTGATATATACCTATTATCTAGGATTTTGATCATTAAAAGGAAATAATTAAAATAGAAATAAAACTCATCAAAATAAGGGTACATTGATTCACACTTCCCCATGTCTATGTCATTATAAGAAAAATTAGAGACATAAAAGTCATTGAAACCATGGTGGGTTGTTCCTATAATATACAAACTTCCAATAATGTGGATAATAGTTTTAATAATTCCATTTAGTTATCAAAGTGTACACACTATATAAATTTTATATTTCTTCTCAATATAATGAAATAGGTTGAGATAACACCATAATTTCATAGCAAATAATATTTCAAAGCTACAGATTTATTAATTTCATTGTGGCTACTTCATTTTATTTTTCTAATTTTGGATTTAATGATAATTTCATAAGTTAAATATTTAATTTCGTTTGTTTTTTATTTCATGAATGTACCTATATTCATGCTTTTATTTTAATGAAATATTAAATATATTGTTTTCATTTTCAATAATATTTGATTTTTTGATTTTGTTACATGAATTGAGATCCTAGTTATTTTTCATAGGTATTTATTGACATTTAATAATTTTTATCCAATTTGTCCCAAACACCCATGGGTTTTTCTTTTCATGTATTTCAATTTACACATAGTTCCATTGAAATAGGTTTTAATCAATGGTTACCCATTTCTAGGTGCCACATGTTTTTTTGATCTGTTAAGTGTACTATTGTTCAATCAAACACCTTCAGTATCATTATTCATGCATCCTCCATTCAAAATATTCTTCAGACTCACTTCCTCTTGGCACAAAATCATAAATATTTCTTCTCAAGTTATTTTAATTTCACTAGTTTGTTATCATATTTGATTCACCTTCATCAAGGTAGAGGAGAAATCTTGTTTCATTTGGTTTTTCCTTAGAGAGATCTCAAAATGTGTTAAATGATGTGCTTATTTCGAGGTCCCTTTTGACCACTAAAGGAGGGAATGTCATTGTATGTCATTGGTTCTTGGTGTATCTTTTCAATAAGTGACTGTAACATTCTTTACCATCAATTTATCAGGATGCTTTATTTTTAAATTATTTTTAGGTGAATATATCCATTCTAGAAATCACTAGATCTCAGTGTAGAAATATTTATCTTTTATCAATTTCTTTTGGTTTCCTTATTATCATTTATTACAGATTATATTTTATACTTATATTTTTAGCATGAATAAAACTAATCTATATATGGGGGGAAAATTCAAACTACCAGTGACATATTTTAATTCCACCCCTTTATAGAAAAGATTGTCCTCTTGGATAGCCTATATAGTCCTTAACTATATTTTCATTCTCTTTTATTTTTCTTTATTTTTTTCATAATATAGAATCTTGGATTTATTTTTTCACTCTTGTCGTAGGTACAATGCATGATAATGAATGTTTAATCTAGTGTTCTTCTTTATTCAACTTATTTGTTTCAAAACATGTTGATATTAATCATAACATCATCTTTACCACTATTTTTATTAATAAAATAATTATCTAATGATGTTTATAGGAAATTAAAAAATTATGTGGTTCGTGGATATTGAAAGAGGAAAACAACATCAGCATAGCGTGAAAGTATTTTTCAACGAAAAGAAAAGGATTTTTTATTATCTTAATGTGGGGTTTTCAGGATTTATGAATTTATTTATATTTTTCTTCACCACTGAAGTTCACTCAATTCACGTTATCTTTATATTGATATTAGATTCTTATAGACCATGGTCTTTGTTCAATGTAATATATTCATTTCTACTAGAATTAGTATTTTCCTAGTTTTTTTAAGGGGTTGATCATTTACCAAACACATACATTTGGAGCTAGTTGTTCTAGATTCCCACTCTAGGAGACTCCATTATTAATAAAGTAATGAATTAAAAACCTATACGGGATTTTTTTTCTTTTACCTAATCTAGTATCATATTAGTTTTTTGTGATGGTTTACTTGTGATTTTTAGTAGGATTATTTATTTTAAAAAATTCCAAAACTATATTCATTTTAGTTATTTAGTTATATATGTTCTAGATAAATATCTTTATTCATTTCTTATTTCCATGGATTTGTATTTAATTTTATCGTAACTAGATTTACCTATTTATGTTGGTCCATGAGGACTCATAGTTTTTCTAGGTTTTCTCACAATATTTATTCACTTTTCATTTT
Source organism: Viscum album (assembly GCA_963277665.1). Lineage (NCBI taxonomy): Eukaryota > Viridiplantae > Streptophyta > Magnoliopsida > Santalales > Viscaceae > Viscum > Viscum album. The sequence goes on along the minus strand of OY728139.1, from coordinate 1,339,545,000 downwards.
GTGACCATATGGTTTTGGTCTACCTAGTGAATATTGACAAATGACAAAGTGTCGACTCTTAGGGTTTCCATATGCCATTGTGTTTACACTTACAATATTTAATTAATGACTATTAAATTGAGGTTTAATGATAATTATTGTTTACATAAATCTGATTATTTGTCTTAGGAAAAATACAAGCACAAGTCTACTCTTACTGAATGAGTTTGTTAAATATTATAGTTTGAGTTTACTATATAATGAATCTTATTGAATGATTCAAGATAAATTTATGAATTTTCAATCATTAAAATTATTTATGTTTTTATCCACAAATTTACTCTTATGTTATCAGTCTAATAAGTCCTACATTTTTAAAATTTGGAAATTTCCATTTGTTTTAGTGATTTTTAGTTGTTTTAATTTTATACAATCACATTATATTTTTTGATGAGATATTATTCATGATTTGTTTCAATATATTTTTTATAAATTGTTAATATTTTTTTTTCATAAAATGGTTCAAGGATTTGGGAGAAACTTATTCGATAGTTGTAAAAAATATGAAAATAAATTTTTCATCCCCAAGAGATGGAGTTAATTCTATATTTTAGTATCATATTAAAGTGTTCTCATTGTTTACGATTGTATATGACTATAATGTTGCATTTTTTAAAATATTCAATGATTCTAAACATATGTTTATTTAGTTTTTTATTGACTAACATTGTTGATTCCCTCCCTCAAATAAAAAATCATTGGAAATTGGGTAAAACTAACTATAATTTTTGTTGTTTCATTATTTTTATGGAAATCAAATTCCTTTTCCTTATTCTATTTTAAGATAAATTTTTTTATTCAACCATTGTATGAATATGGTGGTGATATTTCCATATAGTATGATTAAATTGATCTTATCAATGTTTAATCATTGTGTCTTTATTTATTTATTTTTTAAAATTACATTTTCAGTCATCATAAATTCTAAGTTAATGGTTTTATCAAAAAAACATCAATATTTTTTCATTTATTCTAAAAAAATTTTATCAATTTTAATCGTATCATTTTTAAATGATCGGGGAGATTGCATGTGGTGATATCTGTTATATCAAACTTAATAGTAAATCCATTGGTGTATTGTTAGTAGGGGTTTCATTTATTTTTTTTGAAGTGTTTTACAATAATGTTATGTGTTAAGTACATAAGTAATGATTTGGTTTATTATTTCTCAAATTCAGTTCAATGATATGAAGATTCTATATGATGATGATAGTTTATTGATGAAACCTCCCTTGAAATGGTACATTATGAACATTGTGTACTAAATTAGAAATAACTAATGAATTTATATTATATTTTAAATAAATTATTGATAAAATAAACAAAAAAATACTACAAAGAAGATGGTTTTATAAATTGAATTAAATTTATGGAATAGATAATTTATAATAGGTCACACCTTTTATATAACACTATTGTGATTAATTTTTTTTATTCATGTGATCCCTTTAAAATTGTTGAATCTATGTCATAACATTGAGAATTTTGTAAATATACTATCAATAAATCCACCACATGCAGTTAAAAGTTGGAATGGTGGTGGAAATTCATTTAAGGATTAAGGTCATTTAATCTATGATCAAATGGATATAGAAATGGAATATATCCAATTACGCTACTTATGCGATATCATGGGTGATATGGTGAAGAAATCATATGATATTATGATATATAGAATAGATGGATACTATATGGCCTTATAGGAACAAAGACACATGCTTTTAATTTTTTTGATACAAGAACCAAAATAATCTAATATTTAGATTAGATGGTTCAAGTAAGTTTGTGTGTGTGAATATGAGGCCCAAGGAACATGAGTGACATACTATGGTCTTTTAATTTTGTAAAAACTAATTGATGGTGGGATTAGGATGGAGGAATGCAACATTGATGAATCCAATATTTAATAAATTGAATTAATGTCTCATAAAATATAAAAGAACTTGTTCTATAATTGTTATACTATATGATTCTATTTTAAAGATTAATAGTTCAATGTGGGACCACCTAAACTGTCAACACCCACTTTGGATTTCAATGTTCACAAAGAAACGTATATCATAGTGAATTATTTTAAGACTAATTTTGAAATCTTTAACATAATAGAACTATATTTAGACAATTTTAAAGAAGTTTGGTTAAACAATACTGATAATTTTCAATAAAATCAAAACCAAATATTATATTGTCATACGCAAAAATTTAAATATTATTTAATATTTTTATTATTAATGTGTTATCATTTTGGAACGAAATAAAGAATATTAAAGTGATGAATATGTCCAATTATAATGGTATTGTTCCTTATTATTATTATATGTAATAATATTAATTCATAATTTTTAAATGAATAAATTTGTTCAAACATTGATGACTCGAGTCTTATTGACATATTTGTAATTAACTATGAAATAAAAATGAAACTCATTATAATTTTATTGACATAACATATAAGTAAAAGATTGGATCATTAGATTAAATGAATATTTAATGATATATTATGATAAAATTGTATCACATGTTTGTTGGCATTGGTTCCCTACAAATAAATATCTTATAATTTTCATTCCAATAAATTTATTGACAAAATTTTTAAAAAGTATCAGGTAACATGAATAGTGTTCTTCTACAAAACATAAATGTAATTGTGTACTTAGAGTATTTTTCTTATCAAAAGGTCACACTTGTTCCCTACTATGATGAAAACATAGAAGTGCAATGAAAATATTATTAAAAATATGTTCTATTGATATGTAAAATATATATGGAGGGATATAGATTATAAGGGTATTATGGATTAGGGGGTCCCAAGAAATATATATATCTTTTAATGATTCTTTCACTTTGTGATCTCTGAGAGGGGAGGTTATGGAAACAGACATGCCTATTTAAATTTATCATGATATATTTTTCCTTGGATATTCCTCTCTTCTTACATGTGTGTTCGTCTTTAGAATTTAGACAATTATAAATTTATATAATGAGTTATATACAATTATTTATTCATGAATAAAATCATAAATTATACACATAGAATGGTGGGGTACATTGGGTCTATCATAAGTGGTATTAAATGAATGAATAAGAAAAGAAAGGATATAGCCCTTATAATGACCATTGATATGAATGGATCATTATAATTATGTTAATGTCCATATAAATATTATAAATTATTTCATCTCCTGACATTAAAAAAATTAATCTATATAGGTTTATAAAAAAGGAATGAACGATACATTTCAATATTTCAAGGTAGAGGGAATAAATTATCTATTAATCATTCAAAAGTGGTTTCTGAGATTATGAAATAAATAACCTTGTATATGGGTGACACTATGAATTTCTTGACACTAATCCTAGAATTTATTCTTGTTATCTAAATACAATAAGGAAAAAGTCTTAGAGGTTCACACAACAAGTGTATCTATAATCATAAATATTTTCACTTCAAATTTTATATTGGAATTAATATTATCATTGGTAATAAGGAATAATATTTTTTCCTTTTTCAAGTAGGTAAATAAATAAATATTTATTGAATAATATATATATATTTAATTATTAAAATATATAGTTATTATTTATGATATATTAATTTTTAGGGAGGGGTTATAGGTTGTGTTATAGGGTCATATAAAAAATGAAACAGTTTTGAGATTGATCCCTTCACTCCAATAATTATTATTATGCCTTCTATCGATGATTTTTCTAGTCATATGAAGAATGAAAGGAAACATAAAAAATCATGTATCAAGTTGTTAATGTAGAGGTACCGCCATGTGTGTGGCCTCATAAACTCATTTCGCGGGATGGATGACTTTGTGTTCAACATTCTACCTTTGGTCCCATTGAATGATAGTGGGATTCCATACCATGAATATTACTATATTGAATCTAGTTTTAAGATGTATAATAATAGAAAGGAGTTGTGGGCTCAGATAGAATCATCGGGTGGGAGGCTCGAAATAAAGATGGGTGTGGTGGCTCGTATTTTCTAGGCATCTTCCCACATTATGGATGGAGGGGTTCCCTCTATTTTTTCACGAATCCACCTTGATAAAAAAATATAATGGAATGGGAAAATGAATTTCATAAAATATAATCTTGTGGAGATGTATACTAGTAGGTTGGTGTTTTCTGATAAGCGTCATGACATTTTTCAGACTTCTCACTTTGGGATTTTGGGCTACGTTTCAACCATTAGGTCTTATGGATTTTGAGGCATGCCACATTGGGTATCTGGAAATCTAGGAATCTGGGTATTTATGGTTTATTTTTCAAACCTATTTAAAAGAGGACTTGAGATTCTGTAATAAAATTTTTATCAGTTCTAACATATAAAGAAATATAAATATGCACAAGTTATTCATATTTCAAGGAAATAATAAAAATAATAATAATGTTATTCAACCAGGGTTTTACCCAAATTTAAGAGACAGTATAATTAATATATTTCAGTAAAAAATTCTCTAATATATATATATATATAATAAAATGTTATATAATTTCATTAAATATAGATTTTTTAAGCAAAATATTTTTCTCTGAATAATTTTCTCAAACCTAAAGAGAATAAACAATAAAACACTCTCTTGAATAGTGATCAACAATAATCCTTCCTCCTCTCATATACCTAACATAATATTATATAATAATCTTTGTCTATATGGAATTCCAGTTGCAATCAGCAAGAACTAAATACAGTGATTGGTCATAAACACTAGTAAAAAATGATATATTTCAGAAATTTTGAGGGCTGTTGAGCCTGTACAGATACCAAAGGAGCTATTTTATGCATTATTCATTCATTATATTGATGTAAAACAATAGATAACAACCAATTAAACTAGTAACAATAAATTACAAGAAAAGTGGTAATTTTACTAAAAAATGTGAAATAATTTATATCTGACTGATCATTTCTTGAGGAATCCAATGAAAAAAATGAAAATTAATTCACAAGAATAAGATTAGAAACATTCTATATACCCTTAAATCATCAACATATATCAAATTTGACTTTCATAGATTTAAAATTATTTATCATTTATTGATATTATTGTAAATTTATGTTATTTTTTATATTTTTCATTATTCATTCATAATTTTTAAACTCCTGTATTGTTTAATTTCACCTTCCTATGACATGGAATAGGACAATAATATTTTTTGAATAAATAATGATTCCATAATTATTTTATTATGATTCTAAAATGAGGATATGTTTTCATTATATATACATATGTTAATTTTACACTCCTTGTAATCTGATCTCAACTATAATCAATGGAATTATTTTTAATCCGGGCTATATGTGGGGGAGAATATTATAAAACTTATCTACCCTATGAAACTGACTGATCAGATGGAATGATAAATGAATATTTTTCTGGCAGGTAGAAAACATACAAATTTTTTAACCTTAGGTTGTTCATATCAATAGGAATTTCATAAATAGTGTTTTTATATTATGTGACATATATTAACTACACATTATCTACTGAATAACAGTCTTGAAAAATAGGTCAGTTGTTACTAGAAGATTTGTTTTGAGTGTTCACTGTGAAAGAGATTACTTATGATATATATCTGTAATTGAGTCTCTAAGTTTGTTTTGTGGTATGCCATTAAATAGAGTGCATAAAGACAAATATTGTTTTACTCATACTCTTTATATGGATTATATGATGGGATAGTCTATACACAGTGTGGGTTAATTACATGAAATATATATTAATTGTAGAATTAAATGGTTAATGTCATTATACTCCTAATAATTTGGGAAATACATGTTTTTTATGATCATATATGATGATTACTTAACTATAAGTCTAGGTAGGGCATGTCAAATATTATCATGGAATGACATATACTTGTTAATGACTTCTAGACTATGTTGAATACATCATTGGGTTACACACTATATAATATACTGACTCTCTATGTAGGAAACATGTTGTGTATGATTATGATACAAAACATAAACCATATAGACCATATTAAAATGATATATGACTACCAGTACATTCCCTATGGATTAAATGTGTACACATTTTATTTCCCCAAGTGCACGTCATGTTAAATTGGAGATAATATCCATGGGTAAATAGTTGTGTGCATTTTTTGTTCCCTATCAGTGCAAAAAATATATGAATTAAATTTATTCTTCATTTTTTAATATAATTTATTTAATATTAATTTTTATTATTACCTCAAGTATTTTTCTTTTAGATAGATTAATATAATAGAATTTATTAATTTATAATAAAATTATTTAATAATTTATTTGATTTATCATAATAAAAATAAATAGAAATCATTATTATCCATTTTATTAAATTTATTATAATTTCATGAATGGATGGTCCTGATCCTGACCGACTAATGTTTGTGTTTGTATTATATTCAATTTTATATTTATATCATGGGATTTAAAGTGAGATATTTTTTAATAAATAAAAATTTATTGAATGAGAGTCATCTAATAAATAATTATTCTTTGTGACCTATGTCTCAATAGATTATTTTATGTAAACTTGTTCCCCTTTTTCTAATCACATATGTGAATGTATATACATATAATGGATGCACATTCAAGTAGTGTATTCAATTAAAAACCTGATCATATGTGAAATAAAAAAATTAAATATATAATTGAATAAGTGGAATGTGGAATCATGAACCATGATCAGTTCAATGAGTAATTCCCAAAGCTATAATGGTCAGTTTTTCATCTACTTGATAAGATGTCCAATAAAATTTCTCAGGATCATGAAAAATTTTAATTTTATTTATTTCTAGTTTTTGATTAAAAAATTGACTTTATTTCTTATAAACCGTCATAAAAAATAAATGAATTAATAATAATATAAAATTATATAAAATAAATTTATTAAGTTTAAATTATTTTATGAATACATGATAAATAAATTTTTTAAAATCAAAATTTTTTTACAAGAGTGTAAATAATTAAATAAATAATTTTTACTCATGATGATAAAATCCCACTTGGGAAATATTATATTGATAAAGTATTATTCTACATATTTCTAAATGAAACCATTGTTATGTGTACTTTCATGTCCCATGTATGGGCACTTAAAATAAATGGGGACATATAAATTATCTTTTTTGTCATAATTGCAATGTTTTATTTGTGGTTTGACTAACCCAATAGGAATTTGTATCACATGAAGGAAAGTGTTAATGAAATCTATGTATAAGACTTTATTATATGATAGACCAATTAACCGATCTTGGAGATACAGGTAAATTAAGTTAGCATGACACCCCTATAAAACTACATTTGAATAATTATAGGGAAAAAATTTAGTTTCTGATATGGAAAATATGGATCATTTCCTAAAGATTATACACATGAAATGATATTTTGATTTCAATATAAGTGGTTTTTGAGAATTTATAAAATATTTAGAGAATAGTTAGATTATTAATTTACTATATCAACTTTTTATAATTATTATATACTAATAAAACATAATTTTCTTTTTTTAATAGAATAGAATATAGAAATTGATTTATAATTGAGACCTATATTGGTGGTTGATAATCATTTCAATCAATATAACATTTATAAGTGGTATGGTATCTTACACATCATATAATTACAAGAGTGAATGACTCAGGTTCTAGAGTCCCCTACTCTATAAGAGCATTCTAAGATAGTGAGTGAGGAAGAACTCATTATATAATAATGAAACATGGATGTTGCACTATATGTTCAGTGATTCATGTTATAACTTATGTTTAGTCACTACTAGAAAAACAGGTATTTGCGACGGGGCATTTGCGACGGGATCCCGTCGCAAATGGCTTTTTGCGACGGGGGCCCGTCGCAAATAGCCCGTTGCTGAAAACGGTGTCGTAACAACACTTATTTGTGACGGGCCCGTCGCTAAAGCCGTTTTTTGCGACGGTCATTCTCCCCGTCGCAAATAGTAATCCGTATTTTTGTAAAAAACTTTTTAAAATAGTTTTTACGACGGGTCCTGTCGCAAATACCTTTTGCGACGGTCCCGTCGCAAAGACTATTTTTTTAAAAAAATAAAAAACAATTAATAATACTAGTATTTGCGACGGGCATAGTATCCCGTCGCAAAAAACTATTTTTTAAAAAAAATAAAAAACTATTAATAATACTAGTATTTGGGACGGGCATAGTATCCCGTCGCAAATACTATAATAAAAATAAAAAAAATAAATTGTTAATAAATTATTTTCATTAATATAATAATGGAATTATAATTCACAAATAAAAATAATAAATTATTAATAAATTATTTTAATTAATATAATAATAATAGAATTATAATTCAAAAATAAAAAATAATATAATATTAATAAATGATTTAATTAATATAATAATATTAGAATTATAATTTATAAATAAAAAAAATTAATAATTTATTTTAATTAATATAAAAATAATAGAATTATTTTACATTCAAATATTAAAATAATTCAAGTATTACAAAAAATATAATTAAATTATAAAATTTTAAAATTTTAATATATATATATAATTTAATATTATAAAATATAAATAATATTATTATTCATATTAATATTGTTATTTAAAAATATAATATTATTAATATTTTATAATGACACAGAAACTACAAATAGAAAAAAAATAATAATTTGATTTCACAAATTTTATAACATAAGTACAATCTCTAATCTGAAGGAGGGGGAGTTAGGGGATCTGCAGATGGTGGTGGAGGAAACACCATCCCTATAGCATGAGTGAGTTGGCGCATGTACTCCATCTGCTCCTGATGCTGCTGCTGCCACCGACTCGCCAGCTCCTCGTACAGCTGCTGCTGGCGTCGACGCTCCTCCTCATGCTGCTGACGCATCTGCTCCTGCTCCTGTCGGAGACTCTCTATCTGTGCAGTCTGAGATCGCAACTGATCCTCATACTGTGTAGTAGAATAAGATGCACGAGCTCCTCTCGAGCTGGACGCCGACATCGCAGCACTGCCATAATAATCTCCGGGAGTCAGTCGAGAGCCGATACCAACTACCCGGCCCTTCTCGAAGGCATACTGGGTGGCCTGCATCCATGCCGCTTCATCAAACTGACGGGCAGTGGTCTGATCTGATGACTCGGCCTGACTCTCAGGCCGGGCCTATGACGCTGCGGCCTCATATGACTCCTAGAGTTGCAATTTAAAATTAAAATTGTGAATATATTATATGCAGTTAATTTTTAAACGTGAAAACAAATAATACTGACCACGATGTGATGCTGACGATCACCTCTGAGCTCCCCAGTAGCAGGATCACTATACATCCTCCGATATACGTCGTACTCTGTAATATCGGGGTGCTCGACAGCCTATAAGAATAAAAAATAAACTGTTAATATTTATAGTTATATAAAATATTTATAAATAATGTACGTACCAGATGCTGTCTATGAGTACTGAAAGAACGACTCCCAGCTCGATGAGTCACCTCCTGCCTCCCCCGATTCTGCCTCCCCACCGATGATCTCCTCTGAAAGGCACCACTCAACCACTGCGCACATAATCCATCCCATACATGGGATGAAATATACTCTGGTCGGTGTGCTCTACATGACTCATCAAACTCTGACACTCCTGCTTTCTTCATCGCAGCTTTTCTTAAATTATGCAAAAACTGACGAAGGCGATCACGAATGGCCACCTCCCATGCCTCGTGGATGGCGGCACGCATGGTATCCTCGATCGGATACCATAAACCCTACAAATAAATCAAAATATCAAGTTAGAAATGAGATAATTTTCAAAATAAAAATTATTTATTTACGTACGTACCAACCAATGGCCGAACATGGCCTACTGCACATCAATGGGAATATGCTCCCATGTGGTCCACGGCTGAGAGAAATAGTTGCGCAAAATAGTGTTGCCCTGTCCGACTGCTATATGCGAAAAACTGAAAAAATAATAAACATTTATTATGTGAATGGATTAATGAAATCTTAGTCAAATACACAGGTTATCACACCTCTGTGTGCGTGGATCAAACCCTAGACGTGGACGTCGCTCGGGGACGGGGTCAGGAATCATCAATCGTGCAAGACCGCGCCCCCTCCGCGTACTCCCTGGAGCGCTTGCAGGCTGAGGGTCATCTGTCAGCAACACATTCGCATCGAAAGTCAGGTCATCATCCGCCAACTCACGAAATGTGGCGTCGTCCATCTGAAACAGAAAATGTTAATGTTAGTAAGTAATTGATAATTACTATTATATATACATATATACATATTATGATTGTATATAAATACCATGGAATGCTATCAGTGTTCATCTTCATCATCATCTTCATATATGTCAATGTCATCTTCATATTCCTCCTCAACATCATCGATATCCATTCGATTTACAGTTGCTTCATCTCTTACCATTTCAAATTCATATGTGACATCATTAACATCGTCGTCATCACCGACTCTTAAATGTGGGGTGTCGTCATCGATACTCATATCTCTTTGTAAAAAATATTTGTTTTGAGTACTCTCTTGAAAAACTTCAATTCTTTGCACATCAGTGAAAGCACATTCACTTTGACGAAACTAATTGTCTCGAATTTTGATTTTTATTACACTCCACCAATCAGTCAAGTCTCTTGATGTTGCACAGTACATTTCATAATAAACATGATATGCCTGTTGAGCCAATAAGAATGGTTCATTTACTGCGATAACACTTTTACATTCAATATCGATGATTCCATGAGTCGGATGAACACGCACGCCTCTCTCTGTATCTAACCACCGACATTTGAACATGGTTCTGTAATGTTGTCCAAGATAACAGAGTTCAATGATTTCATCAAGTATGCCATAAAAGTCAACTTTATTTTCTCGATGATGAGATCCTCTCAAGCTAACTCCATTGTTCATTGTTTTTTTCGATTCCCCATATGCATGTGTGTGGAATCGAAATCCATTCACCACATATGCATTATAAGTTTTAACAAGTTTAGAAGGTGGGTTACTCAATACACACAACCATTTGTCAATTTTATCAGCATGTCGAGACACCTGAAAATTTGTGAAATAATTATCAATATAGTAAACTATACATTGAATGAGTTTCTAAAAGATAAAGAATTTATGTTACCAGTTTTTCAAACCACTGAGAGAAATTTTTCAGTCGACGTTCTTCAAGAGCAGCTGCTGTAATTTGTGGAATTTGTTTCTTGATATGATTATCATACAACCTATAAAAACCAAAGTTATTTACTGTAACATAAATGATAGAATAAGTGATATAAACACTTACAGTACAACTGATGTCATTTCTTCACAGTTGAGCAGAACATACCTATGAGGTCTTTAATGTTCATCATCTGAAAGCCAGCGTTCATAAACTCCACCAAAACCAAGCTCTGACTGGTTGAAAATAGATAATTGATTGTCGATTTTATCAATATTCCTCTCGTTCCGTCCCATTTGGTTGTGTTTTGAAGGATACTCAGATTCAAAATAATGGGAGCAGAAAAAAGATATTTCCTCTTGCAAATAAGCTTCTGCAATAGATCCTTCAACAGATGCTTTGTTACGTACTTTTCTTTTCTATTTTTGAATGCATATTTCAAATGGGTACATCCATCAAAACTGTACCGGACCTCCACATTTGGCTTCATATGGAAAATGTAACATCAAATGTTCCATTGAGTCGAAGAAAGACGGCGAAAATATTTTTTCCAGTTTACATATAATTACAACAAATTTTTTTTTCAAGTTTGTCTAGAGCATCATAATCTGCCGTAGCCGCACAAATTTCCCGAAAAAAATGAGACATGTCTGTTATGGAATCCCAAATCACAGAATTCAACAGACCTCTTAATCCAATGGGTAGAAGTCTCTCCATTATAACATGACAATCATGACTTTTTAATCCAGTAATATGACCATTCTTTACACATCTACCCAAATTAGAAGCACATCCATCTAGAAGTCTCAAATCTGCAATCCACTGACAAAATAATAAACGGTTTTCTTTAGATAGTGTATAAGCTGCTTTTGGTTTCAGTAACCTTTCTGTTCTGACATTCTGAAATAGTTCCAATTCTGGACGTCTGCAAATTTGGGCAAGATCTAAACGTGCATTTACATTATCTTTGCTCTTTACTGGCGTATCCAAAACTGTATGAAACAAATTATCAAAATAGTTCTTCTCAATATTCATGACATCTAACATGTGTCGGACCAACAGATCAGACCAATATGGCAAATCCCAAAATATTCTACGTTTAATCCAATTGTGTTCTTTCCCAAAACCAGAAATTTTCTGTTGGTTTATTGTGGGACCAAAAGTGATGGGAGGTAATGAAAATACAACTGATTTTAACTCCGAACCTGATAGCATTTTTGGAGGTCCATCCCTTTCAACTGTTCCTTTTCTGAAAAGAGATCTGTTTCTGCGAAAAGGATGATCAGCTGGAAGAAATCTGCGATGACAGTCAAAATAACAAGGTTTCTTTCCATGAATGAGCATAAATTCTTTGTTCTCTCCCATACAGTAAGGACATGATTTCTGACCATGTGTACTCCAGCCAGATAACATCCCATAAGTCGGGAAGTCACTTATTGTCCACATCAATGCTGCTCTCAGAATGAAATTCTGTTTCGTTGCAACATCATATGTACTGACACCAGTACTCCACAATAAATTTAATTCATCAATCAATGGCTTCAAATAAACATCAATATTTTTTTCAGATGTCCTGGAATTAGTAAAGTCAAAAAGATATATGGCTCCTTCATCAACATCCATGGAGGTAAATTGTACGGAGTTAAAAAAATAGGCCAACATGAATATTGACTACCATAAGATCCAAACGGACAGAAACCATCAGTGGAAAGGCCCAGTCAAACATTTCTAGCTTCTAAAGAAAAGGATGGATGCACTCTATCAAAATGTTTCCAAGAATCACCATCGGCTGGATGATTCAATCTTTTATCGGTTGAAATATTCTCTTTATGCCATGACATCATTGTCACTGTATTCTTAGACATGAATAAACGCTGAAGTCTGGATGTAATCGGAAAATATCTCAACTGTTTTACAGGAATCAAACCAGACTTCCTGTGTTGTCCTTCTTTATATCTCAGTTTCCCACATGTAGGACAACTATCCAACGACTCATTTTCCCCAGAATATAAAATGCAGTCATTTGAACATGCCTGAATCATCTGACAAGTAAGTCCCAAATTTCGAACCATCCTCTTACTCTAATAGTAATTTGCAGGTAAAACACTTCCTTCAGGTAACAGTGTTTTCAGCAAAGAAAATATCTGGTCAAAACATGTGTTTGACATTCTGTTATCTGATTTGATAGCCATAAATTTTGCAACTGCTTCTAATTTTCTCATCTTGCAGCCAGGATATAATGCATCCTCAGCAGATTTCAACAACTCATAAAATTCAGATGGTGCCAACTCAGGATTTGAAGCTATATCAGCCGGAGTTTCTGTATGTTGAACAGATGAACCTGCAACATCATGTACTAAATCTTGAAACCAGGATGGATCCGGAATCAAGTTGGTATCACCTGCTCTGGAACTGCGTTCACCGTGTTGATACCAAAAAACATAATCTGGTTGAAAACCAAAATGCAAGAGATGTTCTCCCACTTTGTCAAACGTATCAAACGTTCTCAATGCACATTTTCTGCAGGGGCATTTTATTTTTCCTTCTGAAACAAATTCTGAATTTGATGCCGCAAATGATAAAAAAGTCTTTACACCCTCAACATATACTGGATTTAAACCAGAACCGTTTGGATTTCTATGTTGATTTATCCATATGCGGTCACCTAATAATGATTGTTGACGACCTCGTTGTTCCATATATCTCTATAAAATATAAAAGCATTACTGGTTTTGAATAATTTGTTAGAAAAAACACTCAAGTAAAGATTGAATATATTGAGAATAAAGCAAAACATGTTACAAATATTGATAATTTTAATATTATATTGATTTTTTATTATTTTAATAACACTAATATAATTTTTTCATAAACATTAATTATATAATAATAACATTATTACATTATTAGTATATTTTATTATTAATATTAAAATAACATAATTTTTTATATTATATACAATTCTCCTTTCATCTGTGTGTTTAACAATCTGTCTTCACATGTAATATTTGCATTCACTTTCACCTCTCCATTGCCGAGTAGGTTGATAATTTTGAAAAAGAATGCGAATATTACATGTGGAGACAGAAAACACACAGATGAAAAGAGAATTGTATATAATATAGAAAATTATATTATTTTAATATTAATAATAAAATATACAAATAATGTACTAATGTTATTATTCGTAAATATTGGTAATTATTTCTAATTATTGGTAATTATTTGTAATTATTGGTAATTATTTCTAATTACTGGTAAATATTGGTAAATATTGGTAAATATTGGTAAATATTGGTAATTATTTTTAAATATTGGTAATTATTAATAATTATTGGTAATTATTACTAATTATTGGTAATTAATACTAATTATTGGTAATAAATACTAATTATTGGTAATTAATACTAATTATTGGTAATTATTAGTAATTATTGTTAATTATTGGTAATTATTACAAATTATTGGTAATTATTGCTAATTATTACTAATTATTACTAATTATTGGTAATTATTTCTAATTATTGGTAATTATTACTAATTATTGGTAATTAATACTAATTATTGGTAATTAATACTAATTATTACTAATTATTGTTAATTATTACTAATTATTACTAATTATTGGTAATTATTGTTAATTATTATTAATTATTGGTAATTATTACTAATTATTGGTAATTATTACTAATTATTGGTAATTATTACGAATTATTGGTAATTATTACTAATTATTACTAATTATTGGTAATTATTACTAATTATTGGTAATTATTACTAATTATTGGTAATTATTACTAATTATTGGTAATTATTAATAATTATTGGTAATTATTCCTAATTATTGGTAATTATTACTAATTATTGGTAATTATTACTAATTATTACTAATTATTGGTAATTAATAATAATTATTGGTAATTAATAATAATTATTGGTATTTAATACTAATTATTGGTAATAAATATTAATTATTGGTAATAAATACTAATTATTGGTAATTAATACTAATTATTGGTAATTATTGGTAATTATTGTTTATTAGTGGTAATTATTACAAATTATTGGTAATTATTGCTAATTATTACTAATTATTACTAATTATTGGTAATTATTACTAATTATTGGTAATTATTTCTAATTATTGGTAATTAATACTAATTATTGGTAATTAATACTAATTATTACTAATTATTGTTAATTATTACTAATTATTACTAATTGTTGATAAATATTGGTAATTATTAATAATTATTGGTAATTATTACTAATTATTGGTAATTAATACTAATTATTGGTAATAAATACTAATTATTGGTAATTAATACTAATTATTGGTAATTATTGGTAATTATTGTTAATTATTGGTAATTATTACAAATTATTGGTAATTATTGCTAATTATTACTAATTATTACTAATTATTGGTAATTATTTCTAATTATTGGTAATTATTACTAATTATTGGTAATTAATACTAATTCTTGGTAATTAATACTAATTATTGGTAATTAATACTAATTATAACTAATTATTGTTAATTATTACTAATTATTACTAATTATTGGTAATTATTGTTAATTATTACTAATTATTGGTAATTATTACTAATTATTGGTAATTATTACAAATTATTGGTAATTATTACTAATTATTACTAATTATTACTAATTATTACGAATTATTGGTAATTATTACTAATTATTGGTAATTATTACTAATTATTGGTAATTATTAATAATTATTGGTAATTATTCCTAATTATTGATAATTATTACTAATTATTGGTAATTATTACTAATTATTGGTAATTAATATTAATTATTGGTATTTAATACTAATTATTGGTAATTAATACTAATTATTGTTAATTAATACTAATTATTAGTAATTAATACTAATTATTGGTAATTATTGGTAATTATTGTTAATTATTGGTAATTATTACTAATTATTGGTAATTATTGCTAATTATTACTAATTATTACTAATTATTGGTAATTATTACTAATTATTGCGAATTATTACTAATTATTACTAATTATTGGTAATTATTGGTAATTATTGGTAGTTAATACTAATTATTGGTAATTAATACTAATTATTACTAATTATTACTAATTATTGGTAATTATTGTTAATTATTACTAATTATTGGTAATTATTACAAATTATTGGTAATTATTACTAATTATTGGTAATTATTGCTAATTATTACGAATTATTACTAATTATTGGTAATTATTGCTAATTATTGGTAATTATTACTAATTATTGGTAATTATTGGTAATTATTGGTAATTATTACTAATTATTGGTAATTAATACTAATTATTGGTAATTAATACTAATTATTACTAATTATTCCTAATTATTACTAATTATTACTAATTATTGGTAATTATTGTTAATTATTGGTAATTATTGGTAATTATTACTAATTATTGGTAATTATTACTAATTATTGGTAATTATTACTACTTATTGGTAATTATTACTAATTATTTGTAATTATTACTAATTATTGGTAATTATTACTAATTATTGGTAATTATTACTAATTATTGGTAATTATTACTAATTATTGGTAATTATTACTAATTATTGGTAATTATTACTAATTATTCCTAATTATTGATAATTATTGGTAATTGGTCCTAATTATTAGTAATTAAATGAATAATTACCAATAATTAGGAACAATTACCAATAATTACAAATAATAACATTATTAGTATATTTTATTATTAATATTAAAATAATATAATTTTCTAATTTATATACAATTCTCCTTTCATCTGTGCGTTTTTTATCTCCACATACAAATAATACATGTGAAGACAGCAAACACACAGATGAAAAGAGAATTGTATATATATAAAAAATTATATTATTTTAATATTAATAATAAAATATACTAATAATGTAATAATATTATTATTCCTAATTATTGGTATTTATTATTAATTATTAATATTTATTCTTAATTTTTAAAAATAATTACTAATTATTCCTAATTACCATTAACTATGAACAATACTAATAATTTAAATTTATTAAGTAAAAAAACAATGTAAACATAATTAAATTACAACTAATTAAGAATAATTGAAACTAATAAAAAATTAAAAATAAATATTAAATTAAAATGAACATAAATACCTTGAAAATTCATCTGCTCTGATCGTTCTTCAAAACTTTAATATCACCTCCGGAGAAAAAAATTAAACTGGAGAAAAACTGAACTTTAGAAATACAACATTGAGAGAAGAAGAAGATGGAGTTTGATAATGATTTGAAAAAAACGGATGGGGGTATTTATAGGTTAGATTATTTGCGACGGGTCCATTTGCGACGGGATTCCCGTCGCAAATAGTATTATTTGCGACGGGACCCGTCGCAAATACCTTAGCCGGCATTTATTACGGTCAACAGGTAAATAGTTATTTGCGACGGGTCCCGTCGCAAATAACCACCTGCCGACACACTATTTGCGACGGGGGAATATTCCCGTCGCAAATACCTTTTACCGCCGCCGGTTATTTGCGACGGGAATATTCCCCCGTCGCAAATAAGATTCCCGCGATTTGGCGCGCAAACCGCGCCAGTCCTTTTGCGACGGGGAAAGCTATCCCGTCGCGAAAGGCTACTTATTTGCGACGGGTAAATAACCTCGTCGCAAATAAGTTTTTAACAGGACTATTTGCGACGGGAATAAATCCCGTCGCAAATAACCAGTCGCAAATGCCAGTTTTTCCCGTAGTGAGTGATCTCTATAAGATTCATGAAAACATGGATTCCTACAATATGTTGTCTCAACTCCAAGATTTTTATTACATTATATCTAGCTAGGATTAGTATGAGATCTCTAAGATACGATTTAAATGAAAACTTGTACAAGTTTCTCTATTAGGGTTTCACGCACTCAAGATTATTGGCTATATTGAGTGACTATAAATTCAATGTTTTATGATACCTAATGAATTTCACACAACTATCGATCATTATGATCTATATTAGAGCTTCTTTAGTTGTGTTAGTAAATTATAATATGATCAATAGTGTATATTTGGTCTCATAACTACACACACTCATTCACCATGTGACTAATTTCATGATGTATGAAAATCCTATGGTCATGATTTTGAACCAAAATGAGGGAGGGGAAATGGTCCCCAATAAAATCGTCAAGTCTAGGGATTAAATAAAATATCTAACATGGAAATGGGGATTCAAACACATGCTTAGGAACTAGATATACAATGTTTTTCAAGTGGAATTAAAGATGAATATAAGAATAAATTATGTTATGAAAAAAAATCCAGTTGATTCTGTTTGGTACATTTTTTTCGAATTTCACATTACCTTTTCAAACAGTTGGGTATTTTATATATACTTTCATGCTTAAAATTGTATCCACATAGATGATCAAAATAGATTTAAAAATGGTTTTTTGGTTTGATGAATCTATGTGCATGAAAAATATAAATATTAGACATCTTGAATATTAGAGAGTACCAAACTATTTTTTTCTGTGGGATGGATTTTAGACTTAAAAATTTCCCTTTATGTTCATAGTATTAATGAATAGAATATTTCCATGTGTATTTTAGACATGGATGGATTTATATTCATATTTGGGAATAAAATCTTCTACTTTTATATAGATAAAATTATATTGGTAGATCACATATAAATAATTCACTTAATATAATAAAATGTAAAAACCATGTGTTTATTATTGGTAAGGAATGTTCACATGAACCGTATCACACTCAAGTTTTGGTAGTACTAAATTATTCAAATAAATGATAATTACATGAAAAATCAATATCAATACTAGTATTTATATCCTTCCGATTCAATACTAATTGTTATATAATATTCTTATTTACAATGTAAGATGTCCAAAGCCAAATTTTTTGGAAAATGTGAAATGTCCACAAGGAATATTTAATTATTCTAATATGATGGATGCAGATATTTTCAAGATGATGTATCATGTGGATGTAATAACATCATAACTTTTATCAATGACTTTATAAGATATGGATATGTCTATTTTTCAATGGTGTAAATTTGAACCTTTTTTCAATTTTAAGGAGTTCAAATTTATGTTGATAATAATCTTAGTAATAAGATAATTACAAATTAATCAGATTTAGGTATAAAAATATTGTCCCATATGTCATTTACATTGCATTGGACTTTGGGATTCATTCTAAACACACTCATCCTTATAATACACAATGAATCTGTGAATGTTGACATATGAACCACACCATATTATATATCATTAAGTCGATGATCAATCATGATGTCCTTAAATACGGATTACGGTTCATGATTTATAGACTACACTATAGACACTATATTATGTGCTTAAAGTGGTGTTAAATAGTATTTTTTATGTTATGGGGATGAAAAAAATATTTTATCACATTCTCAATTATAAGGTTGTGATGTTTTTGTTAAGGCTATTCCAGACACCACAATAGAATCACAAATCCAAAAGTGTATCATTATATGATGTCTTGATGAAATAAGAAAATATTATCTATATGAACCATTAGATAAAAATGTATTAAAACTAGGAAATGAAATATTACATGAGATGGATAACATATATAAATAAAATTATAGCGAGAAAAATATTTACTTTGATGATGTTTTTCTTAAAGATACACATGAGTTGGAAAATGATCTATTTTTATAAGGTCCGACTGAATATATTTTTCTATAGACACATGAACTATGTGAGATCACTAGTGAGTCTAGAGGACTTAAGAGATATGGTGTTCTTGTTATAGAGGATGGTGACACATTATTATTTGATAAAGATAATCCTTTCTCCAACTTGGGTATAGTAAGAGGATCTAAAGTTTCAAGATGCATTTGAGCCATAATTTTTTAGATAGATTCCATATACCCTAACCATGATAGGGTTTTTTTAGATCCACTGGTGGATTTAAATTCTATTGCATGAATATGGTTGTTTAATAATAAAAAAGTTGTGTAAGGTAAATGTAGTACATATAAAACTATGCTGGTTCCCAAAAGGGTTTAGAAAATATAATGGTTTGATTAATTATAGTTCTACCATCCATTTTAGAATAGAATAATTATGAGATTTTGAAAATTTATGTGACAATATCCTTCATTAATGGTATCCTTATATATAATTTCTATATAATAAAACAATATGTGTTTATGACTGTGAAGGATATAAATAAGTTATCAATGTTATAAAGATCCAATTATTGGTATAAATAAATAATATAAATCACAGAAAATTATCATTGATGAATCCATACATGAATTTGGTTTTATTATGTATCAATAGTATCCATGATACTACACGGGGATTATAGGCCATGAATGTGTTTTTCCTGTAGCATATGATGATAAAATATTACTCATTTGAAATGAGATGATAGTCTTATATTATGTTAATATTTGGTTAAAAGTGTTATACCATATAAAGGTCATAAGTGACATAGGAGAAATACTATGGATCAACATTATTCATCATAGATCTAAGAGGATACTCAAACAATGGTAGGGTACCAATATAGAGATTTCACTGAAGAGATTCCATCTATAACAGACCAAGAGGGGATTTAAACTATTTTCACATAGAATATATCTATTTAATAAAATGTATCATCAGGCCCAAAAATAGGGAATGATGATTCCTAGTATTCCATTCACATTAGTGATAGGAGAATTCTTGTATTCTATTATATGTATTATGAGTGATGTTTACTACACCATATAATTTTAGGTAGATATCAATTAGTAGTAGAAGACTACCATTGGATGGTACATGGGAATGTCCAAATGTATTTGAGGTGTACTAATGTTATTTTAGGTCTTTTTATAGTAGATAAAGAGAAATCCATCAAGGGATATATAGAGGGTTGTTTTGAAATAGATAAAGATGATCTGAACGCACTATCATCATAAGTCTTTTCCCTTATTAGAGGAGTTATGAGTTGCAAGAGACCAATGTAACTAGTGGTAAATGATTGTATAATATATTACGAGAATATTGATAGTTCTAATGTAACCAATTATGCAGTGTATCTATTAACACTTTTTTTGGGGAAATATGTTATTTATATCAATAATTGATATTAACACATTGTAGTGTGAAATTACAATAGTGTATGTTCTCATTAAAGTGAAAATATCACATGAATTTACAAAGCATGATATTAAAAAATATTAACCCTTAGTTATTTTTATAAATGGGGTGAGGTCATAGTAAGAAAATTATCCATGGAAGAGAATGCCATACACATATAGAATAAATAATTATCTCATTAGTAGTTTATGTATCATGTGTAGGATACAAGATCAAATGTGGTAAGTGGTTTAATATAGTATATGAATGAGTCTATTAGATTTTGTTCCCTAGAACTAAAAACTTTTTACTTTTGATTTCATATATATTAACTGACATGAATGTTAAAAAGGTTCTTCTCAGTTAAAGGGTTTTTTAATTATAACATTGTATTTATAATAATCTTAGTATATCTTTCGTAATGAATTTTTATTGTAGTTAATAACTACGATAAAAAAACATGATATTAATTAAGGGTAATCAAAAATATATATTCTATAACTAGATAAAAAATCTATGATGTGTCATAGTTGATAGAAGATATTTTATGTAGGGATCTCAAAAAAATTATAATTATACTTATTAGGTTGGAACTTGGTAATATCTAAGGGAGGATTTAGTGATAACAAACATCCCTGTAAGAATTCCAACTATCATTTATGTCAGTATATAATCCTATATGGGATTTCAATATTAGTCCTTACACGTGTGATTTTTATTTATTTATATCATGAGTCATTTGTTGTAATATATTGATGAAAATAATGATGACATATGTTTATGGATTGTTCTACTTTTTTCGGTGCACATTGAGTGATATGATTTTAATACATAAGTCAATAACCGATTTTTTTCCCTTCCATGTTATAGGAAGTAGATATATCAAGACATTAAGTTGGAATGGAACTATCAGATTCAATAAATGGCCTTGTATGTTTTATTGATATGATCATTTTGGAAAATTTAAAGAAATATAATCTAATATATATGTTGATAGTATGTGTAGAAAAACTTATTTATGAGATATCGAGATAACAAAATCTTATTACATGGTGGGAATATATTTGAGGTTGAATTAATAAAAAAATTAATTGAATTTAATTTCTATTTCTTGATGTGTTCTGACACTGATGTTGGACTTTTGGCCAGTTATCTTAATTTTATTGAGAAAGAGTCCTGGAGGATCATATAATAATTGTATCTAGGAACATTATTAAAAAATATATTTTAATATAATATTAAAATAAATATACATTTCCTTTTTCATGATATATAAATTATTCATGTAATGTTGATTTCATATATAATTATTAAATGGGTAATATAGTGATATTAATTTTTTAAAACAAATAATTAATACTCAATGATTGATAAATTTCAAGGGGTTTGATAGTCCACCTTATAGTCTCCAGTATGAATGTTACATTTAGTGTAATTTAATTAAAGGGTATTTATATATTTTCATGTTCAATGCACATTATGAAATACTTTTAATAATAATTGTATTACTATTATATGCGGATATTTAAATAAAATTATGATATTATTTAAGGACGTTTTTCTAAATACTAATTCTCAAACCTATGTATAAAAATACTATTATAAAATTTCATAAAACAGGTATTTATTATTAAAAACATGTCACTATAAACTTATCTCAATCCAAAATTGAATACTATTTATAATATTATCAAGGATGGACAACATTGATCCTCTTTATCCCTCTTCTAGTGATATTATTATTCATGTATTCAAGGATATTTTATTCCAAGAATATCTACTCTGAAAACTCTCATGTAAAAGAAATTTGATCCACTTTTTTCTAGTGGCACATCTCTTGGGTCCCCCATCGCATGAATCATTTAAGGAAAAGAATATAAATATATTTATATATAATGATATAAGGATGATGTGATATATTATTTTTAGAAAGTTTATATTTTTGTGTACATGGATCTCTTCTTCCATGAAGTGTAGTTAGGTTTATACCTAGTGGTTTTGAGATCTTCAACCTGTGAAATTCTCTGTGCCTAATAAGATTTCATATGAGATGGAAATTCATTTCAACCTGGTGTTATCCTTCTGCACTTTTTATTCATACAGGTCACATCAACCCTTTACATTCAGTTCTTTTTGGGTTTGATTATCATGTGGTGCTTCTTCTTTTTTGGTTTCCTTCAAATAGAAACTTTATTCATCCTTTCATCCTCTATTCCATCATAGTATTATTTTTCAGATCCTACACATCATTGGAATTATCTTACATGTACTATCCATTATTAGTGGATTCTACTTTTTGGACTAGGTCTTTTGGTTTTTATCTTTTAATATTTCCATAATAAAATTTTCCATGTCCATGTTTATTTTATTAGTGAATATTTTTGGTCGTATCTCATCAAATTTAATATTTTTGGTTTGTTTGAATGGAAATATTTTTTTATTTCAATAGACCATTATCTATGGTGTTATTGTTTATGTTCAAAACACTCCATCATTCCCCACATCAATTATTAATGGTTTTGGTTTTTGTTCAGATAAATTATAGAGGTGAATTATATAAAGATGATTTTTTAAAGGAACAAGCTACCAAATATAGGGAAGAAAATGGAGGATTTTCTTTATATCAGAAAATTAACCCACCAGGGTTTTTCACTCATAATATATAAATAATTCTTATTGATGAATAAGAGTTTCAGCATGGGATAATTTATGGTTTCATTCTCCAGTGGTTAGAATCCAATTACAATAACCAAATTATCAATATCTCTCACACAGGAACATTATAGGGAAATTGAGACTACCTATTCATCCAATACATAAAACAATAAATTGTGTCTTCTCAAATAGGTTATGAATTTGATGTAAAAATAAGGTACATCTATTTATAACTATTTGAGTGAATTTCTTGGTTTTTTTAATCAATATTACAGAATGGATATTATATTTAATGATGATTTTTTTGCGATTTGGATGATTAATACTTCACCTGATTAATTGGATAATGTGTGTGTTACACTAACCAATTCTTCTCCAAATAGTTCTTTCAAATTTAGTTTTATTAATTCTACTATTTTTAATGAAGTGTTCAAGATATGTACTCAGAATAAATCTTCTTCTGATAATATATTAATAGTGACTAAGTGGATAATCATAATAAAAATTAGGGATAGAGAATTCTACAAAATAGAAAAATAATAAGTGAATCCATGTTAAAGCAGAGGGAGTATGAATGTCATCATTATGGTAATAAATAACATTTTATGTTGTTTTTTATGAGCATAAAAGGGAAAAAATAATGAAGAATAAGCAATAAAAGAAATATTGTGATGAAAATGATCATTTTACTACCACTATAGGGGTGATCATGTTATTGAATACGAATCCATTAATATTCCATCTGATTATTCTTGATGGGTTATCGATAATGATTATTGTTTTCTTATGAAATCAAGGAATGAGTTATTTTCATTTTACAACTAAATTAATTTTGCGATTTGAATATGGGTAATTATTTTCATTCTGGGGTTATAGATATTTCGGTTGTTTGTTTAGATACTTGTATAGGAATAAAGTAAATTTTGATGATTTTTCAACATGGGTCAGAGGATCTTCGGAATATTTTTCTATACGTGTTTTTTATGATTACAAATTCATCAGTACTTTTTTTATGGACAATATAATCATTTCACGAGACACTTGTTTGCATCTCAAGGGAAGAAGCATCCTGGTTTATAATATATTAGGGCTTCTATTACATGTGATCTGGTTTTCATTATTGATTTCATGTTTTTACCATGTTATGGTATAAGAGTATCAAACTCATTATTGATAAAGGTATCACTTTTGTGTCCAATATAAATATACTTATATGTTTTAAGTGTGTATAATTGGACATGTGTTTTCAATTTTTGTCCCAAAAACAGAGAAAATTGAGTTTTAACGGTCATACATTGCACAAGAAGTAATATGTACATGAATTATTTAATTCAAAAAAAATTCCATTGAAATATTAGACATTTAGTTGTAGTATTATATTTTTTAGGTTTATTTTTAACCACTCACATATGTTATGGGTTTCTTTTTAATTCAAAAATTCATGTGTTTAGTGTATTTAAGGGATTTATAGTTTTAGGTGTGTCAGAATCTGTTAAAAAGATTAAATATATTCACAATTATAATGGGGGTGATTATTATTCTATTTTCTATCAGTATTGTAGGAAAGAAGGTATTCTTCCTTAAATGAAACCTCCGAATACTCCTCATGTAAATAGTGTAGCTGATTGGATGAAAAAGACTTTGTTAGAAATAGTTCTTTATTTTTTTAAGAATCAAATTAGCCTTTATATTTTTGGGTTAAGGCTTTATTTACTACATCTTATATTTTCAAATTATCACCTATGGTTTCTTTCCAGACATAAACTGCTTAAATGTTTTTGTATGGAGAAGATATTAAGTATGACCATTTATATATTTTTGGATAAAATTGTTTTGTTCTTGTGACTAGATATTAGAGATCCAAGATGGGTAGTAAGTCACGTTAATTTATTTTTATTGGTTATGGACATGATGAATTTGGATACATGTTCTATAATACTTATTTGATGAATCATATCAGAAGAAATAAAGCAGTGTTTGAGGAGGAATATACTATTGTAGATATTGATAAGGGACACATATGTAAAAAATCATCCTATTACCATAGTTTAAAAATCTAGATATAGACTCAAAATCATGAAAAAATACTAATCCATAGATTACTTGAACCATGGACCCTATTTTCATTGTAATTGTCCCATCCTATAGCCACATTTTCAACTCCTATAGCCACAGTTTCAAACTATTTCCAAGGGTGTCTATGGACATAGTTTGAAACAATGGCCTATAAATATTGCCTTAGGATATCATAACTACGGTCTCAATTGGTGGACTTAGGTGGTTAAGTCCACATTTTGAAAATATGTAATCAGTCATATATGGATATTGTTTGAAACAGTATCCTTAAATGGTTATAACCATGGATTACTAAACCATGTTTGTAGACATACAAAACTTAAAGTCGCCAGTGAGGTTTTATTCTCCACCCTCTTCTATAATCCTTTGAAAACATTACCATTGTGTTGAACTCTACTATATGTGAATATATATATACATATAATTGTATATATAATTATATATAATTTTAATTATTGATAAATTTAAAAATAAAAGATTGTGGCGTTTGGTAGATTTGGGAATGGTTTGAAATCAGGACCTTAGGTTGCTATTGCCATAGTTTGAAACCATGTCCTTATGAGACTATCACTATGGTTTAAAAGAATTCCCTTAAGTGGTTATGGCCACAGATTGAATATAAGACCTTAAGTTCCTATAACCATGGCTTGAAACTGAGGTATTATGTGGCTATGGTCAGAATATGAAACCATGGACTTAGGTGGATACGTCCATAGTTTACTCAACCATAGAAATAATCATTTCCCAATAATTTCCCACACTTTTTTAGGTTACCATGTAACTTACATCCATGGTTTCATATAAAAGTGTATACATTTGACTATATCCATATATTATATTAAATGTTGCAAAATAATTGTGGTTGTAGGGTCATTTTCTTGTTTTGATAAAAAAGAATATACTTCTCCATCATTTTATTGATTTTTTATGTCATGAGCCAGTTTACAAGACACGTTTACGACATTTTTTTAATCTGATAATAATACCGAGGTGTAGAATAATTTTCATCATGAATAGGTTAGATTTTATCTCTCTTATGCACACATTATTTCTAATGTTCCTATTCAAGTTTTTTTAATGAACTCGTAGTTCCAATTTCGAGATCATATCAACATCTTACTATTTTGTCTAGGTAATCACCTAATATGTATGTAGTGCTCACTAATGGGAAATAAGTAGAATCTTCTGATGAGGCGATGGAAAGTGATCATAAGGATAGATGGGTTGTGAGAATACTAAATGATACGAGATGATTGCATGACATACATTCTTTTAATTTGGTGAAATTACCCACAGGTAATTGATCATTACAAAGTCTATGTATTTATCAAATTAAAAATGGATAATCTATTTTTTTATATGATATGAGGAAATTTTAGTAGTTAAATTCCTATTTCATAAGAAAGATGTTTATTTTGAAGATATTTTTTCACTTGAATTCAAAATGTATGCCATTTTGGTTTTTTATGTTTTGGGTACTAGTTTGGATTTGTAGATTTAGTATATGGATATGAAGATAGCAATACTCCTTAGTAATTTAGAGGATGATATTTATATAGAGTATCCAGAGAATTTTTTTGAAATAGGTAAAGCTAATTATGTCTATACATTAAAGAAGAGTCTGTATGGCTTGAATAATGTTCATAGGTAGTGGTATAAGAAGTTTGAATATGTCATTTTTCATTTGGGTTACGAGAAGAAATTTTGTGTTCATTTTTTTATTAGATTTAATGATGATGGATTTATGATACTATTACTTTATGTTTATTATTTTCTCATTGTCGGTCATGATGCTTCTAGAATTGAGAGTTTGAAGAAGGATATTTTTTGGTACTATGATATTAATTACTTGGGACCAACACAATATATTCTTTTAATGTCAATTTCACATGATATAAAGGATAATATATTATGTTTATATCAAGTGAGATATATTGATAAGGTTCTTCTATGGTTTTATTTTGATAGTGTGAAAGTGGTTAGTTATCCAATTGCTTTAAATTTTAAGCTTATAACCCATTAGTCAACTTCAACTAATGAATATAGAGAGAGAGGGGTGATGAAGTATATACATTATTCAAATTTCATTATGTTTTTTAAATATGAAATTATATATACATGTCCTAATATAGCTCATGCAATTTTTTTGGTCAGTCCTTTTCAATCTAATATAGGAAAAGATAATCAGAGTGAGGTGAAGTATACATTTCATTATCTTCATGGTAGTTATGATCGGATATTATTATTTATAAATGAGGAACTTATGAATTGTGTATTTTCAAACTTATATATGGTAAGATATACATATTAAATAAATTCCACTTTAGGAATTTTTATTACTTTTTTAGGGGGAGCTATATCATTTTAGTCTAGATTCAAAATATATCTTCATTTTTCTACCAAAAAGTATGAGTTTATTGAAACGAAAAATGAATTCAAATAATGTTTTTAGATGAAAACATTTATTCGAGATCTCAATATTAATGAGGAATGGATTTTATTATTTTCAAATAGTGAGAGTGCTATTTTTTGAGGAAATAATCACACCTTTCATAGAATTTTGAAGCATATTGATATTCAGTCTCATTAGATCTATGACGAATGTGATTCGAGACACTTTGAGATTGAGAAGATAAATAACGATGACAAGTGATTATACATGTTGACCATGAGTTTTCCTTAAGGTAAATTTGGGACATGTTGACTAATTGAAGGGTTCGCGATGATCCTCAATTGAGTCAGGGGGACATTATTGGTGTGCCACCTCTCCCAGTCCCCGTCAAATACATAATTTATGGAAAATAAAAAAAACATAAAATATGTAATAAATAGGTTAATAAAATTTTCTACTAGAAGTAACATTTTGTGTACATGTCTCTCTTCATATACACACCAAAATTAGGGTTCTACCTAGTGGTTTTTAGATCTACAGGTAGTGAAATTCTCTAGGTCTGATCAAAATTATTATATGGCAGTATTTGATACTAAAATGTTTTTTTTCTTCAACACATTTTTTCAGATAGTGAACATCCCCCTTCATGGACATATATTGTTGGGTTCCCTTATCAAGATGTGTTTATATTTTTCAGGAAGCCTTCAGACTATATCTCCATTATTGCATTGATCTACATTTTTATCATAGTGCTATTCTTGAGATCCCTCAAATAATTGAAAGTCTCTTCAATGTAATCTTAATTATCAGTGGATTAAAATTTATGGACTATGAATTCTGTTTTTTCATATATTGTTTTTCCATGTTAAAAGTATTTTATTACAACATTTATTTTCTCCAAAAAAATATTTTTTTACTACACATATTCATTTTTTTTTCGGATTATTTGAAGAGAAATATTTTTCTTTCCACTACGTGTTCTCTTTGGTGTTCGATTTATCATTTTTATCTTTCCTTCTTTCCCAACACCAATCACAATAGGCTTAAACTTGTATTTATAATTGAAAAGTTTCATCATTCAAAATCATGAAAATATCATCTTAAAGGTAACATAATTATCATGATCAATTTGATTGAATTCCATACCAACTTCATTTTAAAGATCTTTTCGGATCAAATATTTTAAAAACTCATGGATAATACTACATTATTTTAAAAACATCCATCACAACATGACATATTCCCATTTAAAAAAAGATAATTATAACATTCATTCATTGCGTGATGAAAAAACATTAAATTAATCGAGTCTCCATGTTTCGATTTGAATGAAACATATATAGTGGTGTGAAATCCTAAATTTTTTTAGAGAGAGGATAGTATTATGAAATTAAAGAATACATGTTTACCCATGATAGAGTATTACATGGTGGTGACTATGGCTGGTATGACACATGCTTGATGTTTCTCCATAGAATCTTCATGTGTGCATGTTGTCGCCCCATTCCTCCATATATTTCTTGAGTACAAACATTCCAACTCTTCGATATTCACAATGCATTATTTTTGTATCTATGTAGATAATGATAGCATCAAGATTCCCTAACAATGAAAAGTGATGTATCCTTGTTTCTAGTTAACTCTCATTCTTTTTTAGTTCCAAATCTCCTTCATAATGGTCAATATGAGATTTACGATCAATGTTTTGTAATAGATTCTCTATAATTTTCATGGTGGTTCTTGGAACCCAATTTACTTTAATGTTTCAATTTATGATCTAAGGATTATAGTTGTTCTTCTATGGGGATTCCATTGTATAGATTTGAACATAGATGGCCTGGTGACTCATTGGTATGTAACTTCAATTAAATTTATGGTGATGCGTGACATGCTGGTGATCAGTTTTTTGCAAGACAGACTCTACCAATAGAGAAGAAGAATAAATGAATACCTTTTTGAAATTTCATAAATTGGGAGTTTTTTATTGAGGAACAATTCCATAACACTATGTATCACACATCAAAAATAGAATTGTTATTGCAGTTGTATATTACCCAAGAGGATTCAATGGTCCCAATATTTTAATCCATAAGGGTGAACCTCTTTCTCTAGTATACCATTATTGAACTCTTAGTCTCTTCACTCTTCTTAACTTTGAGCCACCCCACACTAGGTGCCTCTCTTCTCTTTGATCCAATCCAACCAATGATAGGTGATGTGTGAGCGAAATCCTGAATATTGTAATTCATGAATGAAATAATTCTTGATTATACAGAGGTGTATCAAAAATCATATGTATTCATCCAGAAAAATAATGCTTATAGTGATGTAAGGTATGCCTAAAGTGTGGAAAAACAATTATATGGAAGAGAAATTCAGGATTACACCAATATCTCATCCATGTCAAAAAAATATTATATCCCTCATACACAAATTCATAATTTCTAAATTTATGTTAAAAATTATTTCATTCAACTCAATCCCTTCAAACTCACATGTATTTTACACAAAAAATGTACCTATTCAATGTTAGATTTATCCTACATGTGTTTTCGTTTATATTTCTTGAATGTTACAGATGATAACATCGTGAATAACACAAACATCATCAATATACTCAATATCACATCACTACCTATTAGGTGGACTAGTTTTCCAAATCCATAAGTTGATGATCCTGACTGTTTAGATGATCATGATCTTAAAGATCCAAACCCCTGGATATCACCCCCAATAATGAATAAATCATGAAACACAACCACTGATGAAAACATCATCCACCCACAAATATAATGAGTAACCATGTGATCAATACACTAATAAAGATCCGCTAGACACCCCATACTAATGTTGATGTTCCCCTAGGGAGGTCCTTGGTCAGGTTTTCCATTCAAATATATAATAATAACCTAAGAGTAATGCACTAATTTCTGGGGGAAGTTGTTCACATGCTTCCTAACATCCAGGAACCAATTTATTTTTTCTTACAAGAATTCCCAGCCACTCTAGACCACTATGTCGAAATCATAATTATTGGGTATACTTTCACAAAATAGGGTAATGTGGCGATTCAACAATTGATCAAAGATGAGAAACATCTACCGCTTCATATAAGGTTAACGTTTTCTATATATGGTTTTTATCCACCATTCCCCTATTTTTTAACATTAATCACATCATCTTTAATTGTTTTCTCTTCACAATGACCAGAAATTACTCTAGGAATCTAGACCTCTCCCAACCAAAGATCACTACACATGTCCAGTAAGTAAGACTAGTGTAATTCATTGACCACCTAATTGGTTCCTTCAATATCCTATTCAAGGGATTTACTATTTCCATTATTTAACTTAAGAACACTATAAATACATCTTCAGAATATAATATGGGGTATAAATGGGTCTCTTTTTTGGGGAAATCTGTTGTCCTCTCCTCTGAATCATTCGGTTATAGGCCCACATTCATAAATAGTTAACATTCATCATTTCACAGAGCTTATGACATCATGATTACCAAATGATAGCTATAAAAACCTATCATCTTTGTGAAACATTCAACTCATCATATCTAAGGGGATACAAATAACTATTGGGGGTCGATCGAGCCTCATTTATTCAATTTTGAATCATAATTAAATATTTGGTAAAAAAATTCATTCCAGTTAAGAATCAATGGTTATCATATATATAAATAAATAATCCCATGAATGTCATATTTTTTCAATAATTATAAATTGACATTACAATCCATTATTGGAAACTTTATATCTAACAATTGTCTAGCTAGGGGTTTCACTATATTCTTCAACTCTTGATGGTTTTGATGTTAAAATAAAAAATTATTCCAATTTCATGTAGTATGATGGTTTATGATGAAATTTAATGAATAATACTCCAAAATTCACATGTTTACGCATTTATATATCCACTAATTATGAAAATATTCCTAAAGATCTTATTTTCAACACATCATATGTTAATGTAAAAAATCTAGAGTTGGTGGATGGGGGATTTTATTATTGAATCATCTATTTATAAATTATATTACGCCATTAACACTTCCACAGAATATTTTAACATTAGAATATCAGTTTTACCATATGGATTTCTTAGTTCCAAACTATTTACCCCTAATGGTGGTTCATGAATACCCTTGGTATGATGGAATCTAGGTGAAATAGTTTCATTATTCCAAATCCAAGGTTCATTATAAACAATACAATTCAATGTCCATTGCTCACTCGTGGGTATCTAACAACTGTGGTGTTTTATGAATAAATAACCATACATCAAGACATCTTCATCAAGTCTTCCCACCCAAAGTAGTGTTCCTAACCAATTCAAAAGTACAATGTATAAAGGGAACACATTAATAGGAATTTTGAATATAATACATGATATGAAAAAGTTTGGATACCCTTAAATGGATCAAATGTCCTTAGATAAATCAACATCTTGATAATTGGATGTAACTCCCGTCATTATAAAGAAGTAAAATAATTATGTCCTGAAAAACATTTTCATCAAATGGATCTATATTTTTAGGTGTATCAACATGACAATCCTCATCTAGTCATTATGAGCCTGGCCCATATAGAAATTTGTGTCTCGAACTACAAAAAACCCTTAGTCACTCATATGTCATGTTGTCCTCATAATCTGAGGGGGCCTCTTTTATGATAATTCACAAAACATATCCATCATATAAGATATATGATCCAACTCAGTGTGTTTTACCATCCACTATATAATAAATATTAATCCTATAATGAAGGAAATATAAAATTCCTCATATCATGGAGAAAGGATGTATCTCAACTGTGTTATAGAAACAATGTCTTATATCTCACTAACTGAATGCATGAAGTACTGTTAAAGGCATGGGATCATCATGATTTTAGATATTGACATATGATGTCTATAAGTATGTATCACCCTAAATTTAATAGGTTTATCCCAAAATAGTTTGGAGTATCTGACTAAGCTGACAAAGAAAGTACATGAAAAAAATATAATATAACAGAATATGACGCATTTTTCAACATTCTTGAACTATAATATGATTTAATAGAGATATAGTTTGATAAAATGGTTATCATAGTCTTTATGAAAGGATTATTTGGCCAAAGGACCTACACTAGACTCTTTGGTCTCATACATAATATAATGATTCCCTTATCATATTTTTACTAAATTCCCAAACTATTCCTAACATGAGTAAAAAATCCATACTCCATTCTTTAGACTCATCCTCTATTATGAAACTCTAAACTATCTCGACACACTATGGACCCACCTAGAAAATCATTATAACGAGTATTACATGCCAATCCCATCACCAATTAGAAAAAGGATCCTGACTAAAAGGGAGAAAGAACATCAAAAAATGGGTGAAATAGACTATGTTTACATGGAATATCCATGTCTCACTTATAAGAAAAATTTTAAATTCAAGGAAAATTTATATAAAAATATTCACTATATACAATAAATTTATGAGAAATAAAATAATGGAAAAACACAAAATAGTTAAATACAAGAATATATGTGTATATAAAATGAATTTGAATATGATAAACATCGGATATTGAAATGATAATCCTAGAAGATTTTACTCATTAATGGATCTCTATCAAAAATGTTCACTTCTCACACATTGAACCACTATGCTTCATCATGTGCCCCCAATGATCTCTAGGATTTATCCCTAAAAAGGACACACCAACTACAGGTCTATAAGACCATCATTGAACCGCATATCACCTAAATATATTTACATGAGTGGTAAAAAGGAATCTTCATGTGTGACAATAAAAATATATAGAAGGATTCCCCAAAACCATATTGAAAATATGAAAAAAAATATAGCTAAAAAATCTAAAAAAATGAGGAAGTAATTACATCCAAAAAATCATAATATTATATAAAAAATTGTATGATGGGATTAACAAAATTCGTGGGAATTTGAAACATAATTCATTAAGGTTGTATCTCATGTGAAATTATTGATAATCATAGTACCAAAATCCCCAAATAGTCTTATATAGATAGCCCGCATATATGTTATATCTTGAGGAAACGATGGTAATCCTAAAGAGTAACAAGTTTCAAAGAATATGATATTATAAAACAATTTAATTCCACCATAACTCTCGGAATAATAATTGATTCCCCACTTCTTGATGTAGTTTACATGCCTATCAATGGGGTGTTACACCCTATCACCCACAACTATTGATATTGCGTATCTATTTTAGAAACCCATAGGGAAACCCACACCTTGACCATTGATGGATATCAATAAGTAGAGTACTGACAACCAAAAATATAACCATACAAGATATGATAATTCCCTCATACCAAAAAATAAACCATAGTGTTGGACTCATTCTTCGTCGAGCGCAATGTGTTTCCCATCAGGGAAAGCAACCCCCACGGAGAACCCACACCCCATAAAGCACAAAACTGAGATGGTAGAACATAAAATAATATATAGAGGAACAAAAAACTATTAAACACATAAACTATGATAAAGGAAAAAACATAATCCATAATTTCGGTAACCCATACATTATCATGTATCTCGCAACAATCGAAGAAGTGTCCTACCTTGAGAATGCTCAAATTTCAATGCCTGATTCATGTCATCATCCCAACAATGAAAAGTCCTTAAACTATCTAACATGACTCATAAATATCCCTATATGAATAAACCTACTATTCCATAAATGTATAGATGGAAAAATAAACAAGATATGATATTTATTTTCTACAAACAAATTTATAGTAAATTTTTCCTCAAAACCACCGCACACTGGTGGAACATGCCATATTGTAGTACTAGGGTCTATGTGGAACACTAAAATGAAATTTTATTATTTATATTTATATGGTTAATTAATAAATTTTATTTTGGGTGTCATAAAGGGAAATCAAAAAACATTCATGGATTTCATAGGGTCTCATAGTTAGGCAGGTTGTTTTAGAACCCCTGCAGTCGATGAAATGTGCCATATTGAATTTTAAACAGAACTGATCGCACAATTACTACACAATTTTCAAAATCATCCAGGTAAACTATGATACTTTATTAGTTTTTACTATTTTTTTCATTTAATGATTTTATAGTGTTCAACTTCTCCCGAATGATTCCCTACCCAAACTCCATTGACAAAGATACCTCCCAGGGGCCACTCTCCTCCTTACAAGCCCCTCAAAAGTGGATTTTGAGTGATTTCATAGTAAATATCCATATTGATTAAATGGTTAGGTCTTCTTATTAAATCTTCTATATTTTTCATCCAATTTCACACATCTTACCTAGACCTAATGGCTATGGTAAGTCAATTGTAATGTCTATGTTTTTTAAATTAGCTTGTTTCATTTATTAGGGGTTTGAAACATCTTAAGAGACAAAATATTTTGGTTTATATTGAAGGATAAATGGTTCCATAAAATTTGGTGGGCATTTCAATTAAAATTACTTTTTTTTATTAAATATTACAATGTATTAGTGCTACATTAAATTTGTTTAACTAATGAAATATTATAATTATATCTTTTATTGTTTTTTCAAATATTTTAGATGATTTTTTTATTCATTTGAAAAATGGTTGAGTTTTATATCCCAATTTCATATTGTATTAAAATGGTACATTATTCTTTTTAAGTGTCTGATTAAATTGTATTTTTTTATTCAAGAATATTTTTTCCAAATGATGTTTTGGAATAATTTTATTTTATAAAGTTGGATGTTCCCTTTTTTAGGGGTTTTGTTAATAAAAATATAGTTCCTTTATTGTTTAAAAATGATATTTCATGTTTTAAAATGAGTATTTAATGTTTAAAAAATGTTTTATCTTGATTTATGTGATCATTAAGTGATTTTCATTTATTTTTTGATACCATAATTTGGTGTTGTGGTGTTTCCCCTTTGATTTAGACATTACATTCCAAATCATTTTTTTAAAGAAATTTCAAGTGGTTTGTTCTTGGATTTAATGTAAATTCCCCTTCAATATATTTCATTAAATAAGGGGTTTATCGATTGATATATACTCTCTTGATGAGCCTCTTTATTAGGAATTATATATAATTGGGTGTCTGTGTCATTAATTATATGAAATGTAATTCATTTTTTTAAATGTTGGGTTTATGGCACAGGTTGAAAGGGTGAGTTTTGAATGTGATATGTATGTTATTGTTCTATTTTTTCATTTAGGACATACTATTGTAATGTTATTTACATTAGACTGATATTTACCCACCTTAGTTTGATATAAAATGCATTACTCTTTGTAACTTTGTCAAAAGTTTAGTTTTAATGGATGTGGTTATTGAGAGTAGCAATGTTTCTTAAACCCCATTGTTGAATGTTATAACTAGTATAGAGAGTGTATCATTGATGAGTATAATTAATGTAAATTTTGGAATGAGGTGTGTGATGTTTTACTTTTACATAGTTGGATGCACCTAAGCACATCACATACTTATCGTATTAGTCCCTAATGTGTAACACCATGATATATATCCTCTATTATGATTTATTATTTTTCCATTTTCATATGAGTTTCTTATCTCTCATTTTGAGCCTATTTTGATTTTTGTGTTATTTATGATTTATTGTTATAGTTGTAATAAATTTATATTGTAATTATTATAATTTTTTATGAAAATCTGTCTCTTTTATATTGTTGTGCTATATCTTTTTCCTTAATTATATTTCAGAAGTATGTGTATTAAATAATTTAATGAGAACGGTTTTGGTTTTTATAAATACAAGTCATTTTTAAAAAAATTCATGAAATTTTAAACATATGAGAATGTGTTATTTTTAAAAATTTATGATTAATTTAAAAGGGAATTTTTAACTTGTTTTCATGAAATGAATATCTTTTTTAAGTTTGTAGTTGGATATTGAAATGAAATTACCTTTGTTAAAGAATCATTGAGGCATAATTTCTTGGTTGGTCTGTTTTAAGGAAATATATAATGTATTTATCATGTTCTATTAATATTTAGTGATGGAAAGAAAAAGATAGTTTTATATTATTTTTGAACTAGGGGACTTAGTTTTGTTATAAAATGAATTTAACAGACTCATGGAGGAATCCTTTTAGACATTTTTCTCAAACCACATATACTCATATTAGTGGGTTTGTAGATATCATGTTTTCTATAAGTTATTAGAATATGTATTTCTGGTTGATTTTTTACAAATCTATATTTTAAATCAGCTGATGTTACTTATGATGGTGACTTAAGTGTCACATGGTGATTTTATAGGTTATAACTCACCTTTTATGGATCATTTGGGTCGTGTGGTGTATTATCATCTATGGACTCTTATTTTTTTCCAATATTTTCTATGATGATGATTTGAAAATATGAAAATAAAATATATTTTTAATGTTAATAAATGTTTCTATAAAGTCTTTTAGTACACTTTATTTTTATTTTTCAGTGATTTTAGGTGAATTTTAAGTTTCAATATATTTATTATGGATGGTTATCTAATGGATGTGGACCCTATGTCAGGTCCATTGATTGAACAAGTTTTATTTTTCATGAAATCATTCCCATTTATTGATTTGTGAGTTCCCAAAACATGTTCTCATCCATGGGCGATAGGGATATCACCTTATACCTTTTGGTAGAATTTATCATCTAAAGTTACATGAATTTACTTATTAGTTCGCTACATAAATGTTTTCATATAACTCTTGTAATTTGGTTTTTGATGGTATATAAGAGTTTAGATAGTCATAGATCAAGTGTTTGGTGAATATATGTTCTTTTCCTACTCTTCCACATGCAATACCATAAGATTCCAATTGGTGGTTATGAGTTTTCCTTTGAAATGTGGATTTATCATTATTTATTTATGAGATGTTTTGATGAGGATTCCTAATAAATTATATTGAAAGATGAACCCAAGAGACATATTACGAAATTCATAGTATCTAAATGAAACTAGATGTAATTAATGGGGTTCATGGTTAGGAAACATAGTCTTTTCTATAGTGAGAAGGCCATAAAAACTATCATGGACAACTTCCATTGGAACTATTATGGTTGGAGAATGGTATGAAAAAACTATTTAAAAAAATTATGTGCCACAATGAATGTTTATAGATTTTTATTTTCAATCCGTTAAATCATAAAACCCCTTTTATGATTGTTAATGCTTGTTTTCTATTAATAGGTGAATATTTTTGTTGTTTTGATTTTGGAGTATTAAATTTTAAAGAAATGTCTTGTGATTTGTTTATGATGTATGTTTTGAAACCCTTGTTTTTTGTGTTAAATGTTTTATTTTTGAGATGTTTTTGAACACTATATCAAATGATTCGAGTGGATCAAATTATTTTTTTTGTGGATTGAAATGAATTTTTTTTAAGAAGTTGCTTATTTTTATTTCTGGGATTGAAACGATTTAGGGTTTTTTAAAATTAAACCTTGATGGGGTTTTTGTAAACCCATTTTGTGTTTTTAAATCAAAAGATGGCTTTATTAGCCACGTCACAAAAATTATTGTAAAAGTTGATTGTAATAATGTTTTGTTTGAAATAATAATTGGTATCACTATTATTGATATTTTCAATGGTTTGATTAAATAATATGGTTTTTCTTGTTTTAGTTTGTGAAACCCCAAAAAGAATCGACCAGTTAAGAAGAAAATTTACCATGTATTCAATATGCTGATCTAGATATTGTCTTCAACGTTTGTTTTCTATACCTAGACTCTCTATGTGGTAGTAGGTCTATGTTATTGTATCTTGAATCTTGTAATAGTTTTTCTAAATCAATATATGAAATTTTTAGTGGTGGTTAAAAATATTAAGAGATAAAAAAAGTGTCTAGTTTTTGCTGAATATATCTTTGAGTCACTAGGTACTCAACAATCCTCCTGGGTGAGGTGTACCACAAAATTGTATCAAGTATTAGGTTTTCATTGGTGGAATATCATTATTAATTCCCCAACATGATAGGTTTTTTATGTTATTTCAAGGCCTCCATCATCCAGTAAATACATTTCAATGAGGTGTGAATATTAAAGGAAATGGGATTATTGATCATTCCTCAAGGTCATTAGTCAGTGATATACTATGTTTAATTATTAACTATACTAGACCATTTCTCTTTTAATTTGGTTAGTGATGATTTAATGAAGGATTATGTCCTCACAGTAGGGATTGTTCTAGAAATTAATTTTGTGGTGGTTAAATATTGTATGAATATCA
The DNA here is from genome assembly GCA_963277665.1 of Viscum album. Lineage (NCBI taxonomy): Eukaryota > Viridiplantae > Streptophyta > Magnoliopsida > Santalales > Viscaceae > Viscum > Viscum album. Next base: position 1,339,505,299 of record OY728139.1, on the reverse strand, counting down.
TTTTAAATGTGATGTATAAGGTCATAATCTATGAGGATTTTCTAATGGGTCAATTGGGGAAAAGTGATTCATTGAACTCATCTGGTATTTGTAATGTTTATCTTCATAGTTGGATGTATAATATGTTTTGTAACACCCCAAGATTTCATAGTGTGTAATTTCTTCAAAATAATTCAATAACTTGCACTACACGCAACAATGAGTTCAATTGCACCATGACTTACCAAAAAAAAGCCATTAAAAGAGGTCATGAATAGTATTAACTAAATTTTAAACTTTATATAATCCTTATAATTTTAGAATCCATATTATGAGTTTCTTAGTCATAATGCAAGAACAGATTCATTTTCAGTATTGCACTTTTATCAACTTTTGATAGTGAAACCTTTTTAAATACAATATTTTAAACTTTTTGACTAAATTGAGACATCAAAAAATTTAGAATGAAACATCCCAAGCTTCCACGGTACGCTTTCCTTTGAATAAAACAGTAGCGTGTGTTGTACGCAACTTCGAGTTCTAACACACCGTAACCAATTAAACTAGTTGTTATGAATAGTAATACCTACTTTTTGAAGTTATGTATATTTTATATTTGAAAATGGACTTCTTCTTTGGATTCGTAATATCGAATTTAGCCTAAGGTGAAATTTTGGTACATTTCGGATAACTTTCATATTTTGATGAATAGTGAAAATTACTGAATTTTAATTAAAAACAACTTTTTTAATCAAAATAATTAATAGTGATAAATTATGAATTTGAGTGGTTTTAAAGTATATTTAGAATATATTTTTACCATTTAATATAATGTTGGTCATTGGACATAATTTTACAATTAAACCGAACATAAACGAGTGTCAATCTTTTGATAGTTATTATCTCTTAAAAACACGCTTTTTGTTTTGACAGCGGGAATTAATTTTAAATTAATTTCTTCCACTTCTGTGTTTTGAATTTAGAAAAATGGATTCCATATTTGGAATCAGTATGTTCACATTGTGTAAATAGGTAACTTTTATTTTTAGAAATTTTGAATAATTACTGCGGTAAATATTTTATTTACCATGGTTAAGGGTAAATCCGGTAAATAAGGGTTAAAAAAATAATATTATAATAATACTAAATTACCCTAAAACGTGTCTTAACCCTATTGGTTGATACATGGTCGACCATGGGAATCTTTGGATCTATTTTGGGACCCCATGGATCCACTTGTAAGTGATAATGACACTTTATTTTAATTTAGTTAAAATGAATACAAAAATGACACAAGCATATATCCTTTAGAAAAACAATTGTTACATAGGGTTATATATGTTTGATTTTAGATTATAAATATTCATTAGAAATCTAAAAAGATTTCCTACATAATGATATTTTATTTATAATTTTTAGACATTAAATAATTTATTTTATTTATGACACAATGATGATACAGTAATTACTATAATAGTGAAAAATTAAAATAATTGATATTATAAATACCCAAATAAATATAATATGAAACTTTTAATGAATTAAACTAATTTAATAGGATAATATGATATATTAGGATTGATTTAATTGAATTTTTTCGAAGTAATCAATCTGTTATGAGTTTCACAAAAATCAACTATTGAATAGTGTCAAAATTGACATAAAAGAGTTCTTAAAACAAATATTATATTATTAATTGATATTAAATTCCTAAAAATCTAAGGTTCGGCCAAGAGACTTATATTATGATTGTTTAATCATTAATGGACCACTTGGGGGTCGCTTGGATGTATATAGTAAGTTTATTAACCATATTATATAAAATTACAAAGAGACATTGTAAAAGTGAAACTAATTAACTTAGAGTTAATACTTAAAGATAAGGTTAATATAAGTACCCAAACCTGTCTAAATTCTATTGGTTGAGTGGTTTTCGACCTATCCCCACCTTAACCTTTGAATAATAAGCTTTGGAGCCATTAGAAACCGAATATGAATTTATTATAAATTAATATTTCTAGCTTTTCCAAAGGTGCCCCTCACCCCTCTTATAAAAAGGGCACTCCTCCTTCTCATTTCTTCACACCTTCAAAGCCTTTTGGTTCGGCCAAACTCTGCCCAAATACTCTCCCAACATCCCTCACTACAACCTAGAGGCCTTAGTTTGATCATAAAGGCAACCTAAGGATCCCTTTTGATCAAATCAAAAGGAAGAACCCGAAGAAGAGGAGGTTAACCTACCCCAACCAAGGAAAAGTACAAGGTAAGGGGTTTTCATCTCACTCCTTATTTCCGTGAGATTCATGCCATATTGCCACCATCACCTTTTGTGTAGTGTATGTACTGCCCATAATTATATTCTTTGTGTAATACACTCTAATTTATGTGTATTTACATATTAATTGTATGATACCTCTTTTATGGGTTGTATGTTTCATAATTTACCAAATTGGTAAGGGTTATTTCACAATCTCTTCATTATCCGAGGTTGTATTATACGTAAAAATCTACTGGGATCTCTTTATCGTCCACATCCATGTTTCTTCGAAATGTATTTCAAAACATTTTTACTATTTACAAGAATATGGGTTAAAGTCATTTATACCCTTGTTTGACTTTTTATAAGAGGTTTATAAAGGAATCTTTCCGTCGTTTTCAAAACAAGGTCCTTTTTAACCGTTTCGACAGAATTGAGATAAGAATGTTTTTTTTACTTATACGGCGGGTGCGGTTATTTTCCGCCGTTATAAAATTGTCAAAGCTTTCCTTACAAGCTTACAAGAATATTTTCAAGAAAATGTTTTATTTTATATGGCTCTTAAATGATTTCAAAAATAGAAAGAGATATTTCTCTAAAAAGTGTTTTGATTTCATCTATGTCAACATCCTTTAATGGATTTTACGCTTATTTGAAGTTGATTTATTATAATACAAAACTTCTATATTGTATTGAAGGTTTTGTGATATGTTTGACTGTGGATGTGCTATTTTATACCATTCATAGTTTATGGTGAAACTATTGACATTTCGTATGCTAGTTTTAATCCGAATGTTTATGTTATATTTCAAACTTTTCTTCAGATGAATGTGCTAAACAAGTATGTTCCGGGTTGGGGACCCGTAAAAGTAAGCCCTCCAGGTTGGGTACTGGTAAAAGTAAGCCCTCCAGGTTGGGGACTGGTTAAAGTAAGCCCTCCAGGTTAGGGACTGGTAAAAGTATGCCCACCGGGTTGGTGTCCGGTTATTAGAGGCACTCCGGGTTGGTGTCCGGTTATTATAGGCACTCCGGGTTGGTGTCCGGTTATTAGAGGCACTCCGGGTTGGGTTCCGGTTAGAAGTAACCCCTAGGTCTTGGGATGAGGCCTAGACAAAGAAATTAACGTTTAGCATTATGCATTCCAACATTATGAAAGTGGTTATTGATTTTTGCATGTGATTATTCGATTAGTAGAATATCCATGTGAATAAGTAAATGGCATTATTTAATTTTATTTATGCCATACCATGTTGAAAGTTCATGTTTGACAGGTTTTTGTTTTAGTTATACATTGCCTTAAAAGTTTATTCTTATTTATGAAAGTTTCCGCTATATTGTTATCCTTACTGGGCATTTGAGCTCACCCCTTTTCTATGTTTTATTTTTCCCAGGTAGTGAAGAAGTAAATTATGAATGACTTGCAGGGATATTATGAGGGGTTAATAGTGTGGATATGAAGACTTTGTTGTTGTAGTAGTTTTTCACTTTGAAATGTAATGTAAAACTTTATGATTATATCTAGTGTTTCCAAGGCTACTAAACCAATCGGTCTTTCGGGATTTGATCTTTCTTGTGATCATGCCAATGTTATGTAATAATGCACCGACTCTGGGTAACTGGGGTCGGGGCGTTACAGTTGGTATCAGAGGAAGTTTAGTACAAACCTTGGAAGCTAGATTTAGATAAACTCTGATTAGAGCACGTAGACCTAAGATGAACTTTGAGGATTAGTATAGAAGAACTTCCTAGAATTTTGGTATTGTAGAGATTTTGTGAGTTTTCCGAGCAATACATCCCTGTCTGGATACGAGCAGGTAGAGGCGGCTCTGGCACAGATGTACCTAGGGGTAAAACCCGAAAACACCGCTTTGAGTTAGACTCGAACGGGAACTGGTGCACGACAACGGGCCTTGCTGCACTCTTGGTTACGACACTCCCGGGGGATATGCTTAGGATAATTCTCATTTTCTTTACAAACCATTATGAAGGGTTTATGAGTATATACATCTTCAAAGGAGACATTTTTATTATTATGGATTATATCCATAAATAGTTCAATTTATGTTAAGTGTTTTATAAGTATGGGATTATGTATTTTGATTCATAAACTGATCTAGTTTATGCAATTGTTTAGAAATGGTGCCCTGTAGAAGGAATGAGAACTCCAGAAATGCACATGATCCAAAGAGATGGAAGGATCATATCTTTCATGGTCTTAAGCTAGAATTGATAAGAGAAATAGTCTCCCTTGTATTATCATCATGTGAAGAAATAATATCATGTGTTGATAAGATAAGTAAAGAGTTTACTGAGTCCTATGGCTTTGAAGGGAAGCAAGAGAAGAAAAGGATGGAAGAGAGAAAAATGGATAAAGGGAAGAGGGAAAAGAAGAATTTTCCCATATGTGGTAACTGTGGAAAGAAACACCCTGGAACTTGCCTGAAAGGAATGGGAGTTTGTTATAAGTGTGGAGGAAAAGGGCACAAAGTACGTGACTGCAAGGGTAAGAAAATGGTTTTAAATGTACAATGCTTCATTTGCAAGGAGTTTGGACACTACGCGAACTTATGTCCCAGTCATCAGACTATGCCGCAAATGATGTTATTGGATAATAATCAAGTTATGATACTACCACAGATGAAGAGGAATGATTAGAGTTCTTATGTTGATTATGTCAACTGAGTGTTGTATCAACAATGTACTTGTTATAATAATTATGGAGTATAAAAGGATTGTACTGCAGTACTATTTCATTAAGGACTTGAGATTGTGTGGAACAAAGAAAAGTGACTCAATAGCAGGATAAATTTTTGGAAAATATATGGTTGAGAGAAATATAAACCATAATATGGTTCTGATACCGAGTTAGTGATTTTAGAATAATACATGATTGATTTGGATAAATTATGTTGGATATTATTGACTACCTTGAAACTGATTAATGATTTGTATATTCCATCATTTTTTTGGGGTTTAAAACATTTTTGGATTGATGAAGTATATATAGCATTCTATATGGAATAGGGGAGCATGAATATAATCAATAAGGAATATGGTAATTCAAGATGTTTCAGTTTATTAAAAGAATACAAGATGAAGGTATTCATATGCTATTACGGGGTAAAAAGGATCTATATTATGTTTACCTTCCTTATAAATGTTAGACTGTGAGTTTGGACAGAAGTATTTTGGATAGTTCTAGTTTGGATTATTTTGGATTGCCATAAAAGGACAACCCGGAGGTCGGGCGGCAACCCGTCGCGTCCGGCAAGGCTGCGAGACTTGAACCCGCAACCAAAGGGCGACAAGGGTGTATCACCTACCACTGGACCATGAGATGTCCTAGATTAAATAATGTAGTTTTTATTAAAAGATCATGTAGATGAATTATAAATTCGTTTATTTTGGAACCCTATATGAATAGTGTAAATAGAATTTTTTTTACATTCTATTATCTTTTAGAGTGAAAGATGAGTTTGTGGTAGAAATTTATTAATGGATAAAACTCTAATTATAAAGTAAGTATATCTCCTTATGATCTTAGCCAATCTCATAAATAAATTCCTCAATATTAAGAAAAGCAACTTTGAACAAAAATGTTTTCCTAGATGGTACCTTAAATCATCACTAATTTATGGCTTTGGGATTGTTGGTCTTTTTATAGCCATGTTCTCTACCACTCTCCATCAGATAATTGATGGTTAGATTTTTCTTCCATATCCATATTTTCCTACATGGAACCCTAGTATGTGTTATTTTCGGTAATCTTCATACTTTCGACTCTTTATTTTAAATAGAGGCCTCATTAATTCATTTTTCGATGTGGGATTTCAACTAGGATATTTTTAAACGTCAAAAATGTGTTATCCTAATACCCTATGTTTTGTTGAACCGATGGTATTTCAATTCATCATAGATTGATGAATTTATGGAACTCAATTTTATACTTGTTTGTGATTGATGACCTCAATCACTACCTATAAATATTTACGTTTTTCCTCCGATTATATGTCTCCAATTTCCACCAATGTTCTCCTAATCGAGATCATAATGTGGTGGTGACCCTTTGATTTCTCTTTTCCTCATATTAAGACTAAATTTTAGTAACCCAATTTCCGATGTGGGGTTTCCCACAAATATATTTTCTACTTTAAACCTTTTATTTTTGAATAACAATTTCAAATTGCGAGGACGCAATTTATTGAAGGAGGGGAGAATGTAACACCCCAAGATTTCATAGTGTGTAATTTCTTCAAAATAATTCAATAACTTGCACTACACGCAACACTGAGTTCAATTGCACCATGACTTACCAAAAAAAGCCATTAAAAGAGGTCATGAATAGTATTAACTAAATTTTAAACTTTATATAATCCTTATAATTTTAGAATCCATATTATGAGTTTCTTAGTCATAATGCAAGAACAGATTCATTTTCAGTATTGCACTTTTATCAACTTTTGATAGTGAAACCTTTTTAAATACAATATTTTAAACTTTTTGACTAAATTGAGACATCAAAAAATTTAAAATGAAACATCCCAAGCTTCCACGGTACGCTTTCCTTTGAATAAAACAGTAGCGTGTGTTGTACGCAACTTCGAGTTCTAACACACCGTAACCAATCAAACTAGTTGTTATGAATAGTAATACCTACTTTTTGAAGTTATATATATTTTATATTTGAAAATGGACTTCTTTTTTGGATTCGGAATATCGAATTTAGCCTAAGGTGAAATTTTGGTACATTTCGGATAACTTTCATATTTTGATGAATAGTGAAAATTACTGAATTTTAATTAAAAACAACTTTTTTAATCAAAATAATTAATAGTGATAAATTATGAATTTGAGTGGTTTTAAAGTATATTTAGAATATATTTTTACCATTTAATATAATGTTGGTCATTGGACATAATTTTACAATTAAACCGAACATAAACGAGTGTCAATCTTTTGATAGTTATTATCTCTTAAAAACACGCTTTTTGTTTTGACAGCGGGAATTAATTTTAAATTAATTTCTGCCACTTCTATGTTTTGAATTTAGAAAAATGGATTCCATATTTGGAATCAGGATGTTCAAATTGTGTAAATAGGTAACTTTTATTTTTAGAAATTTTGAATAATTACTGCGGTAAATATTTTATTTACCATGGTTAAGGGTAAATCCGGTAAATAAGGGTTAAAATAATAATATTATAATAATACTAAATTACCCTAAAACGTGTCTTAACCCTATTGGTTGATACATGGTCGACCATGGGAATCTTTGGATCTATTTTGGGACCCCATGGATCCACTTGTAAGTGATAATGACACTTTATTTTAATTTAGTTAAAATGAATACAAAAATGACACAAGCATATATCCTTTAGAAAAACAATTGTTACATAGGGTTATATATGTTTGATTTTAGATTATAAATATTCATTAGAAATCTAAAAAGATTTCCTACATAATGATATTTTATTTATAATTTTTAGACATTAAATAATTTATTTTATTTATGACACAATGATGATGCAGTAATTACTATAATAGTGAAAAATTAAAATAATTGATATTATAAATACCCAAATAAATATAATATGAAACTTTTAATGAATTAAACTAATTTTATAGGATAATATGATATATTAGCATTGATTTAATTGACTTTGTTCGAAGTAATCAATCTGTTATGAGTTTCACAAAAATCAACTATTGAATAGTGTCAAAATTGACATAAAAGAGTTCTTAAAACAAATATTATATTATTAATTGATATTAAATTCCTAAAAATCTAAGGTTCGGCCAAGAGACTTATATTATGATAGTTTAATCATTAATGGACCACTTGGGGGTCGCTTGGATGTATTAGTAAGTTTATTAACCATATTATATAAAAATACAAAGAGACATTGTAAAAGTGAAACTAATTAACTTAGAGTTAATACTTAATGATAAGGTTAATATAAGTACCCAAACCTGTCTAAATTCTATTGGTTGAGTGGTTTTCGACCTATCCCCACCTTAACCTTTGAATAATAAGCTTTGGAGCCATTAGAAACCGAATATGAATTTATTATAAATTAATATTTCTAGCTTTTCCAAAGGTGCCCCTCACCCCTCTTATAAAAAGGGCACTCCTCCTTCTCATTTCTTCAAACCTTCAAAGCCTTTTGGTTCGGCCAAACTCTTCCCAAATACTCTCCCAACATCCCTCACTACAACCTAGAGGCCTTAGTTTGATCATAAAGCCAACCTAAGGATCCCTTTTGATCAAATCAAAAGAAAGAACCCGAAGAAGAGGAGGTTAACCTACCCCAACCAAGGAAAAGTACAAGGTAAGGGGTTTTCATCTCACTCCTTATTTCCGTGAGATTCATGCCATATTGCCACCATCACCTTTTGTGTAGTGTATGTACTGCCCATAATTATATTCTTTGTGTAATACACTCTAATTTATGTGTATTTACATATTAATTGTATGATACCTCTTTTATGGGTTGTATGTTTCATAATTTACCAAATTGGTAAGGGTTATTTCACAATCTCTTCATTATCCGAGGTTGTATTATACGTAATAATCTACTGGGATATCTTTATCATCCACATCCATGTTTCTTCGAAATGTATTTCAAAACATTTTTACTATTTACAAGAATATGGGTTAAAGTCATTTATACCCTTGTTTGACTTTTTATAAGAGGTTTGTAAAGGAATCTTTCCGTCGTTTTCAAAACAAGGTCCTTTTTAACCTTTTCGACAGAATTGAGATAAGAATGTTTTTTTTACTTATACGGTGGGTGCGGTTATTTTCCGCTGTTATAAAATCGTCAAAGCTTTCTTTACAAGCTTACAAGAATATTTTCAACAAAATGTTTTATTTTATATGGCTCTTAAATGATTTCAAAAATAGAAAGAGATATTTCTCTAAAAAGTGTTTTGATTTCATCTATGTCAACATCCTTTAATGGATTTTACGCTTATTTGAAGTTGATTTATTATAATACAAAACTTCTATATTGTATTGAAGGTTTTGTGATATGTTTGACTGTGGATGTGCTATTTTATACCATTCATAGTTTATGGTGAAACTATTGACATTTCATATGCTAGTTTTAATCCGAATGTTTATGTTATATTTCAAACTTTTCTTCATATGAATGTGCTAAAAAAGTATGTTCCGGGTTGGGGACCGGTAAAAGTAAGCCCTCCAGGTTGGGGACTGGTAAAAGTAAGCCCTCCAGGTTGGGGACTGGTTAAAGTAAGCCCTCCAGGTTAGGGACTGGTAAAAGTATGCCCTCCGGGTTGGTGTCCGGTTATTAGAGGCACTCCGGGTTGGTGTCCGGTTATTAGAGGCACTCCGGGTTGGGTTCCGGTTAGAAGTAACCCCTAGGTCTTGGGATGAGGCCTAGACAAAGAAATTAACGTTTAGCATTATGCATTCCAACATTATGAACGTGGTTATTGATTTTTGCATGTGATTATTCGATTAGTAGAATATCCATGTGAATAAGTAAATGGCATTATTTAATTTTATTTATGCCATACCATGTTGAAAGTTCATGTTTGAAAGGTTTTTGTTTTAGTTATACATTACCTTAAAAGTTTATTCTTATTTATGAAAGTTTCCACTATATTGTTATCCTTACTGGGCATTTGAGCTCACCCCTTTTCTATGTTTTATTTTTCCCAGGTAGTGAAGAAGTAAATTATGAATGACTTGCAGGGATATTATGAGGGGTTAATAGTGTGGATATGAAGACTTTGTTGTTGTAGTAGTTTTTCACTTTGAAATGTAATGTAAAACTTTATGATTATATCTAGTGTTTCCAAGGCTACTAAACCAATCGGTCTTTCGGGATTTGATCTTTCTTGTGATCATGCCAATGTTATGTAATAATGCACCGACTCTGGGTAACTGGGGTCGGGGTGTTACATGTTTCCTGCTATCAATGTAGGAATTCTAGGCTTGATATACCGACATTTATGATAGATTGAAGAAAATATAATTATTGCGGCCATATTTTTAATATCCATATATTTTTAATATTATATAATGCCAGAAGCATATTAAACCCCAAATTTCATTTGATTAGTAGTCAATTGAATTGATTTCGGAGAGTCAAAAGAGGTTTTCTAGTTTTTTATGTGACTGACTTTTTACACACCAATTGTATGGAATATTTCATATATTTTGAAAACCTTATCTATTTTTTTATAATAAATATAGAATATTTTGTCTCATACTCGACTATTTTGAGATGTAAATTATTTATTTATTTTGAATCTGTTATTTTTATTATATAATATAGGACATATTTTTATATTTGTTTAATAAATAACATGGGGATATAATTGGTATAGGTTGGGGTAAATAGCATAATTTTTTTAATTCTAGTTATGACGAGATAAAAACTAAGTATATATTTCCATTTGAGATCACTAAGGGTGGGTTTTTCATATGTTTGGACCTGATTTATGATTTATATAGTTTGGTGACTTAATGTAAAAACCATGTTATTCCATGTTGATGAATTTCCATTTTTGGAATTTTTTCCTCTATTTTTATAATATATTATCTTATTGATTTTGTATGGTTATCTTATTGTTGTTTTATAAGGATGTTGCATATTTTTGTGTTTAGATCATGTATACTATTATTGGTGGAATCATTCCACCTTGGTGGCTCTCATTATTTTGGGGTGGTTATCTGGTACTTCACCATTTATAATTACTTATATTTTTTAGGGATACTTATGTTCATTCCACATGTACATCCCTTGTTTATTACACCCTTAATTCATGTTATATCTAGTTGGTACATGTCATTTCCTATAGATCATATAATCTCATATACTCTGGAGGTGTAGGTTACACTTTCTCCATGGTCGATAATTGGACTCAAAAAGAACTAATATCTTTTGATATGTAAGTATATAGGAGTCCCAAATTTTAAAAAATACTCTAGGATTCATCATCTAATTATATTAATGTGTTTTGAATCTATATTTTGGATTTAGAAAGTTTTAGTGTTTGGTATATATTGATCCCTTATATATGGGTTCTCTTGGTGAGTGGGATACTCATCTTATGTGTTCATTGTTTCATGTCCAGGAAGTTGAAATCTTTATTGGGACATTTCTGTTAGTAATTTATATTGATGGTTTCCATTGATATATGTTGTTGATGATTTTTTGGGGGAAGAAGGTGGCTTGGTTGGGAGAATTATGGAAACCTACAATTACATTTTCTTGATTATATTTATATGGTTTATTTATCCTTTTAGTTTAGGGTGTCATATTGTGAAATCATCCGAAATTTGATGCCTCTTCATAGTGACATAGTTAGGAAAATGTTTTTCAAAATATCATAGTAAAAATAGATTTACATATGATGATTTGGATAGTGTTGGTCTCATGAACACATCATGGTCATGTGAACCATGGCAGTAAATCATGTAACTTCCTCAGTTTTGGGTATTTTTTTCATTTCATGTTTTTTTTTATTTTGGAAATCTCCCAAAAGCATCCCCACTAAAAATCATATGACCAAGGAACATCCCATATTACATTATACAATATTTATGCCCTTCTATATTGGATGTGGTGTGATTTAATCCTAGAATTCAAATATGACAATATCTAAAAACAAATACAATATTTGATAGCATACAGGGTATGCATCACTGATCCTTAATGAATATGAAAAATTATTTTCTAAATATGACCATTATAACCTATCTATTGAATTATTGCATATAAATAAGTGAACTAACTTATGAAATATATATTAAAATTTTATAATCAAAAGAAATTTATTAATTATTTATTATGAAACAATCACTAAATATTTAGTAAATTTATTTTATGGTTTAAAAATAATTTTTCTTCAAAAATGTTTTCTTATTTTATGATTGAATATCATAATTAATTTATAACAGTTTTAGAAATTATATTTGATTAAATGTATATCATTTTCTAAATCATCATAAAAATTATATTAATTTGAAATTTTGATATTTTTTCTAAATTAATTTCTTTTCATGTGAGTAAAAAAATAATGATATTTATAAAAACATTACTTCATTTAGTTATATATATAAATATAAATCTCTCATTTTGTTTTGAATTTCATCTTAATGTAAAATAATTCATAGTTGATGTAACACCCCAGGTAAATAAATAATATGACATCTTTATATTTATCCATATTTGTGAATTAAATATTAATAATAATTTAAAGGGGATGTTATTCTCGATGGCGTACCCAATACACAACAACGAGTTTCTTGGGAATCTTACGTTGCACTCTAATAATAAAATAATATTATGGTATTTAACATGTATCTGTTGCATTGGAGGGAATGGATAGAAATAACTAAAATATGATTATATATGTTTTTTAAATGTTTTTACATTTATCCAAAGGCTTAAAATACGGAAAGAATTCAATTTTAGGCTTTTATACCCTAATTTTCACTAAAGGTTCACTCATCGCCTTTTGATGGAGAACTGTCATTAAAAATATAGTTTTGATCACTCTTATACATTCTTTTGGACCAAATAAAACTCTTCTTTAGAATCAGGACATCAAATTTTACTTTGTGTAAATTTTTGGTATTTTTCCGATAAAGTTCATTTTTTTAATGAATAGTGTAAAATGTTGTATTTTAATTCAAAACCTTTTTTTAATCTAATTTATTTATATGATTAGATTATCATTTGAATTGGTTTTAAAGTTAAATTAGAAAATATTTTTACCATTAAATCCAATAGTGGTCGTTGGAATTAATTTCACTTTGAAATTGGACTTAAACTAGTGTCAATCTTTTGATACTTATTGTTTCATAAAAACACGCTATTTGCTCAGACAGCGGGAATTAATTATTAAATTAATTAATGTGACTTATATGTTTTGAATTTTGTAAAATAGATTTCATTTTTGAATTCGGAATATCAAATATAGCTTAGGGTGAATTTTTGGGTTTTTTCTGAAAAACTTCAATTTTTGATGAATAGTGAAACCACTAAGTGGTACTTATAAAAGCTGATTTTTCGTTTAAATGAAATTTTACCACTTCTGTGTTTTGAATTTCAAAAATCCGACATACATGGTTGTCATTAAGAAGTAAAATGTGGTTCAATGGGATAAAAATAATTTTTTTGGTGAATAGTAACTTATTAAGTTTTTAATCACGATTAGTGGTAATTAGTATACTTTAAGGTAAAAATAAGGCTTTAATAATATAAAATAACCTAGAAACATGTTCTAACCTCATTGGTTGTGTCATGGCCGGCCAAGACAAGCCATGGGTCAACTTGGGGACCCCATGGAGCCACATTGGTTGGAAAATGACATAAATAACTTTTTATTAAATGTTAAAGTAAAAATGACACACACATAAGGTGTTTTACTAAAACAATTTTTAAATGGGGTTATACAAGTCAGGTTTTTGATTATAAATAATCATTGGAAAGATAAAAAGATTTCCTACATCATAGTATTTTTTTATAATTTTTAGACTTTAAATAAATTAAATTATTTATGATGATGCAGCGATGACCTCATTATTTAACGATTTAAATAAAATGGAAAGATAATGTAAAATCTAAAACCTACACATGGCCAAAACCAATTGGATGAGTGGATTTAGAAGACTTATCACCTTATCCTCGAATTATATCAATGTGGGACCTTTTGAATCCGATAATCATTTTAAAATAAAGTAACTTATCTTTACTTTCCAAGAGTGCCCCTCCTCTCCTCTTATAAAAGGCCCCCACCTCAACCTCTTTTCCCACACTCCCAAAGCATTTGGCTCAGCCAACCCCTGACCATTTTGTCTCTCCACTTATCTCTATTACTCCTTGAAGCCTCACTTTGGGCAGAAGTCTTCCCAAGGAAGACTTTGAGCTCAAACCAAAGGGAGTTACCCGATTTTAAGGTAATGTCTTCTTTTGAGTCCTTTAGTTTTATTTTGCTTCTCCAACCCCCTAAACTCTTTTTATTCATTTATTTTGTAACAACTCCAGTATCTTCAATATACTAGGATGTTTTTATAAGAATTATTCTAGCTACACTTACACACACCTAATCTAATGGTTAAATAACATACGGTTTCCGTGGACGGTGAATTTATGCCTCACGAAACGATGATTGTTCAACACTCATATAACACCTTCAAAGGTGGCCATTAAGATGTCACTATATTTATATATGATATATAATAGGTTTATGTTTTACTTCTGCTTCTGTATTTTTCATTTGTGGCTTACCTTTATTGCTTCCATTATGGGTATACGCGATATCTTCATTTTAGGAAGTGCGGACTACCGCCCCCTCAAAGTGATGTGATTCGTTAATACCATACGTGGGACGTATAAAGAATGGATTTAAAGTTATTATATATGATGTTATACTGGAAATATTATATACCTCTATATCATTATTATTTCTTTCCATTAAAGTATGAGATAGAAATGAAAGTATCGTTCTTGCGTACGTACGGCTTACCGTTTCCATGAACGGTGCATTTCATTTCCTATCCCCAAATGTAATGTACTATTATAAGTACATGTATATAATGGATATATATGATGAATGATACATCTAAATGATTAATATAATTCTGTAATTAAAATATACATACCTCTCATTTAGTTTTAATTCCATTAATATGACAAAGAAATGAAAGTAGCGTTCATGCGTACGTACGGCTTACCGTCTCCATGAACGGTGCATTTCATTTATTACCTCTAAATGATTATGTAATATTATATACTGGATATATATGATATATATGATATCCAAATCAGGAATGTAATTCTAGATATAAAGAACCTTTGACCACACGAACAACATGTAATTGTAAGAAGTCCACTTTCGACTTAAGAACCAAATATCGACAAAACAAACATTATTAACTTAAATGATTACATAATGATTATAACATGGAAATAAGTTATATAAAAGGAATAATGAACTTGAAAAAGGTTCATATGCAAATATAAATTAACTCAAGTTTATTATTCAGGAGATTAAAGAATGATCGAGTCAAGTCGGACCCGAGGTAAGGGATCCTACTCCACTCTTTCTATTTAAGTACACTCTTTTATGTCATTCCTTTTAAAGATCATATTTCTTGTTATTGGGATGTTCTTTTATATTAATAATACTGTAATTTTTATGTTCATGTGATGAGAGACCCTATTCTCTCTCATCAATCCATTTTGGAAGTTTTATGTGGCGCCGTTAGGCTGCCGAGTTTTCGTAATGGATTTTTCATCTCACTTTTATTCCCGTGAGATTTATGCTACATTTTCCACAATTTCCTTTGAGTGGTTTATGTACTGCCCAATATTTTATCATTGTGTAATATACTTTCTTTTATGAGTATTTACATCAATGTTGTATTGTCCTTCTTTCACGAGGTGTATGTTTCGAAAGATACCCATGTCGGTAAGGGAACCTTTCACACTCCTCTTTTTAAAAGACTTCTTCTATTGGGTCTTTTAATTTACATATTGTTATGTTGGGATATGTTCTCATATATCCTTATTGATGTAAATTTTATGTCCAAGTGATTAGATACCCTTTTTTTATCTCTCATCAATTCATTTTGATGTGACGTCGTCAGGCTGTCAAGGGAACTTCTTAACACAAATTCGATTTCATTGGGTTCAACATGTAGTTATTGAATATGTCATCCTTTTAATATGTGTGAATGACCTATTATTGTTTTACACTTAATATCCAATTATATTGGGTGTATTTATATTTTTCACACATAATTTTTAGATTGATTTATCCTTAATTTAAGGATACCTTCTTTATAAGGGATTTCATCACATTTTACATCTCTATTGAGACTTCAGTGTTGTTATGCACCAATTCATTCATATATGGTGTACATACTGTCCTTTGGAATATTATATCATGAATCCATTTATTCTCATGATATTATAAAGTTCTGATTAAATTTCATTCCTCAATTATTGTATTCAAGTGTCTCTAATTTTGGTAAAACCCCTTTAACCAAAATATCACGTTAAATGTTTTAATTGTTTGTTCTTATTAATATCCATGTTTTCAAAATGGTTTTAAGGATTTATTTATATGGATATTAATGGTTTAAAATGTTAAAAGATTTAAGGTGGTATGGGACACTTTGATTCAAAAATCTCTTTATTAAATGTTTTAAATGGTTTTGAAAATGGTTTTTTAATGGATTCATTATTTCAATATCCTAAAATGTTATTGTGATTGAAATGTGGAAATGTTATGTTTCTTTTATTCATGTTTTATGTGATACGATTATGTTATGGTTCTTGGGCATTGTTATGATGAATGGGTGGTTCCGTGATAAACTAAGGGCAGGTGAGCCCGATATAGCTCTCCAATGCATTGGGTAACACGAAGGAGTGAAACATTAAGGTTTCTCAGAAGAGATTTAGGGAATATACTGTGATTGGTATTCCAAACGTAACCAAGAGGGTTACTCCGTACGTAAGGATGTTATGAATGCCTCAAGTTACCTTTATGTCATATGATTTCTATGATTTTATGAGGTACGTTAAAGTTTTTATGTTTTATGGGTAAATTATGATTTCATTCTTATGTATACATGTACCCATGTTTCCTTTCCATATTTTTATATCCCTTACTGAGCTTTTTATGCTCATCCCAAGTTTTTTTGAAATGTTTTTCACAGTTCAAGGGAAGGGTACATGATGTGATGATAGTGTCAAGGATGTGTCAAGAAAGAATCCATGTTATATTTTAAATATGTTTCCGTTGATGGGAAGAATGAATACTGTCTATTATGTAACCACTTTGTTTAAATGTGGAATGTAATGCAAGTTCCATGATCTAATTCTCTAATACTCTAAACCTGAAAAGATCCTCAATGTGTAATCTTGTAATGACTCAAGATTAAGTAAGGTTTAAGGTTGGGGCCTTATAGTTGGTATCAAAGGTCGGTTTAGATAACTTTAGAGGCTAGGGTATTCTTTAAGCATAAGTGACATTACCATAATGGTTAGGATTTCAGAAAGAGTCCTAGTTTTAGATAAAGTGAATGAGTAAGAATATCTTAGTGTTTATCTGCCTCATTAGTACATGATGGTTATGTTGATATACTCACACTGACCTTTTTGGTTTTAGTAAATGGCTGGATCTAGCAGGCACCAAAGTGACAATGGGTTTGAAGGAAACTATGGTGGTTCTCTGATTAAGAGACTGGATGAGATGGGGGATTCAATGAGGAAACTCGTGGTTATTCTAAACCAACTATTAAGGACTCATGATCAACCACTTGAACCTTGGTATGTACTGTAATGCATCATGTATGAGATGACCAATCGATGTGGAAGTTCAGGTAATAATTATAAAGGTAACCATTAGAGTTTATATGATCTTTACTTTTGAGGTAATTATGGGTAATTATATGATATGATGGAAAATGAAAGGCATGAGATAAACTTGAGGTTAAAATATTTTATGATTATTTTTGAAGATTTTATCCCTTTTTGGGGAATGCTTTAAGAATTATATAGTTTTGGAAAAAGGACAACACGCAGACCGTGTGACAACCCGTCACGTCGGAAAAAGGTGCGGGAATCGAACCCACAACCAAAGTGCGACTGGTATTTATCGCCTACCAATGGACTACGTGAAGTCCTTGGTTATTTTGACTGATTCTTTTTAGTTATACGATTTTAGAAATTTAGAGTAAGTTAATTTTGGGTTATTTATGAAAATGATTAACCTATCATGGATGATATGTGATTAGGATAATTACTTTTCAATGCGAGACTTTAAGAGCAACTGATTTTGTTTGGAGATAAATGTTACGATTTAACTTGGAAGACTATGTGAATAAATACTTCAAATGATTGGGTTTCAATCTTAGATTGGTTTACTTTGAGGAATTTTATGGACAAATTGTTTATCGGATGGTCCTCGTTGAACTTTGGGTTTTGTTGGACAAATTTTGGAGATTAAGAATAGATTTTCTTTCTAATGGGTAATCCTTTTCTGGGTTATCTGATCTTGTACTAGCATTTTTGGTTTTGGTTTTGGTTAAAGTCTAAATACATGGGAAGTATTTAGATCTCTTTTGTGTATTAGGTGATTCTCTAATAGTTGATTATAGTACTCTTAATGTGAACAAGTCTTCCTAAATACTCGCCTTTTGGAGAAAAAATGAGTTTGTGTAAGGAATCTAATAAAAGTTGAAAGTCAACATGATAAGTGATTTTGTTTCGTTATGAATAAATTCCCTGATAAAAAGTATCTTAAAACAAAAATGTTGTCTATTAACTTTTCCTACTGGGGAATCGAATACCGTTTAACCCATCACAAGTTTGTGATTTTCTCGTGGTTAACTCTCTCCTAAACATGTTTTCTATCACTCTCCATCAGAACATGACCCTATGTTTTTTCCTCCATGTCCATATTTTCATACATGTAATCCTAGTACGGGTTAACTCGGGTGACCTTTGTACTTATCTTTCTTTATTTTAAAGTGATTGTTTTACCGACTCTTGTTCCGATGTGGGACTTTCAAGGATGTTTCCAAGCCCAATTTTAAAATTGCGAGGACCCAATTCCCAATAGGGGGAAGGATGTAACACCCCAGGTAAATAAAGAATATTACATCTTTATATTTATCCATATTTGTGAATTAAATATTAATATTACTTTAAAGGGGATGCTATGCTCGATGGCGTACCCAATACGCAACAACGAGTTTCTTGGGAATCTTATGTTGCACTCTAATAATAAAATAATATTATGGTATTTAACATGTAGCCGTTTCATTGGAGGGAATGGATAGAAATAACTAAAATATGATTATATATGTTTTTTAAATGTTTTTACATTTATCCAAAGGCTTAAAATACGGACAGAATTCAATTTTAGGCTTTTATACCCTAATTTTCACTAAAGGTTCAGTTATCGCCTTTTG
Organism: Viscum album; assembly: GCA_963277665.1. Lineage (NCBI taxonomy): Eukaryota > Viridiplantae > Streptophyta > Magnoliopsida > Santalales > Viscaceae > Viscum > Viscum album. Next base: position 1,339,486,103 of record OY728139.1, on the reverse strand, counting down.
ATGGAGAACTGTCATTAAATATAGTTTTGATCACTCTTATACATTCTTTTGGACCAAATAAAACTCTTCTTTAGAATCGGGACATCAAATTTTACTTTGTGTAAATTTTTGGTATTTTTCCGATAAAGTTCATTTTTTAATGAATAGTGTAAAATGTTGTATTTTAATTCAAAACCTTTTTTTAATCTAATTTATTTATGTGATTAGATTATCATTTGAATTGGTATTAAAGTGAAATTAGAAAATATTTTTACCATTAAATCCAATAGTGGTCTTTGGAATTAATTTCACTTTGAAATCGGACTTAAACTAGTGTCAATATTTTGATACTTATTGTTTCATAAAAACACGCTATTTGTTCAGACAGCGGGAATTAATTATTAAATTAATTAATGTGACTTATATGTTTTTAATTTTGTAAAATAGATTTCATTTTTGAATTTGTAATATCAAATATATCTTAGGGTGAATTTTTGGGATTTTTCTGAAAAACTTCAATTTTTGATTAATAGTGAAACCACTAGGTGGTACTTTTAAAAGCTGATTTTTCATTTAAATGAAATTTTACCACTTCTGTGTTTTGAATTTAAAAAATCCTACATACATGGTTTTCATTAAGAAGTAAAATTTGGTTCAATGGGGTAAAAATAATTTTTTGGTGAATAGTAACTTATTAAGTTTTTAATCGCGATTAGTGGTAATTAGTGTAGTTTAAGGTAAAAATAAGGCTTTAATAGTATAAAATGACCTAGAAACATGTCCTAACCTCATTGGTTGTGTCATGGCCGACCAAGAAAAGCCATGATTCAACTTGGGGACCCCATGGAGCCACTCTGGTTGGAAAATGAAATAAATAACTTTTTATTAAATGTTAAAGTAAAAATGACACACACATAAGGTGTTTTACTAAAACAATTTTTAAATGGGGTTATACAAGTCAGGTTTTTGATTATAAATAGTCATTGGAAAGCTAATAATATTTCCTACATCATAGTATTTTTTTTATAATTTTTAGACTTTAAATAAATTCAATTATTTATGATGATGCAGCGATTACCTCATTATTTAACGATTTAAATAAAATGGAAAGATAATGTAAAATCTAAAACCTACACATGGACAAAACCAATTGGATGAGTGGATTTCGAAGTATTATCACCTTATCCTCGAATTATATCAATGTTGTACCTTTTTAATCCGAAAATCATTTTAAAATAAAGTAACTTATCTTTACTTTCAAAGAGTGCCCCTCCTCTCCTCTTATAAAAGGCCCCCACCTCTACCTCTTTTCCCACACTCCCAAAGCATTTGGCTCAGCCAACCCCTGACCATTTTGTCTCTCCACTTCTCTATATTACTCCTTGATGCCTCACTTTGGGCAGAATTCTTCCCAAGGAAGCCTTTGAGCTCAAACCAAAGGGAGTTACCCGATTTTAAGGTAATGTCTTCTTTTGAGTCCTTTAGTTTTATTTTGCTTCTCCAACCCCCGAAACTCTTTTTATTCATTTCGTTTGTAACAACTCCAGTGTCTTCAATATACTAGGATGTTTTTATAAGAAGTATTAGAGCTACACTTACACACACCTACATCTAATGGTTAGATAACATACGGTTTCCGTGGATGGTGAATTTATGCCTCACGAAACGATGATTGTTCAACACTCATATAACACCTTCAAAGGTGGCCATCAAGATGTCACTATATTTATATATGATATATAATATGTTTATGTTTTACTTAAGCTTCTGTATTTTTCATTTGTGTCTTACCTTTATGGCTTCCATTATGGGTATACGTGATATCTTCATTTTAGGAAATGCGGACTACCGCCCCCTCAAAGTGATGTGATTCATTAATACCATACGTGGGACGTATAAAGAATGGATTTAATTTTATTATATATGATGTTATACTTGAAATATTATATACCTCTATATAATTATTATATCTTTCCATTAAAGTATGAGATAGAAATGAAAGTAGCGTTCTTGCGTACGTACGGCTTACCGTCTCCATGAACGGTGCATTTCATTTCTTATCCCCAAATGTAATGTACTATTATAAGTACATGTATATAATGGATATATATGATGAATGATACATCTAAATGATTAATATAATTATGTAATTAAAATATGCATACCTCTCACTTAGTTTTAATTCCATTAATATGACAAAGAAATGAAAGTAGCGTTCATGCGTACGTACGGCTTACCGTCTCCATGAACGGTGCATTTCATTTCTTACCTCTAAATGATTATGTAATATTATATGACGAATATATATGATATATATGATATCCAAATCAGTAATGTAATTCTGGATATAAATAACCTTTTACCACACGAACAACATGTAATTGTAAGAAGTCCACTTTCGACTTAAGAACCAAATATCGACAAAACAAACATTATTAACTTAAATGATTGCATAATGTTTATAACATGGAAATAAGTTATATAAAAGGAATAATGAACTTGAAAAAGGTTCTAAAGAAAATAGAAATTAACTCAAGTTTATTATTCAGGAGATTAAAGAACGATCGAGTCAAGTCGGACCCGAGGTAAGGGATCCTACTCCACTCTTTCTTTTTAAGTACACTCTTTTATGTCATTCCTTTTAAAGCTCATATTTCTTGTTATTGGAATGTTCTTTTGTATTAATATTAATGTAATTTTTATGTTCATGTGATGAGAGACCCTATTCTCTCTCATCAATCCATTTTGGAAGTTTTATGTGGCGCCGTTAGGCTGCCGAGTTTTCGTAAGGGATTTTTCATCTCACTTTTATTCCCGTGAGATTTATGCTACATTTGCCACAATTTCCTTTGAGTGGTTTATGTACTGCCCATTATTTTACTCATTGTGTAATATAATTTCTTTTATGAGTATTTACATCAATGTTGTATTTTCCTTCTTTCACGAGGTGTATGTTTCGAAAGATACCCATGTCGGTAAAGGAACCTTTCACCATCCACTTTTTAAAAGACTTCTTTTGTTGGGTCTTTTAATTTACATATTGTTATGTTGGGATATGTTATCATATATCCTTATTTATGTAAATTTCATGTCCAGGTGATGAGATACCCTTTTTTTATCTCTCATCAACTCATTTTGATGTGACACTGTTAGGATATCAAGGGAACTTCTTAACCCAATTTCGATTTCACTGGGTTCAACATGTAGTTATTGAATATGTCATCCTTTGAATATGTGTTAATGACCTATTATTGTTTTACACTTAATATCCAATTATATTGGGTGTATTTATATTTGTCACACATAATTTTGAGATTGATTTATCCTTAATTTAAGGATACCTTCTTTATATGGGATTTCATCACATTTTACATCTCTATTGAGACATCAGTGTTGTTATGCACCAATTCACTCATATATGGTATATATACTATCCTTTGGAATATTATATCATGAATCCATTTATTCTCATGATATTATAATGTTCTGATTAAATTTTATTCCTCAATTATTGTATTCAAGTGTCTCTAATTTTGGTAAAACCCCTTTAACCAAAATATCACTTTAAATGTTTTAATTGGTTTTTCTTATTAATATCCATGTTTTCAAAATGGTTTTAAGGATTTATTTATATGGATATTAATGGTTTAAAATGTCAAAAGCTTCAATGTGGTATGGGACACTTTGATTCAAAAATCTCTTTATTAAATGTTTTAAATGGTTTTGAAAATGGTTTTTTAATGGATTCATTATTTCAATATCCTAAAATGTTATTGTGATTGAAATGTGGAAATTTTATGTTTCTTTTATTCATGTTTTATGTGATACGATTATGTTATGGTTCTTGGGCATTGTTATGATGAACGGTTGGTTCCGTGATAAACTAAGGGCGGGTGAGCCCGATATAGCTCTCCAATGCATTGGGTAACGCGAAGGAGTGAAACATTAAGGTTTCTCCGAAGTGATTTAGGGAATATACTGTGATGGGTGTTCCAAACGTAACCAAGAGGGTTACTCCCTACGTAAGGATGTTATGAATGCCTCAAGTTACCTTTATGTCATATGATTTCTATGATTTTATGAGGTACGTTAAAGTTCTTATGTTTTATGGGTAATGTATGATTTCATTCTTATGTATACATGTACTCATGTTTCCTTTCCATATTTTTATATCCCTTACTGAGCTTTTTATGCTCATCCCAAGTTTTTTTGAAATGTTTTTCACAGGTCAAGGGAAGGGTACATGATGTGATGATAGTGTCAAGGATGTGTCAAGAAAGAATCCATGTTATATTTTAAATATGTTTCCGTTGATGGGAAGAATGAATACTTTCGATTATGTAACCACTTTGTTTAAATGTGGAATGTAATGCATGTTTCATGATCTAATTCTCTAAAACTCTAAACCTGAAAAGATCCTCAATGTGTAATCTTGTAATGACTCAAGATTATGTAAGGTTTATGGCTGGGGCCTTATAGTTAATTTGATATAATATTTTAAATTAAAGAGTAATTTTCATTTTACAATATTTTGGTATAGGTCTATTTTAGGAATTAAAATTAATTTTTCTAAAAATGGTTTTCCAATAATTTTATACATTTATTTTAAAAAATCATACTCTAATTGGAATTTAATTTGATAAAATGGATTCCTTATTGTGAATAAATAGGTTCAAATTTGGTTTATATGACCCTTTTCGTTTTTTATTATGAATAATAATATTTGTAAATATTTTTTCCCTTAATAAGGTTAAATTTTTTAAATATTGTAAAAAAATAATGTGAAATGGATTTAAACATATATATAATACATGTATTATGTATATTTTATGATCTTAGTTCATCAATCCTTATATAGTATTTGAACGTAAATAAATTTCATGCCATTTCTATTTGATAATGAAATAAATATTATTTTTTACAAAGAATATATACAAATAGTCACTCTCATTATTTTATTATTTCTATTATTTTTTCATATGGATAAAAAATAGGTCATATACGATTCTAAATGATTCATTGAAATATGGATGAATTCATTTTTTCATGGAAACTTGTTTTTAATTTATAGTGATGAAATAATCACCTTAAATTCTTATCAAAAAATGAATCATTTAATGTAAATGTTTTATAAATATTAGTTAAATAATTTTTAAACCATTTAATTTAATACAATTTTGTTGAATTGTTATGTACTATGAATTATTTTTATCATGGTAATAATCAAAAGGGGTTTATAGGGGTTTAAACAATTATAAAAATGTAGAATCATCACCTAAACATGTTTTGATATTATTCAATGAGAGTATTGATACTAATACTCATACTATATTTTAATATATAAATTTTGAGAAACTTTTAAATTAAAATTAGATTGAATTAATTAATTATTTATGTATCGCTGATCGTTCCCATCTCCTCTCTTATCAATGGAAACCACCTCACCTTTATTTCTCATAGTTATTAACAAAATTTAAATATCAAAATCCTACCAAAAACACTTCTTAACATCCTTATATTAATTATAAATTTTCTTATATTCATATAAGATAATATGTATTATTATTAAGGATATATCCAAAGGATGTTTGTTAAAAAAGGAGGTAATCATATCAATAGAGAATTTTCATTTTACTCTACCACCTTATCCAATTTCATCCTATAAATTCTAATATAAAAACATTATTATCTCATATATACATATACATTATTATTCCAATTTTGTAGAATTAATTTTCACCATTTCCATCCCATGGGGAATGAAAAAATCATTCATACATTAGTGTAGACTACCAAAATAATTCGAGATATTATTTGGTGGCCCATGATATATCCCCCAAAAAAATTATTAAATAAAAAGCTAATATTATTGTATACATGAGATGTAATGAACTTAAACCAACTAGAAATTTAAAGAGAGGAGAAACACAAAATCCATCATATGAACATTAGTGAATATTCCCACATCCAAATGATCTTCTTCATTCCACTGCAGCAGCTTCACTTACATCAATAGGCCAACAAGTATGTGAACTATAGAAAAACTCATGCATCCCAGCCTGAATGACATTGAAAATCAGTACAGCACAAATGCATCATTTTTTAATCAAATAATACACTCAAAATAGATGAAAAACAAGGTTACAACCCAACACTAAACCTAGATCAATCACAATTCAAAAATCCATTGAATGATACTATGAAAAACAATGAAGATAACCTACAATTATTCTCAGCATAACATTTTCCAACAATAACGTAACTTCAAATCCTTTAAGAGTAGTCATAGAACCCCCCGTGCACTTCTATTTTGTCATATTTAAGTTCCCCACAAATGAGACCAAGGTTCCTTTCAATCCCAAACTTATCAAACTAAAGCCAATGGTAATACCTCCAGATAACCATCATAGACATGGAAGAGCTGCTTTTCATGAAAAGATTCAAAGGGGTCAGTGTGAGGATCCCCTAATACTTATATATACTCTATCCACAACACAAAAACCCCAATGATTATCATATGGGTAAACCAAAGGGATGTCCCTAAAACATATTCCACTTTGAGTTCATATATATATAGAAAAAAAATAAACTGCTTCAGAATCCCAAAACAATATAAAATAAAAAGAAAAAGGCATATAATCATGAAACATCCAAGAAAATTTACACAATAAAATCTTTCAGCATTCCAAAGGATAACTATAATTGGAAAGACAGAAGCCACTCAAATTGTTGATCCTAGATAACCAAGCATTTTGAAGAGTAATCTGATATGCGATAGATGGACCATACACCAAAATATCAACAACAAAATTGTTCCCTCCAAAGACAGCTATTACCTAGGAAGGTGTAAAAAATCAAAATTACGGTTTCTATCAAGTTCAAATTCCACCCTATCATATATATTACCTATAATACTTAGAAAAACTTCAATATTAATCTCCTTGTTAAGATACCTTCCAAAGGACCATCACTCTTGATCCTCAATCCAAGGTTAGAATTCCTCTTTAGATACTTCCTAAATAATGTGGTTGCAATTCCAAAACTAAATAGAGTCTTCCAACTCCACATCATCCAAGGAGGAGTAGTCCTAATCATTTGATGAGGAGGAGGGTCCTTAAAAACATCTAGTTGATGAGAGATTTTATGTTTTTTCAATTGAAACCATGATGATTTGGTGACAATAGTTTTCTCCATATTAGAGTATTCTATACATTTACATGTCTTTTGGAGTGTGTAGTAATAAATCCATCTGGGATGAAAATTGGATTTATAAATTTCTTTGGAACTTCATTATATATAGTCATCCTCAATTTAGCATACTTTATCAAGTGCATCTTAGTTGGATTCACTAGAGTCAGATTGCGTCTCTTGTTTTTTCCTTCCTACTAGGAGCAATATGTGAGGTAACAGAAATTGGTTGAGCATTATTAACATCATTCATAAATCCAGAAAAGGCTTCTATATTAGGACACAAAGTATGTGACTGTTTAGAAATAACATACACATGTTTATTGGGTGTGAGACTCATTTGAGTCCCCTTAGACATCTCCTCAAGTCCTAGTTGAGAATTATCCATCAATAGAATCTCTTGAGGAGGTTGGGAATCAATATGACCATCAGGACCTCTAGGTTTCCCTGAGTTCCAATCATCATGATCCTTAATTTTTTAAAGACCTAGATTCTTCTTATCCTTTTACACCCATTATGACATGTTAAGAGTAATAGGGCATTAGAAAATTGGTTCATGACCACAAAATTTGGAGGAATGACCAATTTTGTGACAATTGTTGCAGTATCCTGGACGATTTTCCTAAGTCTCCTCTTGGTAGAAACCTGAATCTCCATTTTGAATCCAAATAAGTGATTTAATAGGTGGAGAGGTTTCAATTTTACGGAAAACCCCCACAACTAAGGGTCTTGAAATATTTTTGGTGGTAGGGTCCAGTTTTAGGGGTTGGCCAATGAAGCTGCCATTTGGAAATAGGGATGCTCGTTTGAACAGGTGAAGTGTAAGTCTGACAAATCCTAACCATATTATAGTAATGGGAGGTTTAAAGTTAGGATCAAAATATAGCATCCATTTTGTCCCTTTCATGGATCATCCCCAAAAAACCCACAAGCACGTCATCTAGAAATGATGTTATTCATTATCAGAAGAAAATTTGAAGACAATTTTCGAGGAATTCAACAACCCAATGTGAAAATGAACAAATCCAATGGCATCGAGTGATTTTATTAAGTAGTTCAAAGATGTCATACTCTTGAAAAATTTCACAATTAGGACAATTCTGAGATCCAAGGAAAGGGGGTGTACCTCATTCGATGAAAATGATATTACTGAGTAACATTGATGTCAAAACATTTTCATTTCAATGCAATAATCATCATTCGGATTGTGGGGAGGTTCCTTCAGCTAGACAGCTCAACCAAAAACCATATACACCAAGGTTCAAACATCGGCATTAGGGTTCCCTAAGTGATCGGATGGAGGCACCCTCTCCAGCATGCGTGACATAAAGGACTTCTTATGTGTAGACTGCCACTGATATGATGTCGTCTGTTTAATTTTTGATAACCACCTCATAAAAAAATTGTTATAATGAATTTAAAGAATATATATGATTTTCAGGAAATATATATGTTTCTAGAAATATAATATATTACTTAAATTCTTACCTTCCCACCCATTAAATAATGGTAACGTCACCCATTTTTCGGAGTGAAATACAATCTCTATGGATAGATGGGATTCAATTACCGTATACACCATTAATGGTTGGTTATAAGAATATTTTTGGAGTATAATAATGATAATAAATTCAATATTATTATTTTATAAATGATTTAATGATGATATATTTGATCATGATCATCCTAACAAAGTTGATAATTATTTCTAAACAAAACATCCTCAAAACAACCAATATGAGTTTAACCAATTACGCAATTATATATTTCACTAATGTAAATGAATAAAATGATTTCTTTATAATTTAAAAAAAACTTGAATTTATTTTAAACAAGTAAATAATTAATATATAAGTCTATTTTACTCAATTTAAAGGACATGAATTCAGTGCTTAGACAAAATGTTATGGGTTTCGTAACTCAATTTCATTTCATTGGGTTATAACACTACTTCATTGAAATTTTTATTCCATGATTATGTTAAAGATAAATAGTAATTATATTATGTTGTATTTTATCTTTCTATATTTGGTTTTATAATTTTTTTCTCATGATCTATTCATTGATTAAATTTCACTTCAATGATTTTTTATTTATAAATATTATTCTGATCAATGAATTTTCCTTGATACATATCTTGTATTATGAACATACATCTTTTTTTAAGTTTTTATTGAAAATATTTAGATATTAAATTTCAAATGACTATATTATCTGGATATTTAATGTCCCTTTTGGGTTTACACTTTCATGATTTATTGATTGAAATTTTATAAAAATTTGAAAGGATTTTATTATCTCAATTTCAATTCTTTAATACATATTTCATGTTATGAACCATGTTTTGTTATATGTGGTGTATATATTTACCCATGACCATTTTTTAACATATTATTTTATTTATATTAGTGTTTTTAAATATTCATGTTGATTTTATTCATACACTTTTTTTTATTTAATCATTACCCAAGTAATAAGTGTTTCTCATCTCAAACTTAATTTTTTAAGACATGTTTTGATTGATGCACCGATATAAATTTCTATTGTGTATACAATAAATCTTGACATATAATATCATGAATAATTTTATATGCATTTTATTTTTTGTTCATTATTTTGTTCATACTTTCATATCGTATTTAGTTTTAAAATATGCAGGGTTTTTTATTAAATATGTTGTATATGTTTTTTAATGTATTTTAACCAGATACTTACTCTATGTTCATTGTCATATTTCATGAATTTTATTTTCAGACTAAAAATAATTTACAAATTTTTTTAATGATCTTTGAAAGGATTTTAGATGTTTTTAAAAGGAAATTTCATTTCATTTTCCATTAAATTCACATTTCACACTCTACAAATTTTTGGTCCTAAGGGGAAAGATGATTTATTATCATTAAACAAATCAATGTTACAAAAGTATAAAATAATGGATTTTGTTAAAATCATTCCCCATAAGGTGGATCATATCAGGAGTAATATTGTCAGACTATGTAAGATATGTGTTGATCCCTTTATTAGCATGATTGTCTTTCACTGCATTAGCTTCATGGTAGACAAGAGTTACAATGAAGTTACAACTTAAGAGGTACGTGAGACAGTCCATCCATTTCATAGTGAGCTTCCATGTAATATTTATCACACCATTTGAAATTTCTTCCACCATGGTAGTAGATTAAATTTCAAGATATATTTTGTTCATATCTTTAAGGAGAGAAAATATAAAAACATGAATAACACTAAGAATTTCCGTTTCAAGGGCAGAGGATATACCACACAAACCAGAAATCCTCCCAAGGACTTTTATATTGTGATCTCTAAGGACAACACAACAACCTACTGGTATTGGGTTTCCTTTTGAGACTCCATCCACACAGATCTTAATCTAGCCTTCTATGAGGGCCTTCAAAAAAACTTCAACAAGACTTTACTGCTTCATATAATTCCCCTACACAACAATTCTCTAGAGAACTGTAAAATCATAAATAGTGTTGTAGCAGTGACCTATTTATAAATAATTAACTTCTTTAAGAGTAGTATAATGGAAGAAAACGGTTTCTTGATGGAAAAAGTGTGAGTTTTTATGCATTGTGTCCTTCCTTCCAGCCCAAAGATTGAATGAAATATCTACACCAGTGGCCAAATATGAGTGTTTGAGTTGCGGAGAAGCTTGAACTATAGTGCAGTATTGATGGTGATCTGAAATATCATGGATCTCTGGGATATAAATTTCAAAAAAATTATAAAGCACATTATAGAGAGTAGAGGCGATGGTGTATGGTAAGAACATGTAGGTTATGTCCTCCTTGTAATGATTAAGAAACCTACATCTAGATCATAAAAAATTTCCTTGAGATTGAAACCTATCATCAGTAGGTAACTTGTGGTGTATAAGTCTCCAAATCAAGGTTATCCTGAAGGTTCCGGTCCAAGTCTTTTCATAGTGTTTAATCCAAGAAAACCCATTTTCAGCCACAAAATTATAGTGATAATAAGATATGGAATCATTATTTCCATTATTATTATGTTCCCATAAAGGCATGTCATTTATGGGTGCAAAGACATAGTTTCTAAGGAGGTCACTATAGTCCTTGTACATATTTGAGTTGGGGAGGTCCAGGAAGTCTTGGATTGAGACATTCGTTTCAATAGGAGCATATTGGGTATCAACAGTGGATATGAGAGGGTTTCTAATCCAATTGTCAAGCTATATGTTTAGGGAGGAATCTCTAAAATAAAACCATCATTAGAGAGAAATAATATTATCATAAGAAGATTTGATGGGAGGTCATATAGAGAAACCCATATACAAGATATTTCACCATCTTAATTTAACAAATTTTATGTTTCTGATAATGATGAGGGTCATCGAGTCGCTTCTAATAATATTCCAAGTGAACTTGGCAAGGAGAGACAAATTAAAAGGATTTATGTTTTTTATGCCCAATAATCCCTTATCAAGTGTTTTGCAACATTTAATCCAAGAAACCATAACTAATTTCTTTTCCAGAATTTTTACACACAAAACTATGTTCCAGATGATGATGTTAAGATGATTGGTCAACGACGCAGGGAATTTATAAATAATAATACAATGTACAAGTTTAGCAGTAATGACGTGTTTGACCATGAAGATTATTGTAGTCGTAGATAGATTCTTCCATTTCCATGAAGATGTATTCTATTTTATTCAACCCACAATTTTGATAAATTTTATATTCTTAGGTCTCCCTCAAAGAAGAGTAAAACCAATATAATGAAAAGGAATGTATCCTTCATTAATCCCAAGGACCATTAGAATATGTGATTTTTTCACTGTTGGAATATTTTTTCCAAAATAAATAAACGATTTTCTCTAATTTATAGTTTGTACCGAGATCTACTTGTAGTGTGAGAGTAAAGATTTAACATTTTTCATGTTTCTTTTGGTACCGTACAAAAATAGAATAATGTCTTCAACAAACAGAAGATGTGTAGGGGAAACTAAGTTCCTATTAATATGGATAAGATTGAGCTTTCCCTGATCCACCATTCAGGTGAGAAGTCTACTCATATAAACCTCTACAATGGAGAATATCATGGAACAGAGAGGATCACCATACATTGTGCCTTTAGATAAGGTATTATGGATTTTAGGAGAGACATTGAAAAGTACAAAGATATGTAGAAACTAAAAAAGAGTTTTAACACAAGAGAAAAACATGTTATTGAAACAGAAACTATGAAGAACATTGAAGATGAAATTCCAATAAATTTTGTCAAAAGCATTCATGATGTTCAACTTAAGTGAAATATGGTCACCTATAGTAGATTTTTTATTGTTTTTAACACATTTTGAGGTTGTACAAATAAACTCTTGTAAAAATATTCCTTTAACGAAGACAATTTGGAGGCAAGAAATCATTTTTCTAGATAATTATGGAGATTCATTTGGAATGGATATTGGTAATAATTTTGTAATACGGGTTGATGAGAGAGATGGGCCTGAATTGGAGGATCTATGAAGCATTTTCAACTTTTGTAATTAGTGCAAGGAATTATTCATTGAGGCTACATGGTATCACACCCGTAGAGAAGAAAAATATTACAACCCTTCAAATGTTAGATTGAAGGACCTCCCTATAGGTTTGAAAGATGGCATTGGTGAAGCCATCCAGACCTAAAGAATTATTAGTTTTGAGGCTAAATACCACATCTCAAATTTCATAAGGAGTAAGACTACATCTGAGCTTGTTATTTCGTAACATTAAATAATTTTTCCTCCATTATAACTATTATTTTCTTCAAAACATACATTACAAAATTAAATTTTTATTTTCAGGGAACATGTTTTCCCTAATATATTTTGAATTTAACATTTTTAATGTACCAAAAGAAATGGGTATATACCCCTTTTCCACGAATCATTTTAAATGTTCTTTTAAATGTATTTTCATTTATCTAATCATCATTTAATCGTTACCATTGATCACTAGGGATAAAATTATAATATAAATTTAAATCCCATTATTTAAAATAGTTTAGGATGATATTTAAAAGATATTTTCAGGAAACCCATTCCTTTTTTATGGGTAAATCGACCTAAGATAGTTTGATGGTATGAAATCTACTATTTTTTTTCATGATATGGTTATTGTGCAAAATTTATGAAAGTGATATTTGGGAGAGAAAATATATCCTTAGGTAACATTCTCTATTGTTTAAAATATGGGTCTGTTATATTAAACCAAAGCATTGGGTAATGAGATAGATATTATTAGGTAAATGTTACCTCTTATAGAAAACAAGGCTATGTTACTTATAGCGATGTAATCATTTATGAATAAAATTGCATTTATTTTAATGTATTGTGGATATAGAAAACACATCAACAACTTTTTTATTATTATTGGGTATAAATTAACATTAATTGTCATTACCATTGAAAATATGGTTGTTTAACATTTATCCCACAACTAATATAAATAGAAGGTTTTAAAAAATCCTTTCGACACAGAAAAAGGATATGATGACCTAATCTAGTAGACTTAGGCCATACAAAGCTCATTTGTTAGAGATTGGAAAGAATGTAGCTTCACAGGGATTCACTCTTGACCAAGCCCTAGATGAGCTTCAACACATTATTCTTAAACATTATCACTCATGAGAGATGTCCAAGTTAATATATATTACCACCTGGGTGATGTTAGCTGAGATTCCCAAATTGAATGTAACCATCTCAGACCTTACCCTTAAGTATTATGCAGCTTTTATTAGGGGTTTTGTAACAAGGTATTAGATACTTATTGTTTAATTCATTTTTATAATTAAATTTATTATTCCATAAATTCCATTATGATAATTTTCTTTCCTAAAAAATGATGAATTTGATAAATTAATTTTTCGGGAAAAAATGGTACTTTTGATTAGTGTAATTTGATTAAATGATAAAACCGAAAGTTTATTTTTAATAAATATTTTAAGGAATTAATGAACCTTTTAAATAATTAATATTTTAATAAAATGTTATTAAGAAATTCCATTTATTAATAATAAATGAGTATATGATTTTTGTGAAGTCAAATATAATATTTATTAAGGTTTAAAACAGTTTTGGTCAAAACCCATCAATTATCAATAAATATTGGTTCTCATTTTAAAAGTGGAAACTACCATATTCAGAAAATTAATTAGATAAAATGAATATTATTTTTTAAGACACCAAAATTATCCAACTGTGGATTTTTCATAATTTTCTTAGACAGTTAGATTTTTTGTTAAAATTTAAATAATATATAAATATCTAGTGTGTTTTATGGCACCATAATGACGAAATAGTTATGTAATAAATACCATGAAAGTTATCTTCGTCAAAATACATGTTTTAACTTTAAAATAATCTTTTCATATTTATTTGTCTTTTTTGTAATGCCTTAGTGAATCCCCCAAAATGTATAATATATTTTATGATTTTACATTCATTTCTTTGAGAGTGTGACTCACATCCACATAAGAAAGGGAAATATTTTAATATTGTCATCCCATTCCCTTATAGAATAATTTTTTCCACTCCGGTTGTCCTAAAATAATGGGTTGGTTTATGGTTTTTAATATTATAGTGTGTAGTGTCTCAAACATAAATAATACAAAATTCTCACTCCTTTCCTATATAAAATCACCATGTAACCCATTTCTCTTTACTAAAAATCGCTTAATAAAATCCCCAATCTATTCTCCACTCCCTAGAGTCCTCCCAAGGATTCCCCAAGCTCCAAAAAAGCCTCTCCCATGCCATTCGGGTCACACATCAAAGTGGTTGTTCCTTCCTTTCTCATTTTTTGTCCATGTTTCCATATATTGTTATAGAATGTTATTTTTTCAATTAGAAATAATAGGTTATATTTTTTCACCTCCCCCATACTTCCCTCATTATGTTTGAATGGTGATAGACCTCTTTCAATATCATTATTCCCTTCCATTTACACATGTTACCATGGCGTGATTTCGTATGATATTTCTCTCTCCTCATTTCCTTTCAAGCATTTTTTTATATTATACTTCTCAAATTCCATTTCATAAGTTGGGATATTTGGATCCCTGATCCCATTTATACCCATTTAATTTATAAATAACCCATTTACCTCTCATCAAAACATTTTATGAATCCCCATGTGATGTTGTTATGCTGCGAAAATTGCACTGTGATTTTCCTTCCCAAAAACAATGTGTTGTGAATACTATGCCCATTTATCTATCACTGGTATTCCCCATTATAAACATATAGTTATTGATTATATACATTCATGTTTGTATTCCACACTCTATTATCATTTAATAAATGATTAAGTTTAATGAATGCACGTTATATGATCTGTGTGGCACAGTTAATCAAGATATTAAAATGTTTGTGAAGGGGGAACCCTAATAGTGCTCTAATGCATTGGGTAATGTTTAGTATCACAATACGTCATGATGGTACTAGGGATTACATGATTTCTTTTAGGAAAACTTCCCACCATGTAGGGACATGGGTTGCCGGATTCCGTTATGATTATGATGCGCTGTTTTAAGTTGTTTCCAACTTTCCATGTTATAACAGGCATGATATATCATGCCTTTATTAATGTTTCTCTTATGATCCATTAATATATATATTTTCTAACTTGTATTGTATTATTTTTGTTGCGACCTACTTACTACCTTTCTAGCCTTTATAGCTGGCCCTTTTCTTATGTGTGTCCTGAATTTATCCCATGCAATGCAAAGTACGAAAGAATGTTGGGGTCATGTAAAAGATGTTTTCAATAAAGATTTTTATTTCATGTTTCAAGTTGTTATGTAATGTTCATAATCCCCAAAGAAACTAGAAATATCTATCTTTTAAGTTTTATTAATTTCATGTTTATTCAATAATTATGATTAAATATGAAATATAGATAGGGGTTGTTGTAGTTTGTATCCAAGTAATGGTTTAGTTATTTCTAGGATTAGGATTACAAAACCCTAGGGAAATCCTTATAGATAAGACTAGATAATGGAAAAAAATACTGAATTTTTTTATTATAGATTATGTGTTTTATCATGAAAATAAATCCATATCTAGATATGAAAAACTACATATGGCTCTAGAACAGATTAATCTAGTGGTGAAGCTCGAAAACAGAACTTTGAGATAGACTCAAATGGAAATTGTGCACAACAAATGGTCCTTGCTGCACTCTTGGTTCGACAATCTCAAAGTATATGATTTGATAAATTTATTAGCTTAGTATGAACCATTATCAAGGGAGTAAGAAAAAAATACCATAAGAATATAAGTTTCATGAACCGACCCTTCCCGGGATCGACCCGCAACTACCCCAAGCCCGCTTCCACATGCCAAGGGCTGGAGATAAGCGCGAAGGCTAAAAAACTCGTGGAGGCCTTTGTCTAAGTACATGTACACACACACGCAGCCCACTCAATTTAGAAGTGTAGAGTAAAAGGACAAGTAAAGTACTAAATGCTATAAATAAACCACAAATGTGCATTGAACTCTAATCAGTACAAAGTTAAAGCTGAAGGTAAACTGAAAATAAAAGGAAAAAACACGCGCCCAACCAGAAAAGTGCCACAATATGGCAATAACTAAACAAAATAAAATAGCTGGGAGGGTCCCACACCTAGAAGGAGAGTATACAAAACCCAAAGATTGGGTATTGGAACAAGGTATATACATATATATATGCTCTGTCAAGAAGCCCGAACAAGATCGTAAGGGGATCTCCATCCCGTAGCTCAGCCCAAGAAAGTGAGTAGCCAACCGTCCCAGAAGTAAAAACCATCGATGCCCAGAATCCCGCATGTCTGCCCCGAACTGCAAGTCAAGGGGCTCAAATCACTGAACCGTGACATTATCAGCTTTGGGCAGCACTGACTCGCCCGAACGGTTTTTAGGTTGTGTTGCAAGGAAGTGTGTTGGTGGGGAAAGTTCCCCTCATACTTGAGAGTTCTAGGGTAACGTCAAACCACACCTCATCCCTACCCCACAGTCGAGAGGTCTCCTCAATGTCGACAGGCAACCCCCTGCCCAGCCCCACTGGAGGGTAATCCCTGGAAGTCAGCGGGTTCCCACTTGAGGGAGACCTGGAAAGAATCGATGGGTGCCACACTGCCCAGTCCCATAAAAGGTTAATCCACTAGAGGGAGACCCGGATAAAGTCATCGACGAGTCCCAATTCCCAGTCCCATAAAAGGGTACTCCACTAGAGGGAGGCACAAAACTGTCATCGGGGACCACCTCCCAGCCCACCTGGAGGTAAACCCGGCATCAGGGACCACTTCCCAACCCTGCTGGAGGTAAACCCGGAATCGGGGACCAATTCTCATCCCCGCTAGAGTTAAACCCGGAACCGCTCTGGCCATCCCTACTGGATGGCACTGCTCGGTGAACACTGCTGTACTGGCCATCCCTACTGGATGGTACTGCTCTGGCCATCACTACTGGATGGTACAACCATCTGGCCAGCCCTGCTGGAAACAACCTCAAGTCCAGCCCTGCTAGAAACAACCTCTTGGGTAGAGGATCAGTGCCCGTGTAATATGTTGGTCACACCAATTCCAAAAGAACTCTACCAGGGAACTCGAAGCAACTCTGATGGCTAAACCATCGAGAATAGAACTAGGGGAAAACCACTCAACACTTCTAGTCGAAACCATCGTGAACAGGACCAGGTGTAAACCCACTCAACCCTGCTGGGCAAACAAATGAGAACATAACCAGGGGGAAACTCAACCCTGCTGGTCAAAAAAACTAGAATAGAACCATGAAGAAACTCAAACTTGCTAGTCAACAAAATGAGAATAGAAGGACCCTCTACGTCGCGAGATGTTAAGGGTATGCAAAGCAGAACACAACACGCACATGGGGCCCACACGACGTGTGTCCCCAAGTCAACTCCAACCAAGCGTACAAAAGTTATCAGGTAAAAACAACCACATGTACCTCCAAGCGTGCCTATATACTCCTAGAGTATAACACGTTTTCAGCCCAAAGGCTATCTTGCACATGACAGCCAACGTCAACGTGAAGGCCATAAACGTAACAACTCAGAATTTCCACCTCATCATCCCTGGCTGACCAACCATATCTCTTCAAGAATTACATCACTCACACACCAAGGGTTCACTTCTGAACATAATAAAAAGAATCACCACTGGAGTACCCTTCATATTTCCACATATAATAAGATCATGTAAGAGGATCTACTCGCCTGAATAGATTACACCACTGTAATCCTCGCGGAAAAACACGCGAGATAGACTACTTACATGCCTAAAATGGATATTCGACGGAAAGGTCATCCAACACCGCTTTACTCTTGAACGACGTCCAATGATCCCGAGCCTTGGCCCTGAAACCATTCGGGCACATTTCACCATTTCCATCCCCTCAGGAAGACACGTCAAAAGGACTGCTCACTTGAGTGCAATGGATATCCAGAGAAAAAGATGCATTTCGCAGCACCGCACATGAGCGGTGATTCATGGTACCCGCATCCCAGTCCCAAAGCACAACTAAAGGATCACAGGGTTGCGATCCTCTCAAAAAATTACACAAGATGGACTATTCACATGTCCAAAACGGACACCTGGTGATAAAGATAGAAATCACTACCAACTCCCAAAACGGCCCCCATGGGGCCCGCACCACCGTGCGGAATTAAAGCGGGTCGATTGCACCAATGCAATGCCCTCGTGAAAACACCCAAATATGACTGGTCACACGCCCCGAATGGACATCTGATGAAAAAGTTGCTAAACGCTGCTTGTAGCTTAAAGGACGGGTCATGGGGCCCATGCCTCAACTCCAATTCCAACACCCAAAAACCCCTTGAAAACTCTGCCTTGATGCCAGGGTCGCAACACCGCTGACAGCGCTCAAAATGGACATCGGATGTGTATGCGTCCCCCAAAAATAAACCACCGAAAAAATGCCAATTCACTTAAAGGCGTGTCACGACTCCGAGGTCCCTCGTTTCGGGAATTAAAAATCCCTGAAACCATCTCAAAAAGCTAGTCTTGATTGAAGAATACCGCGGCTGCAGACAGTTCCCAAATCGGACGCCCTGCAGAATATTTATTATTTATAAATAAATTTTCATAATAATAATAATGATATTATTATTATTATTATTATTATTATTATTATAAACGTTTTTTTATCTTTTTTTTTTTAACTAGACCAGCCATCCTTGTCGATCTTCTTCCGCATGCTGCCCAGCAGAACCGGACCCGAATGGGTCCAGTTTTCTCCAAACAGACCGGTCATTTGGCCGGTCTTTGTCTCCCTACAGGACCCATAGTGTGCAGGTCCTTGTCTCCCAACAGACCAGCCATTCGGCCGGTCCTCATTGACACGCCCACAGGACCCGCGCGGCATGGGTCCTGGCTCCCCTGAGGTCGTCGCCTGCTGCCGATGACCCGTCGCGCCACCTGATGTAGACCGCGCTCGCCTGCACCGCCTCTGTTGGCCAGCGCCACCACTCGACCGTGAGCCGCCCCTGTCCAGCTCCACAGAAGCCGTCGTCACCCTGCTCCGAGCCACCGTCCACAGCGTCGCGCCGCCTCCACGGAAGGTCGGACCACCCGTCGGACTGACAGGAACCACCGGAAAACCCCTAACACATCCAAACTTTTCTGGACCGCTGTAGGCGGCTCGGGACTCGGAATTCAAATCTGTAACAAGCGTCGGAAAGATTAGAAAATATACCACGCATTCATATGATTTTCTAGAAAATAAAATAGCAATACGACGTGATTAATCGAGCTCATAGTAGGTGTGGTAAAAAAAATAAAATGAAATGCATGATCCTACGTTGTTGGGCTTCACCCGATGCTTCCCACCCGATCTGCCACCGCCGTAACACTCGAAATTGGGAGAGAAGACCTGGACGATGGTGGAGAGCTTACTCCTTGAGAGCTCCTACCAGGGACATGTATGGGGATAAGGAGAGGTGGGGTTAGGTTTAAGTAGAGAAAATTAATTAAAAAGTTTTAATTAATTTAGCTCCCAAATTAACCTGCATCTGAAACCTTCTACAAAGTCGAGGTTAAGCCTCCCATAGGGTAAACACCACCTCCCGATCACAACGGAGGTCTTAGAATTTTAATCTGAGGCCCCATTCAGAAGTTATAGAACTCAACGATTGAGGCCACTAAATTATGAAAATGCCCCTGGTGGCATTTTCACAGAAGGCACGCGCACACAAAAGTTACACCCCTTCTATGGTAAAAGGCAAGATCAGGACTCAACAATGCCCTCAGTTTTCCAATCTGAGCCACCGTTTAAGAGATACTTGAGTTAATCCATTAAACGAATAAATTAATTTATTTATTTATCCGTTTAATGTTCCGTTAACGAGCGAGGGCTCCCAACGTCCCACACCAACAAGTTTTGTTGTACCCCACTCTCTTGGATTTTAATGATCACAATCACTCTCATAGTGATCTAATGTTGTTTCAAGTGTTCTTGTTAATAGGCATGATTTCAGGAGCAAGAAGTGGCAAAAAAAAAAGGAAAAGTGGACTTTTTTCAAGTCCACCGGCCAGCCGGTGTAGGACCACCGGCCAGCCGGTAAGGGCACCGGCCAGCCGGATCCAGCCCATCGGCCAGCCGGTGGACAAGGCAGAAGGGCTTGCCCTCTGCCAGGTGCCACCGGTCAGCCGGTGTCTGGCCACCAGCCAACCGGTGGGCCCAGACAGAATGGGAGGTCTTCTGTCCAGACCACCGGCCAGCCGGTGGCCTCCTCACCGGTCAGCCGGTGGAACTCTTTGGAATAGTGAGACCTACGGTCTCACCACCGGCCAGCCGGTGGCCTTCCCACCGGCCAGCCGGTGGCTCCTGGGCAGAAGCTCTCTCCACCTTCCAAGGCACCGGCCAGCCGGTGGACAAGCACCGGTCAGCCGGTGAGCAAAGTCAAACTAGCCGTTGGAGCTTGACCAGACTTGTCTACTTGATCCCCAACGGCTCCGAAAGCCCTCCAACGGCCATATTGAAGTATTTGGGAGTCTTTCTCCTATAAATAGACGTCCATGGATGCCGGGAAGACTACCGATCATATACCAAAGCATACCAAAGCTATTTTGATCATTTGAGGCTCCTACGACAATTCTCAAAGGCCACTTGGGATCCAATTGCCACCCTTGAAGCTTGGGCTGCCTCTACATCAACTACACTCACTTCTTGGCGCTCAAGGCTTCCTCTAGTTTGTTCTAACTTATTTACTTCAATTGTTTAGTTCTTAATTGGGTTTGTATTAAAACAAACCACCCGTTTTCTTTCTTCTTTCAATTTGGGTTTCTTGCTACAACCATTATAAAAAAGCAAGCTGTAAGAGGGTGATCTAGCCTACCTTAAAACGGCTAGTGGGTTTCTTGCTATAACCATTAAAAAGCAAGCGGTCGTATAAATCTCCCAACGGTTGAGTTGGGAGCGGAGACGTAGGCTTGAGTTTAAAGCCGAACTCCGTTATCAATTGTGTCTTGCCATTTTACTTTCCGCTGCATTTAAATTTGTTTTAAATTGTTAATTAATTTTAAAAAGGCAATTCACCCCCCCCCCCTCTTGCCATCACCTCCGACCCAACATTTGGTATCAGAGGGAGGGTTTGTGTAATACCTTAACCGGTTACAAACGAAAAATCCATAGTGATGGCTTCTTCCTCACAAGCACCCGAAGGGTATTCCATGACTCGGGCTCCATACTTCGATGGAACCGATTACACATATTGGAAAACACGAATGATTACTTTTCTTAGGAGTATTGGCTATCCTATATATAGAATTGTTATGCAAGGCTACACTCTTTCTAGTAAGGATGAATCTAATTGGACCCCCGAAGACATTGCCAATTTTGAGCTTGATGGCAAAGCCATGAATGCTCTTCATTGTGGGTTAGACCGTAATGAGTTTAATCGTATTTCTACTTGCACCACCTCACACGAAATTTGGTAACTTTTGGAAGTGACCCATGAGGGCACTAACAAAGTCAAAGACACTAGGTTAGATATGTATCGTCAAGACTTTGAGAGTTTCACAATGCACCCACACGAGTCAATCACCGAAATGTTTACTCGTTTTACTGATGTTTGCAATGGGAGAAAGTCCCTTGGTGATGATGTTTCAGCAGAAACAATGGTGAAGAAAATTCTTTGGGTCCTACCAAGCTCTTGGGCACCAAAGGTGACGGCAATCCAAGAAGCGAAAGATGTCAAGAAGATTCCGGTTGAAGAACTCATAGGGTCACTCATGACTTATGAGATTACCATGAAAAGACAAGCCGATAAAGAAGGAAAGATCTTCAAGGAGAAAAAGAACATTGCTTTCAAGGCAAAGGAAGAAAGCTCCTCCGATGATAGTGAATCCGAGATGGCTCAACTAGCAAGGAAAATGAGTAAGTTCATGAAGAAGAAGAAGAAATTTCAAAAGGCACGAAAGGAAGAGCCAAAGGCGGAGAAAGAAATCACCTGCTTTGAATGTGGAAAGAGAGGCCACATCAAACCGGAGTGCCACATTTTCAAGAAAAGGTTAAAAGAAAAGAAAGACAAGAAGGCCTTCAAAGCATCAACATGGAGTGCAAGTGATGACTCCATGTCATCAAGCGACTCAAGTGATGAAGGTGGAAAATGCCTAATGGCATTTGATGAGGTATCCTCTTCTCACTCTTCTTCTCACTCTTCTTCCTCATCTTCTTCTTTTAATAATGATATGTCTTATGAAGAACTCCAAAATGCAAGAGATCAATTAGAGGAAGGTTTTCACGAACTTACCTCTAAATTTTTGACCTTGAAAAAGAAAAACAAAACTCTTATTTCCGAAAAAGACAAACTTCTCAAAGAAAATGAGGAGCTTGCCCTTAAAGTCAAAAATATTCCAAATGTAGATTCTTTAAATTCTACTATTAAGGATTTGAAGGAATCTCTTGCCAAGTTCACCCAAGGTGAACAAAACTTAACTAAATTGCTTTGTTCTCAGCGTTCGGCTAGAACCACACATGGACTTGGCTATAACAAGCAATCCACTTTTTCTAGGGCACCCACTACTTTTGTAAGGGGGAGCTCTCAATACAAATTTTGTAATTATTGTAAAAAGATCGGTCACATGATTTATGAATGTGATTGTAAAAATGCTAGGTATGGAAGACCCAAATCTATTACCTACTCGGATGAGTATCATAGAAGGAATCCCTCTAGAACATTATGGGTTCAAAAGTCTCTTTTTGCTAATCTTTCCGGACCCAAACTTATATGGGTACCAAAATCTCTTCTTTCTTGATTTTGTAGGATAAACGCCAAAAGAGCAGGACCTCTAAAGGCTCATGGTATCTCGACAGCGGTTGCTCAAGGCACATGTGTGGCGATCCCTCCGAATTCAACTCACTTGAAGAATTCGATGGAGGATATGTCACCTTTGGTGATAACTCAAAAAGCAAGATCGTCGGAATAGGTACCATTGGTTTTGGTAGCTCCTCTTTTATTAAAGATGTTTTATTAGTTAAAGGTTTAAAGCATAATTTAATTATCATTAGTCAACTTTGTGATAGTGGTTTTTCAGTCAATTTTCAAAATGATTTATGCAATGTGTTTGATTTTCAAAACAAGTTGATATTTTCTGCTTCCCGTTTTCAAAATGTTTACATTATTGATTTAAAATCTCTAGCTAGCCAAAATGTTAAATGTTTAAGTGCTCTTGACAATGAGTCTTGGCTTTGGCATAGAAGATTGGGGCATTGTAGCTGTCATTCACTTCTAAAGCTTAATAAGAACAAGCTCATTCGTGACCTTCCTAAACTTAAATTTAAGAAAGATTTGATTTGTGAGCCATGCCAACTTGGTAAGCAACACAAGTCTTCTTTCAAATCTAAGAAGGAAGTGTCCACCTCAAAATCTCTTGAACTCCTTCATCTTGATCTTTTTGGTCCTACTCCCGTAGCAAGCTTAGGTGGAAAATCCTATACCTTAGTTATTGTTGATGACTTTTCTCGTTTTACTTGGGTTTTCTTCTTAGCCCATAAGAGTGATGCTTGTAAAACCTTTTTGAAATTCTCTAGGAAAGTAGAAAACGAAAAAGGATATAAAATCATATCTCTTCGTAGTGATCATGGTGGTGAATTCGAGAACAAAGAATTCGATGAATTGTGTTCCTCTCAAGGATACAATCACACCTTCTCTGCCCCTAGGACTCCTCAACAAAATGGAGTGGTTGAAAGGAGAAACCGAACTCTCCAAGAAATCGCTCGAACCCTCCTTAGTGAATTCGACCTCCCTCAATATTTTTGGGTCGAGGCGGTAAACACTGCTTGTTATACTATTAATAGAGTCCTTGTAAGACCCCTTCTTAAGAAAACCCCCTATGAACTTTGGAAAGGCAAATTGCCCAAAGTTGGTTATTTCAAAGTGTTTGGGTGTAAATGTTTCATCCTTAACACAAAATATAACCTAGGGAAATTTGATGCCAAATCCGATGAAGGTATTTTTCTTGGGTACTCCAACTCAAGCAAAGCCTATCGTGTCTTCAATAAACGTTCAAAAACCATCGAAGAATCATCTCATGTCAAATTTGATGAAACTCTTCCAAAACCTCACCCGGTCATTGAGGATGTTGAAGATAAGCTTGGTAAGCTTCATTTGAATGATTCCTCTTCTCCTCTCAAGGAGGATGACCATCAAGAACCCTCTTCACCTTCTTCGCCTTCCACCTTGCCTAAGATTTGGAAACCTTCTAGAGACCATCCTTTAGAAAATGTCATAGGTGACCTTCAAGCCGGTACTCGAACTAGAAGATCTATCCTCAATGAAGTTGAACATCAAGCCTTCATTTCTCACCTAGAACCTCAAACCGTTAATGATGCTATTAATGATGAGAATTGGGTTCTTGCAATGCAAGAGGAACTAAATCAATTCTCTAGAAATGATGTTTGGACTCTTGTTGAAAGACCCAATGATCATCCAATTATTGGCACTAAATGGGTTTTTAGGAACAAACTTGATGATCAAGGAAACATAACCCGGAACAAGGCTCGCCTAGTAGCTAAGGGCTATAATCAAGAAGAAGGAATTGATTATGGTGAAACCTTTGCCCCCGTTGCTAGGTTAGAATCCATTAGGATCTTGTTGGCATTCGCCGCCCACTTAAATTTTAATCTTTTTTCAAATGGATGTTAAAAGTGCTTTTTTAAATGGTTTTATTTCTGAAAAAATATTTGTTGAACAACCTCCCGGTTTTGAAGATCCAAAATTTCCAAATCATGTTTTTAAGTTAACCAAGGCTCTTTATGGCTTAAAGCAAGCCCCTCGGGCTTGGTATGAGCGGTTAACAAAATTTCTTTTAGAAAATGATTTTAAAATGGGTCAAGCCGATTGTACCCTCTTTTTAAAACACACTTCAAAAGATCTTTTAATAGTCCAAATTTATGTTGATGATGTTATCTTTGGTTCTACCAAAGAATCTCTTTGTACTGATTTTTCAGATTTAATGAGAAAAGAATTTGAAATGAGTTTTATGGGAGAATTGAAATTTTTTCTTGGTTTTCAAATCTTTCAAAATTCAAAAGGTATTTCTCTAAGCCAAAGCAAATACACAAACGAGCTTCTAAGTCGTTTTGGTATGGATCAAGTAAAGGAAATTAGTGCACCCATGAGTACTTCATGTAAGCTTACGTTAGACGAAGCCGGGAAACCGGTGGATAACAAGCTTTATAGGAGTATGATCGGGAGTCTACTTTACCTAACTGCGACCCGTCCAGACATCATGTTTAGTGTTTGCCTTTGTGCTCGTTTTCAAGCCAATCCTAAAGAATCCCATCTTAAATCGGTCAAAATAATTTTTAAGTATTTAAAAGGATCCAAAAATCTTGGTTTATTTTATCCCTCAAATACTTCTTTTGAACTATCTTCTTATTCGGATGCTGATTTTGGCGGATGTCAATTAGATCGTAAGAGTACTAGTGGAACCTGTCATCTGCTAGGCAAGTCCCTTGTTTCGTGGAGTAGCAAGAAGCAAAATTGTGTTGCTCTTTCTACTGCCGAGGCCGAGTATGTAGCCGCTGGCAATTGTTGTGCCCAAATTATTTGGATGCAACACACTCTCTTGGATTATGGTCTTTCCTATGATCATGTCCCTATTCGGTGTGACAACACTAGTGCCATTAGTATCTCTAAGAATCCAATACAACATTCTAGGACAAAGCACATAGACTTAAGGCATCATTTCCTTCGTGACCATTTTCAAAAAGGAGATATCACTTTGGACTTCATTTCCACTGATTTCCAATTAGCTGATATTTTTACCAAACTGCTCCCAGTTGACCGTTTTGATTTTATTAAAGGGGAGTTAGGAATGATTCGTCAATGAGCACTAATAAATATTTGACTTTTTTGGCTTGCCTATATTTTTTTTATTTGAAATTTTTAAACTTTTTTTTTAATTCTGTTTTTCTTTATATTTTTTTTTATGACTTTTTGTACCACCGGTCAACCGGTGGTACATCACCGGTTAACCGGTGGTGTCGGGTTTTGCTTTTTGGGCCGACCCGAGGAAGGGTTAAAATCAATTTTAAAACCCTTCCTCCCTCATTTCTCTCCTCTCTCTCGGGCAGCTCCTCCCAAAACCGAAGCTCCTCCTAACCCTAGCCTCCCTTCTTGCTTTTTGACCTCTCAAAACTCCTCTATTCTCTCAATCTCTCTCTTTTTAGCTCCTTTTGCCATCATGGGACCTCGATCTTCACGCAAAGGCAAGGGAATCGCTCAAGAAGCTCCTCCTCCTCCTTCCATCCCTCAACTCCCGGACATTTGGCATGACAAAGTCATTTTGCCGGGTAGAATTATTGATTATTCTTGGCTGTCTACTGCTCGTCTTGAGCTTTTCTCGATTATTGAGTATCAACATTGGCATTCTTTCTTTGAACCTCCTGAGAAGGATGTCATTTATCCTCTTCTAGTCAAAGAGTTCTATGCTCATTTGACGTGGTCCGTTTCTGATGACATTGATACCATCTCCTCCACTGCTCTTGGGCAACCCATCACTATCACTTCGTTGGAGATTGCCCGGATGCTCGGGATTCCTCATGTTGGACCCCATGCTTTTGCTCAGGGGGAGTTTCCACGGGATCGTGAGTTTGATGTAGCTGAAGCCCTTGAGCATCTCACAGGGCAGCCCACAAATCCTATTGTCAAGCTCTCCCAGCTTTCTCCTAATCATCGTATTATTGAGCGCCTCATCCAAACTTCCCTTGCGCCCCGTATCGGGGATCATGATAATGTCAAATTCATTGACATTTATCTTCTCTCATTTATCACCCGAGGCATACACTTCAATTTGGTCCGGTTTCTGTTCCGGGCGATGACTTATGTGGCTGAGCACCCGCGCTGGTCCAAAACTCTACCCTACGGACGCTTCTTGACTAAAATCTTTTCATTTCTTGATGTGCCTCTTCATGCCACTTCCTTCGAGCAGCCAACGAAGGATAGCATAGTGAATTTTATGATGGTGCAACGAATGCACATCCGTTGGCACCCTTGGCGTCAGGAATGGATTGTCGACAAGGACGGTCTTCTCAAGGCCTACTCTCCTCAAACTCATTCCCATCCTCCTGCCAATGCCATGCCTCCTGCTATAGCCGCTGCCTATCCTCTTTCAGACAGTGAGGATAGTGATGATGATGAAGAGGAAGGAAGTGGTGACGGCGAAGGTGAGGCTGATACTGCTGCTGATGAGGAGGCTGGAGAGGGTGATGATGCACCTGAGCCTGCTGAGGCTGTGCCCCCTCCTACTGATGCTGGTGACTTGCCGGTGACGGCTGACCAGTTCCTACGCTTCCAGGATCAGATTGAGAACCGGCTGGACTTACAGTTCTCCTACATCAGCTCTCAGTTTGATCAGCTTCACTCACGGATTGATTCTCTAGATCGTCGCTTTGAGGCGGTCCAGGCTCCTCCGGCTCCTCCGACCTTCAGGCGCCGCCGTCACTCTCGGCCCTCTAGGAGTGAATAGAGCCGTTTCTGTTTTTTGGCTTGTATTTGTATTTGTATTTGTTTTTTGAACTTCCTTTGTATCGTTTCATCTTTTATGGAATTCAAGTTATCTTATCTTTCCATCTTTTTTTTCATTACTTATTAGTATTTTTCTTTCCTAATTTTTCTCCTATTTTGATAATCCCAAAGGGGGAGAAAACCTCCCTCTCTATTACATAGTTATTTATTAAAATGCTCTTTTTACAGGTTTCATTTTAAGTTATTGATGTCATCAAAATCTGTTTTAAATGGTTAAGTTATTGTTTTCAATTGAATTCTTTAAAAAATGGCAATTGGTTGCAATTTCAAAAAAACTCCTTTCTCAGCATTTCAATGCTTTCAAGATCATTATATTTGGCACGTCTCTATGTTTTCCAAGTTCAAATTGTTTATTTAAAGTTTTCAATTGACATACCTTTTTTTTCATACCTTTTTTTTAAAGATTTCTTTTTTTGTGATTGTGATCATCAAAATAGGGGGAGATTGTTGTACCCCACTCTCTTGGATTTTAATGATCACAATCACTCTCATAGTGATCTAATGTTGTTTCAAGTGTTCTTTTTAATAGGCATGATTTCAGGAGCAAGAAGTGGCAAAAAAAAGGAAAAGTGGACTTTTTTCAAGTCCACCGGCCAGCCGGTGTAGGACCACCGGCCAGCCGGTAAGGGCACCGGCCAGCCGGATCCAGCCCATCGGCCAGCCGGTGGACAAGGCAGAAGGGCTTGCCCTCTGCCAGGTGCCACCGGTCAGCCGATGTCTGGCCACCGGCCAACCGGTGGGCCCAGACAGAATGGGAGGTCTTCTGTCCAGACCACCGGCCAGCCGGTGGCCTCCTCACCGGTCAGCCGGTGGAACTCTTTGGAATAGTGAGACCTACTGTCTCACCACCGGCCAGCCGGTGGCCTTCCCACCGGCCAGCCGGTGGCTCCTGGGCAGAAGCTCTCTCCACCTTCCAAGGCACCGGCCAGCCGGTGGACAAGCACCGGTCAGCCGGTGAGCAAAGTCAAACTAGCCGTTGGAGCTTGACCAGACTTGTCTACTTGATCCCCAACGGCTCCGAAAGCCCTCCAACGGCCATATTGAAGTATTTGGGAGTATTTCTCCTATAAATAGACGTCCATGGATGCCGGGAAGACTACCGATCATATACCAAAGCATACCAAAGCTATTTTGATCATTTGAGGCTCCTACGACAATTCTCAAAGGCCACTTGGGATCCAATTGCCACCCTTGAAGCTTGGGCTGCCTCTACATCAACTACACTCACTTCTTGGCGCTCAAGGCTTCCTCTAGTTTGTTATAACTTATTTACTTCAATTGTTTAGTTCTTAATTGGGTTTGTATTAAAACAAACCACCCGTTTTCTTTCTTCTTTCAATTTGGGTTTCTTGCTACAACCATTATAAAAAAGCAAGCTGTAAGAGGGTGATCTAGCCTACCTTAAAACGGCAAGTGGGTTTCTTGCTATAACCATTAAAAAGCAAGCGGTCGTATAAATCTCCCAACGGTTGAGTTGGGAGCGGAGACGTAGGCTTGAGTTTAAAGCCGAACTCCGTTATCAATTGTGTCTTGCCATTTTACTTTCCGCTGCATTTAAATTTGTTTTAAATTGTTAATTAATTTTAAAAAGGCAATTCACCCCCCCTCTTGCCATCACCTCCGACCCAACAAGTTTTTGTCGTGCCTAGCATAAACACCCCATTTAGGACCCATTAGTGCACGTAGAATTAGGATCTGAAGCACCGTTTAGGAGTTATCCCATTTATTTGGCATGCCTAGTGTGAACGCACTTGAAATTTAATTCCAGCCACACCGGGACTTGGAATCGCACGCCGTCTGAATGAGCTTCTCTGGAATAACATCAAGAATATTCAAAAGTATTTTATAGAAAAAATTTGGTTCTTAAATTATTCCCTAATTCATGATTTTCATCCCCAAAAAGCAAAACCATGGAACAACTCAGGGTACTAAGCCCACACCTGGCTCTCTCGTATCCAGAAGAACTCTTGTACAGTCCCGCGTCACCGCACATAGGCCAAAGGATTTGATCTCTTCACGCAGGGTCTGCCTTGACAATGACGTGCATAAGAGCACACACACATCTCCTCAGGTAAGCCCCATGAGAGACGTCGTGCACCCACTCCTGACATTGGGGTTAGGGCAAGGTGGTAGGGAACCTCACCATCCCTTTGAATGATATCAAATGGAACAATGGATCTCGGGGGTAGCTCACCTCCCCAAACGAACCCCTACGTCGCACGCCATGATTGGAATCACTGTTCGGACCTGGGACAATGCCTGGTGAGTCCCTCCTTTAGAATATCCATATGGCGAAACAGTCAAGGATATCTGGTCATGCAAGATTTCACAGTCGATGTCCAATGACACAGACTCTTTTACATGCTCGGAGATCGAAGGAGTCAACACCATCGACTAAAGAAAAAGGTCTCATGTCGTTTACCTTACCAACACAGGGTTACACCGATGCCCCGCGCCACCCTTTTAACAACTCAAACAAGGATTAGGGAGAAAAATCATTTCATGCATAGAGTCTAACAATTCTACTGCAAAAAGAAGAAAAGATTTATAGTGTACATCTTATCACCTCATGCTTTGTAGGATCATAGACATCCAAAGCTCACAACTATCTACGGTCCCAACTTTCATCTCCTGGAGCATGATGTGGATCGCCTAGTGGTGATGGGAAGACCTCTTCATGCCGTACCCAACTACCAGCTCATCCTGATCCTCTGCTAGCACCACCTCTTAGGGCGCTACTCCAATCATTGTGCTGCCTCTACTGTGGTGGTGCCCCTACTGTCTTCACGATATTCTCAGTGTGATTGGTCAGGCAGTCTCATGCCATGTGACCTCGTCCATCGCAAGCATAGCACCGGCGCTCTCCGGGCTACAATGGTGCCCTTCGGGGCCACTGTGGTGTATGACCATGCCCCTGAGTCCGGTTGTTAGAATTTCACCTACGTCGAGGTTCTTCTTGCCGAAGCCCGCTAGCTGTGGCAGGCACACTGGGCTCTATCCGAAACTACCCCAATCCTGCCTCCATAGGTCAGGGGATAGCGACAAGCTCCAAAGGCTAACCAACTCGGGGAGGCCTTTGCCTAAGTACCTGTACACACACACGCAACCCACTCAATGAAGAAGTGCAATGTAAAAGGAAAAGTAAAGTACTAATTGCTATAAATAAACCACAAATGTGTATCGACCTATAATCAGTACAAAGTAAAAGCTGAAGGTAAACTGAAAAGAAAATGAAAAAACATGCGCCCAACCAGAAAAGTGCCACAACCCGGCAACAGGTAAACAAAACCAGACTGCTAGGAGGGTCCCACACCTGGAACTTGACTATGAAAACCACACACGGTCCATGATCCCGAACTCCTAAGCTCCACTGAAGTCATGACCAACCTGTCCATCATCTGCAATGGCACACCAAGTGCGGGCAAAGCCCAAGCAGGAGTGAGTATAAAAATACTTAGTAGGATTCCTCGAAGACTCGAGGGAGCAACAAAAGAGGTACTGAAGATGTGAGCAGTAGATCGAATAGGGAAAAGTAAAGGAGTACAACATAGAGTGAATTAAAGTGTACAAATCAACCCAACAAGATGAAGGGAGTAGACTCGTCCAAACACAAGGAGCTAGAAGCGGTGAAAAGATGAACTTCTCATAGAGTATTCGCTACCTATAGTAGGAGAGTAGACTCGTCCAACCATGAGAAGCTAGACATGGAATGCACGTGTCATACCCCATGTATCTTCGACTCCACTGGAAGGAGAGTATCCAAAATGCAAGGAGTGGGTACTGAAACGAGGTATATACATATATATATGCTCTGTCAAGAAGCCCAAAAAAGATCATAAGGGGATCTCCATCCTGTAACTCATCCGAAGAAAGTGAGTATCCAACAGTCACAGAAGTAAACACTATCAATTCCCAGCATCCCACATGTCTACCCCGAACTAAAAGTCACGGGGCTCAAATCACAGCACCTTGACAATATCTGCTTTGGGTGGCACTGACTCGCCCGTACGGTTTTAGGTTGCGTCGCAAGGATGCGTATCGGTGGGGAAAGGACCCCACATAGTTGATAGTTCTGGTGGAATGTCAAACCACACCTCGTCAATGCCCCGTAGTTGAGAGGTCTCCTCAAGGTTGACAGGCGACCCCTTACCCAGCCCCGCTGGAGGGTAATACCTGGAAGTCGACGGGTTCCCACTGGAGGGAGTCCTGAAAAGAGTCAATGGGTTCCACACTAACTAGTCCCATAAAAGGGTAATCCACTGGAGGGATACCTAGATAAAGTTGTCGATGAGTCCCAATGCCCAATCCTATAAAAGGGTACTCCACTGGAGGGAGGCTCGAAACCGTCATCGGGGACCACTTCCGAGCCCAGCTGGAGGTAAACCCGGAACCGCTCTGGGCATCCCTGCTGGATGGTACTGCTCGGTAAACACCGCTGTACTGGCTATCCCTGATGGATGGTACCACTCCGGCCATCCCTGCTGGATGGTACAACCTCTTGGCCAGCCCTGCTGGAATCAACCTCTAGGACAGCCCTGTGGGAAACATCCTCCTAGGTAGAGGATTGATGCCTGTATAATTTGTTGGTCACAGCGAATCCACAAGAACACTACTAGGGAACACGATGCAACTTTGTCGTCCAAACCATTGAGAATAGAACCATGGGAAAACCACTCAACCCTACTGGTGAAAATCCTAGTGAACAGGACCAGGGGTAAGCCCACTCAACCCTGATGTTCAAACAAGCGAGAATAGAACTAGGGGGAAACTCAACCCTACTAGTCCAACAAATGATAACTGAACTAGGGGAAACTCAACCCTTTTGGTCAAACAAACGAGAACAGAAGGACCCTCTACGTCGCGAGAGTTCAAGGGTATAAAAAGCAGAACACAACACACACATGGGGCCCACACGACGTGTGTCCCCAAGTCAACTACAACCAAGTGCACAAACTTTCTTATGTAAAAACAACCACATGTACCTCCAATCGTTCCCGTATACTCCTAGAGTATTCCATATTTTCAGCCCAAAGGATATCGTCCACACGACACCCAACGTCAACGCGAAGGGTGTAAATGTAACAACTCCATCTTGCCACCTCATCATCCCAGGCACAACCAACCAAGTCTCTTTAAACATTACTTCACTCACATGGGTGTGCATGAAATAACATCCCAAGGGTTCTCTTCCGAACACAGCAAAAAGAACCACCACCGGAGCACCCTTCATATTTACACATTTAATAAGATCCTATAAGAGGCTCTGCTCGCCTGAACAGATTACACCATTGTAATCCTCGCGGAAAAACACACGAGATAGACTACTTACTCACCCCAAATGGATATCCGACAGAAAAGTCGTCTAACACCGCTTTACGCCCGAACGACGTCCCGTGATCCTGAGCCTCAGCCCCAAAAAGAGTCGGGCGCATTCCACCATTGCGATCCCCTTGGAAAGACATGTCAAAAGCACTTCTCAGTTGAGTGCAATGGATATTTAGAGAAAAAGATGCATTTCACCATACCGCACACAAGATGTGCTTCGTGGGAGCCCGCATCTTCCAAAATGAACACCTGGTGATAAAGCTATAAATCACCACCAACTCCCAAAGCGGCCCCTGTGGGGCCCGCACCACAATGCGTAATTAAAGCTGGTAGATTGCGCCAATGCAATGCCCACGGAAAAACATCGAAAAATGACTTCTCGCATGCCCCGTATGGATGCATAATGGAAAAAGTTTCTAAACACTGCTCGCTGGTTAAAGGATGGGCTGTGGGGGCCACGCCTTAACTCCAGTTCCAACGCCTGAAAACCCCTTGGAAAACTCCGCCTCAATGCAAGGGTTGCAACGCCACTGATGACACTCAAAATGGACATTAGGTGTGTCAGCGCCGCCCAAAACAAAACCCCCGAAAGAATGCCAATTCACTTAAAGGTGTGTCGCGCCTCCAAGGCCCCTTGTTTCGAGAATTAAAAACCCCCAAAACCATCCCAAAAATCCAGTCTCGATTCAAGAATTACGCGGTTTTAGACAGTGCCCAAATCGGATGCCCTGCAGAATATTTATTATTTATAAATCATTTTTCATAATAATAATAATATTATTATTTTTATTATTATTATAAACCTTTTTTTAACTTTTTTTTTTAAACTAGACCATCCATCCTGGCTGGTCCTCTTCCGCACACTGCGCAGCAGCATCGGACCCGAGTGGGTCCAGTTTTCTCCAAACAGACCGGCCATTAAGCTGGTCTTGGTCTCCCAACAAGACCCCCATCCTGCAAGTCCTTGTCTCCCAATAGACCGGCCATTCGGCTGGTCCTCGTTGACATGCCTGCAGGACCCGCACGGCGCGGGTCCTGGCTCCCCCGAGGTCACCGTCTGCTGCTGAAGACCCGCTGCACCACCTGCTACCGACCGCGCTCGCCCACGACTCCTCTGCTTGCCAGCACCACCGCTCAACCACGAGCCACCCCCATACAGCTCCACTGAAGCCGGCATTGCCCTGCTCCAAGACGCCGTCCACAGCGTCGCGCCGCCTCCTGTGAAGGCCGGACCACCCACCGGACTGGCCGGAACCGATGGAAAACCCCCAACACATCCAAACATTGCCGGACCTCTGAGGGCGGCTCAGGACTCGGAATTCAAATTCGTAACAAGCATCGTAAAGATCAGAAAATATTCTATGCATTCATGTGCTTTTCACAAAAATCAAACTGTATTTTGGCCTGATTAATCGATCTCAAAGTAGGTGCAAGAAAAAAATAAAATGAAACGCACTATCCTACCTTATTGGGCTTCGCCCGAAGCATCCCGCATTATCCGCCACCACCCCAATGATCTGAATTGGGAGAGGAGAGCTGGACGGTGTTGGAGAGCTTCCGAGCTCCAGCCTAGGAAGTGTAAGGGGAGAAGAAGAGGTGGGGGGATTAGGTTTAAGTAGAGAAAATTAATTCAAAAGTTTTAATTAATTTAACTCCCAAATTAACCCGCATCTGAAACCATCGACAGAGTCAAGGTTAAGCCTCCCCTAGGGTAAACACCAGCTCTTGAACACAACGGAGGTCTCAGAATTTTAATCCGAGGCGCCTTTCAAAAGTTATAGAACTCAAAGACTGAGGCTGCTAAATTACAAAAACACCCCTAGCGGCATTTTTCACAGAAGTCCCACGCCCACGAAAGTACACCCCTTCTAGGGTAAACAGCATGCTCCGGACTAAACAGTACCCTCAGTTTTCCAATCTGAGCCACTGTTTAAGCGATACATGAGTGAATCCATTAAACAAACAAATAAATTTATTTATTTATCTATTTAATGTTCTGTTAACAGGCGAGGGGTCCCAAGTTCCCACGCCGACATATTTTATGTCATGCCTAGGTTAAATACCCCATTTATGACCCATCCTAGCACTCATATTTAGGATCTGAACCACCATTTAGGAGTTATTCCATTTATTTCAGGTTCCCCGTGTGAAGGCACTGAAAATTTAATTTCGGCCACACCGGGGCTCAGAATCGCATGTCGTCTGAAGGCTCTACTCTGAAATAACATCAAGAATATTACAAAGTCTTTTATAGAAAAAATTGGGTTCTTATAATAAATTATAAAGTAGCACTACTGGAAAAATACCCTATACCAAAGGTTTTTAACCATTGGTATAGGTCCCCAAACCGTTGGTATAGGCTATACCAACGGTTTGGAGGACCGTTGGCAAGTAAGCTGTGACAATAGGTACATACCAACGGTTTTGGGAAAACCGTTGGTATAGGGTCTATACCAACAGTTCTGAAAACCGTTGGTATAAGTAATTAGAAAATCTATACCAACGGTTCTCAAAACCGTTGGTATATGTTTTTCAAAAAAGAAACATCCGGTGGGATTTGATCCAAGGACCTATAGTTTATAACGGAATGACTTAACCACTAACCTAACATGACTTTTGTTAACATAATTTCATAAATATATATATGTATTGTTCTAATTATTTTAAATTTTGATTTATATATTGTTCTCCGTAGGTAGATTCCAAAAAAAATCAAAGAAACTTTCCCAACGGTTTGCAAAACCGTTGGGAAAGGTCTTGAATTTTTTTGGGTATTCTGGCCGAAGGTTGAATTTTGGGCACCCTTTCCCAATGGTTTGGGAAAACCGTTGGGATAGGCTACCCATTCCCAACGGCTTGGCCAAACCGTTGGGAAAGGTGGTTCAGAATTCAGCCTATCCCAACGGTTTTGCCAAACTGTTGGGATAGGCTAACCTTTCCCAACGGTTTGGCCAAACCGTTTGGAAAGGGTGTCCAGAATTAATCGTTTCCCAACGGTTTGGCCAAACCGTTGGGAAAGGGTACCTATATCATCGGTTTTTACAAACCGTTGGTATAGAAGCGTTCGGAAAAATCATTTTTCCAGTAGTATAGAACGTGGATAACATATATTTAATCCTCAAAAATCATAAGTTAAGGAAATAAATTTAATTTATCAGTTATCCCTTTTTTCATTGGATTCCCCTTTATGTGTATAATAGTATAAAATACTTACCCTTAATTTTCCATTTATTTTAGCCAATGATCAGTAATAGGAGGACTTGGGCTAACAACGGATGTGAATATCAATATGATGATTGTTCTAATGAGATTTCCAATCTGATTGGAGTGGGAGTTGTAAACGTTGTCATGATACTCACTTAATTAATTCATGTTTTGAATAGAAAGATGGGTTAATAAGAACATCCAAATCCACCTAGTAAAGAGAAAGAGACAATCGAGATATTCATGAGACAAGGGCATCATACTTTCAATGGATAATCTAATACCTCAATAGACGAAAAATGGATCTACTCCATTTATATGATCTACTTTTTCCTTTAATGTTCCAAAAATCTAAGGTTATTCTGGTGGATTATCATATGGAGGGTAAAGGTAATCAATGGTGTATATTGATCAAAAATATAAATCCTGTGAAAGATATTGAGGAAATGGGAGGGATGGATTTCAGGAAAATGTTTTTTGATAAATATGTTCCCACACCATTAAACTTAATATGGAAAGAGATTTCCTTGAACTAAAGTAAAAGAAAGAAAAATATGTTTAGGATAATGAGAAAAACCTC